>JAZGUH010000559.1:0-600000 GCA_037893225.1 Hippasteria phrygiana | reverse complement strand
CTTTATTTTGTTAGATACTTTAGTACTAGTACTAGTAACTGTTAGACTCTAGGTCTGCTCAATATTTGTTCAAACAAATATGGGTTTACTATTATAGATCATCTGTAAATGCTTGCTATGTAATTTTGTACGCAACTTCAACTTCATGTTTTCTTGTTTAGAGTTGACATAAATTGTAATAGAAATAAAACCAGGTGTGCCACTACAAATCTGCCTAACTTTTATACCTAGGGCAAATAAAGTTGATAAACTTCAGGTAAATGTTGCTAATAGTAATAGTGTAACGCTAGGGCGACTAATACATTTTTGAGATACATTTTCTACATTTGTTTTTGATGTAGTTTTGTAGAGAAAGTCATAAGAAACAATCGGATTCTGTAAAACCATGGACTTTTTAATACCTCCTGAATTGTGTACGTTATTCAATGTAGAGTATTAAAACTTAAAAGTATGATTATTTTTATGGTGACTCATATTTTCTCTAAATCTTTGTATTTATTCATGCCTTATTTAAATGAATAAAAGGCAGAAGGCAATCATGATGTCAAAAATTCTGATATTTGAATTTAATTAGAGCTGTAAGAATGTGCAAAATAAATCAAGATTTTAATCACAATTTCCTATTAAGAAAATGAGTCATCACAACAGCACTGTCACACATTTATTATTTATTAATGTCCCGAGTAAAGGCTGGATTTCACGCGAATACAAATGCGAAGCAAATTTGACGTCAAGAAACATTTGCGGCAAATTTTGCTCAAGTTGAAATCTGTTTAACTTTTGCGAATTCGCAGTGCGAAAACTTGCCCTGACGTCACAAATTCATGTTCACTTTCGCGCCGAGTATGAACCGGCCTTTAACCCTAACCTACCTGAATCCATCAAAATCTATACCCCTTGTTTTGGAGGATTTCGGCGGATTCAGGATACCTCCATATTGAAAACTGGGGGATTTTGATGGATTGAGGATTGTAAGCCTAGCGGTACTGCAGGATTTTGATGGATTCAGGATACCTCCATATTGAGCAGTCACCAAAACCAACTTTTTGTGCATGACAAAATAGGTGGATTTTGGCGGATTCAGGATACTTTCTAGTAAAGTTACCCAAAGGATTAGGGTTAATAATTATAACCCTAACCCCCTAGGCCCTTATTGCTAGGAACCATCCTCAATCCTCCAAAATCCTCCAAAATCCTCCGGTGCTTCAATCACCATTCATCCTCAATCCTCCAAAATCCTTTGGTGCTTCAATCACCATTCATCCTCAATCCTCCGAAATCCTCCAAAACCACCATGAGGATTTTGGAGGATTGAGGAGGGTTAGGGTTTTAAATGCTGTTAAATCCCAACTATGTACATGTAGGCATGCTGGGTGATTTTGCACAATATGCACCTGGTATCAATCATGCCCCCCTCCCCCCTAATCCCTATGCTGCCCCACCCCCCTAATCCCTATGCTGCCCCACCCCCCTAATCCCTATGCTGCCCCACCCCCAGTGTGGGGAATGTCATTTCAGAAAAGACCATGGTGACCAAACGTGGGGCACCATTCTCCTGTACAAAAGTATAGGGCCAATTTTGATGTCCACTCTAAACAGGACCCAAAAGTCCCCACCCTTCGGCATGAAAACAAAATGACCAACCCCTATGTCCAGGAGTGGGGCAGTGCAGGGGATGGAGCAGTGGGAAACAATGGAAGACTTTGAGATGCTGGTGGCAGCAGACATACTGGTCCTTTTCACCAGTCGTGCACATGCTCAGAAATACACGAGCATGAACTTACGTGTGCATGCTCAGAACTAGGAAAAAAGACCAGTATGTCTGCTGCCACCATGAGCGTCTCAAAAGTCTGCCATTGATAGGGGAATCATTCAAACTTGGCATGCTGGGTGATTTTGCACAGTAAACAATAAGTGTTGTGGGAATAAGCCAGTTCGGTATTTCAACTGCGCATGCACACAATGACATTTTATCCCTAATGACCCGCGTGACTGCAAAAGGTGGTCGCACAACGCCCACGTGTTAAATTCAATCAGAATGGGCATTCGCGTAACATGGCGTGACATTACATGTACGTCAGCAATTTTATCCCGAATAACCTTTGAGGTTTGAGATACCAAACTGGCTTATTAAAATGACTACTCCCCTTGCATGCCACAATGCATTTTGTCAGTCATGACCATCCTCTCCTTTAAAGGGACACATTGCTTTGGATTTTGCGATTTGGGCTATAAAACTGAAATGGATATGGTTGGGAAGCTTTTTTAAAAGTGGAATATAAAGATTCACATAACTATCCCTTCAAATTGCGTGGTTTTTGTTTAATTTCGTGACAAATACCGGTCCGCCATTTTGTAGAACCAAATTTTTGACTCCACAAAATGGCGGACCGTGTTCACCAGTCGTATTTCCAGTCGCATCTGGTTGAAGTATGTTCTGTTGATCCATTTTAATGTACTGTGGCACAGCGCGCAGCACTGGCGATATGTGTCGTGAGGTAGAGAATGGTACATGGCGATCATATGAGCCTAAAGACTCTTACAGCGTATTTTGCGCATTATTTAGACGGTGGTATTTACTACTGGAAATAATGTTTCGCGGGTCAGATTTTTGTTTTGTAATCACTACTCACTAATTACAACACATTATACGTGATTTTTTGCTTGAGGCAATGGGTCCCTTTAAGCATGATGGTATTTGGATTTAGAAATGCAATGCAAACGAAGTCTGTGTGCAGATTGCTTCACGGGCAGTCCAGTGTCCCACATATTTTGGATTCGGAAACTAGTTCATTTTAGTTACAAAGAGGATTGTGTAAAATCACCCAGTTTAGCATGCATCATGCTTATAAAATACAATTAAAGGTAGTGTACATGATTGGTCATTGTTGCAATTTTCAGAAATGGGCGGATTTGGGGATTGGTATTTTATAAGAAATATCATTCCACTGACCTGTTCAAAATTTTGCGTCGTTGGATGGCAAAAAAAAACGAGAGAAAAGCGGCGCTCGTTTTCAACCGTCGGGCGGATGATAGCCTTTAGCCAAGGCGTGCGTGGCTACCTGGACGCGTGACGTGCCCCAAATGCCAGCATGTCCATCCGGGGCGCGCCACTTGTCCGGGTAGCCACGCGCGCCTTGACTAAAGGCAACAGGACAGTTTTCCAACGATTTCCAGCTGGAAATCGTTGGAAAACGATATAAATTTCTACTTTTCTTGACAGCGACAGCACACCTGGTGCCATCATTTCACAGGATGATTGAGACTACTATTAACTTAGTCTAGTAAGGTATTTCGTAATAATTCAGTAAAAAGAATTGGAGGATTACCAATCGTGTACACTACCTTTAAGATTCACTTTATTGAGGTCTGTTATCAACTTGAGTGTGTACTTGTGAAATACATTTTTTTTAAATTGTTGTACACAAGGGGCTATAGCCTAGGATAGGAGACTCCATAGGCTGGCATGACTGGCAACATTTATGTGGCTGTTTGTACATGTATAAAGATTAGGATTGATTTAAAAATGCTTTGAAACTTTAAATGTCAGAAATTTAATAGAGTGACCCATTTCCTCCACCCCCCCCCCCCCCCCCCCCCCCAAAAAAATGACTTTGAAAAATGTTGCTTGGTGCTAGCTAAGGCCAGCTTGCAGAAAATATTCCAAAATTCAAATCCCTATCATTCGCAGACTATTCCTACTTGAAACTAACAGACGGTATTCCCATTTGAACATTCCAAGCGTTCCCAGTATTGAGACACTCTAACAAGACTGAAAAAGAGATCAGTCTCGGCCTAGTGATATCAAATTTTTGATCTGGATCTCATGGGTCTTGTTTCCCAAACCGAAACCCATCCTGGGTAGATAAAGGTTCTGAGTCAACAAACCCCCGCAGTTTCTATGCTAATTCATCCCAGCGATCCCACATTAGGCCTGAAACCAAAACGGCAAAGAATGCCATGGCTTTGAAGTAATGGTTTTTGTTCACTGTACACTGCTCCTGGCAAGCAATATATAAGTGTTGATGATGTCACACATTCACAGCCAGAGGGGTGTCTTTTTTGGGTGGGGCACAGTGCATGCCCGGCACACCCCATATTTTTTTTCTATCCTACGTCTTGATAAATTACTCAAACAGTATTCGGAAAGATTTTACTTTAATACCCCCACCAAAATCGGTGAGAAACGGCAAAATCTTATAGAATAAGCAACCGTCCATGATAAAAACTGTCTAAACATGTGGCACAACCTGTTACTTCAGGATTTGTGTGAGAAAAATCCACAACACATGAAGCAGAAAATAACATTATAAGTGACCATACACTGCGCCAAGAACACACAAAACGTTGCACAAAAATTTCCCGACTAAAGTCACAAAATTAGAGCTTGTGCCAAGTGTTTATACAATTCTGAACACAAATAGATGGTTATTTTCCAACATTTTGCTGTTGCTGACTGATTTTGGTGGAGGTATTAATAAATAGGGCTGTTCATTTTCGAATAATTGAGTATTTGATTATTCGAGACTGCGCTTGACCGAATATTCGAATATTCGATACTCGCCAATCAAATCTTTCAGGCGTCTGCTGCAATGCCGTGCCAGTAAAAAGTTGCATGCAAAGCACGCTGGTGTTTTACATGCGGTAACCATAAACCTCTGTCCACAAAAAAATGCGGCATTTGACACTGCTAAGCGCCGTAATTGTTTCTATTAAAATAGCATTAGAGTCGTACCTGTACGTGCATATATATTTGTTTCGAATATTCGAACCGGCAAAAAGCTATTCGAATATTCGGTTGATGATCGAATATTCGCTATATTTGGGACAGCCCTATTAATAAAGCAAAATCTTTCCCACTATTCATCAAAAGCTTTACATTCTTATTTCCAATCCAGTCAGAGCATTATTTTTTTTGTGATCTCTGCAAACCTTTATGGAAAAATCAGCAATGTTATCGCCATGATGGTTCATCAAAACTATGTAGTTTCAGTTTCCAATAGTTTTTAACAATTTCAGTCTGGGTTTAAGATGGTACTGAAAGATCTGCCCAAGTTGCAGACCCCCTTGGGTACAGCCCTGGGAGTTAAGTGGACCTACTGAGACCCCCTACAAGTTAGAGCAGGAATTACCCTGGCTGGTTATAAACCAATGAGTCACAGACTAAAGTATAGCATTGTCTGGTTCTGTACTTTCATTGTCTGTTAAGTTTCAAAATAATTTGTTCACGAAAAGCTACACTGGCACACTGTAGGCTGTGACAGAAAAAAAAGTAAATCCTGAAAAATGGCAATCAATGTGAATTAGTTCAAGATTGCCAGTTTTAATGGCAGACTTTTGCGACAATGGTGGCAGCAGACATGACCGGCAGCATACATCCTTTTTTGCTAGTTTTGAGCGTGCGTGTGCAGTTCTGAGCATGCGCAAGTAGTTCGGAGCATGCGCACGACTCGTGAGAACAAGAACAAGGACGGGTATGTCTGCTGCCACCACACATCTCAAAAGTCTCCTATTTTGTCCTGAGAAGAAACTTTCACCCTTCCTGACATAGTTTGCCCAAGCACTATATTGATTCCCAAGAGCCTGTTAGAAAACAAATCACAAGCTTGGACTCGAACCCACAACCTCCTACATGCTTGTACAGACTCCTCAACACCAAGTTTTCCGGGTTTGGCTGGCCAGTTGGAATCCATTGTAGCAGCGGGTACCATGCGTGGGTTCGAGTCCCTAACCCCTTGAGCACGGTATTTTACGGGAGATGTCGGGGTGTTGCAGCGGTTCTGGCTGCCAAGCCAACCGCTACAATGTGTTTGTGCAGTCAAGCATGACATAAACAATAATCCAACAATGGATTGAAACTGCACAAACGGCGGCCAATGGCGTCATCCGGCCTGGTGGCACTTTTTTTTGGGACGCCATATTATGGCGTCATCCGTACGCAAGGGGTTAATTAAGCCTGTTAAACGTTTATTTTTCTTTCCTGCGGGCACTTGGAAACGAACTGAGCATACAGTGCTTAACACAAATATTTGTCAGGAAGGGCAAAATCTCTTGTAATTTACATCATCCCCGATGCAGATTCCATCTTCCCATTAAGAAACTTTCATTCGTTTTTCTCAAGGTCTTGTGTTCCATCAACCATGCTCTCAATGGCGGTCGCCCTGCTGATGACAGCAATGCTCCTGCCACAACCTCCTTGTGTGACTGCTTTACCGGTAAATTGAATTCTGATCCTTCTTTTATCTGTCTCTTCTCTGTTGTGGTCTTGTCCACACTCCTCCCGCCTCTCCCTGTCTGGACGCTTTAAATTGCTTTTGTTAAAATAGAATATTTCAGTTTGCTGTAGTTTAAGCTGGCTTAATCTCTTTAACCCTAACCCTACCAGACGCAGCACAGTGCATCTGTGGTGACAGCTTGACCTTGCTGCACTCTGCACACAAGTCAATGTCACAGGGTATGCAATCTGATGCGTCTGGCAGGGTTTCTAGCCAAAATGCCCTGGAGGGTTAGGGTTAAAGCTGGCTTACTCTCTTTTAAGCTGGCTATCTCTTCTATGGTGTTTTTGTTTGTATAATGGATTTTTGTACAAAACTTGCACAATGTCTGGGAAGGTATATAAATGAAAACAACGTGCAATTTGTTGCGGTCCCTCATTGGGTTACTTAAGTGTTTTATTGTCAAACATTGACCTTGAAAGAGATGTACAGGATGTGTGCACCCAATTGTGTTATGTTGTTTGAGGGCTGTAAATTTAAATGTTTTATACATGTACACTCCATTAACTATCACTTTCAACCTTTGGTTTGGCATTCCGGAGGTGTGTTTGTGCCCGTTTTAGCAATCTCTTGGATTTTATGCTAATGTGAATTTACATATTCATGAGCACGGAAGTGATGTCATTCTTCTGTTTAGTTCATAACTGATTCTGTGCATAGAAGTCGCATGATGGAAGTTCTTTTTTCTTTGAGAGAAATGTCCGAAATGTTGTGTTCCCTCTTTTGTTGTAGTTCTTGGGAAGCCTTTTAACCCTAACAGTCTTGAATCCTCCAATTTCAATACGATTTTTCACACCACCTAGGGGTTAAAGAACAAACTTATTGTATAAAACTGCAACAATGCAAGAAGTTGGATTTTGATTTCATTTTTCGTACTGTGAGTGCCTGAACTGTGTTATCCTTGTGTGATGTCACCTCAACAGTGCCTTCAAATGTCGGGATAAAGCTTCAATATTTTGAATGTCAAAATTTAAATTAATCCTTTTCTCTAAACTCCCTAGGTTGTGTGGAAAATCATATTAAAATTGGTGGATTCAGGGTTAAAGTCCAAAATGACACTGTTAATCACATTCATTGATACTTGCACATGCTAGCCAGGTATGAAATAGCGCTAGCACCCACTATGCTTTCAGGAATTAGCACTACGCTTGAATCCTGCCCCTACGTTACCACTACGCAATCAATTTAAGAGCAAGAGTATATTCTGAACAATTTCAAATGACCTACATTTTGTCTATATAATCTTAAAAACTTTTGCTCAAAACAGTCAAGGGAAATTGGCCAGGAATTGCCTCAGATTGTACCACAGAGCATCTAGAATCCAAAATGATTCGGGCCCCTTGAGTGGACCTCTGCCCCAGACCCCACGCCATAAGGGCTCCGCACTAGCATTGTCCATCCTTTTATAGCAAAATGACACTATGCTTTAATTTCACCCTGGCTAACACTGGTCAGGATGAAGCCCGAATATTTTGAATTTCAAAATTAATCCTTAACCCCTTGGGCACACAGTATTTTACGGGAGACGTCGGGGTGTCGCGGCGGTTCTGGCAGCCAAATCGAACCGCTACAATGTGTTTGTGCAGTCAAGCGTATCATAAACAATCCAACAATGGATTGAAACTGCACAAACAGCAGCCAGTGGCGTCATCCGGCCTAGTGACACTGTTTTTTTTGCGGCCACAGCCGTCATCCGTACGCAAGGGGTTAAAGTCTAAAATGAAAATTCCGTCAGGTTGACACAGCTTGGATACATTGATACTTGTGTGGTTCTCATTTTAGCGCGCCCTTAAAGTTGGAAGGGGAAAAAAATACTTTCTAACATCTCGTCAGCTAATTCTTTCATTCTGCAAAATGAGAAGTGGTATTCCATCAACCAGGTTGCACAGAATCCACTGATGCCATTCTGGGATACCCTGAATGTCATTGACCTGGATTAGTTGCCTGTAAATGTTGATGGATCAAAAGTTGAACAAGGGCCCGGGGGTGTAATGGTCTGGATAGAATTAAAGGCTCAGCGTGGTATGGTACGCTAAACTGCTCTGATGTTGTTTTCTTATTCCACTTTCTCTGAGGTTAATAACGGTCCGGGAAGTAACACCTTTGGACCATTTGTACATATACTTGTGCATATCGCATTCATGAATCTCTACTTTTTTTTCTCTCTTTGGGTGCACAGTGGTTTTACAATGTATTACTCTGTACAGCACACCCACTGTGTACATGTACAAGGGCTGTGTATTTTAACCATGACCATGGGTTATATATTTTGAACAATTCATCCAGTTTTACCCAAACTGAATGCCGTTTATGGTTTTTAAGATAGCCCTGTAAGATAACTACAATCTACTTACAAATATTAATAAGAAATGCATAGCTATCAATTATCTCTATAACCTGGTGAGTGGTACTTTTGACTCACTTTGTAAAAGTCAACATTGATTATATAAGGAAAAGTAAAGAGTGTGCTAGTGAGTAGTGACCCACACACAATTGGACAACTCATTGACCAAAGCACCTGCCACTCTGTGAGATGTACACTGTAGATTGCCCAATTGACACATGTAGTGTGGGTCCAATTTATCTACATGTATACAAGCCTTTGAATTTTTGCAATAAATGAATGACCCATTCTACTTGACGAGTACAAAGAATGAGTCACTTGTTGCACCATGGCACTCAACCCGGCTGTGGATAGTTTGCCAAGACCCTGCAGAATCCAACAGCATCCAACCATTGTTGAAGCGGCAACTCTCCTGAGTGATCCCCAGCTGGATCCAAAAGCTTTAAATAAATAAAATGTCTTTTGTTTCTCTGCCGAGATCAATTAAATCTAACCAAAAATTTGTTGGATCTTGTTGGATTCAGCAGGGCTTCCTTAACAACTTGAGTACGGTTATCGTAGTGAGGCGCCGGGGCGGCCTGTGCAGCCAAGCGAACCGGCCACAATGTGCTTGTGCAGTCAAGCCTTAACATACACAATAATCCAACAGTGGATTTAAACTGCACAAATAGTGGCAAATGGCCACAATGTGCTTGTGCAGTCAAGCGTAACATACACAATAATCCAACAATGGATTGAAACTGCACAAATAGCGGCAAATGGCGTCATCCGGCCTGGTGCCACTGTTCGTTTTTGGTGCCAATTGGTGTCATCCGTACGCAAGGGGTTAAGTTCCCTTTATTGGCATATAAAAGTGGAGATGAGAAAAATTCTCAGTATTTTATTCCTTGTTTTAAAAAATTTTTTTATCTTACTTTGCTTGGTTGATAGTTCAGATATCCGTAAAGAATTTGGATAAGTGTGAAAAATTTAGGATTTTTAAAAAGTTTCTTGGTCTCTACATCAAAATCTGATTATTAAGTCTGGTTATTTTATTTATTAAGACTTAAAACAAAAAAGCATGAAAGTTTGAACATTGCCATCCTTATATAAACAGAATGTCCTACCGAGGTCTCTGATATGTAGATATGACAAATTATCCTTTCCTCCTTCCAGTTATAAACCTTACCTCCTTCCAGTTATAAACCTTACCTCCTTCCAGTTATAAACCTTGCCTCCTTCCAGTTATAAACCTTACCTCCTTCCAGTTATAAACCTTACCTCCTTCCAGTTATAAACCTTACCTCCTTCCAGTTATAAACCTTACCTCCTTCCAGTTATAAACCTTACCTCCTTCCAGTTATAAACCTTACCTCCTTCCAGTTATAAACCTTACCTCCTTCCAGTTATAAACCTTACCTCCTTCCAGTTATAAACCTTACCTCCTTCCAGTTATAAACCTTACCTCCTTCCAGTTATAAACCTTGCCTCCTTCCAGTTATAAACCTTGCCTCCTTCCAGTTATAAACCTTGCCTCCTTCCAGTTATAAACCTTGCCTCCTTCCAGTTATAAACCTTGCCTCCTTCCAGTTATAAACCTTGCCTCCTTCCAGTTATAAACCTTGCCTCCTTCCAGTTATAAACCTTGCCTCCTTCCAGTTATAAACCTTGCCTCCTTCCAGTTATAAACCTTGCCTCCTTCCAGTTATAAACCTTCCAGTTATAAACCTTACCTCCTTCCAGTTATAAACCTTACCTCCTTCCAGTTATAAACCTTACCTGAGAAACACCTAATGAAGAGAAAGCAAAAACAGTCTGCCTCATATTTTGCAAAACCGGTCGCATTGAATTCATGCACGGAAGTCTGTGATAATATAAACATGTAGATGTACTGTGTACATATCATATGCATTTTATTGGACTATTTTTATATTGCCAGTACACATTCAATACGCTTATTGGCCAACTTGGTGGCCCCGCTCAATATAACTCGCTTAGGGACCTTGTATTGCCTGCATTGACCCATGTAATCTGTTCCAGATTCCACAGTGGGTAATAAATGGGTCTTTATTAATTTCCATCAGGGCATGTCTGGGATACTGCAGAAAGCCTACAAACAAGTGAAGTATTAAATTCACTTTCCCATATCTCAACTTGAAGTGAACTAAACTCGGGTGTAAATTTCCCATGGGCACGATACGCATTTCTGTAAAAAAGTCGAAACTGTTTGTAAATATTTGTGAGTGCAGTGCGGAACGGAACGAGAAGTCACAAATACAAGTAGCCATCCGGAAGTCTGTGCCGCCTGTAAATATTTAGAAATACATGGAGCAATAAAATCAACATTGTAAATTTCAGACAAGTTCATGACCCTTGAAAACTAGAGGTGCAAAAACTAGTAGGCCAGACTTTTCCCATCGCGCCAAATCTAAATGACAAAAACACCGGGTGTCTGGTCTGGTACCCGGCGGTGAATAGACCTTCAAGATGAACAAAGGGTTGTTATTTTTGTAAGCAGAATGCAAAACATTCATGACCAAACCTTAAAAGACACTGTTTGTCAATGTCACAATGCGATGTACATTTATTTCATGAGCAACAATACAAATTGTGTTGAATTTAATCTGGTTTTCATAAACTACAGAGGCAATGCCACAATTCCCTGTTTTCTTTTAATTTGTATTTAGTTGAAATGAAACTTGTATGATGAATTCAGTTTCTGCAGAAACTATTTTTAGAGTGAATGTTATAAATGTAGTGTACAACGATTGGTAATCCTCCAATTTTTTTTCTACTGAATGTACCTTTATACTAGACTGTAAGTTAATAGTAGTCTCAATCACCCTGTGAAATGATGGCACCAGGTGTGCTGTCGTTGTCAAGAAAAGTGGAAATTTATATCGTTTTCAAACGATTTCCAGCTGGAAATTGGTTGGAAAACTGCCCTTTAGCCTTTAGTCAAGGTGGGCGTGGCTACCCGGACGAGTGGTGCACCCGGACATGCTGGCATATTCGGGGCGCGTCACGCGTCCTGGTAGCCACGCGCGCCTTGACTAAAGGCTATCATCTGCCCGATGGTTGCACACTTGCTTGCTTTACAAGAAAATCGCAGGAGTGGGATTGAACCTGAGATCTCCAGCTTTACCCGACCGATGTAGCTATCTTTTGCTACTTGGGCTGTCTCCCAATATTGCTTCTTCCATGGTAGTAGTAAGAACTTGAAGTCATATATGCCTCTAAGGCTGTATCCATGGATCATGCCTAAACTTTGATACAACCTGGGAAGTGGCAATATGGGGATCATTCATTCATTAACCCTAACCCCTTGGGTAACTTTACTAGAAAGTATCCTGAATCTGCCAAAATCCACCTATTTTGTCATGCACAAAAAGTTTGTTTTGGTGACTGCTCAATATGGAGGTATCCTGAATCCATCAAAATCCTGCAATACCGCTAGGATTACAATCCTCAATCCATGAAAATCCCCCAGTTTTTAATATTGAGGTATCCTGAATCTGCCGAAATCCTCCAAAACAGGGGGTATGGATTTTGAAGGATTCAGGTAGGTTAGGGTTAAAGGTAGTATACATCATTTGCTTTTGCTGTAATTTTTAGAAATAAATGGATTTGGGGGTTAGTACATGGCGTGCTAGCAAATGCTGTAACACTGACCTGTTTAAAGTTTTGTGTGCATAGATGCTGGAAAACGGAACAACATTTTGTTCTAGTAGTCTGGTTCCCTGACCATACTTTAGACAAAACATAACAATTTATAGAGTCCGGGAATTATCAGGTCGGGGAACTGGACTATTTCCAACGATTATCGGCCGACAATTGTTGGAAAACGATATAAATTTCCACTTTTCGTGAAAACGACAGCACACCCAGGTGTCATGATTTCACAGGATGCTTGAGACTGCTATTTACTTACAGTCTGGTATGGTATTTCGTAATAATTCACTAGTTTTTTTTTTTGATGTTTTTTTTTTAACCCTAACTCCCTAGGGTGTGTGGAAAATCATATTGAAATTGGAGGATTCAGGACTGTTAGGGTTAAAGATGTGATTTTTGAAACATACATTATCAAACAATCCACATGGGACACAACATACACGGCCAATTTTCCCTGTGATTTCTTTAGTGACTTTTTTAATATCCATATATGACCTGGCAGCACAAAATGACCGGAGCGGAAACTAAGTCGCATTATGGTTTTCTGAGTTACAAGCAGAAACAACAATTTGCTGAAAAGTATGGGGATTTAAACAACTTTATATTTGAAAAAGCCCAAACCTATCATACCTCAAAGTTTTTTTTTAAATGAATTCATTCTCGAAATATATTTGGGAATAATACACATTTTCTAACTCAGGTTAAAGTGGCAAAGATCACAAACTTTGAGCTTCATTTGTTCTGAAAACAAGACTCTAACAACTCCAAAAGGTTGTATTTGGGGCTAGGAATGAGATACCACAACACACAATATATCAAATTCAAGCTTTTAACCTGTACTTTTAGGAAATACCATAATCTTGATTTATGCTCATTTTGTGGTAAACAGGTCACATATGGGGAAGAAATTTCACATTCAATTTGTTTTTTAGTATCAAATTAATGCCTTCAGATTCAATCAATTTAAAAACCAATTGGAATTTGAACAGTGGGTGCTCCGATGTACCAACCTTTCCCTCAGCTCAGTTGTGTTTTTCAGTTTGCTTTGGGTATTCTTGACTCATTGACCTCTTAGCTTTAATAGCAGAAACCCACGGGCTCCCGAATCAAGTGTGCTTTATTTACAAAAAAACACCTCCTGTACCAAATGTGAAGTACCCTGTTGTTGTTGAGAACCACTGCTGTTTGAGGAGTGTGTGTTCCTCATCAGTAAAAAAAAGCCTAGGGCTCGCCCAAGGTGGTCTCATTTTGTGTCAGTCATAAACATATTACAAAAGGGGCTCCGTTTCCTGATTAGAACATATGACTGGCTGGCATTGTGAGGTGTTTACAAGTGCAGGGATGGTTTTGATTGGAGGAAGTTTTTATTACCCTGAAAATAGCTGTGGTTATTTGAGGGCATATGTCAGGGTGGTGGTTTGTGGTTGTATGACTGGACTTGGTCCCAGACTGTCTGTGGCTTCATGGGCAAAATAATTGCCCTTGTTTGTTTGTTTGTTTGTTTTGATGGTTTTGTGAGACATAGAGCAATTGTGTGACCTATGGGACAGGAAAGCACTATTTTGCATGCCCTAAAGAAGTACATTGTACATTATACATGCTTCGACCTATGTGTATTTGTATATTTTCTAATTTGTCTCTCTGGTTGATTCAGGCTTTATTTTACTCCAGGCCCATTTGTTCGCTGGTCATTGATAGCGCTGCGTAATGAGGTGTCATTTGTACGCGATGTCAATAGGTTAGAGACCTACAGGGTACACAAGCCATAATTGCATTCACCTCCGCTCCTTAACAATCGTTTCCCTGCCTGCCTTGACTTTGCCCATTGCTGTATGCTTTGCCTGGGTTTGTAACCCGATGTTCACTTTTTGCCCAGGTGTCTTATTTTCATTCAAGCTTTTGCTGTCATTTTCAGAAATAAATGGATTTGGGGATTGGTATTTATTTTTATAGTAAATATTGCAAGACTGACCTGTTTTTGCGCATAGATTAAAACAGAGAAAAAAATTATGTTCTACTAGTCTGGTTCATCATCCCTGACCCTACTTTTGACTAAACGGAGCAATTTATCATATGGAGTCAGGGAATTATCAGGTCAGGGGAACTAGACTATTTCCAAGGCCAACAATCCATCTTTGAATTTTTTTATTTTATAAATTTCCACTTTTCTTGAAAATGACCGCACACCAGGTGCTTGAGACTACTATTTACCTACGGTGTTTCATAATACTGTGTTTTATGGCATGCACCCTCCTACATTCTCCAATGTTTCACTGTTTGGGTGTTCAGGTTTGTTCCACCGTCTTTTGATCGTAAGCATTGCCTTAAAATATGAAGATGAGTCAGACCCCAGCAGACAGACCCCGGCATGATCTGAAAGCTTACTCCTTTGAAGACCAGTCTGACTCACTGCCTTCTTTAAGATCTTGTAGACCAACATCCGGTTGTAGAGAAAAAGTGCATATAGAACCAAGGCAGATCTGCTATTGTGGTCATTTGACTCATCGGGGATCAACTTGTCAACTTAGGCAAAAGTGTAAAAACATGTTAAAAAAACAGAGGTTCCCCTCCCCCCTCCCCTGTTTTTTTAAGTGGCCGCTGCCTATGTTTTTTATTGAGACGGCTTAGCACCAAATGGTGGAGTTGACCCAATGGATTAAAAACACACAATAGATCAACTAGTGGAATTTTCTTTTCTTTCTTGCACATTTATTATGGATTCTGTCCGTTTTCCTTCCTCCATGGTTTAGCAAAAGACACAAAAACGATGTGGCCTCTAAACGTGTTAATATTTTAACTGAAAGTGGCAATATGGGGATCATTAAAAGGTATATATACGATTTGCTTTTTCTGTACATTTTAGAAATAAATCGATTTGGGGTTAGTATTTTATAGCAAATCTGTAACACTGAACTGTAACACAGAAAACAAAAAGTTCTAGTAGTCTGGTTCCCTGACCATACATGTACCTTAGACAAAACGGGGCAATTTATAGACTTAAGGGAATTATTAGGTCAGGGAACTAGACTATTTCAAACGATTGTTGGCTGACAATCGTTGGGCAGAGGTCAAACAATGCACATTCTCTGGGTTACCATTCACATAGTGCGAATGCGGTTACAAGTTACACAGGTGCGCGCTTAATAAGTGGGTAAGCTGAATTGCAGGGTAAATTTTGTAGTGTGAAACCGATTCTCCAGGGTTAGTTTCTTCCCGGGTAATGTAAGTCCAGAGTAGTGTGAAATCCCTCAAATTAAGTGAGCAGAGGAAACATGTAGGTACAGCAATTTAAAGACTAACTAAAATGAATATTTTTTCAAAGTGAACAAAGAAACTGGCAGGAGTGGGATTCTAACCTGCAACCTCCGGGTTACCGTACCGGCGCTCTACCAACTGAGCTATCTTGCCCTATGTTGGCGGTCTCCCAGCCAGGGATCACACCCAATTTTACGATACAACATAGGAAGCGACATTGTGGGGATCACTCAATGAGGATACGACTTTTTAACTTATAGTTCGTCAAACAATCCACAAGGGAAATTGACTAGGTAAATTTGAATACATTTTCAAAGTGAACAAAGAAACTGATGGCAGGAGCGGGATTTGAACCTGCGACCTCCGGGTTAATGAATGTATATTATTGGCACTGGCTTAGTAGCTAAAGCTACTTTATCACATGCTACCTCCTATATTTATCTGTATCTAGCTGACAAACACGGCTGTAAACAACTTTGTTCAGTTTTGAAAACATAAGTGAAACCATGAAGGAAGGAATGGTGAAACTTCCAGGGCGGTGACCGTGCAATTTACTGCACAGTATGGTGGTTTCTTCAGTTAGTTGTACCATGGAGGAATGGTTGTACAATGCACTGTGCAATTATGCTATGAATGCAAATCCCTGTCATCCATATCATGTCATCCCAAGTTGTAAGCTGATTATCAGATTATCCCTTCTTCCTCCATGGTCCATTCATCACAAAGCCCACATTTTCACCATTGACTGTTGGGGGGGTCTTCGGTGCAACAGTACAATGTTGTACCTCTTTTGTTGCATATTTATAGCAGCTGGCTTACATTTTGGTAAAAGGGGAAACTGCCTGCAACAGGATTTAATTGATTTTTGCCAGCTTTTCCAATTTCCAATGGGACTGTATTCTCAATTTATCCAGTGAACATATCTTTAGAACTACTACTAAAACTTAAATTGATTGTCAATAGCTTCTTATAGTCCATAGTGCTTTGTAGAGTCATGCTAGCCTTTATGTAGGGCAAAAAACCCACCAAAACCGAGCATGTTTAGCATCATGTCTTTTTGCATGATGCACAATATGGGGCAGAGGGAACCCCCCCCCCCTCCTCTTTTGTGTTGGTCATTGTGTTCCTGGAATCTCAGGAATTCTTTTCAGATCTCTAGGGGATGTGTTAGGTAACAATAGTCTAGAGAGTGTATAGGGTATAGGGACAAAAGAGGGGGGGGGGGGGTACCCCTCTGCCCCATTTCTTGCTGGGTATATCTTTTTGAGAAAAGTGGAAGAGGCCCTTGTATCAATTTATAATGCCCACAATGCAGTATTATCCAAGATAGTCACCCCCCACTGGTACTGCTGATGACACTGATGATTGAGTTTACCATGGAGGAATTCCTCTATGGGTTTTAATTGGTTTGAAAACATGCAATAGATCAATGGGAAGAATTTCCTCTCTTCCTTTTTGCGTCTTTTTTATTGATTTTCTTTCTTTTATTTTTTTTCTTCCAAAAGAAGCATACAGGCTCTATTCGATCATGTGATTCGATTAATCTTGAGAAGGTTTTTGTTGAGTTAAACAAATTCAATTTTTCACTTTTTGTGTGTCTGTAGAGGATCCTACCTGTGTGTACATACCACTCAACTTACACAGAAACCACTTGTTTGTTTGTTTGTTACTTGCATAATGATTGAGTTTTTGTGAATGACCTGTGGTCTTATTAGTCATCCATCAAGACCAAGGTAGAGGGAGCATAGTTTACAGGTGACTCAGCACTGGGGAAAGTCAAAAACTCTATTTATAGCCAAAAGTCTTCCCTGGACACATTTCTAAACAATGAATCCCCAGTGTTTGGCTGGTGATAGTGGTCGAAACTCCCATAAACACCTGGAATGCAGACTAGACTACTGGTCTTAATCCCCTTGTGCATACCACCCACAGTATCAACAGTGGTGTGTGTTAACTCAGCAGGGGAAAACATCAGGAATGTCTTATGAATGGGTTCACTTGATGGGCCTGAGGGTTCAGCCTTGTCTGGCATTCTGTCAGTATTGGTTTAAATTTACATAAATTTACATGGTTGAAGCCCAAGGGAAGATTAGGAATTAAATTTGAAACCCAGATACCCGTTCCTGTCACAATTGTTTGTTTTTTTGTAAACATTTAGGAGAATAGATTCTCTGTAATTGTAAATAACCTATAGTATAAACACATTGTTTATGTTTATTTTTGAAGAATAGATACACAATAAATAACGTTTCAGTGGTGGAGCAATATATACCAAAGCCATGTGTGCCACTTTTAAGAAAAAAAACCTAAAAAAATATATATATAATAATAATAAAATAGAAAATAAAAATAATAAAAATAAAAAGAATACAAATTCATGTAAATAAGGTCCAAAACAAAAAGGCCGCTTTTTAAAAATGAGTTTGAAATTTTGGGAAAGTTTGAAAAATTGTGAACAGGATTATTAACCCCTTGAGTACAGTTATTGTAGTGAGGCGCCCGGGCGGCCTGAGCAGCCAAGCGAAACAGACACAAGAGGCTTGTGCAGCCAAGCCTAACATACACAATAATCCAACAATGGATTGAAAATGCAGAGAATGGCGTGTATAGACGTCATCCGGCCTGGTGGCATTCTTTTTTTGCGGCATTTGGCGTCATCCGTACGCAAGGGGTGAACTCCACTTCCATTTTAAGAAAAAGTTATCATGCAGTACTCTTCAGGCTTACTGCCCTGTAATAGATTGTACGTGTAGGCCTATCCTTCATATGCATGAACATATACCTTTCGGTTTTTCCTCAACTAAGAGCAAGTCAAACAAAAAATTTTGAACCTCACGTTTATCCTTTTTGGAGGCCCCAAATAGAAAAAGCAATTTTATGAGAAAAACAAAATTGCCTGATTAGTGATTACAGTCGTGGTTGGTAGCCAATTTTTTGGTTGAGATGAAACTAGCCACCCCCCCCCCCCCCCCCAAAAAAACCCCAAAATCCCCCCCAAAAACAAACAAAAATGCAGTGGCCATCTTAGAAAGTGAGCCTGGTTACCGCCTTTTTTCCCCAAAGAGTAGGATGCTAAACATGATTTTAAATTCCTAGCTGTGGAACTTAGTTGACGTCAAGAATTTAAAATCAGTTTTTCCCTCTGAGGGAAGAATAAATACAGCTTTGTCATAGGCGTATGGGGGCCTTGGGGAGAGGGTGGGGCAAGGCCATGTGGGATCATTCCCCCCCCCCCCCTTAAACTTAGTTTTTTAAAACTAATAATGGGTAACACCTGAAACTTTTACATGACCCGCCGTTAGGCCTACTACAAACTGATGCTCGGAAAGAAGTAATGAAATGTCACCTTCACCATCAGATACCAATGAACACCATTATATTATTTGGCTGCCTAAAGCAAACTTCTGGGGTGGTTATTTTTCCCAATGTTTTGCCCGATCTTTGTTTAGTGAACACATAGACACTTTTTTTTTTTCTAATGAGTCTTGACTGTTTCTTGACAGCGTCTTGCAAGACAGGCTCCTGGGATTCAAGAGACATGGGGTCCATGGATTGAAGAATGGAGCCCCTGTTCAAGATCCTGCGGAGGCGGCGTCTCCTACCAAGAGAGAAAATGCATCACAGTAAGGTACGTTGTCATGGTTATTGCAGATGCTGGGGAATGTCCATCATCCCCTAGGCACTGGATGGTCTTAATCTAGGCTAAAATTGCAATATGTAGTTTTCAAATTACTTTACAAATTCCAAGTACAGTGCAGGAAAAATGTTTTACGCGATATATGGTTTGGAAGCTGTTTTAGCTGAAAGTAAAACATTATAGTGAAGTTGAACTGACCATTTGCCAGAAATAATTTTGAATGCTCTCAAAAACATTTAAATTTTTTTTTCTTCATTTTTTAATTGTTTTTTATTGAAATCCCCAAATAAAAGCCACTCTAGGTAAAAGGGTTAGGATCAGAGGTGGTAGGGTTGCTGATGAAATTTTGAATTGCCAACCCTACCACCCTTGCGGTTTTGCTGGGCCCAGATCTAAATAGAGGATAATTCTTTAACGGATTCCAGAGAAAGTATCCCAATTTTGAGAGCGTACCTATAGACCCAGGCAGGGTAACTTCCACCTTCGGTGAGGTAGTATACAACATTTGCTTGTGCTGTAATTTTTAGATATAAATGGATTTTGGGGTTAGTATTTAAAAAAAATTATAGCAAGTACGGTAACTTTGACCTACATTTTTTTACATGTGCCAGCATAGATGCTGGGAAAACAGAGAAAAAAGGCTGTTCTCTTAAGTCTGGTTCCCTGACCCTACATCAGACAAAACTGAGCAATTTATAGACATCAGGGATTTATCAGGTCGGGGAACTAGACTATTTCCAACGATTGTCGGCCAACCACCTCTGGAAATAGATACAAAAATTCCACTTTTCTTGAAAATGACAGCACACCAGGTGCCCTAATTTCACAGGATGCTTGAGACTATTATTTACTTAGTCAAGTACTGAGTAGGGTATAAATTTCATAATAATTCAGTAGTTTTATTTTTTGATGTTTGCAAATGTTGTACATATATTACCTTTAACATTAAGACAAGTATGAAAATGCTGATTTTAGATATAAATTTCAAACATTAATATTCCTGGAATGGTCACTTACACTCTTTGCTTCCTTCCTTTTTTAATTTCTAGAGCAGTAGTTATATTTCATAATATTGTTCTTCATACATAAATCTATGTGGATTGTGTGCTCTCCATTTTGTGAGTCTCCTAGTACTATGCTTGGTGTGTCGGTGCTTTGTAGTACAGACTACATTGTACATGTAGGTAGATGTAAAACAAAAGTTTACCTTTATGCCAAAGCAAATTGCTTGCAAGGCTGTATTCAAGATTGTAATATTTACTGGAAATATGAGTTAATCTCTGTGCATCAGTAATTTTAACTTGCCAATGTTTATATAATTCAACAAAGCAAATGTACATTGTGTGTACATGTATTAGGTGTCAAGTCACCAAGGTGCATTTACTGGTATTCAGGTACCCAGGTATCTGTTAGAGAAAAACCAATCCCAAAAATTTAATCTCGGAAATTACTTTTCGAATTTTTCAAGGTCCGCACGTTAATACTTCCACATTGGTGCATCAATGTAGCAAGATACAAGTGTGTACAGTGATGAGCTCTAACTTTACAATGTATATTTTGAATTTTTGCAAGCGTCATAGACATTAATCCATTTTATTTTTCTGTGTTTCAATTTTAAAAATTCCCCACAGATGACATTCAAAAACCTTCTTAAAAAATAACTATTATAATTTGGTTATGGGTACTCTGTTCCATAATCTGGAACCAGTTCCTGGCATTAGCGGTCGGGTACTCAGATACCCGGTTCGGAAGCACAGCCCTATTATACTTCCAGCTTTCCAATTAAGCACCACATTTAAATCAAAATTGATTTGAATGTGATTAGGATTATGCCGCAGCAAAGACCGAGACCCGATTGTGTAGGACGATCTGTCAACTACCGGTCCTGCAACATCCAGGACTGTCCTGAAGGTGCCAAGGATTTCCGGGATTACCAGTGCAGCAAGTACAACACCAAAGCATTCCAGGGAAACAACTTCTACACGTGGGTCCCCTATCTTGGAGGTAAACTTGAATCCATTGTGTTTCTTGCTTTAAACATCAGTATCTAACTGCCAAAAAGAAAACAGGAAAATTCACTTGGTCGCTGAGCCTTAAAGTTGCATGGGTCAGGCTATTCACCCCCACCCAACATCCCACCCTACTCCCACACCCCTACCTATCCTTCCCCTACCCAGGCTACCCCCACGCCCATCCCCACCCCTACCCCAACCCCCGCCCAAAAAATTCTGCCATAACATTTTAAAAAGATGATGTAACAAAAAATAATGCTGCTGATTTGACGGTGTATGGATGAATTTTGAAACTTATCTGATCAGTTGTTTCCCAAAACTGTTTTACACGTCATCAGTTTTTCTTCATGGTAAAATTGTGTGATCGCAGCTAGTAAAATAGCATTCAGTCACATCAGCACTATAAATAAGAATGTCAAATTCCATGCTCGAGGTGCAATGTAATTTAAATCTAGCAGTTGAGACGATAACAAATGTACCCCATGACCTAACGTGCCTCCGGTACCCGTTGTAGTTGTGAGTGAATTTGAATTGGTCAGTTTTTCAGAGCAAACTGTTCAATTCAGAACAAGGAACAAAATCTGCGACAATTATAACCACACAAGAATCTTTAGTGTTGTCTAAAGGCAAGCCCTTTCACATGACACAAAAAACTTGTAATGATTGAGAGATTATCTCAATGTTTGAGAATTGTTTCCTTTTTGTCAAAGGAAACCAATGCTTGAGAGTGACCAACATTCCTTGCAATTTTTTTTCCCTCAAACATTGAGAGATTTTGGAGGAGGTCAAGACAGTGTGTGAAACGATTCCTTGTCAAATGAATGACGTTCCGTACGAAGGCAGCCCCTATTGGAAACGAGGGTCCCGTGCGATGAAATCGCACCGATGTCATAAATGCACGGGTACCGTGTCGTGTGGAAGTGTATCCATGTCACCAAATCGCCTGGGTACCATGCGGTTTGTGACAGGGATCGGGACCTCCTCCAAAATTTGGCATCGATGCGACAACTGTGCAACAATCACCGAGATTGTGTGAATGGATCCGTGCGATGTTAGCAGGGTGACAGACACTCGGGTGCCACTCATCGCTGATGTGTTTTACCACCGCTCTTGTGAAATGGGCTTATCTCATTTGAATATTCACCCAGTGTACACACTAGTCTGAGGACAAGGCTTTGTTTGCTCTATATTGTCCTTTTACTTGAACATTCTCCCATAGACCATGCATAGACTAAGTACACATTTGTGACCCGCTCTACAAAAATGAGTCTGATGTGTTAAAAATACATGTTTAAGCTTTACAGTTGGTCTGAGAGAGCATGAAATAAGCTTTCATTAGATATATGGCACAACTCTGTAATGTAATGCATGTTTTTTTAACGATTTTTGGCAATTTGCGATTTTTTTCAGTAAATATTAAGAAGTCTGAGACATTAAACCATCCTGTACGTGAAAGTGTAATGCGCGACATCCGACTCATTTTGGCAGAGCGGGTCACATTTGTTCCTCCGAGGACCGTGTTCAACAAAAGACCTCCCTTTGTTTCTTTATCCTTGTATCATCCGTAGTAATACAATGTACCTATATAAGAAATCAGCGTCCCATCACTGTGTTTGCTTAACGTGGAAACCGGCCTTAAATCAAAGGCCATTAGGGAATCAACCACACTGTAGAAGTAACCAATTAGCCATCGGTGAGACAATTAGGCTATTATTAGTGCTTGATAATGCCCAACAAAAGGGCTAGATAGTTTCCTTCCTCTGTGGATAAGCAAGCATGTCCCACGACCAGGAAGTGAGCGTGGTGGATAGAGGCCAGTTGGGGGAAGGTGTTCATTCAACAATGGCATCCCCTTCCACTTCACTCCAGAAATAGAATCAGTGCATTTCCCCCCATCGGTGGTTAACGACCGAATCGGTACTACCAATACAGCTGTATTGTGTACATGTATATATTCAGTAGACTAATCACTGGCCACTTTAAGATAAGCATGGCTCAATTTCGTTCATACTATTATATGGGGAAATGGTAACCAAATGGTGAATTTTAAAATTTTCACACAATTTACCAACCACCAAAAAACAAATACATAAAAATAAAATCAAATTATGGATCAGTTTAACCCATTGAATACAGACAATGGCTAGAGCCGCAGTTTGAAAAAGACCAACCTGAGTGGTTGTCATCTATATGCGCATTCCTGCGCATATTCAATCCATTGTTTGCCTATTGTGTGCATTACGCTTTGCTGCACAAGCCCGTATTGGCATACCAGCACCCTATTAATAACGGCCTGCCAGAAGGGGGTTAAGTAGAGGCAAAACTGTGCGAGCTGTTGAAAATTAGATGATTTTTTTTTTCTCCCGGAGTTTTAGACAAAAGTTCTTCAAGATACATTTAAACGTAGTGTACATGATTGGTCATTGTTGCAATTTTCAGAAATGGGTGGATTTGGGGGTTAGTATTTTATAGGAAATATCGTTACACTGACCTGTTCAAAGTTTTGCATTGTTGGATGGCGGAAAAAACGAAAGAAAAACGGCGCTCGTTTTCAACCGTCGGGCGGATGATAGCCTTTAGTCAAGGCGCGCGTGGCTACCTGGACGCGTGACGCGCCCCGAATGCCAGCATTTCCGGGGCGCACCACTCGTCCAGGTAGCCACGCGCACCTTGACTAAAGGCTACAGGGCAGTTTTCCAACGATTTGCAACGATATACATTTCCACTTTTCTTGACAACGACAGCACACATGGTGCCATCATTTCACAGGATGATTGAGACTACTATTAACTTGCAGTCTAGTAAGGTATTTCGTAATAATTCAGTAAACAAAATTGGAGGATTACCAATCCTGTACACTACCTTTAAGTGGTACCCTGTTATTTTGTACCGTGACAAAAGTTTGTTTTTGTACTTACATTGCTAACATTTTTTCATAAATGCTTTGCAAATGGAATGTTTGTTTGCATGTTTGTTTTAGGAGGGTTTTGTTTCTTTGAGTGCAGTCTTGTATTAACATTGTTTGTCAATAAACACAAGTTGTCGTGCAGTGCTCCAAGATAAACATTCTTAGTCCAGATGTTTAACCAAGCCTGGCTTAGAACACTGGTTGCGTGTATCACATGTAAAACCTTCTTTTGTAAAGAAGACGGACTTCCTGGCCCACAATGGATTAAGTGTCAAGTAACAATGGATGTTCATTGTTAGTGCACCGTTTTTCTTTTGTTAGATGTTCACAGTGAGTTGTAGTATAACAAGGTGAAATATATCACAGTAATGCCGGTTTCACACTACACTGAACTTACCCGGGTAATTTATTACCCGGGTAGTTGTAATTACCCGGGTAGAAACTAACCCGGAGAATCGGTTTCACACTACAAAATTAACCCTGCAATTCTGCTTACCCGCTTCAGCGCGCACCCGGGTAACTTGTAGCCGCATTCACACTATGCGAATGGTAACCCGGAGAATGTGCATTGCTTGATCTCTGCCCTAGCCATTGTTTCGTCAGCGTAAAAGAGCGAAGTGAGAGCGGCGCGAGAGCATGCAATGCAAATTCCAAAAAATCAGATCAGCATTGGTACATGTAGCGTGCACGCGTCATCCTTTAGACTTAAAGACAAGTCGTTTAGACAGTCGTGTTTTGTCTGCAGGCGCCGCATTTACCAGCGCGGTACGCAATAATATGCCCGCCTTTCGTGAAGTTCCGACAGGTCTTCTTTCCTTCATACCAGTCAGTAATTGGACAGTCGACACACACGCATCTTGGGGCCAAGGTTGCACGAACGTTCCCACATGTTATTATACCGCTCGCTACACGTAACCCCTGCAAAGTGCGAAATAAGTATTATAGTACGTGGGGTGGTGCAGTCGGATTAATGCCGACTAATTACCGACTTGATTTCAAGTCTAGTCATCCTGCAACTTGCGGTCTAGACTGGTGCCTTGCATTAAGTGTATGTAAAATGTACTTATTAAGACGAGGCATCATCTACGGAAGACTGGTGCCTTTCATTAAGTATACGTAAAAATAAACTTAAGGCGAAGTACCAGCCACGGAGGCCGTACTAATAAATTACGTCACCTTCGCAAAGTTGGCCGATAAAACACGACAAAGCGCACGCACCCACCCACGTACCTACCCGGGTAGAAGAAAACCCGGCGAGCATTCACACTACTGATGGTAACCCGGAGAATCGTCTCAAGGTCGTCGTTAACCCCGAGATTGGTGGGTTAACCCACCTCGCGAGCAGGGTTAGAAATTACCCGGGTAAGTGGCGTTTTTGGGCAGTTAACCCGGAGAATTTCTAACCCGGCGAATTGTAGTGTGAACGCTCCACATTACCCGGGTAATTGCCGGGTTAAATTTTTCGTTAACCCGGCAATTACCCGGGTAAGAGCATAGTGTGAAACCGGCATATGATTTCAGAAATATCACTTGGAAAACCTGTGATACCTTTGTTCACAGTTCGAGTAGACTTTTTTATTGACTGAAGTAAATTTCTAGTCAACCCAAATAGCTTAGCTTTTGTCCTTTGTGGGAGGTTTAAAATCACCACCAAGGTAATGAAAATAAACCAAGGAGTAGGAAAAAAACAAAGATTTATATTTTTTTTCAAAACCACAAATATCAGATTGAATCTTGTGGTAGGCTAGAAATTCATACCGTGCCTTTGGGGGACAAGCTGTCCATGAGTTCTGACTTGACTGACAGAATAATTGCTGTATTTCAGAATTCACAGAACTACATGTATTAGTCCAAGATTGACAGTTTTTTTCTACAGTCAAAAAAATGTTGTATTGCCCTCCACGACCGACCCCACAAGTCACATAAGTCGGGTTGTGTTTTTTTTTAAAATTATTTTAAAAGAAATTTTCAAATCTCACCTTTTCCCACACAAAATGAACAAGTTTTATTAAAATAATTGTCTTTAAATACAGCTACGACTGCACAATCGTGCATTTTCGCAATCTCACTTTTAACCAGTTCGCGTCGGATGAGTATCCAGCGGAAATATCTGTCAGCGACCAGCTCGCAGTGAGCGAGGCCAGGGTGTGCTACTCGCAGATAAAGGCCTGAGCCCGTCTGGCACCCAGGCTCATAAAAAATATTCCCGGCGTAAACTGGTTAAATAAGCTTTCTTTTTGCCTCCCGACTTCAGAGTTACATGACATGTAGTATTGTTTTCATGGATGGTAAAAAATAAAAATCGACCGAATGACCCTCCCTCCCGATTTTTCCCATTTAAGGGCAACACCATTTTTGGGGGGGGGGGGGGGGGGGGGGTGCCTAATCTCCCCACAATTAAAGTTCCCAAGCAATATAATTTGTATGCCTTGAATACACATAGGAAGGCATTTTTCCATGTTACTATGAAGCTCCACCTTCTTTGTATCAATTTGAGGGAGTATTTTGAACATTTTGGTTCATAAAACAAGGCAAAGAGCAACAGCAGACCAGTGTTTCCATCGCTATGTACAAATACTTTATGTACGTCAAACTTCTCTACATTTTTTGTTGTAAGTAAGATTCCATGTTTTTTAAATTTTCATGTTAAACATATTGTTTGGACTCCATTATTAGCCAGTATTCTTTAAAACTTATTGGATTATATTCTGAAGGATTAATTTGAGTGCTGTTCTAATGCTCTGTTTAAGTTTCTTGTATTACCAAACAAAATAGTGCCCTTTCTATAAAGACGAATGATGGAAGGATTGTCTAAGAATTCCTCTACTGTTTTAGGGTTGTCAAGGGGCATGGTTAACTAGCAAAGGGAGTAGGTCAGTTTGGGCAGTCACTTTGCTTTAAATAGTTGCAGTCTTTAAAATTCAAGCCTCGAGAAGCATAATTTCATAAGAACTGACACAGGTCTCTCATCAAGAAACAGTCTTTTCTTTTACGATCCATTCTATCATCAGATCTAGGCTGGAACAGATATGCCCTCTATCCCCTCCCCAACCCCAGCAGCTCAGAAGGAATCATTTCACTAGGAGGAAACCAAAGCAATTCTCCAATTTGCCATCTGTCTGTCTTGTAGGAAATTGAAGTCATCTCATTTCCTACAAGTACAGATCGCTCAAGTCAAGAAGCAACGGAGGGTTTTCTGAACTTACACATGACTTTGCAAAACAGTGACTAAGGAAACCGATTTATTGCAAATGACATATTTCTGATGATTCGTCACTGCCGCTGCCGCTGCGCAAATTTATTTACAATTATTTTACAATTAAAGGCACACATTGCCCTGAAATCCCCCCAAATTTATTTTTCGGTATTTCCGAGGTCTGAGGGTAACAATTCTACAATAAGTGTAATTTATGGAGAAATGAGGGAAAAAAATAGAGGTATAGACATTTGGACATTCAGACTGGCGCCGCACATAGTGCAGCCTGTATGCAACCAAAGCGACAAGGGCACCACTCGGAATTCCAATGGTCCGAATTTTCCGAACCAAGCTGGCGTCCCCGAAATGATTGTCATCAATGATTTTCAGACAAAGGGCACATTTTCAAGGGATGCACGTGTACAGGATGACATTTTACTTTCGAATGTTCTTTCCAACTGTAGTAAGCTCAATTGAGCTGCCTCCAAGGTAATGCGTCCCTTGAAAATAAACATAAAATGATGTAGCCCCCCATTTTCTCACAGTTTTTTTTGTTAAGTTGTGTGTTTATCATCAACAGGAAAGACATGGAGATCCCAATGGAATTAAAAGCACAAAAATGAAAATGAAGAAACAAACAAACAAAAATTTATTGTTAATTTAACAAGTTGTGAGGCCCTCCCCCCCCCCCCCAAAAAAGAAATTGTAAAAAAAAAAAGAATTATGAATAAAGGAATAAAATAACAATGAATTGAATGAAATAATGCTATTAGTACAAACTTAGTTTAAACGCCCACCCGAACAAAGATACTGACAATTTGGGAGACCGCCAACATAGGGCAAGATAGCTCAGTTGGTAGAGCGCCAGTACGGTATTCCGGAGGTCGCAGGTTCGAATCCCGCTCCTGCCAGTTTCTTTGTTCACTTTAAAAGGTCAAAATCAGTCAAACTTTTCTTCCACCTCCCCTGCTATTAGGGGTGTGCATCAGAACCGAGTGCCCGATGTATCATGTCAGGAACCGGTTCCAGATTATGGAATCGAGTACCCGTACAACTTTACATTATAGCAGAGTAAGTTCCCAGAAAATGAAAAAGGAAAGCTTTCAAATGTTATTTGTCGGGAATTTTCGAAAATTAAAACACGCCTACATGGGAAACCAGCACAGATTTCATGTTTATGACGCTCGCGAAAATTGACAATAAAGGGAATTTACTGGTTGTTGTTTTTGTAGTCTGGGTATGGATGAAGAGCCTCGACGATGTACATACATGTGTAATAGCATGCCTCATTCCACTATAAATACAACTATATAAAGCTTCTGTCTTTTGTGATATGCCGGCGCATGCACGTGCCGGAACATTTAATGGCGGAGTAGTGATCATGTTTACTAGACAGGCATAAGATTTTTCAGACTTTTGTCTGAAATCAGACTTTTGAATCTCAGAGAAATACAACTTCCGGGATTGGATGTTTTGGGTTGGGTTTCTTTAACGGGTACCCGGGTACCCGTATTTTTTTCAATCGGGTACCCGGTTCTTTTACTACCTGTAAATGCACACACCCCTACCTGCTATACTTTTACACAGACATGATCAGATTACATGTGGTTTTGTACTATGGCAGGAGGGTCAAAAACAATCACCTTGACTGATTTTGACCCATACAACAACATGGCTCAGAATGTATGTTTGCATAGGAGGGTTTTAAGTAGATAAATATTGCATAGCTCTATAAAACAGGTTTTTTTAACAGCTGTTGATGACAGTGTTACCCCATATTCATAGTATAGATCGTGTCATTGCCCAGATAATCCATGACTCATCCGTCAATCAGATCAGTAAGATCAAGGGACCAAGGGAGGTCCTTATAATGATCAGCCTCTCAAATGAGAGACGGTTTTAAAGCAAGGATCTCCCTACAGTATACAACTCAAGTTGTGATCAATACTGCACAATACCAAACGCACTTCCCAATTTAACCAGCCACAGTGGGCATTGAGGTGGACAATAATCCAGACTTCCTGTTCCACAGTATTCACTCTTTGGGCAATTGGGACCGTTTTGGGTTGTTTTTTTATCCAGCACTCATAAAACGCTTCATCTGATCAAAAGGAAGCTTCTTGCTGGATGTATGAGGTTGATTGACAACAAAAGAAACCACAAGTGCCTTGTTATTTATCAACCAGACATCCTCTCTGATTCTTTGTGCTTGTCTGCCTCCATTGTCTGTCTGTTTTAGGTTCAAAGTTTGTTAGTTTCCCACCAGTTGAAACAAGTGTATGAGCTGGGTCAATATTTTGTGCTTTTTTTAAGGCTGCTGCTTCCATTCAGGAGTAAGTTCCTAAATGTCTGTATACCCACTTGAGGTTTTCATTGTTCTGTTAATACCATCTACATCAATATTTATAGTTTGTGCCTCAGTGAACTTCTGAGCTTCAGTCACCTTTTTTTCTCTGTGTTTCCTTGGGTACTATCTTTGAAGGATTTCCTCATCTCTGTCTCTAAATTGCCTAAAGGGTGGATACCAGGGTTGCAAGAAGTGGCAGCAGCATACAAAGAATGTCTAAAACAATGGATGCTAAGGGGATTTGTGGGGGTGTGGACTGTGAGGGAAATCTTAAGGGCGTAGAGACCTCAGAATTTGAAAATAGATGGTAATGACACAATTTGTGTTAATTATTTGGGAAATTATTGAGAGAGGGGGAATTTGGGTGGGCGGAGGTTGGGTTGACAGAGTCTGTCCCCAGTAAAACGTTCACTTGGGTGCATTTCCACAGAAGAGGAAAGCTTTAGTATCATAGGTGATTTTACACATACAAATTTGACAAATTTTGCTTTTATTTACTTTTCCGAGGGTCAGTTTTCTAAATGTTTGTGTTCTGCTTCGAGTGCTTATTTAGTAGCCAGGCAGTTAACACATTTAACATACAAACTTGTATTTAATTAACTATTAAAACTTGTTTCTTACTGGTTTTCGCTTGCATCCTGTCCTGGATTGCCATACTGTTGATGATACTGTGTACTGTATCCAACATCCATCTGATATTCGCATACAGGATGCTCTGTTACGAAATCCAGGGCAGCTTTGTAGTCATCCATTCTCTCCACAATCTAATCCAGTTCAATTCAGTTCAGTTCAATTCAATTCAATTTAAAGAAATCAAATTCAATTCAAATTTAATTCAAATTCAAATGGCATTATGGGTAACTTATTATGACCTCTGCATGCTATATACTATGCGCGTTCATACTACATGTACATGTATTTACGTGCACGTTGGCCTAGCCTCCCATGTGCTTACATGTAGACGTCTATTTCCGATAGTACATTTCTTGTGACTTGCGGTAACCTTCACCAAATTTCGTTCGGGAAATCTATCAGACAAACATAATGAACCAATTTACTCAATGTACACGTTAATGTTTGAATAAAATTTAGTAATTGCTTAAGCCGTCTTTTGGGGAGGCTAACATGCAGTTGTTGCCGAGCCTTCCGTCAACTTCTCTATCCATCGATACGCGTTGTGCATGCCAGGAATTGTGCTGCCCTCAAGCTCTGTTATTGCTGTCGTCTCTGTGGACTTCTGGTTCATACATGTATGGAACAATTATACCGACTTCATCCCCATATCTTCCTCCTCCTCTGATTCAGAGGGACAAATCATCTTCTGAAAACTTCTGATGATTTTGCCGTGTTTCTCGGTTTGGTCGTACACGTCTGTAAATGACGTCACAGTTTTGACATCCGGGCTACCAGTGTCAGTGGGATATTTTTATTGGCGGGGCAACCGGCTCAAAATTTTGCACTCCAAAAGGTTTGTATTACAATAAAAATGCAAAAGGACAATTCAATATTTATTGATTACAACTCTAATTTCTCTGTAAACTTTTCCACCCTTCGTTATTTTTAAAGGAGAATGTGCAACCTAAACTTTTTTGGCATAATACGTGGGGGTGCAAAGTTCAGAATAATTTCACGAGGTGACAGATGGAGTGGAACATTGCATCTGTCACCTCATTAAGTTTTTCTCTCCATCGCATCAATGTTAAAATTGTGAAAGATTCATTATTTTGTTTTACAACACCTGAATAAATCTTTGTCATCTGATTGATCAGTGCAGCCCAAATTGCAATGATTCTTTTTACTAGCTGTGGAATAAAACTTTTTGGAATGTGATCAATGGCCCACAAATTAGTCAAGGGGATTTTGTTTAGGCATTGTATAAAACCATCTATTTCTTTGTTCGCATCAGGTTTTATGAATTCAAGATGTAATTCGTTTCATTTGTCTTTTATATATGAATTGTTAGTTCATGATTATAGAGATGTGTTTGGAACATCTGTTAATAAATAATACAGAAATAATGGAAACATCTGTGTGTTGCAGGGTTGTTTGATTTAAATCACTTGATTTAAATCATTAATTTAAATCATGATTTAATCAATGGAAAAAAATCACTAATATAAATCACGTTTTTTATTTCTATTTTTGTTTTTTTAATGTAAAAACAATGTCTGTTATTCAAACCTGACTTTCATTAACTTAAAATCGCTTATACTCACTCTAAAGGGATGTATAAGGCCAGTTTCCTGAAACAGTGTACTACATTTATCTTGTGTACAATGTATATGATTCTGAAGCAATGTACTACCTACATGTACATGTACATGTTTAACTCAATGCATGTATGTAAGCTCAATGTAATAATTATGGGCACATAAACATGGAAGATGGAAGCTGATTATTAAACCTAACATTGTTTGATTTGCAATCCATTTAAATGTCTTAACACTGACGGTCCTCAATTATCAAATGATGATTTTATACACCCTATACAGTGTACATGGTTATTAGGGTAACGATTGTACATTGTATGCAATCTGTTCCGACTCTAAGAAAATAAACTTTTAAAGAAAACAAAACACGCTGTACATGCCTACATGGTGATATTTATGGTGGCTGCATTAAATAGTTTTATTCCATCATGGTTGTGTAGAGGGGGGGGGGTTCCTGTAATCAACTTGGATGAGAAATTTGCAGTATGATGGTGATGCTGTAACAGATATTAAGACAAACTATGTATTCTAGAAAAGAATATGATAAATAAAAGCGATTTCAGTACTGATTTCATGAACAATTGTGTGTGGTTATACTTGACTTTCAATGATAGTCATTTAAATTGACTTATTTAAAAAAAATGTTTTATGCAAATGTACAATGGCAAAAAAAGATATAAAATCGATTTAAATAAAAAAAATCTGATTTTTTTTATTTTTAAAAAGAAATCATGATTTTTATCAACCTTGGTGTGTTGTGTAATGTTTGTGAGACTACAGGCTTGCATTTCATAGTGCTTAAAATAAATTATATAGCTAAATGAAAAAAAACATGATTTTTCTGTTAAAAAGAACAGCTCATGTGATTCTGAAAAGATTTGCTTGACTGTCTTCTAAAATAAAATTTGGTCTCAAAGAATGCAGACTAATACATAGTGAAAAAACGTATGCCTGTAAACTTATTAAGTTACGAGACAATGCATGAACATGTATTATGCAAACTGCACTAGAGAGCACAGTACACATGCACATGAGCATTATTCTACATGTACATGGTACATGGTACATTTCATGCAGGACTGCTTGAGAGTAGTACCAGCAAATCCCAGCCTGGAAGTGTTTACTTAAGGATTACAAGCAATTGTTTGCCTAATGGATTACAAAGATAAGAAGCTGGCAAAGGTGTTGGTGTGTCAACAACAAAAAGACAGTGGATTTGTTTGTTTTGTCTCTAGTACTAGAGCGTTTCCCCCATGAAATACTCCATGCCCCAACCTGTTTTTATAAATAATTAATCAACTTCAGCAGGCGCCCTGAAACCTAACCCTAGGACTCTGAACAGCGAATGTCATACAAATCCCCCAGACTAATGTACAGATCTAAGACTGATTCAATACACATTCTGGTTTGCCGAACCCCATAGGACCCATAATTTCAAGCACTCCTGTTGTCAGTCAAGTTGTTCCGAAGTTCATTTGAGGACACACCCCACCATTGACATTTTTGGTGGTGCTAAAAGTCTCTCTAATTGTGCCTTGAATGGGCCATTAAAGGTTACCGTAGTACTAGTTTTTATGGCCATTTTCAATCCCTAAATTCCAGATGTCAAAATGGAATTGTTACTTGATTAGAGTATTTGACTGCATAAAATGTGTACAGTTACAATCATAGGTACATTTTTTTTGCAGGGAGCCGGGTGCCCCATTATTATTTTTTTTACATTTGGCAAAATATCGACTTTTTCTTCTAGGTTTCTAGGTTTTTCCTTCCCATCCAAACAAATGAATAGAATCAAAGTATTGACTATCAAGAGGGTATAATTTTCAATTTTATTTTTCGTAAAAAAAATTTTTTGAAAGTGAACAAAGAAAACTAGCAGGAACGGGATTCGAACCTGCGACCTCCGGAACACCGTACCGGCGCTCTACCAACTAAGCTATCTTGCCCTACATGTATTTGTTGGCGGTCTCCCAATTTGTCAGTATCTTTGTTCGGGTGGGCGCCAGTCAGAAGTCATAAACCCATAATGCCGTATAGCCAGGGATCACCAAAATTTTACGATACAACCCGGGAAGTGACATTGTGGGGATCACTCAATGAGGATATGACTTTTTAACTTATAATTCGTCAAACAAACCACAAGGGAAACTGACTAGTCAGAAGTCCCTGGCTATACGGCATTCTGGGTTTATGGGGGTTCTGCCAGTTTTCTTTGTTCACTTTGAAAATGTATTCAAATTTACCTAGTCAGTTTCCCTTGTGGATTGTTTGACTAATTAAAATAAATTGTATGTACATGTACTTGCTATATATAACATTTTTCAACTTTTTAATATTTCTGTACTGCGTATATGTGACCAGGTGCAAAAAGTTGAAAATTGAGATAATGGTATTTTTCAGGTACAGGTAATAAGCTTGAATTTGAAGTATTGTAGGTTGCTGTAGCTCGTTCCTGGGCCCCCTATAACTTTTAGAAGTTGTTAGTCTTGGCCACGACCGTCCATATTCAAGATGCTAGATGCATCTATTGAAAACTGAATCCAATATATATTCTCTTTCCACAGCTGACAATAAGTGTGAACTTAACTGTATGCCCAAGGGCAAGAACTTCTACTATCGGCTTGCCGAGAAAGTCATCGACGGAATGAGATGTGAAGCGGACAAGCTGGATGTGTGCGTAAACGGCAGTTGTATGGTGGGTATTGAAAGTACACGGTGTTGTTTAATTCTGGTTCTCTCCTGTGCCACGAGGGTTTTTCTCCGGGTCCTCCGGTTTTCCTCCCTCTGGAAAAATCAAACACTTTCGATATCTGGCTGTGCTCCGTGGTCATATATTTGTCGATGTGGCCGGCTGCCACAGGCGCCTTTATGTGCCAGCGATTCCGACCACGTTGTAGCTGCGTCCTTTGCAATTCAGCTTCTCGGCTGTGAGTAAGGATGATTAGCCTCCCAAATTATAAAAACGTGGTCTTTGTATTATCTGTTTCTTATCCTTTCGCAAGTATTGATTCAAACACGATTTATTTCCAGTTATAACAGTGAGGAAGTAGTTTGCAATACAGCGTTATCGTAGCATTCTGTATCTTAAACTATGTGAAAGGGGCGATTGTGTAGTGCAGGGCCCCTCTTTAGTTTTGATCAAATTGGAGACAAGGGTATTTTTTTCTCATTTCAAAATGACTCTTTCAACCTGAAGCAGACTTCTCTTAATTCTAGTGACATCTTTTTTGTTGTTGTAATTTTAAACCGTTTATTGCGGTAGAAAATGCAATTTTCTTACGCGCTTTTATGGCAGTTTGCCATGCGAATTAACGCGGTTTTGCAAGTTTACTGTGCGTTGCGGTGATCGCCATCTTTACTTTCGCGTTGCGTTTTGTTGTCTTCATCGTCGCTTCACCCCAAAATTTCCCTTAAAAACTAAAACCCTCCCCTTTATCTACGACATACCTGTTGGTTTGTAATGTCGCTAACTGGTTTGACAATTTGAATAACCTAAAAGTGGATTTTTGTTTCCTTATCTCTATAAGGGAACACAAATCCACTTTTAGGTTATTCGGGGCCTATACCACACAATCGCAGTGAAAGGTATGATGCAGGCATAGCTGACAGCACATTTGCAGGCAGTGTTCTTACTTTGTGGGATTCAACGTATACAAATACACAAGATAAACCTGTGAAAGTTAGCTCAATCTGTTTAATAGTCGGTTTTAAGAGTGCTTTTGTGCACATAAGTTGGAAATTTTGAAAATTGAGATTTCCATTCCATAGTAAAATATATAAAATTTTCAAAGTAAACAAAGAAACTGGCAGGAGCGGGATTCGAACCTGCGACCTCTGAGTTACCGTACCAGCGCCGGTACGGTAACCCGGAGGTCGCAGGTTCGAATCCCGCTCCTGCCAGTTTCTTTGTTCACTTTGAAAATGTATTCAAATTTACCTAGTCAGTTTCCCTTGTGGATGGTTTGATAAAATATATAACGTAATAGTGAAAAAATTACTGTTATACGATTTTGGTTTTCGAAAAGAGCCGTAAATTCAGCATTGAGAATGGAAAATAACAGGTAGTTTACATGATTTTTTCTGAAGTACGCCAGACTAAAATGTTAAATTGTACACATTGGTCTCAACACACAAGCAAACCAGGTATTTTGAATTAAATATGCTTTAAACTACAGTGTTTTGACAAAAACAGGAATCGTGAATTTGTTTGATGATTTTCATATAAAATTGCTATTACTCAAAAATAGGTTGTTCTTCCCTTGTAGATGCCACATATAACTCAAAAATCTGAAGAAACATTTGCAGACGAGACGATGAGGAAATGTTCAGTTGTAGATCATAAATCACAGCATTAATTTGCAGATGGGAAATTGGGAACCATTCTTTAGGCAGAGGGTGCATGTCAACCCTTCAAGTTAATAGTAATCGATGCTCAGTATACACCATTTGCTTTTGCTGTAATTTTTAGAAATAAATGGATTTGGGGGTTAGTATTTTATAGGGTGCTAGCAAATACTGAAACACTGACCCGTTTAAAGTTTTGTGTGCATGGATGCTGGGGAAAACCGTAGTCTGCGTACAGAGAAACAAATTATGTTCTAGTAGTCTCCCTGACCATACTTTAGACAAAACGGAGCAACTTATAGGCGTCGGGAAATTATCAGGTCGGGGAACTGACTATCGGCCGACAATCGTTGGAAAACGATATAAATTTCCACTTTTCTTGAAAACGACAGCACACCAGGTGCCATGATTTCACAGGATGCTTGAGACTGCTATTTACTTAATATGTAGGGGGTTGTATGATTATCCTGATGCATCCAGTTTGTGTTCATTTTGGCTCTATGGTTGTTCCTCTAACTTGTCTGTGTACATGCAACAACCACACAAAACTATTACTCACCCAACTGGCATGCGGCTTAGTTTTGGAAGACACCTGGTTGAAGAATTATTGAGACAAAGTTACCACAGTTTAACACTTGATATGATCAATCAAAACAAATTTGCCCCTGGTGTGGGGGGTCGCCCAACCACAGACCAACTGATTTGGCCAAAGGTCAGTGGTGTCGGAGATCAGGTTGCCAGTTTATAACAAGTTGAGCAAAGTTTCACCAGCTTCCTGAGAGAGGCGGACACAAATTCATATTGGTGTTAATTTATTACAGGTGATATGATGGGTAAAACAAAGAACGGATTGTGTAAATTTGTATTAATCGGAAGTTATTTTTGTGGGATTTATTGCCAAAAATATTTGAGGTTTAATCTTGTGATTCAGCTCATCATGTCTGTGAGTCATCATGCATCGTAAAGCATGGAGAGTTTCTGCTGGAAACTGTCAAAGCTGAACTTAACCCACTGTAACTTATAAGGCCAAAAAAAAAACTTTGTTGTGTTGCCCTCAGACCGACCGACCTAAACAATCGACAGAATCAGGGTCGGTTTTTTTTTTTTTTTTTTTTTTTAATATCAATAAAAACATCTCAGCCTCTCTGTGTTTGTATTTGATGTACCTTCTTTACTTTATGCGTATTTTCATGTAAAAAATGAAACCAGGGGGTTCGTCCAACATTTAGCCCTAAATACGCCCGGGTGAGCGTGAAGATGACTTCGATCCCTCGCGCTCGTTAAAGCTCCATTCGGGCTCAATAGGCCTTGCTAAAACCCTAAACTTTGGCTCTGGGGAGGTCTAGCAGGAAAAAAAAAACAAGTACAGCACATGTGAAAATGCTATGTACATACAAACAATTCAATCTCTTTTAGACATGTATAAATATATTGTAGCGGAAGAGTCAAATCGAATCGGTAAAAACTTTGTCGTATCTCATTCAATTGGTTGATATGAAGCCAAAAGTTAGAATACTTCCATTTGGTTTGCTTCTCGGTGATTCAAAAAGTCGGTGCCAAAGCAAAACAACATTTTTTTCGACCGACCGACCCTCTTTTCTAATTTTACCTGTCCGAGGGAAAGACAACAATTTTGTTTGGCCTAAATGTACTCCAGTCTTAAAAATGAGAACACATTGGCTCATTTTTAGTAGGAGGAACGGGAGGTTGTCCTCATTTAGAGGTGAATCACTATAAATAACTCTACTCAAGGGGTTAAAGCCAAGATCAGAGGTTATCATATTTTGTTTGCTTCATTCAATGACTTTGTTTTGTTTTTGTTAGTTGTGCCATGTGCAGCAGGCTGGACAAGACTTATCCCGCTTGCCCTTATTCAAAACCCAATTTGAAAAATATGCGGAAAATTTGGAAGATTCCCCCTCCCTCTCCCCCCTCTCCCCTCTTCCCCTCTCCCCTCTTCCCCTCTCCCCTCTTCCCCTTTTGCCCTCTCCCTCCCCTCCCAGTCAAATCCTGGGTGTGTCACTCGTTGAACGTGAAGACAGTGGCCATGCAGCCTGCTGATGAGCACAGAGACTATTTAAAGTAGATGCCTTGGTCAAGTCTACTTTCTGCCCAGCTTTTCACACTCTTTTTGTTGTCTTGTTTCAGAAAGTGGGATGTGATAGCATGCTTGGTTCCGATGCAAGGGAGGATGTGTGCCGAGAGTGCAACGGAAACGGTTCCTCATGCAAGACAATCTCGGGGGTCTTCGACAGAAGGAAATTGCCATTTGGTAGGTTCCCCCCAAGTCTCCAACATGTCAAACCTTTGATTAGGAATTGTCGTCTTATGGTGTGTGTTAAAAGTTTTATTGTCAACTTCTTCATTGCAGAATAATTGTTTGAGGTTGAATTCAACATCGTTTGGGGTATACAAGTGTGTCTTAAAATCTTGCACAGGATTGTTGCTGTGTCATAAGCCAGTTCGGTATTTCAACTGCGCATGTGCACAATGACATTTTATCCCGAATGACCCACGTGACCTAACGCCCGAGTGTGAACTCAAAAGGTGGTCGCTCAACGCGCATGTGTTAAATTCAATCAAAATGTGCATTCGCGTATAAACATGGCGTGACATTACGTCAGCAGTTTTATCCCGAATAACCTGTGACCTTTGAGATACTGAACTGGCTTATTATAAAGCAACGGCTCAGACTTCATACTCCAGGTTCCATGTTTGCACAAATAACATAAGAATCTGTATGAAAGTTATTCGGTAATGGATGGAATAAAGGTAGCTTAAAATCTGCCTATACTGATATGTCGTTTAATTTTAGATATTTTTGGTTTTGGATTTATGTAATTTTGCTTTGTTTTGAATGCAAACTTTTATGCAAAATTTGAACCTGTGAGTTTGATGAGTTCTTGAAAAATGTAATGGGCACTCAGTTACATGTACTACAGAGTAATAACAGCTACGTCCAGCAGTATAGAGGAACCATAGACGGCTAACTCGCCGTATGTAGTGTTAGGCACATCCATGTTTGTGCACAAACCTATGGAAACCTCAACATTTTTTTTTTTTTGGCACTCAACCACACCAAATTCCTGTCATAACAATGTGAACTTAAGTATCTTGTTAAAAGTTTACTTCGGCAAATTCCAGAAAGTGTCAATTGAAATTCTCTCATGTATCAAAGAGATACATAAATGTTCTATGGCAACCGCTCATTAAGTACTTCATGGGCAGGCCACCAACATAGGGTAAGATAGCTCAGTTGGTAGAGCGCCGGTATGGTAACCCGGAGGTCGCAGGTTCGAATCCTGCTCCTGCCAGTTTCTTTGTTCACTTTGAAAATATATTTAAATTTACCTAGTCAGTTTCCCTTGTGGATTGTTTGACGAATTATAAGTTAAAAAGTCGTATCCTCATTGAGTGATCCCCACAATGTCGCTTCCCAGGTTGTATCGTAAAATTGGGTGTGATCCCTGGCTATACGGCATTCTGGGTTTATGACTTCTGACTAGCGCCTATCCGAACAAAGATACTGACAATTTGGGAGACCGCCAACATAGGGTAAGATAGCTTAGTTGGTAGAGCCCCAGTACGGTAACCCGGAGGTCGCAGGTTTGAATCCCACTCCTGCCAGTTTCTTTGTTCACTTTGAAAATATATATACTGAAAAGATTTGGGACGTTCTGCTCTTTATTATACTTAATTAAAAGAACTGAAATAGGTACGCTGTCCCTTTCAGTAGTTTATAGGGGGACAAGGGCAAGTTTTTCCCTCGCTGGTTCAAACCATTATGTTGACAGTTTTAACATACATTTAGTGTCGAATGACATAAGCCAGTCAGGAGGAAGTAAAAAGCCTTGTTATCCCATCCTCCAAAAGGATGTGGCTTAACTTGTTATTGTCATTAAAAGTAATGAAGAGTTGAAGGCCATAAATGTCCTTAACCCCTTGCGTACGGATGACGCCTGTGGGCGCAAAAAAACAGTGTCACCAGGCCGGATGACGCCACTGGCCGCCGTTTGTGCAGTTTCAATCCATTGTTGGATTATTGTTTATGTCATGCTTGACTCCACAAACACATTGTAGCGGTTCGATTTGGCTGCCAGAACCGCTGCAACACCCCGACGTCTCCCATATAATACCGTGCCCAAGGGGTTAAAGCTACCATGTCCGCGCTTTCTGACTTTATTATCACTTTCAAAAATAAGTCTTCAAATTGAATTGCTCATTTGTTAGCGTTATGAGTTTTTCAGTAAGTAACAAAGTAACATATTTACTAAGTTCCAAATTTTGGAAGTGGGTGCGAGATGCTCCTAATTTCTGCAGTATCAATGTTTTTTTTCAATCTTTGCACATTGCACATTATAGCAAATAATACATCGTAATAATTTGTTAGTCGGGTGAAATCCATTAAATTGGAATGATTCAGTCAGAGGATAAAGTTTTAAAACTTCAGAAATGCTGAGAATGGTTCTGCAACAACGATGAATAATAACAAACAAAGATTTTTATGTAATGTGTGTTTTGATAATTAATATAACCCCCCAAAAGAATCTTGGGGTGTCTCCGCCCACACAAAGTACCCCTTTCTGGCAACAGTATGGCGACAATATGGAGACAATATGACACTCGGGATGCTGTTCAGTGATACAAAGGTCTGGTCATATCTAATGCAAATGTACACACTTAATTATGTCCCTATGCCTGACAACACAATGGTGCATTTAAAGCTTTTGTGCTGTTTGTTTTCCATTTTACATACATGTTTTTGTTTCTCACCACACAAATCTGGGGGGGGGGGGTTGGAGAATGATCTGATGGCGCATTTCCTGGTCAAAAAATGGGGGATGTATAACCCCCATTCCCGTGGGATTTATGCCACTGCCTATTAACCCCTTGGGTACGGATGACCTCTATAGAGGCGGATTGAAAATTGCCACCTGGCCGGTTGACATATAAAAACGCCAATCTCTGCATTTTCAATCCATTATTTGGGTATTGTGTACATTATTCTTGGCTGCACAAGCCTCTTGTTTCCGTTTCGCTTAGCTGGACAAGCCGCACCCCGGCGCCCCCATATAATACCTGTACGCAAGGGGTTAAACTTATCACAGATCTAACGCCATGTGCTGTGACTTGTTTGTTGTACATTAGTTAATTTCTTTGATTGTATGTCGTCCTAGGTTACAATGATATCCTCGTCCTACCAGCTGGTGCTGTCAATATTCACATCGCTGAGGTTAAACCTTCCAATAATTTCTTGGGTAAGTCTGGATCAGTTCTTAATTTTTCTCTAAGTGGTTGATACACGGAATCAACATCTTATCTATAAAGTTTTGCTGTAAAGTTCATGTGATCTTTATAGATCCAATTTAGATGGCAGTGTTTGTATAGTTGACTTTGCTGAGGCATGTCTGAAAAAACATTTCATAAAAGGCGCATAAACACATCAGAAAAATGGGATCCGTATCAAAAGGGAAGCAGGAAATATGGTGCAAGACTGATATTGACTGGTTCCCCACAAAGTCAGAACCAACTGCCATAGCTGTACAGATTTTAAATGTCCCCAAAACTCAGACTGTGACATTGACTGGTTCCCGCAAAGTCAGAACCTGACATTGACTGGTTTCCCACAAAGTCAGATCTGACATTGACTGATTCCCCACAATGTCAGAACCTGATATCGACTGATTCCCCACAAAGTCAGAACCTGATATTGACTGGTACCCCACAAAGTCAGAACCTGATATTGACTGGTTCCCAACAAAGCCAGAACCAACTTCCATGCTTGTACAGCAAAGTCAGAGCGAACTGCCCTGTGTAATGTACCATGTGTAATAGAGCTGGACACAGCATATGAAACAACAACAAAAAGAATCTGGACTTTGTCTATTTTTGTGACCTTGAAGTGCAATTTCACTAATAGCAGGAATGTGGAAATGAAATTAAAGGCCAGTGATTTACACCAGTAGTCAATGATTATTGCATGATTAATGCAACAGGAAGAGTGACAGCATGTGTGACTGGGATAAATATAGATATCCCCCTGTGGGCTTGAACTTGACTTACAAATCGCTGATGATCTTGACACCTGTTGCATGGGATGGTATGTAAGCCTTCAAGCACGAATCCAGAGGCTTGAAACACTAGACAGGCCTTTGCCAACCGCAGCACTGATGAATCATGATAAAGGTTATACTCCACATTTAAAGGTTCCATAGATGCCAAAGGTAGTTTATGGCAATGTTGTAGTACTCATACTTGTACTCGTATTTGAGTAATTGTTTTCGCACTCGTACTCATGAAAATCTACTCGTACTTACATGAAAAAATTCCATGTACTCGTACTCCAGGTGAAGTACTCGTACTCGTATTCATGCAAAAGTACTCTTACTCGTACTGATGCAAAAGTACTCATAATCATGGAAATGTACTCGACTTCAACACTGGTCTATTGTACCTAAACAGTGATAACCGGGCAGTATATCTTGATTTCCTATTTTGCTTTTAATTTTCAGTTGATTACCATGGAAAACTGAAAGAAACCATCTTCCAAACTAGTGCTAATTTCAGAGCCCCGCAAGTGGACTAATGTAACACAGAGCAAGCTTCTGGCGAAAATTCACAATTTTGCAAATGGGTCACATTTTGAGCATCCAATGGTGCCATCTTTATACATGTAGCTTTCAGATTGAAACTAATCATTTTTACTTTTTGATATTGCCAAAGCTGTCATACCTTTTTTTAAATACAGCAAATGGGCAATTGTTTTTAAGAAAGAGATAAATTAGTAATAAATATGGTGACACTTTCAACTGACACATTTTTTCCCCAGAGCTAGGAGTTTTACTGTCATGTGCTACAAATTTTGTAAATGTCTCTCAAGGTCTAAAACATTAGCATGTCAAGTTTGGTTAGGGTAGGTTGAGTTGGCGTCAGGTTTAATTGAATTTAAGAAGTCTTTGCCCGATTATAGCATTCAGGGTTAATATTTGATTTCCGTCCACACAGTTAAGTATTGTTACATGAATATTATACAAGACAGAATATCAAAATATAGGAGAAACGCATGTGCAAAAGCCAAGAGACGGTGGAGAAAACTCTCAAAGATTTACAAACAATGGGCCAACTTGAGCAGGAGATGCGTGACTCATACTGTTTGATTTTGGTTATTTCATCTTCCATGAGAAATGTTCACATTTTTTTCTTCAAAACTGCCTTCTCCCCTGCAGCTCTGCGCAATGCCAACGGACAGTACTACATCAATGGCAATTTCAGCATAGACTTCCCGCAACCCTTCGACGTGGCCGAAACCGTCATTTACTACGAGAGGAAATTTGGAGCGCCTTTTTATGGAGCAGAGGTCCTACGTGCCTTGGGACCCATCACGGAGCCGCTGTTTGTTGTGGTAGGCCTTTCTTGATTCTATATTTTTTTTACACGCAAATTATTACTTCCCATTTACAAATATTGTTTAGCCCTAGGTGGTGTGAAAAATCGTATTGAAATTGGGGGATTCAGGACTGTAGTGTTTAAGATACAAAATGTACCATAGTACACACAGACACTGTGAATCCCTTGGATGTGATTTCCTATTCAAAATGGACATGAGGATTAAAAGGATGTGATTTTAACAATGAGGGTCCAAAATCACATCCTACTCTATTTAAAATCACATCTAAAGCCTGTGAACTATTATCCCACCCTGACAAAGAGTACATTGTGACTTCTGGGTTTAACAGCTTAAACCGCGCATTGTGATTCTAGACTCTGGATGAAATTTTGGACCCTCATTGTTAAAATCACATTCTCTTAATCCTCCTGTCCATTCTGAATAGGAAATCACATCCAAGGGGTTCATAGTGAGACCTCGGTGTACATGTTTGGTGTACATGTAGTAGGCATATTGCTTGATTTGTTTTTTAATACACACAAATTGTAACTTCCAATTTACACACTTTGTTTAACCTCCTGAATACGGACGTTGGCCATTGCTGTGGTTTGAAAAAGACCACCTGGCTGGTTGTCGTGTATATGCACATTCCTGCACATACTCAGTTAAACGTGTATCGACCTCCAAACGCAGACGTCCTATTGTTCCCCCTTTTGTTTGTACTGTAACTTTTTCGGAAGACTCCCATAGGTTTTGTACACGATCTCAATCGCGGACGTATTCTGGGAATCGCGGACAAATTCTTGGAATCGCGGACAATATTGTTTCCCCTTGTTATACGTCCACGTTTGTTTGGGAGAACAAACGCAATCCATTCATGTTTCAACTAGATTGTTCTTGAATGGGAGTGTAATGAATAGATGGAGCTTTTTCAAACAAAGCTTTCATTCACACAAAGGGGGGGGGGGGGGGGTTCCAAGTGCAATGAACACTCTATTCAGTGTGGTGCCTATTGTTTGCATTTACGCTTGTCTGCACAGCCCGTTCTTGGAATACCAGCCCCCCCATAAATAACAGCCGGACACAAGAGGTTAAAGTACAGGAACTTTTGTAGTGTAAGTACCCAGAGCGGCATATCAGGTTTTGGATCCAAGGGGAGGAACAAATTTGCAATCTCTTCCAAAAAGGTGACCCTATGTTTTTCTTTTTATTGCCTGGAAACATTTGGTGTGGGGTGAACTTTTGGACCGGGTACAAAATGGTGGCCAATTCAATAGCCTGTACATATATTTGCACACAGATGTATCAAAATGCACAAAGGACTGCTGCTTACAAAAAAGGCAAAATGTTGATGGCTGGGCAATCATTCCCCCCCCCCCCCCCCCCAATAAGCCAGTTCGGTATCTCGAAGGTCAAAGGTCATTCGGGATAAAATTGCTGACATAATGTCATACGATGCTACGCGAACGCCCATTCTGATTGAACTTAACACGTGTGCGTTGTGCGACCACCTTGCACATTCATACGCGCGCGTTAGGTCACAGGTCATTTGGGATGTCGTTGTGCACATGTGCAGTTGATATACCTAACTGGCTGATAGACAAGCCACCACACACAAGTAGACTACCTCAAACAGCTATTGCAATTGTGACCGGCTCTGCAAAAAGGGCTGTTGTGTCGCACAATTTGAAAATGAGTTATAGTTGAACTTGTCACATCCTAAGCTTTAATTTGGTGTAGGTTTGACCCCTGTGGCATTTTGTGTTACCGAGATATCGTGACGCTTGTATACTCATATTTTCCCAATTTAACGGAAGTGCATTTAGAGATAAAAACCTTTAAACACAAAAAGTGCAAAGAAATAAGATAGAAATAATTTGATCAACATTTATTTTGTCATCTTTATTCATCAATTTTAATGTTTCTGAAAATTAATTCAAAAAAATATAGATATAAAAGAAGCCAACAAACCCAAAACTAAAAATCACTTATTGTTTGCCCATTTCACATAGAACTGCCCTGTGTGTGTTTTCACATAGTGCGACATAATACCCCTTTTTGCAGAGCCGGTCACAGTTTTCTTTACAGAGGAGGGTCCCTCCAGTGAACAGTCATTGTGTAATTTTTCTTGAATTTTCTCTTGCAGCCCAACATTTACAACCCGTTACATTCTTAATATACATATACATGTAGAGAAGCCTTTAATGCTGGTTGATGCAGTTATTAAGGTGACTATTGTAACAATTTTACACAATGAAAATGAATTAAACTGCTGCAAACTGATTATAAACTGACTGGATTGACCTGAAATATTAAAATCTAAAAATTAGCTGCCCTAACGTTTTAAACTGAAGCAAGTTCTTTCTCAAAGGCATATGACAGTGTACGAGAAAAAAATGTATACATATATCACAAGATCACATCTTTAAACAGGGAGTCCTGTGTTGTTGAGGTAATCAGCTGGGAAGTCTTGCCGTGTCACGGTTGCTTCTGCCAGGAAGGAATGAATTTGCCAAGAAAGACCAGGGCGGACGATTTCCATTCATAAGAATTGATAACTTCCTTTTGTACACAAACTCTTCATGCACAAAGAAACTGTGCAAGTTGTAACCCACATTTATGCCCAACAATCGCATGTGTGAAAAAAGGGGAATTAATTTTGAAACATATTTTTCGCTAAGAAGGTTAGATTCTTCAGAAGTCAACCCATGTACATTGTTGTACAAGCAATATCGAAATATGCTTGTCATTTCATCCCATTAATTATTGAGAGGCTCTGTCTCATGTTTCTAAATATGAATAAGCATTGAACTTCCAGTGATCTTTATTTATGTCAGCATGTTCAGTTTTTCCAGATGTTACATGCATCAGATCTCCCTGTGGCCTATAACTTGATTGAAGTCAAATTACATGTAGCCCCAATACTGGAATGAAAAAAAGTGTTGTTCAGCTGCCGATTGCTGTAAATCCCACTGACATGGGGCCAATTTCATTGAGCTGCCAAGCACACAATAAATTGCTTAGCATGAAAGTCTTCCTTGGTAAAAAAAACAGGATTACCAATTACATTTTCATGTAATATGTAAGTTGCTTGTGACTGGGTTTCAGTATAGTATGAAAATCACATGGCATTGAGCTTGTAACCTGTTTTTACTACGTAAGACACTTTTTGTGCAAAACAAGTTTGTGTGCTTAGCAGCTCTGTGAGATTGGTCCCTGGTTGTTTCTAAGTCAATCTATCTCAATCACAGACCTAGGGCAACAGTCGTAATCAAGTCACTTCACAGATCACTTCACAGGTCACTTCACAGGTCACTTCACAGGTCACTTCACAGGTCACTTCACAGGTCACTTCACAGGTCACTTCACAGGTCACTTCACAGGTCACTTCACAGGTCACTTCACAGGTCTGGTCTCAAGCCATGTAACAAGCTATTCAAACACTACATAACAAAAGCATTCCTTTGTCATTGTTCATCCCATGTAGCTTGTGATTGACTTGTGATTGACTTGTGATTGACTTGTGATTGACTTGTGATTGACTTGTGATTGACTTGTGATTGACTTGTGATTGACTTGTGATTGACTTGTGATTGACTTGTGATTGACTTGTGATTGACTTGTGATTGACTTGTGATTGACTTGTGATTGACTTGTGATTGACTTGTGATTGACTTGTGATTGACTTGTGATTGACTTGTGATTGACTTGGTTACACTCCTAACAAGACTGAAAGACTGAGACTGCTTTCTGAGTATAACACTTGACCCAGGGGCTTCAGCTAGGATTTAATCTTCCCGTGCACTCCCACCGAATATTGAAAATCTGCCTGTCTACTCTCAACCAAATTTTGCATGCAGAAACCAATTCACCCACTATTGTGTCAAAGATTGATGCGAGAAAGGGGCTTGTACATTTTTCGGATTATATTTAAAAATTATATTTGCCTGTCTGAATAGGCACGTGGGATGGCTAGATCAGACACTAGCTGGAATCTTTAGTCATTGAATTCGTGTTCCCATTTTTTTTTTTTTTATTTATTTATTATTATTATTATTTTTTATAACGTACGGAGATGGACTCTTTAAGTTTCAAGAGTATCTCAAAACTTGGAATGTTTCCCTTTGGAACATCTACTTTTTGATGATATATTCAACCGTAGCAATTTTAGGATGAATGTTTTGTTTTAATTAGTTGCCTTTAAGGCAATATATATCCTTTTAACCCAAATTAAGTCTCATGTAATCAACCAGTTAACTTTCCAAATTGGAACCGTCAGTCATCGGTTGTAAGTTTTATGCTTCAGATATGCAGCAGTAACTTTATAGGGCCAAATGGGTTGCGGAAAAGTTTGTAATTGTTAGTTTTACATCACTGAAAAGTCTTGCGCAGACGGCCTCTGTAAATGTAAAATTTGTAAAACATGAACCGATCAATGACCAAGTTTATAGAGCACCAAAGTTTGACGTCATTGTTCTGGTTCATGCACTAATGTCTTTATAAATACACGTAATTGGCGCGTGTACCAGAAATACGTCATCACTTTGGTACTCTATAGTGTAGGGATTTTGCAAGATTACTTGCAAAATTACATAGCAAAGTGTCTTACGTTCTACCCAAAAACTACTTTTTTAAACATTACAGCTCCTTACACAAGAGAGGAACCATGGAGTGGCCTACAATTACTCTGTGCCATTGGAGAATCAAGGAGCCAAGCCTGACACCTACTCCTGGCTGTTTGGAGACTTCACAACCTGCACGAGGACATGTGGTGGTGGTAAGTAGTCTATCCAAAGTAAAGGCATTAAAGGTAATATACAACATTTGCAAACATACACAAAATCTAGTGAATTATAATGAAATACCATACTTGACTGTAAGTCAATTGTCTCAAGCGTCCTGTGAAATCATGGCACCTGGTGTGCTGTCATTTTCAAGAAAAGTAACATTTTTTGTATCAATTTACAGTGATTGTTGGCCGGAAAAAACTGGGAAAAAACTGACTTGTTTCAAATACTACACCAAATTTACCAACTTTTTGTTTGGCAATATTGGTTTACACATCCGTGAACAGGTGCAAGCCAGCTTGTCTAGTCCCCCGACCTGATACTTCCCCGACGTCTATACAGTGCTCTGTTTTATCTGAAGTAGGGTCAGGAAACCAGACTACAAGAACAACATTTTTTTCCTCTGTTTTCCAAGCATCTATTAATTCACACACAACTTTAAACACGTCAGTGTTACAGTATTTGCTATAAAATACTAACCCCCAGTTCCATTCATTTCTGAAATTTACAGCAAAAGCAAATGTTGTATATTACCTAAGGATATACTCTCCGTGCTCTTGTTGAGTTTTACCCCCCCCCCCCCCACCCCAATGAGATATCGAACGAAAAAAAAACCCACGATTTTAGTTATCAAATAATTACCTTACAATTGTCGAATTATTTGCAGCCTGACAATAATTTGCGCTTATCTTTGTGTGCATTGCATGCACATAAGCAATAAGAATTAAAGCTTTTTTGGAAAGTTGCAGACACCAAAATAGAATTTAAAAAACAAAAATTCTGTAATGGGGGCGCTGGGGTGCCATGCCGGCTTGTGCAGCCAAGCGAAACCGACACGAGGCTTGTGCAGCCAAGTAACACACAATAATCCAACAATGGATTGAAAATGCAGAGAATGCGTGCATAGCCGTCATCCGGCCAGGTGGCAAATTTCTATAGACAGTCTGTAGACATCAGCCAGCTTCAAGGGGTTAAAATATTTAAAACATTGCAAGAAGAAAATATTTAGAAGAAAATAAAATAAAATTTGTTGAAGAGCACAGACAGTAAATCTGTAAACGTTGATGATTGTGAAATCAGATAGTTGCAAAGTTGTAAAACATTATGACGTTTGAGAAAATAAGGCTCCCCAAAATGTGAAAAGAAAAAAAGGTAACGATACATAATGCGCATTCCAGGAATATTTTGAAGGGTCCGGTCTGACAACTTTTGTTTTATTACAGCTTTGGTAATGATCAAGAAATAAAATGTTTAGATTCTATCTGAAAGCTTCCTGTTTATAAAGATGTTATCAATACGAAGCTTCCTGAGAAGCATTTCCTTCTGAAATACTGTCATCTTGGTGAAAATTGTATCAGAAGACCTCCAAAAATGCCGTTGCTTATTTCAGTGTCAACAGTCAAAATATGCACATACGACGTGCACGAAATCACTGTTAAAAACAGAAGGGGGTTTCCAGTATTTTCTTGTTACTCGGATGAGGGAACAAGCTCAAACGTTCACAGGTATGTTGAATCACACTTGTATATTAGTATGAAGACTGCCTGCCACTGTACTGTCAGCTCAACCAATGCTGTATTATATCTTAACCCCATGAGTACGGTATTTTACGGGAGACGTCGGTGCCGCGGCGGCTCTGGCAGCCAAGCGAACCGCTACAATGTGTTTGTGCAGTCAAGCGTAACCTATACACAATAATCCAACAATGGATTGAAACTGCACAAACAGCGGATAATGGCATTATCCGGCCTGGTGGCACTGTTTAATCCAACAATGGATTGAAACTGCACAAACAGCGGCCAATTACGTCATCCGGCCTGGTGGCCCTCTTCTATTTTGCACCAAATTCTGTCATCCGTACGCAAGGGTGTTAAACTGCAAAAGAACTCCCCAATCGTTGGAATAGAACAGAGGGATTTTGAGCCTCCAAACTGGTGGATCCTCCCCTGTAGGTATTTCATTTATTAAATTTGTTTGACAATATTAAGCCAGTTCGGTATCTCAAAGGTCAAAGGTTATTCGGGATAAAATTGCTGACGTAATGTCACGCGATGTTACGCAAACGCCCTTTCTGATTGAATTTAACATGTGCACGTTGTGCGACCACCTTTTGCATTCAAACGCGCGTGTTATAGGTCACGCGGGTCATTTGGGATAAAATGTCATTGTGCACATGCACAGTTGAAATACCGAACTGGCTTTATTGTCCACCAATCCCACAATTTGCATAGTTGTGCAAGAAAATTGCCACGGATCTGCTTGGAGCCTTCCTAAGTTACGTATCTTGATAGAGTAGAAATCTCTCCCCCCCCCCCCTTGAACTTTGGTGACCATTTAAAAGGTAAAGGAAAGTTCAGTTGAATATTGACTGCTTCTATCTACTTGACTTGAAGTAGCTATTTTTTGCTGTTCGCATAGTATGATTGTCTGATGGCATCTGTTGTCTGTGTATCAAACGTGTACTTGTTAACCATCAGTTACTGTTAAAATTGATGTTTTCTGTTGTCTACGTTCTAGTTGTCACTGTTTTCTGTTGTTTTGCCAGCTGTTTGCTACTCGTCGGCAAACAGTTTTTAGCAAAATTGGGGGGAAATGTTGCAAAGCTGTGGTGACTCGTCCCCTGGAGCTTAACAACCTGGCGCCACAGCTTATCTGACGAGTGTCACTTCGTAACATCTTTTTTTGTATGGCTTTTTCACAGAAGCCACCGAGAAATAAGTTCAGTTTATCCGTGTATATGAATATGCCAGCTCAACAATTTTATTGAATTTTAGTTATTTCTTGTATTTGGTGAGAAATTCTCTAATCTATGATGGGTCCTAAGTGTATGTGTGGTTCTTACACTGGTGGATCTAGAACAACAGTTTTGGGGTGCCAAGAACATGAAGATCCAGCCAAAAGTGTCCAAAAAAATGTACATGTACCTCAAAATTTGATAAGTGAAAAGAGGGTCAGGACTCGTTCTGACATTGGTGGTTTTGTTGTTTTATTTTCATATTTTCTATATGTATTATATCATTCTGCACACTGCACAACTAAACAAGAAAGCACACATGTTTGCACACACACAAGTCATTGTTGCATATATACATGTACCTTGCGTGAACATTCCTCTGCTCTGGTGTAGTTAAGACAACACACATTTCAAAACCACTGTAAACACGTGACTGTGATTTCCCAGACTATTCTACTTTATTTTGCTACGGACAGTCCTAATCCATAAATGCCTCCAAGAGAACTTTTCAGAGCGTGGACAAGATCGTGTGGACACTCATTGTTGGACAAGTCCACACAATGAATATAATGCTGGTACACAAGTGCAATTAACCCCTTGAATTCAGTTATTGAGGCGCCCGGGTGCCGGGCCGGCTTGTGCAGCCAAGCGTAACATACACAATAATCCAACAATGGATTAAAACTACAGATATAGACATCATCCGGCTTCAAGGGGTTAAAGGGACTTCTTACATTACTTTTTATTATTGACCAAGTAATGTATAAAGAAAACATTATAAGAGAAGAAAAGGAGCCCAGTTGGAGGAAAACAAAGTGAAATGTCAGATTTCCAATAATTGGAAAATATTCAAAATGACAAGACTGAAAGAAAATTATGCACATCATGACAGTGTGAAATCTGCATTCACTGATTGATGAAATGTTGGATCTTGACTGGATGGAGAATAAAGACTAAAGAATATTTCAGATCTCAGCCCAACAGAGTTTATAGCCCTGTCTGCACTAGACTTTTTTTTGGTAAAGCTTACCGAGATGATGGGTACTTTTCCCATTTTAAGTCCAGTGCGGACAGTCTGGGACGTTTTCCTCAGTTACTTTTCCCGAGTCCAGCGGTTACTTCTACTGGGCAACTGCTGCCCAGGAAAACTGACCAGGTAACTTTTCCAGAGACAATAAGTCCAGTGCGGACAGTGCGAGTCGGTAAAAGCGGCGCAGGGGGAAAGCGTACGAGCGCAAGGTCATGCTACACAGGGACAACCACGCATGCGCTTTGCATTTTCACCGCGGTGCGGCGAGTTTCCAAATTCTAGTGCGTTGTTCCTCTTTTGGTCGCAATCATGGCAGATATTATTATTGATAAAGTCGGATGTTTGATTGGTGCTAGCATTGCATCATTCCCAGATGATAATGAAGGACGTCAACATGTACACATCGGCCAAACGAATGAAAAGGCGCGTGCGCTTTGGGTCAATCAGGTCAATGTAGAAAGGTCACGCAAAGCGCCCTCATGAGTCATTATACTGACAGCTCGGTTACTTCTACCATGCTTCTACCACGGTCTCGGTAACATTTTGCCGTGTCGAAAGTCCAAGTGCGGACAGTGGTCACATTTGACCATTTCTCATTTTACCATCGTCTCGGTAAAACCTTTTAAGAAAAAGTCCAGTGCAGACACGGCTTAAGTACTTCCCGGCCCCAGATTGAGTTTTTTTGGGCAGAATATTGCCAGCAGTATTGATCTGGTACAGTGCGAATGTATAGTTTTGCCACTTTGTTACAATAATCAGTAAGAAATGATTGAGTTTAAGCATTTTGTAATTGCACATTGCTTTTAAATGGAAATCAAAAATGAATGTCAGTGAATCTGGGAATATTCAGTGATGAAGAACTGAGATATTTTCTCGAATGGCCTGTTACACAATCCAGCCCTGTTCAGTGTTAAACTTGGAGAATTGCCCGCTGTGTCCTTGACATCAAGATTAGAAGTAATTACCAGTGCATTAGTAATTCCTGCGCATCGTACATGAATCATTTCACAGGATAACCTGGGCAAAAGTACAATATTGATGAAGCCATCGTCGTGACTGGATTCGTAGCCACCTGCCATTGGCAATCTAGTAATGACATTCCTTAGGAGATTTCTCCAGATTTTGCCCGATTTCAGGATTTGTGATGAGACCTCTTCCATTGGCAAATTTCCCAAAGGTTTTGGGGTCCTGAAATTGTTTTTAATCCTTCCAAAACTTGAAACAGTCTTCTTTGAATTCTAACGACCCTATTTTTTGTAGTTTTGGACCTCATCTTTTGGTAGAAAATGCAAGTTTTCATATGCATTGGTCAGCAACACCATACACATCAAATGCCCCCGAATGTTTTGTGGAATTATCAATTTCCTCAAATCTCAGCCTTGGTAATGACATTCCTTAGGACCGGTCAGGAATGCTGGAAATTCTCCTGAGGTGCAACGGGAAACGAAAACTTCTCTCCTAGAGTCTCGAAAATGCATTTTTGAGGATATATTTTTGCCACAACAGTCTGATCCTTGCGTGGCCGTGGGGGATGTACATGGGATAATGGTGGATTTTTTTTTTTTTCATTCGCTTTTGACCCCAGTCATTGCCCAATCAAGTGGGATTATAATTGCCCTTGGTTGAAGGAAGCATTAACGGTGTGATATAGCATTGGCCAAGCGGGCGACATAGTTTCAGGCATTGTTCATACTCTGTGGAATTGAATACATAGGCCCTACATGAAATAATAATCCTGTAAAAGTTTGAACAACTGTTGTTCCTAATTACTGTGAGATATTCTTAAAGTTTTTTTCCCCTTGTACTGCCTCTTAGGGCTGTCCCGAATATAGCGAATATTCTAATATTCGATCATCAACAGAATATTCGAATAGCTTTTTGCCGGTTCAAATATTCGAAAAAAATATATATGCACGTACAGATACGACTCTGATGCTATTTTAATAGAAAAGTTACGGCGCTTAGCAGTGTCAAATGCCGTATTTTTGTGTGGACAGAGGTTTATTGTTCCCGACCGTAAAACCCTTAACACTTCTAAAATAATTAATGCAAAAACTCAGGCTGGAGTTTGGTTTCTTGTTATCAGAACGTTATTCGTACTCGTAATGATCTTGATACAATGCAAAAAATTTCCATCGGGTGATCTATAATATCAATCGTTGCATGTAAAACACCGGCATGCTTTGCGTGCAACTTTTTACCGGCGCGGCATGCAGTTGCAGCAGACACCTGAAAGACTTGATCGGCGAATATTCGAATATTCGGTCAAGCCCAGTCTCAAATAATCGAATACTAAATTATTTGGAAATGAACAGCCCTACTGCCTCTCTTTGGAACTTCTTACATGTAACCGTGACCTGCTTCCCTTCTACCTATTCACCTCTTTCACAATTCAAATGAAATACAAATAGATACCTTTTATCCCCGTGATTTCTTTTTTTGTCTTGTCTTTTTGGCCTTGTGTTGGACGATATAAATTTTTAAAAATCTGTCATCAAGTCATAAGAAAATATTGAAAAACCATTCTGTTTTAACGGTAATTTGTGCACATTCATAATTTGTCTATTTGGATTATTGAAATTTAAATAAGCCATGGTCTGCATGGAGGTCTTCAGATTTGTACAATTTCTTGAAGATGGAAATATTTCTCAGGAGGATTGGTACTGGTGCCATCTTAATAAACAGTAAGCTTTCAGATTGGAACTACAGGGTGGTTCAAACAAAAGGTTAACCCAAGTTTAAGGTGATTGTTCACCCACCTCCTACAATTTTAGAGAATTTGTGTTTACCTAGTGTTGATGAGTAGGGTGTTTAGAAATAATCCTGAAAAAATATGCTAGGTCTAGCTTAATTGGATCTCAAGATATGGCCCATTACAGATGGCATGTACAAAACTGGCTTGTCCACGGAAGCTTCTTACCTTTAGTTTCTGTCTTCAACATGCTTCATTTACATTACTTCATACAGTGATGTGCAAAATTATTCGAACACTTGGCATGTTTTAGGTACTTTAGTTGTTTGTGATGAAATGGCAATCAATAATACCAATGTACATTCAAATGAAACCCTCTGGAATGAACTTCAGAAGACTTGGAACAGCATTAGTGTAGAAACTCTCAGGAAATATATAGACACTATGCCCGAAAGATGTGCCGCAGTGATTGCTGCCAAGGGTGGACACACCAAATATTAGATTTTTGATTTAAAAAGATGATTTTTTGATGATAAAAAAATGGTAGGACTGGCAGATACTAATGTAAGCTACATGTACATGTAGCTCACAACAATTACCTTTTGTATTTAATACAGGTGAAAAATGTAAACCAAGGCATTGTAAGGCATTAAATATCAATTTCTTCAGATATGTCAAGTGTTCAAATATTTTTGCACACCGCTGTAGGTCCGTTATTTTTACAAATATTTTAAGCAGCAGCCTTTTTTTTGTTAGATTTGAGGAAAGCTTATTATATGGTACTCCCTTCCACTTGAATAGGGGGAAGTGATTCAGCCTGTAAACTCCCATCTTTTTCCTGTTGTCTAGGTTACCAGATTCGGGATGTGTGGTGTGCTCGATCCAGTGACTTTGAGAAGGTTCCGGAGTACCTGTGCGATCCTGCCTTGAAACCGGCTGTGAACCACTCCTGCAACATGGTGGCTTGTCCGCCGAGGTATGTCATCAACTCAGTTTGAGAAAGGTTTTTACAAAATTAAAAATATTTAAAGCTGCTATGTACATGTATGTGCTCGGACTCAAAAGTTTAAATTCAGTGGATTTCCCGCTAGTAACAAATTAGAGAAGAAAATTGCAATGAAAATGTGCATTGTATTTGGTCTTCCCAGAAATATATTGTTTTATGTTGTGCCAAACAATGTACAACAAGCATTAACAAGGAGCATCCCACACTCCCACTGCTAATTCTTAATTTGAAACTTATCACTTTTGTTACTTATCAGGGGCCAATTTTTTTTTCAATGCTCAAGCTCATAACTTGCCTGATGTTAAGAAATTGTCAAATCAGTTTGAAAATATATTTTTCGGGTACCACACCCAAAAAGCATAGGTGCAGCATATATAACCTGCTGTAAATGGCTTTGGAATGACATTAACACCATAATAAGTATAGCTTTGGGGTTTAGTCCAGTAAGAAATAACAAGGACCCTTTTGGTTAACAGGCAAATTTTAGTGGCATTGTATTTATTGGGACTCTAGCTACCCCCCCCATAAAAATTCAACCAAAATCAACCTTGGGGAAAAAATATGTTAATTAATTGAAAAACAAACTGGATGCAGAATGTATATTGAAAGGCATGTATTTCCGACACCTAAGCTAAATCATACCCTTTGAAAGATTGGGAAAGGGTCCTCGCAAATGTTCAACTAAAATTAATACAAAATGGCAAATGCGAAAACTTTATGAAGATTATGACCAAAATTATCATGAGAAAAGAGTTTTTAAGAACGCCCTCGCCGTCATTCATTGCATTATTATTGTCATCATTATCAAAGTACCAAACGGCTTCTGCCCTCAAAACTCTTCAAGATTTTCGGGAAGAGATGACCCTAATAGATATTGAAAAATTGATTTCAATTACCATTTTAGAGTGGTGTAATGGGTGCAGGGCCATTGTGTCACCCCCCCCCCCCCATTGAGGCCTTTCCCCCTCAACCACTTGTGCTCCCCCATACTACCCCCATCCCATTAGAAATTTGGGAGAGAAAGAAATGCACAGCAGCAAAAAATGGGGGTTGATGCCTGTATTGATGCCTGTCATTCAGTAATTGGGTAATACCACATTTTTAAGAGCATGAAAATCACATTTCCCTAAAGTAAAAAAATTGGTTGAATTTTTTTGTGTGTGTTCAGGGCAAGCATATAAAGGTTTCTGAGTAGAAATTCGGTTGTTAACTAAAATGTCAGGGTTTGGCATTTTTCATGTCAATTCTTACTGGACAAGTTACAGAGGAAACAAATCACACCGGGACTCCTGCCCAATTTTGTTCCTATCTATAGTTGGTTTGCAGGCGACTGGAGTCTTTGTTCCTCCACCTGTGACTTTGGCCATCAGGTCAGACTGGTCTACTGCGAACAGGTCATGCACGGAGACCAGGCCGAGATTATCGACAACTCCTTCTGCGAGAATGGTATTCTCCAAGACGAGCCAGACAGCCAGCGTGTCTGTCACTTGGCGCCCTGTCCCGATTGGACGGTCGGAGAGTGGTCTCAGGTGGGTGTGTCCTTAAACCTCCAGGGACAGACGTAGCTCATTTTTTAAAGATTGTGCCTGGGTTGATGGATCAAAAAGTCAACTCCTCACAAGATTCCAAATAGGACCGATCCATTAACCCCTTGTGTCCTCCTTTTATTGATGGTGTGCTGGTATGCCAAGACGGGCTGTTCAGCCAAGCGTAAACGCAAACAATAGGCACCACACTGAATAGAGTCGTCCTATTCATCGCACTAGGAGCCCCCTTTCGTGTCAAGGAAATCTTTGTTTGAAAAAGCTCCATCTATTTATTACACTCTCATTCAAGAACAATAGTTGAAACATGAATGGATTGAGTACATGTAGGAATGTGCATATAGACAACCAGCCAGGTGGTCTTTTTTCAAACCGTGGCTATGGCCGCCGTCCGTATGTAAGAGGTTTTTATGCCCCCATGCATCCCTGGATATATCGACCACTCACAGCTACATTGCCCCGCATGTTTTGTCATACCTTTGTTGGGCTTTTGTCGGACTGTAGTGACAGCTGATTGGTCAGTAAATTAAGGGGTGGTGCCTAAAGGTAGTAGACACAATTTGCTTTTGCTGTAATTTTTAGAAACAAATTGTTTTTGGGGTTAGTATTTTATAGGGTACTCGCAAATACTGAAACGCTGACCCGTTTAAAGTTTTGTGTGCATTTATTTATGTCTTATTTATCCTGGGTAGCCTGATCAGTGCAAATGCACTGTTCTCCCTCAGGGCCCAGTTTGAATTGAGAGAAGATGCCGAAGGAAATTTCAGTTTTAGTAGTGGGAGGAAAACCCCAGAACAATTATTCTTGGGGAAAACCCACGCAATCAGGTAGGGACTGAAAACCCAATCCACATTGCACCCGGTGGGAATCGAACCAGGGTCACCAGAGGTGGAAGGCGAGGAAAAAACCACGACACCAACCATAGATGCTGGGAAAACCGTAGTCTGCGTAGAGAGAAAAAAAATGTTCTAGTAGTCTGGTTCCCTGACCATACCTTAGACAAAACAGAGTAACTTATAGACACTAGGGAATTAACAGGTCGAGGAACTAGACTATTTCCAATGATTGTCGGCTGACCATCGTTGGAAAATGATATAAATGTCCACTTTTCTTGAAAGCGACAGCACACCAGGTGCCATGATTTCACAGGATGCTTAAGACTGCTATTTACTTACAGTCTAGTAAGGTATTTCATTATTATTTAGTAATGTTTTTCTTGGAGGTTTGCAAATGATGTACACTACCTTTAAAAGGATGGGTCTATTTGTAGCCAAATAGCATGGTACAAACCTGTTAGTCAGAGTTGTCTCAATGACAACTAGAGGAAAAATGCCAGATCTAATAATCTTTGGCCTTAAGACCTGTATATCAGGCCCTGCCCAAAGTCCCAGGAGGCATGTCATGCAGGATCAGTCATTCATTTCTTGGGCCTGCTCCAGGGCTCAAATTTAAAGGGGATAGATAAGTTTCACATGAGCCCTCGTTGGTAGTGCACTTCCGGGTTGAAAGTGAGGCTGTCGGTGCTAAAGAAACAGTGCTATTCAACAAATCCATTCATGCATGAATAAATCACGGCAAATGACAGAGCAGAGCAGTCAGCATTGTCAAGCCGTAGTCCATCACTCCAAAAATGTTTCCAAATTCATTCTTACCAGACTAGAACAGTCCCAAATCTCCAATTTTAATATGATTTTGCATGCATCCTTGGGGGTTAGGTTTAATTGCATGATGTTGAACAATTTCACAGAACAATGATTCTCGAAAAAACTTAACCCGCATTAGATTATTTTTGGACGACTTTTAAAAGAATTTGAAAGATTTTACCCTATATAAATTGTACAGATTGAACACAACCTAGGTTGTTTACTTAGCATTGAGCCTTGCTTAAACCCGAAGTGTGCAGATTGGTGCTATTTTCGTCGATTTGAGATTCGTCTATAGAGGGCTCCAGAAATAGAATTTTAGAAACTTAAACGCACACTGTGCACCTGCACATGGGTCGATCCACAGAAATGACCACATTTGGTGTGATACAGGAGGGGAATTTGAGATTGTAGTTTTTATATAAAATAATTTTCCATTGATTTTTGTCACAACACATTCAGTACCCATCAACAAGTTTGTTGAGCATAAAAGATCAACACCTAACAGAGTATTTAAGAAATTAGACCTGGGATCATCTTTAAGATGTTTATGTTTGTAACAAACCAAACAAGTAACATTTCTGGACAGACATTTGTCACATAATGTCTGTCCATGTTTGAAAATAATTTATTCTACATCTTAATTTGTTAAAATCCCCCCCCCCAAAAAAAAATCTTATAATTTTCACTAATTTTCAAAATACTTGATTTGATGTCCCTCTTCCATGTCTTACTCCCATTCATGCCATTGCTATCTTTTGATGCTAAATGGTCCCTTTAGTGTGGACAGACCCATGTCCGTGAGCACAAGAGTGATGTCATTTCAGCAGTAGCTTTAGTGTCATAGCTGATTTCCGATGATAAATCTTTATTATAAAATGAAGCGAATGTACAAAAAGTCAACATTTTGAGGGTTTGTGTACTTTGAATGCATAAACTGTATAATGAGTGCCTTGAGTGACATAGCAGCATCATCTTCAAATGTCTTGAAATTACACGTACATTTTAAATATTAAAAGTATAATATAACTTTGGTAATGAGCAAAAATAAAATTGTGGATTGTTTGACGAAAAATAAAATTGATTAGTTTCATTCGGAAAGCTTGGGTCATTATATAAATTAGGGGTCAAATTTTGGTGTCCCCTGTTACATCTGACCTGTATAAGATTTTGCAATCCAGGACACATGCTTTAATGCCTTCTATCTCCAAGAGTGATTATGTAAAGCAAAGTACTTGCCGAACAAGTACAAAATAGTGTGAAGTGAATTTTAATGATACTTGATGGGAAATTACACAGGTCAGGGGTAACAGGGACACCAAAAAATGTCACACTTTTGGACCCCAAATTTATGGAATTACCCACATAAAGATGGTACTGGTAAGAAAGTATGGTCGTCATTAAGGCTGTCATCTTTGAGAAAATCTGAAGACCTCCAAAAATGCTGTGGTTTATTTTGATTTCAACAATCGACATAAATACATAGAAACATATGCAAAATAACCTTGCGTACGGATGACGGCAAATGCCGCAAAAATAAAATTGCCACCTAGCCGGATGACGTCTATAGACGCAATTTCTGCATTTTCAATCCATTGTTGGATTATTGTGTTCGTTACGCTTGGCTGCACAAGCCGACACGGCACCCCGGCGCCTCACTATGATAATCGTACTCAAGGGGTTAAAATTGAAAGGATTTTCTTTATTGTCTCGGGACTGGGATGACGGATTGAGCTCAAACTTCACAGGGTTATTTCATGTATATGTTGAATTAAACCGTATTAAATAACCCTAACGTACGTAAATCCATCAAAATCCTCTTCCTGTTTTGGAGGATTTCGGTGGATTCAGGATACCTCCATATCGAAACCTGGGTGATTTTAATGGATTAAGGATTGTAAGCCTAGCGTTACTGCGGGATTTTGATGGATTCAGGATACCTCCATATTGAGCAGTCACCAAAACCAACTTTTTGTGCATGACAAAATAGGTGGATTTGGGCGGATTCAGGATACTTTCTAGTAAAGTTACCCAAGGGGTTAGGGTTAAAGTATGAACACTGTGCTGACAGCTCTACCAGTGCTATATGACACCTTTAAAAAAGAACACTCAAGCATTATTTCAAGTCCCAAAAAGAAATTCCTCGGAGACATAGATATCTGCACAAAGTACCTCCTGATGAGCTTGTCATTTCAGTTGGCCTTTAAATGTTTGAAGAACTGTCGGAACATCTGTTCGTAAATTTTTTGCAGGTCATAGCCATGCTCATTTTGCGGCCAATCTAGACTAGCATCTCAGGGGATTTCCATGCACTTTTAAAGAGGGCAAACTTAGTTTGAGAAGTGAGGTGTTCACAGCTAAGGTCAGAAGCACAGTAGATGAGATGTCTGGATGTGATTCCACATGGGATGAAGACCCCGAGGCCAAATTTGAACTGCTGTCCTCCGATTTATAAACGTGTTCTTGATTTGCATCTGTGTTCTTGATTTGCATCTGTGTTAAAGGTAGTGTACATGATTGGTCGTTGTTGCAATTTTCAGAAATGGGCGGATTTGGGGGTTAGTATTTTATAGGAAATATCGTTCCACTGACCTGTTCAAAGTTTTGTGTTGTTGGATGGCGAAAACAAGAGAGAAAAACGGCGCTCGTTTTCAACCGTCGGGCGGATGATAGCCTTTATTCAAGGCGCACGTGGCTACTAGACGCATGAAATGCCCCGATGCCAGCATGTCTGGGGCGCGCCACTCATCGGGGTAGCTAAGCGCGCCTTGACTAAAGGCTACAGGGCAGTTTTCATTGTTGGAAAACGATATAAGTTTCCACTTTTCTTGACGACAGCACACCTGGTGCCATCATTTCACAGGATGATTGAGACTACTATCAACTTACAGTCTAGTAAGGTATTTTGTAATAATTCAGTAAAAGAAAAAATTGGAGGATTACCAATCGTGTACACTACCTTTAACTACGTGTAGTAGTGGAATATAAATCTGGATTTGTTTAACATTTAGTTTGAATTCCACTATTCGGTTTTTATTGTGGAAATCAGACACAGGCTAAAGAAAATACCAGAACATCCTCTAATTTGCTCCATGATCTCTAATTGTAACAGCATTCACTCGCTAGTGGTCTTCTTTAGCTCTGTAGTGTTTTTGTAAATGCCCAGTGGTCACTGAATCCTGCAAACATCCAGTCATTGGGAGGGCTTTTCATGCGGCACCTCACTCGTCACTTTTTGTTGGCATGACTATGGGAACTTCGGTTTGAATAAAATTAGAATAACCAGATTTTCAAATCCCTGATTTCTCCCAAATCTCTGATTTCTCCTTTCGGTTAGCCCTGAAAGTGCCATTTTTGTTTTACCTCTCATTGCTATAGGTGGGGGCAGATCTCCCTTGGTCAAACAGGGTACCTATACATGTAATAACCCATGTGAAATTTCACTCCAGTTGACAGAGTCATTTTGCAGTTATAATACACTATACATTCTACACGATGTTCTGGGGATGCATTGTTCCTTTGTACAAGGTCACTGAAGCAAGCACTGCATTTTTTTTATTCCACCTTAGAGAAAGTGGTATAATACACAAGAAAGATTTTTATAAATTGTATAGGTTTGGTGTCAAAATGGCCTAACATGTCACAAAGTCATTAAATGCCCAATGCAAAAATGGAATGGATAAAAGCAATCAATTAAACCAGAGAACAAATGAAATATTTGAATACCTTTTTGCAGGTTCGAATATTTAAGAAAAATATATATGCACGTACAGATATGATTCGGATGCTATTTTAATTGAAAAGTTACGGTGCCTAGTAGTGTCAAATGCTGCATTTTTGTTTATGGTAACTTTTTGTGGACTGAGGTTTGTTTCCGTCTGTAAAACCCTTAATTACTGTAAAAATGCAGGCTGGAGTTTCATGTTTCCTGATTCTTGATAACGATCGCCACACGTAAAAACACCGGCGTACTTTGCGTGCAATTTTGCAGCTGACCCGTGAAAAACGAGTATCGAATATTCGGTCAAACCCAGTTTTGAATAATCGAATACTAAATGATTCGAAAATTAACAGCCTTGCTTATAAATTTTCAAAAGAGTGAGAGAAATGATTTGCTGGGGGAAAAATTGGTAAATAAAATCAAGTACATGAGAATTGTGAATGTGCCACATTTAAGAAACTGTTTTAAAAAGATAAATTTTTGTTAGTGTACAAATGGAAATAATATATTTGACCTGGCAGCACAAAATGAGCCAAAAGTCTCTTGCATTCTGAATTACAAGCAGAAACAACCATTTTTAACATTTTAACTTTGTTATATTTGAAAAGCCTGATTCTATCATATCCTAAAGCTTTAAAACTTAATTCAATCTTGAAGTAATTTTTGTGGGGTGAATTTCTTTTTTGAACTCGGTTTATAGTGTGCACAGGTCACAAACTTACTTCATTTTCTCAGAACAAGGGGTGAATTGAACACTCTAACAACTTCAAAAGAATGAGCTACAGAAATCCACAAAAAGATAAATTCAGCTTATTGCAAGTATTTTAAACGTAGTATACAACATTTGTAAACATAAAAAACAAAATTACTGAATTATTACGAAATACCGTACTAGAAAGTAAATAGCAGTCTCAAGCATCCTGTGAAATCATGGCACCCTGGTGTGCTGCCGTTTTCCAGAAGAGTGGAAATGTATATATCGTTTTCCAACGATTGTCGGCCAACAATCATTGGATATAGTCTAGTTCCCGACCTGTTAATTCCCTGACGTCTACAAATTGCTCTGTTTTGTTTAAAGTATGGTCAGAGAACCAGACTACTAGAACAGATCTTTTCCTCTCTACACAGACTACGGTTTTCCCAGCATCCATGCACACAAAACTTTAAACTGGTCAGTGTTTCAGTATTTGCTAGCACCCTCTAAAATGCTAACCCCCAAATCCATTTATTTCTTAAAATGACGGCAAAAGCAAATAGTGTATACTACCTATGCATAATCTCAAATGTTCAACTTTTGCTATTTTACACCTGCTTCATGGTGCCAGGCTACATCATTGGGTTGGGAAAGAAAACTTGAACAGTAATCTGTAAATCTAGTACGTGATGATACCATAGATCTGTGAATGCATCACTTTTACGTGGGCTAGTGTTGAATCAGTGTGACAAGTAAGTATTTTAAAGTTACATATTCCACTCACTGCGGGTTCAGGTCATCTTTCATATAATGGCCTACTAAATCAGCAACTCGATATTTGCTTTACTCCCATGGATTCCTTCCCCCCCCCCCCTTCCCCACCTGCAGTGTTCGGTCACCTGCGGGCAGGGTGTCCAAACTCGTGCAGTCTCCTGCAGCTCTGATGGGGAGGTGCTAGCCAACATCAACTGCTCCATATTCACTATACCAGATGGCCAGAAGGCGTGTCACATGGGGCCGTGTGAGGACGTGCAGTGGCTGGTCTCCAAGTGGTCCGATGTGAGTTCACCCTCCGGCTTTTTCTTTTCTCAAGTTTTCTCTAGACTATTTTTATTTTGTTTGGTACCCTGTATGTGTTTGTGCCTGTCAAAGTATTATTGGAGTGTCTGGAACATGTTTGGCATGAGAAGTATGGGCTGGTATATAGAAAAGGATTTTTTTAACTCATTAATTTTTGGGGAAGACACAAAGGGTGTCAAAATTGTTTCATTTATGCACATTTTGCTGCCCATAAAGATTAACTTAGACACTGTTGTGAACAATGGAGCAAAATGGACTATTTGCATATGTAGTATTGACAATCTTGAGTATTTTGTCTTGGATGAGAGAGAGGTAATTTTTATGGGGAGGAGGAAAAATTGCATTGATGTGCGCAATCATTGGTGCACTTTTTTGCTACCCGTAAACAGTTCAAGGCACCGTTATGAACAATGAAGCAAAATGACATAATTTTGCAAATGCAGTATTGACAGACTTTAGGCATGTAAAATGAAGTCAGTCCCATTTATCGTTGGATTGCAGGCATGGATTTCTTTGTGTACAACTGCCGTTTTCCCTTCTCAGTCCCGCATAAAACTGCGCAAAAAGTTGTCCAGTTCCGAATCAGTTGAAGCTCAATTGTTGTTCCTGCGTGTCTTGCACATTTTATCTAATCATTTGACGAGTTCCTATATTTCCAATAATGGGTTTTGTCCCGAGAGATTATTTGGAAAAAAAATCACTCGGGTGGGACTCGAACCCACGACTTCCTGCTTTCTAGTGCAGACGTCTTACCACTCGACCACTGAGCTTGTCGGAGTCAGCTGGCTGGTTGGTTCGAACAAACAGTGATTCGCGAACATCATCCGCCACATTTTGTGTGAATGACAGCCGTGGTGTAGCGCCACCAACAGTGTGACCGTGGTATTATGGAAGTTCTATTCAACAGCTACCGTTGAATAGAAATTCTATTTTTGCGGTGCCGTGCATTAGTACGAATAATTCAATGCGCGTGATCGACAATCCACCAATCGGATGGCGGGGATTTATTCAGGCATTGTATAAAGTCTTATATTTATTTCAGTGGGCCTTGAATGTGCTGTAATCCATAAATGGCTTTTTTTTTGTGAGCAGTGTTCTGACCAGTGTGGTGAAGGAATACAGACAAGGCAGGCCTTCTGCGTGGGACCCTCGGGCACCCTTTACTCAGAGGACGTCTGTGATGTTGACCTTCAACCTGAAACCACGCAGCGTTGTTCATCCAGGCTTGCCTGCCGCCCCCTGTGGCACGCGTCCCGCTGGACAGAGGTAATTGTCAAATTGTAAATGTGTCATTAAAATAGCTTTCATTTCTTTGTTCTTTTTTCTTTTTTTCACTTTAATCATATTCTTGAGGATGTTCCACATTTGTTTAAAAGTAGTATACAACATTTGGTTTTGCTGTAATTTCCAGAAATGAATGGATTTGGGGGTTAGTATTTTATAGCAAATACTGTAACACTGGCTTTTGTGTGCATAGATGCTGGGAAAACAGAGAAAAAAAATGCTGTCTTTGTAGTCTGGTTCCCTGACCCTACCTCAGACAAAATGGAGCAATTTGTAGGGTGTCAAAGAATTCTTAGGTCAGGGAACTAGATGAGCTGTCTTGCCAGTTGTAACCAATTGCCAAACAAAATGTGGACTTAGACTAAAGTTAGTAAATTTGGGGCAGTATTTGAAAAAAGTCAGTTTTTTTCCAATGATGGTCAGCAGACCATCACTGGACTCGTTGATATAAAAATTTCACTTTCTTGAAAATGAAAGCACACCAGGTGCTGTTACAGTAAAGTAGGGTGTTTCATAATAATTCAGTAGTTTTGTTTTGCGATGTTTGCAAATGTTGTATATTTTCCTCTAAATGAATGAATGCACCCAGCTAGTGAGCTCAACAAAATCATGTCCATTCATTGTACATCATTCATACGCAAGGTTAGACTTTGATGCACAACACACAAGCTTGGTTGGCAGGCATGGTGACTGCCCATGCACCCAGGATTCTTGTTACCTGACCAGACAGTGCCTTCTGCAGTTGGAGAAGAGTGGATATGCACTGTAACCTCATTTCTTGGATAGTCTGGTGCCTTTGTGTCGATCTCATCCCCTGGGAATAGTGTATTGATCTTGGATGTCTCTTACGTAAATATGCACGAGCTATTGGCATTAGTCTGGAGAATAAACGTTTTTGACAATCTCAAAGCATTATGGGTATGAATGACAATGGATGTGCTTGGTCAATATTGGTTGTAACTTGTGAATATTATTCTGATTGGCTATAATATGACATTATTAGCTCTTCTAATTCCAGAGGTACTTCGTTAATCATTAACTGATGCCCTAATGGACGATTCCTCAATTATTTCCTTGTGTGGTTATCATACTCCTTATGTTCCATGCAAAGATATGTGAAAAGAGTTTCTCTAAACTCAAGACAGATATTTAGAATACAATCAATGTTTGGACTGGTTGACAGTGGCATAGGTTTGTGTATAAATTACATGGTTTGCCTGTCATCCATACCCACAGTGCATTGAGATTGTCAACAAAAGTTTATTCAACATCCAAGCATTTGAGTCAGGTGATGTTCAAATTTAACAAATTAAGGGCTTATTTTATTTTATTTTATTTTATTTGAGAAGTAATGTTAAAATAAAATCAAGGTTACCCTCCTAAATAATTAGGCTCTTACCCAAAAAGAAACTTGTGCAGGAGATTATGTAGATTTTCAGCATATACCATATATATTACCGTCATCTTCTGTGCAGTGTTCTACAGATTGTGGGCAGGGTCTGCGCATCAGGAACGTCTTCTGCGCCCACCTTTTGAACGGAGAATGGGTGACGACCTCCGACAGCATGTGCAATGCTACCATCAAACTGTCTACCTCGGATGTTTGCGATAACGGGCCATGCGTGGGATCAGTGTGGTTGACTGGACCCTGGGACGAAGTAAGGATCACTGACTGATCAAGGGAGGGAGGCTATAGGGGTCACGCCAGACTTGTTGACTTGACTTGTTGACTCGGACTCGAGTCGGAATCGAGGCGCGATTTTTTTTACTTGAGACTTGACTTGACTTGGGAACAAAAATGACTTGGGACGGGACTTGACTTGAATAAATTTGACTTGCTGACATTAACACTTTTGTTAAAACAAACAACTTTTGGGCGTACGCACATATCAGTTGAAAAAAATGCCAAGCCTACGGCGCATAGCGAGCTGGGTGTCCAGTACATGTACGTATGCGGGGCTGCAGCACTGGACGATTGCATGGAGAATCGTCAAGACGGCATGCCAGGTTGATTTTGTACAGTGCATGCGTGCCAGCCTATGCGTAGTCATTTGTCATTGGAATTTGAATTTACTATGCGCAACAATTGACTTGAGACTTGGTACTTGACTTGAAAAAATTGACTCGGGACTTGACTTGACTTAGAAAAAATTGACTCGGGACTTGACTTGACTTGAGAAAAAATGACTTGGTTACAACGCTGGGTCACGCCCCTCCATATTTTATTAGCTCAATGTTATTTTGAAATAATAATTCCCTGTTAAAACTGGAATGAGCTCAGAATTTTCCTGATTTCAGGATTTTTGGCGAGACGTCTTCCTGATTTCCGAAGAAAAAAATTGGTTCTTAAATTATTTTTATCATTCCAAAATAACCTCTGCAACCTAAAACAGTCTTTGTTTAATTCTCATGACCCTTTTTTTGGTAATTATGAACCATATCTTTTCATAGAAGTTTCAGTTTTTTTGTGCATTTTTCAGCAAATTATTAAAATGCCTCTGAATTTTTCGTGGATTTTTCATTTTCCTCAAATCTCACCCCTGCAAAACATAAAAGCAGTGTGAAAAAACATTCTTCCAACAGTGTTCGGCAAACTGCGATGGAGGTCAGAGAACCAGACAGATTATGTGCTTTGAGGAAGGTACGTCATTGGGCGATCCCCTGTGTGATTCGTTGAGCCGGCCAGTCCAGCGGGAGTCCTGCAACAACCAGCCATGTGGCGGGGAGAAAGGTACGTCGGACCCAACATGATTAAACTTACGGGGTTAGCTTTTCAGCCACATTTAATGTCGAGCGTAACGAACATTGTTCTAAAAGATATTTTGCACAAACACCAATGCTTCTGAACTTTGTAATCATATGAAGAGAATTGCCTGTTGGAGTTGGCTATTTCCTACGTATGGGGGCACTGTTTGCTACATATATAATTTTAATCAAGGTACTCACTATACCCTTTAGGCAATTAAAGAAAAGTCTAAATTTGAGAGATCAGTCACGGTCGGGGATCAATATAACCTAAATCAAAATTCATACCCCTGTTTTGGAGGATTTCAGCGGATCCAGGATACCTCCATATTGAAAACTGGGGGATTTTGATGGATTGAGGATTGTAAGCCTAGCGGTACTGCAGGATTTTGATGGAATCAGGATACCTCCATATTGAGCAGTCACCAAAACCAACTTTTTGTGCATGACAAAATAGGTGGATTTTGGCGGATTCAGGATACTTTCTAGTAAAGTTACCCAAGGGGTTAGGGTTAAAGTAGAATTTAATAATCTACCAGTGATGGAAATAGCTGGATTCGCATCGCAAAATGAGATACATTTCGCACGAAAAGCGAGTCAAACTTGAAAACCTGAAACTCTTGACAATATTTTCAAAACAACCCCGGTCAGGCTTTTGCAATATTCAACTTCAGTGGCTAAAATGGAAATGGTACGCAACTAGTGAAAAATCCACTTCAGAAATAAGGACTCTCTGATTACCTGATTTTTTTATCCTCACCAGTTGATTGTCCCGGCTACCCGCATCCTTTTTTGAAGCCGCATCCTTTTTTCTTCTTTTTCCTTTTTTTTTTCCCCTCCAAAAAAGGTAGATTTTTCATGAATTTCGCTTTATCTTGGCACCGTTCTTTCGATGATAGATTTCATTTCCCGATATTTTAGACTTCTCCAAAGCCAGCGAGGGTGGTATAGTAGCTAAACAAAAAGCTGGCAGTCATTTTGAACTGAAAATTTGATGACCATTTCCAATTTAAATGCTTGGTGGCCATCTTGGAAAAGAATAAAAAGGCCCTCATCCTCCTCTTTTAAAAAAAAACCTGGATGATCAGCCGGTGTTTTTTTTTTTACTTGGCCTTATTGTGTAAAAATTTGCAATTGGAAAAATATTTGTTTTTGAATCCAACACTTATATTTCATTCACAATTACACTGTGCAAGAACCAAAACCCAGAACCACGGTGTAATTTGTTTATTTTTTTTTATTAACAAGAATGCAATACGTTAAAAATACTTATCTTTGGCACACCAATCAATATTAAAAGTTTGATAAAAATGATTTAGGCCTATATAATAACATTGAGTTTGTCACGGTTTTTTCTTTTGCTAGTCAATTTCATCAAATTGCTAATCAAATGACAATATGATTAGCATAATAGTCTACACAACTATCCCTTTGAAAAATACACTGTTTGTCTGAATATCATTGACGAAAATACTGTCGGGGACAATAGTTTGGTTCAGAAAACTTGGACAATTGGAACCTGGAGAGTATATGTAGTTTTTTTTCCATGATTTTCAGATGAACGATGCATTTTCAAGGAATGCTTGTGTATATAATCATTCTACTTGTAATGACCTTTCCAATTAAAGCTATTTTAGGACGAATTATTTCTCCGTCTAAGAGGGATGTGCATTTATGGGTAGTATAGGAATCGGGTACCCGAACAAGCATGGGTACGCAGGTACCCGTTAAAGAAAGCCAATCCAAAAATTAACTCTCAGAAATTGTTGTTTATATTGTTTGTAAAGGTCTACATGTTAATACTACCACATTAATGCAGCAAGATGCAAGTGTGTACCGTGTGCTCTATAGCTTTATGGTTTAAACTGAATTTTCACAAGCGTCAGAGACGTTAATCTGTTTTTCCATGTACCCTGGTTTTCATTTTGAAAATTCCCCACATACCACATTGTCTGAAGTAATAATTTAATCTGGTTTACGGGTACTCGATTCCATAATCTGGAATCGGTTCCCAGACATTGGCGGCTGGGTACCCGGTTCGGATGCACAGCCCTACTATAGAGGCCATGTGTTCCTTTCATTTGTATTGTTCTGTTTTGCTAATATTCAACATCTGTTTCAATTGTTTTTCAGGAGATTGTTTCAGCTCGGCCTACGGATGTTGTCAGGATGGAGTCACTGAAGCCACTGGACCTGGCAAGGCGGGCTGTCCCTTTAGGTTTGTTTCCGTCGCTCATTTATCAACTTACACTGAAATTGGGGGCAGGTGAGATGGTGTCACCAACGGTGGAAGTAACCCCACCTGGGTCTATAGGTCTAAAAATTGGCATAATTTTTCTGGAATCTGTTGAAGAATTATCCTCTGTTTAGATCTGGGCCCAGGAAAACTGTAAGGGTGGTAGGGTTGGCAATGTTGCCAGCCCTACCACTTCTGATCGTAACCCTTTACATAGAGTGGCTTTATAGCCTTGTATTTGGTGATTTCAGTATGTATAAAATATATATATATATAGTGCTTTTACCAAAGGAGCAAAATATTTAGGATCGTTTACAATTTGGGAGATGGCCAACATAAGACAAGATAGCTCAGTTGGCAGAGCACCTGTACGGTATATTCCGGAGGTCTCTGGTTCAAATCCCACTCCTGCCAGTTTTCTTTGTTCACTTGGACTAGTAAGTTTCCCTTGTGGTTGGTTTGGTATACAGATTTTCATAGGCGTCGTTTGTTGGCTTTTCCGACACTGCCAGTCGGAAAAGGCCTTGTTTTTGTTCTGATTTTATATTTTTTTTTCTTCTTCTTCTTCTTTTAGTTCTGACCAAAATCCCATAGACTTTGTACACGAATTTAGTCCGTGGCACTTTAGGTCTTAAAAAACCTCGGATCTTAACCAAACTTACCTCAAACATAGACCCTAAGCTGACATATTATGTCGAAGAGTGACGTCATGATGACGTCATCACGTGTCACGTGACGTCATCTTAAAGGTGCGTTTTTTAAGGGCCCATATCTAGAGAACGGTAGGTCCGATTTCTTTCAAACCTGGTATGTTGATAGGCTAGCTCGTGTTATAGAACAAAATTGAGGTGACGTCAAGATGACGTCATCATACAATTTTATAGTAATTTTTAAGTTTTTGAACTTCAAAGTTTCTTAAAGCCATATCTCATCAACAGAACATGCTAAATTCAAAATTATTTTTGTAATAGCTTTGTTAATAGCTCCTATATTCTTTTATATAAATGTGAAAAATGTGTGACGTCATCATGACGTCATCAAAAATAGACTTTTTTTAAACATATAAGGGTAGGGCCGATCGTCATAAAAATTAGTGTGCAGGTAGATAGTGCTACTAGCATGTTAAATCCGAGGTGACGTCATGATGACGTCATCGGCTGATTTTCTATGATTTGTTTAGTTCTATCCAAAATCCCATAGACTTTGTACTCAAATTTTGTAAGTGGCACTTTGGTCACTAAACAACCTCAGATCTTAATCAGACTTAACACAAACATAGACCCTAAGCTAAAATTGTATGCCAAAGAGTGACGGGGTGATGACGTCATCACGTGATGTCATCTTAAATGTGCATTTTTCAATGGCCCGTATCTAGAGAACCGTAGGTCCGATTACGCTCAAATGTAGTATGTTGGTAGGCAAGCATTTGTTGTTGATGAAAATTGAGGTGACGTCACGATGACATCATACAAAATTATAGTAATTTTAAAGTTTTTGAACCTTAACATTTTCTTTAAGCCATAATTCATCAACAGAACATGCTAATATCGAAATTCCTTTTGTAATAGCTTTGTTAGGTCCTACATATGTAAAAAAATGCAAAATATGTGCACCATCATAATGACGTCATCAAAGGCATAATTTCTCATAAGACATGTAAATTTGTAGCTCCAATTGTCATGAAGCCTGGTGGGTAGGTAGACTTGTCACAAGCAAGCAAAAATTGCAGTGACATCATACAAAAAAATGCGGAAAAGCCCTATGTTCTGTTCAGCGAAGAGACATAGAGTCCTAGTTTTCTCTTGTTTTTGATGAACCCTGCAGTTCGACTGAGGCACCGATTACTGTCCCTACATCCACCTCCAGCCCCTCCTGTGAGGAAACTATCTACGGCTGCTGTGCCAATGGGATCGACGCAGCGGCTGGATCCCAGGGCCAAGGTTGTGAAGGAGAACCGCTAGGTAAGGCTCAGTATTGTGTTCATTTCCATTTTCTAATCATCTCACAAAACAATGTTTTTCTCCAAGATATTAAAGTCACCCATTTGTCATTTCCGTAAAAAAATGTGAATCGGTTTTGTTCTCGTCAAACTCTCGTGTTCGTATGTTAGCATATCAGTGTGAGCAATTACTTGTGGAATATTAAAATTTTTTTTTTTGATAAAATGACTTCAGTCATTCAGTTAGTTTTGGGAAAGCATCCATTATTAATTGCTCATTCAAATAGGCCTGAAAATTGGCATAATTTCTCCGGAATCTGTTGGAAGTATTTTTCTCTGTTTAGATTTTGGCCCGGGAAAACCGTAAGGGTGGTAGGGTTGGCAATTCAAAATGTGGCCAAACCCTACCACCTCTGATCGTAAACCTTTACCTAGAGTGGCTTTTAGCCTTGTATTGGGTGAGACATTCCACACAAACAAATCGACCAACGATAAAGTAAGATGAAATAAGTTTCAAATTTTAAAACTCGGAAAGTTAAAAATGTTAAATTAGAATGAAAGCTTTGTTTGAAAAAGCTCCATCTATTCATTACACTCCCATTCAAGAACAATATAGTTGAAACATGAATGGATTGAGTACACGGAGGAATGTGCATATAGATGACAACCTGCCTGGTGGTCTATTTCAAACCGTGGCTATGGCCATTGTCCATATTCGAGAAGTTAACATGCCCAAAATTGTGGTGAATTTGAGTGCGGTCTCAGGTCCATCCGTTTACCAGTCTCTAGTCCATCCGTTTACGAGTCTCTAGTCCATCAGTTTACCAGTCTCTAGTCCATCCGTTGACCAGTCTCTAGTCCATCCGTTGACCAGTCTCTAGTCCATCCGTTGACCAGTCTCTAGTCCATCCGTTAACCAGTCTCTAGTCCATCCGTTAACCAGTCTCTAGTCCATCCGTTAACCAGTCTCTAGTCCATCCATTAACCAGTCTCTAGTCCATCCGTAAACCAGTCTCTAGTCCATCCGTTTACCAGTCTCTAGTCCATCCGTTTACCAGTCTCTAGTCCATCCGTTTACCAGTCTCTAGTCCATCCGTTAACCAGTCTCTAGTCCATCCATTAACCAGTCTCTAGTCCATCTGTTATCCGTTAACTAGTCTCTAGTCCATCCTAAACTGTACTAATTACTCGTCAAACAATCCACAAGGGAAACTTACTAGGTAAATTTGAATACATTTTCAAAGTGAACAAAGAAACTGGCAGGAGCGGGATTCGAACCTGCGACCTCCGGGTTACCGTACCGGCGCTCTACCAACTGAGCTATCTTGCCCTATGTTGGCGGTCTCCCAAATTGTCAGTATCTTTGTTCGGGTGGGCGCTAGTCAGAAGTCATAAACCCATAATGCCGTATAGCCAGGGATCACACCCAATTTTACGATGCAACCTGGGAAGCGACATTGTGGGGATCACTCAATGAGGATACGACTTTTTAACTTATAATTCGTCAAACAATCCACAAGGGAAACTGACTAGGTAAATTTGAATCCTAATTACAACAGAGTTACTAGTGTCACCGCCATGCCCGGTCATGCTCGATAAGATTTCATAGTAGGTTTGGTAACTGGCCCAAAACATTAAGATTTGGGGATCTCAGTACAATGTATGCCTTTAAGAAACTAGAATAAAACAAGTGGAACCCTTTGAGGTCCTTGTTTTATTGCAAAAATCAAATTAACCTTTGTGGTAAGCCTTTTTAAAGCTTCCAAACCTCTTGTTCTGTGATTGCTCAGAAACCTGTGAGTTAAAACAAGATTTGGGGATCTCGGTACAATGTGTGCCTTTAAGAAATTAGAATAAAACAAGTGAAATGAATCTTGAAACCCTTTGAGGTCCTTGTTTTATTGCAAAATTCAAATTAACCTTTGTGGTAAGCCTTTTTAAAGCTTCCAAACCTCTTGTTCTGTGATTGCTCAGAAACCTGTGAGTTAAAACATGACCTAGGCCAATGCTATGCCTATGAGCTGAAGTGGTATTTTGACATCAACTACCAGCTCTGTGCTAATTTCTGGTATGGAGGCTGTAAGGGCAACGACAACCGCTTCGACTCGAAACAAGAATGCCAGTCCGTCTGTACGATACAGCAGGAACCCATGACACAAGAAGGTATTGATTAATATACGGGAATTTGCCGAAACAAAATTAGAGGCCATCTTTTTGCGGTGGTGCTACGCTCGCGTGCAGGTTGCCCGCGTTCTTCAATTTGATTCGCGTGTGCATTTCAGCGAGTTGTAAACACCCTGTTGGTCAAAGCTTCGTCGAGCGCGTGCATATGGTGCCACCGCAGTAAAGGCTTCTAATTTTGGTCGCCAGATTTTAGACTATAGCAGACTGAGTTTTAAAATGGATTGTGGATTCTTCATTTAATCATTGCAGTGCTACTATAATAGTAGGCTGATGCATATCAATTTCATTTTCATATAAAAACTATCAACTGTAATTTGAGAGAGAACTATGAATTCAAGATCGAAAGATGCTATTGTTGATATGAAAGTTGCTGATTTTTCCTGAAGGAAATACCTGACGGATAAAAAAATGCTTTTTAAAATATAAGATAGAGGTTTCAATTTTCCGGATGCTAAATCACACTTATTTTGGTGTGCAAAAGTTGAAGTGACGAGAAATGTCCATTTATTAAATATATTGGCAGCATTTTTCTGATTTTTTTTTTTTTTCTGATTTGATTAACCTTCTAAAGTATTTTTAGAATAATTCAAGACAAAGCTGAACCCAGCAGTTTTATTACAGTGGAATGCCGCTATAACGAACATTGCCGTATCTACAGATTTTGTAGCGATCATTCGCTATAGCGAATCATGCAATTACGTGTTTATACTTTCTAAGCTTACCGAATTGTAAAGCAACAGTTGGCTTTTCCCTGCTATTCCTTGGGGAAATAATAGCCGCCTGTCACTCTTCAACATAAAGCTGCGGCCGTTTGGGATTTAAAAACAGCCCAAATACCCAGTACATGTACATTTTTTTAATCCGTTGCCTTTTCTTTAACAACAATGTTCGGTAAGTTTTGTACACTAAATTTGGGAGCCAAGGATGGTGTTCGGTATAGCCGAATGTTCGGTATAGCGGTGTTCGTTATAGCGACGTTCCACTGTATATCGTCTTTATAAAATGCTTAAGCACTGCTTATAAAGTTTAAACATAAATGTCATAACATATTTTCTTGCAGAAATGTGTTCACTTCCCGTTACGGTTGGTCCATGCAAGGCCAGCTTACCAAGCTACTACTACAACACGGAAACAGGCCAATGTGAAAGTTTTACCTACGGCGGTTGCCATGGCAATATGAACAAGTTCCGCACGCTGGAAGAGTGCGACATCAAGTGCGGTACCATGAACAATGGTAAGAGTAAATTTGTTTAATATCAGGGGTTCAGGTCGGCACGGCCGTATTCTCCTTGACTGCTTATTTTTCGACTCTGGTGCGAATCCCACCCGGTGCCAACATGTGGATTAGGTTTTCAGTCCCTACTGAATATGTGGGTTTTCTATGTTCTCTGGAGTTCCCTCCCACATCTAAAACTGTAATGTCCTTCCTCATCATTAGGGCTGTCCCAAATATACCGAACATTTGAATATTCAAATATTCAAATATTCGATCGTCAACTGAATATTCAAATATTCGATCGTAAACCGAATATTCGAATTGCTTTTTTGCCGGTTTGAATATTCAAAAAAATATATATGCACGTACAGATACGACTCTGATGCTATTTTAGTAGAAACATTTCGGAGCATAGCAGTGTGAAATGCTGCATTTTTGTCGAAAGGTAACTTTTTTGTGGCCAGAGGTTTTTGTTCCCCTCCGTAAAACCCTTGACACTTGTAAAAGAAATGTTGCTTCAAAAACAGAGACTGGAGTTTGGTTTCTTGAAAAACTTGATCGGCGAGTATCGAATATTCGAATATTCGGTCAAATCCAGTTCGAATAATCGAATACTGAATTATTTGAAAATGAACAGCCCATCTTAAAGGGACCCTACTGGAAAGAAGTCATAAGATCTGTGTGGGCTAACCCAGCCAAATTTATTTATTTACATTTCTTTAACCAGGGTGTGCCCAAACAGTTTAAAACTGGTTTTCATTGGGGCCCTGCATATTATTAGTTAAAACTGAATATTTACACATTCATACAAAATATTTAAACAAATACAATAATGTTTACACAAATAAATATATTTTCGGTTATAAACTTTTCAACTCTCCAGAAGCCTATTGCCGATTTACGGGATGGGCGAAAAACCCGCGAAAAAACCTTTTAGGGTGAAAAACAAGGGGAAATTCCCATCCGGCTCCAAAGTATTTTGGCAACCAAGTTTATAACTCCGCAGATCAGCGTAAATGACAGAAGTATCACTGATTAGATGGCTTTACGTAGCTCCGATTTAAATGTACTTAAGGAGTTTATGGTTCTCATTTGTTCAGGCAGATTATTCCATATACTGGCACAGCGAAACTTGTCACGTAGCATTCCTTTTTGGCAAAAGGAACTTTCAGTGCCATTTGGGTCGATTGTCGTGTTTCACGAATCCCTATAAGTGGTATGAACAGATTTGTCATGTACAAAGGAGTCATTTTGTTAAGGCTTTTGAAAACAAGGATAGCCTTTTTGGACTGAACTCTTTCTTTTATAAAGGAATCCAATTTATTAATAGTCTGGCAAACATATCAGCTGAGGGGGTTAGGGAGGTACATTTAAGGATTATCCGTGCGGCTCCTTTAGACATTTGTTGAGGGTATTGTCGTGAGATATGTACCTTCCTCCCCACACCGTACAGCAATACTCTAAAGATGGCATAACTAAACTTACAAAGAGTGTGTGCAGGCTGCTTTGGGGAACGTAATCACGAATTCTGTTTAACACACCCAATTTTGACGAAACAGTCTTCCTTACGTATTCAACATGTGTACCCCAACGGAATGTTTCATCAACAACTACACCCAAGCATTTACAAGATTTCACTTTTTCGATAACCTTATCAGCAATGCACACGTTCAGGTCGACGTTGGATATTTTCTGCCTTGAACCAATAAGCATACATTTGGTTTTGTTGGCATTTAATGCTAGTTTGTTTCTTAGGCACCAGTTGTGAATACTAGCAAGAGCTACATTCAAGTTCCTTTCTATTTCGTTATTACTAGAGGAGCTACACGTTAACGTGGACTCATCTGCATACATAAATAAATAAGTTGGAATTTTTGGGGTATACAGGATGGAAAATCACTACTATAAACAATGACTAAGTGGCCCTATGATCGACCCTTGTGGAACGCCTATGTCTATGGGCAAGACCTTCGATATTGTGCCCTTAATATTTACAGACTGACTACGACCGCCTAGGTACGACTTAAACCAATTAATTACAGAAGATGTCAAATTCAGCTTCTTCAATTTGCCTAGTAGGATTACATGATCCACACAATCAAAAGCTTTACTGAGATCTATGAACACGCTACCTGTAACTTCACCTTGCTCCATAGCCTCAAAACACTTGTTTGTTAATAAATGAAGGATGAATTTTCAACAGAAGCCAAAGAAATGATCCCAGTTGTAAGACCTATAAACAGATACTTCAACCATCCCACCTCCCCTTAACCCCATCTGGCCTGCTGTTATAAATGGGGTGCTGGTATGCCAATTACGGACTTGTGCAGCCAAGCGTAATGCACACAATAGGCAAATAATAGGCAAGAATAAAATGCACGTATGGATGACAGGAGGCCTTTTTTTCAAACCGTGGCCATGGCCGTCATCTATATTCAAGAGCTTAATCTGTTAAAGTTTATGTTTATATAAGTTATTTTCCTTAAGGAACTACTGATGATGTAATTTTAATAAAAATCTGAAATTTAAGCCTAAATTCAAATAATCTAGTATTTAAAGTGAATTGTTATCTCACTTCCACCCTGTATTTTGAAACCGTTGCCTTTTATGGGATCATCAGTGTCTTTACCTCTTTTTGGCTTTGTACCCCTGTCTGTCTGTCTGTCTGTCTGTTTGTCTGTCTTCTAGTTTTGTTTTTTGACTAATTACCCTCTTGACGGCCATGGCCACGGTTTGAAGAAACGACCACCTTTCCGGTTGTCGCCTATACGTGCATTCTTGTGTGTATACAATCCATTGTTTGCCTATTGTTTGCATTACATTTGGCTGCACAATACGTATTGGCATACAACTACCCCATTAATAACAGCCGTCCACAATAATTCGTCCACATCCTCTCTTTCTTTGTCTTGTAGGGATGGACTTACAAAGCCAACGGAGGCTTCGTTCTAAGTGTTCTAAATATCTCTAACATTCTGTATTTTTACACGTATTATTTTACTATGTTCTATTATGATTTAGATGTAAGTGTCCTAAATACATGTATTGCTGTGGATGGATTTAACTCTGAATTGTTTTTGTTTTTTAATGCTATTTGTAAAATTACCCTTATTTAATTGCTCTTTCAGATCCCTGCACTTTGTCCCTCAAACGCGGAAACTGTGATGAAATCCACATTCGCTGGCACTTCAACGCTGGTACACAGCAGTGCGAGCAGTTCAACTACACCGGTTGCCTGGGTAACCCCAACAGGTTTGAGGATGCTGCGAGCTGTAAGGAGCGATGCGCTGTGGTGGACAGGGTTCCAGACACCCCGGAGACCGTTGGCGTCATTGTCGGTAAGACATGACTGGGACTGGGACATCAGTCGTGCTCTTAATACTTACTATGGGATTAAGCAGAGTCTACCTCATACTTGGCAATAAGCTCGCACAAGATTTTCCCTATTTCTTTCCAGTTGAAAGTATGATATAGCATTGGCAAAGCTGACAACATAGGCCCATGCAGTGTTCATACTTCCTGTGATTTAACATCTTACTATAATTCCAGGAATCTCTGTGTGTATATGTATGTGTTGGGGTATTCAATCCGTGGACGAAAAATGTCGAAGAACAAAAGAGAACAATATTGTCCGCGATTCCCAGCATACGTCCGCGATTGGGAGTGTACAAAACCTATGGAGGTCTTCCGAAAAAGTTAAAGTACAAACAAAAGAGGAACAATAGGACGTCACCGTTTGGAGGTCGATACATGACTGTGTGTATGTGTGTCTGTCTGTAATTCGATTATCTCCAGAACCGGAGACTGTATGAAGTTGAAAAATGGCAGGTGTATTGCTCAGGACCCACGAATGTGCAGGGTCAAGTTTGAAGTTGTTCGGATGAGCGGTTCTCAAAAAAGCTGCAAAAAAGCAGCGATACCGGAGGCCTAGACCCGCAAACGTGGCAGTATAGACCGCCACGCACTGCTGCACTGTACCGCCACGGGTATAGACCGCCACGCATGCAATGGGGCGTGATCTAATATGCAAATTAGACGCATGCGCATCAGTGTTACAAAACCAGCTCTTCCCAAGAAACTCACTTCCAAAGCTGTGATACACGTGTGGCATGGAAACATACACCCGTGGCTTTTTTTAATGAAAGCCAAGCAATTTGTCCGTTTCGAACAGGCACATTTTCAACGGGCACTGCACTAGTAAACATGAAATCATGAACCTGTGAAAATTTGAGCTCAAACCGTCATCCTAGTCACAAGAACACAGTTTAGAAAAAACGTTCTGTTTTAACAGCGATTTTGTGCATGTTCATAATGGGCTCATTTCAATTGTTGAAATCATAAGAAGATGACAGCATAATCAGTATTTCTTTAAAAAGAGTAAACTTTCCGATCGAAATCAATCAATTTTTTTATTTTTTTTATCATGACTAAAGCTATATCATACCTTTTTAAGCTTATGAATAACCTCAATGTTCTGATGTCCTTGATGATGTGTGTGTTTTGGTTTTGTTTTGTGTTTTTTTGGGTTTTTTTCCCACGAATTGGCAACGACATATCATTGGTGTGCCACAGGTTGTAGTATGTTCTTAAGATGGGGTAGAGCCATTGAATGTCTTAAATGTGAAAAGGCTTGATGGTAACTTAATTCTGTCATTATTCTGGTCAGACGTGTGTGGCCTGCCCAGAGAGCAAGGGCCGTGTATGGAATACATACCCCAGTGGTACTATAACGCCGAGCTGAATGTCTGCCAGCGGTTTATCTATGGAGGATGTGACGGGAATGCCAACAGGTTCAACTTGGAAGCAACCTGCAAGCAGGCCTGCGTGTCATATGCTGGTATGTGTCCTCAATCTCCAAGTATTAAGGGAAGACATCTTTACTTAAACGGCCGGTATTTTTACCGATACCGCAGGTTTTTTTATGTACTGGTATTCCCACCAGGTGGCTCTAATAATGACATTTTTCTTGATTTTTGACTACACTCGGGCAGCTTTCTCGTCGAATAATTCATTACCAACGAAGAGTTAATTAACGCTCGGCGTAATTTTTGACCTGATGTTTTATTCTACTGTTTGAAAAGTTTGGATTTCCGTTCAAATGCGTGATGCAAAGCCCGGAATACGGTACCTCGGTGAAAACAGCGGTACTATTAACAATGTCACCTGTTTGATAAGGATGTCTTCCCTAACTGATGTCTCTTCAGCAATTTGTGTTGTTTTTTTCGGAATGTTTTTACACAGTTTGTTTTTGTAACAGATTTTCAAATTATGTTTTTGATATTGTTACGAAAAACAACGTTGTTTTATTTTGGGGGGAATCTGTAACCCTCCAAAAAAGTTCTTATTCTTGGTTGGGTCGCCTGTAATTTCACATTTTGAAAGTAATTATTCAATAACTAAGCTTTTTTGTTCGGTGTTTTATTCAAAAGCAAATTATATTGCTAAAAAAGTTTAAAAACTAAATTATTTGTAATTTGTTTTTATACATACTATGCCCCTACAAATGTTGTTTTTTATTAATAGTTACAAGAATACTATAATAGTAACCAAAAAAATGTGTATTTTTCTTTTAACAGCCGAGAAATGTTCTTTACCTGTCAAATCTGGGCCCTGTTTACAATACTTCCCTTCATGGGGTTACAACTCTACAGTTGGACTTTGTCAGCCATTCGTCTATGGTGGTTGCCAAGGCAACGACAATCAGTTTGAAACTCGAGATTTCTGTGAGTTCGAGTGTGGACCAAAAGGTAGGCGTTTGTTCTGGAAAGGAGTGCATGAATGAGATTGGTTAAACCGTGTATGGAGTTTTGCCTAATGGTTAAAGATGAACCCACTGTTACCCAGGGCTGCAGAGTTCCAGAATGAGCATATTTTTGCCTGTACATTTTGGTACTTTTTTTAAATTTCTCTTCTTGCGGCTAAAAAAAACAAAGTTAACGCAGAAGTATGGTTAATATTAAAATTACAGATTTACAAGCTCATGCAAAGTTTTCTCAAAAAACGCATTAAACAAAATTAAACTTAAACAACATTTTTGATTTTGATTTTTGAATTATAATAATTCCTCCAGCATATAAAAAAATGGTTGAGTATAAAACTAAAGCAGTTTGAAAATGATTTACATTATTTTGGTGTCATCTTTGAATATTGTAACATAACTAACTCTAAAAATAGAAGTTTGGTTTTCAGAAGAACCTCACTTAGAACCTCACTTGGAACCTCACTTAGAATCCCACTTAGAACCTGTGGTTCTTCTAGGAACCACACTTTACCTGTTTACAATTGGGTATTCCACATGGTCTATCGCCAACATTTCTCTTCAGTTATATTCTCCGCCATGCAAAGCCTCGAATCACATTTGAAAAATGTTACATTGTTCTAGCTATTACCAAGTGTCGGCGCACCAAGAACTACGCCACCTACATATCCCAAGGTAGCCTGGGTGCCTTCATTCCACAGTGCACGTTGGAAGGTCATTATGAACCCATGCAGTGCCATGGGAGTACAGGCTATTGCTGGTGTGTGGACATGGACGGTGGGAAGATCAACGGTAGCCTGCGGGCTCCGGGGATCCACGTTCAGCGACCGGATTGCCAAGGTCGGTCTTATTCAATTCCTATACTCTATTTTTTCTCTTTTCTCTCAAGTTTTTCTTTATTAATTCAATCAATTTTTGCATCTTTGGACTGGCCAAATTTATTTTCATAGAATTGTCCTTCAAAATTTCAAACGGAAAGATTTTTTTCAGTAACTTTTTCATTAATTGATGGCAGAAATAATTGCCTGTTTTATTTTAATAAACCTGAATAATCAAAAAACAAAAAAACTACAAAATGCAAATTATTCTCTCAGTAATCAACATCCTCTTTAAAGGTACTGTACAGGACTGGAAATACCTTACCAGACTGGTTAATAGTAGTCTCAATCAACCTGTGAAATGAAGGCACCTGGTGTGCTGTCGTTTTCAAGAAAAGTGGAAATTTATATCGTTATCGTTATGTCTGAAATGGGTTAACAATCCGAAAACGGCGCAAGGTTGCAATTATAGTACATGTGTGTGTTGCATAGTGTACCAAAGCGACGGGTTGTAACCAGTCGGCTCACGCATTTATGTGACCAATTGAAAACGATCTCGTTTGCAAAAATTGGGCTATAACAAATCCAGTCAACTGCTGCCCGACGGTTGAAAACAAACGCCGTTTTTCTCTTGTTTTTTTTGGCCATCCAAGAACGCAAAACTTTGAACAGGTCAGTGAAACGCTATTTCCTATAAAATACTAACCCCCAAATCCGCCCATTTCTGAAAATTGCAACAATGACCAATCATGTACACTACCTTTAACCCCTTGAGCACGGTATTTTACGGGAGACGTCGGGGTGTTGCGGCGGTTCTGGCAGCTAAGCGAACCGCTATGTGTTTGTGCAGTCAAGCATGACATACACAATAATCCAACAATGGATTGAAACTGTACAACAGCGGCCAATGGCGTCATCCGTACGCAAGGGGCTATTAAGGATGCACACAAGTTCATAAGCCATGCTAACACATGAAATGTGGCAAACAATAAGCACAAAATTTCTGCTTATAGTAAGCAGACATTCTTTGCTTACAGTAGATCTATAAACAAATGGGTATTTGTTCATTTGTCAGCGTTGCGTCCACAAGAGCTGACCACCTGCCAGCGACACCTCAAGCAAGTCCTGGGGAAGAGCGATCAGGCCCCTCCCGGCCGGTATGTCCCACAGTGCACTGAGGAGGGCGAGTACGAGACCATCCAGTGCTACGGCAGTACAGGGTATTGCTGGTGCGTCAATGACAATGGGGAAGAGATTGACGGAACGAGGCGGGGACCTGGAATGGGAGCGCCTAATTGTGATGGTGCGTAACTGTGTATAATCAGAAGGATTGCAGAAATCAAAATAGAAGTAATGGTATAAATGATTAGATTATATTACCCTGCATTTGCATTTATTTCAATGCTGTCATTCATTATGTGTAGGGTGTATTATAAACATAAACATTATATAGATAATAATGGATAAACAATACAACATAATTGGGTCATTCCACCAGGTTGGACACAGTGTGTATATGACCATATCATTAAAACCATCATTACATTTAATTCAGTTATTTCATGTGACATCGGTCTTTGGGTGTGAGATTATTTGAGAAAGTTTCAATCATGTAAGTTATATTTTTTCAAAAATATGATAAAAAGTGGTTTTTTTTGCATGTAAAATAGATGTAACATAGACACAGTGTCCAACATTAAAATTTGTGTGGTTTTTTAACACTTTAATAAATAAATATGGAAAATGTATTATGTAAAATAATTAAAAGACACACTATGCAACAATGAAACACCTTTTTACGGCAGTCAGTGTCCAAACATAGCACAAATAGCAAGAATTTGAAGAATCGGTGCAGACGTAACATGGACACCATGTTAGACCATGACCATACATATATTTCTGCTGTTGTGCTGCATTTGGATATTGAATATCATAACAATTGTTTTTTGTGTTGCAGTTTGTGTTTTATAATTAGTATACAGATTGAGTTTGCATAATTATTTATATAAATGTTGAAAATGTTACAAAATGGAAATGTGCATTTTCATGTCACACCATGTTAGTACTAAATGTTACGTCCGGACTGACTTAAATTTTCGTCATTAAATAAATAATTATGCAACTTACTATATGTATAAACTAAAGACACCCAATGCTACCAGAAAACACTTTTTGTTATGGTTGCCAGTGTCCAAATAGCTCAGAAACAGCAAGAACAATAAAAACATGCATGTGTGGACGTAACAGTGGACACAGTGTCCATGTTACGTCCACTCTCACGTCTGTTTTTGCTGTCTCTGCTATATTTGGACACTGACTACCATAAAGAAAGTGTTTTTGTGTTGCATAGTATATCTTTTAATTAGTACACATGGTGAATTTCCCATATTTATATTTAAAGTGTTGAAAAAACACAAAAATGGAAATATGGACGTGTCCTGTTACGTCAAACTGGTTATGTCAAACTGAAGCATGTTTTTAATCATATTTTTGGTAAAATATAATTTACATGATTTAAAACTTTCAAAAATATTTCCCACCCAAAGACTGATGTTACATGAAATAACTGAATCAAATGTAATAGTACTTTTAAAGATATGGATAAATGTCACACACTGTGTCCCAACCTGGTGGAATGACCCAATTATGATCAATAAACAAAACTATGACATTTGCATGGGCGACGTGAGTTGGTCTCACAGACGGTAGAAGTTACCCCGCCTCGGTCTATAGGTCTGAAAATTGGGATAATTTCTTTGGTATATATTGAAGATTTATCCTCTATTTAGATCTGGACCCAGGAAAACTGTAAGGGTGGTGGGGCTGGCAATCTGTTGTAGCCCTTTACCTAGAATGGCTTATAGCATTGTATTGGGCGACTTCACGGCTAAATCCAACTATTTTAATTTGATTTTACATGCTCCCGAGGGGGTTAGGGTTAATGTTATAAAAAATGAAGATGTGATTGCACCTTTGTGTTTGAGTTAATATTTATCAATACTGGGGGGGGGGGGGGGGGGGGAATCATGGGGTGGTTCTCATTTTTTGTTGCGGGGGGGGGGGGGGGGGGGGGGGGGGGGGGGGGGGGGTGGTGTCCAAAACCGAGATGTACATGTATAGGCATGTGTAAGCATTGTACATCAGTACTCCACATATGACTGGCCAATCCTGCTAATTATTCCTCGTTCTCTGACCTAATTTCAGGAGGACCCCAGGGGCCATGCCCCACCTTGGTCAGCCAGATACAAGCAGGATCAGCTGTCAGTGACTTCCAACCAGTCTGTACTCCGGACGGTCTGTTTGTGCGCGTACAGTGTGATGGGGTGCTACAGTGCTTGTGCGTCAACGAGACGACGGGTGACGTCCTGAAGGTTCTCAATGAGGTGCCACAGGATGGGGACTTCAGTGCCTGCAATGGTAAATTAGTTAGGGTTCGGACTCCATGGCAGGGTCAGTCTTGCAGTCCGGACCTGAAAACCGAGACTTGGGCTTTGAGACTGGGACCTGTTCATCTTTTGTTAAAATGTGAAGCCAAAAGAGTATAGAGTACCGAAGTCTGACGTCAGTTGGCATGACAACTGGCTCCAAACAAATGTAGATTTCGCCTGTTCCTTTGTTAACAGCTAGTCATGCAAACACATTGACACAAAATAACAAAAGTATTCTGGTTCCAAACATTGCATTGACGTCGGTACTCTATAATGTGTGTGTGATTCAAGGTTGGCCTTTGTGGTACTTTCCTCGCCTTTCACCGCTGTGACCCGGGTTCGAATCCCACCAGGGCTGGCACGTGGATTGGGTTTTCATCTCTGCCTGATTCCGTTGGTTTCCCCAGAATATTATTCTGGGGTTTTCCTCCCGCTTCTAAAACTGAACAGTTCTTCGTCGTCTTCCTACAGGTTTCTTCAGGCTTTCGGGCTACAGTGCAATATGCGCTCTTGAGGAATCCTTGGTTTCATTTACCTGAAAGAATTCAAATAAATAATATTTACCTTTTGCAAAATACACTGCAGAATTGCTTAAACTCTTATGATAATCGGGTTGTCTGAAAATTATGATATACTGCAAGTTTTTATGGGAACTTGCCAAAAATTTAAATGAATGCATTGAAAAGTTGGGTAAATAAGAGGTAGTTTCAGTGTTGAGACCAGCAAAATATTGAGACCCCAACTGACCGAGAGAGATAAAAACTGTTCTCAAGACTGAGTCCGGTCTCGAGACATTCAATATTGGTTGGGGTGTTTCCCCCCACCCCCTGCTTCAATGTTCATATGTTTCACAGTAGACTCGGGCGACTCCAACATTTGTGACACTCCATGCCAATTTTTTGGCCCAGGAGTTCATGAGCTTATAAAATGAACCCTCGCTGGGGTCTATAGGTGGAGTTATGGAATGTGTGAGATGGGAAATGGGGGGAAATGCATTACTGCTTTTGATCATTTTAACAAATTTAATGCCATTCGATCTGGCTTTTGGCGTGGGCCATCACACCGACTCACACCAGGAATCACGATTCTGTTCGGAATCGTGATTCTATTAAGACAAATAGGCATCTGGCCGGGGTGCAACCTGTGAATCTGCACAGCATCGTGATTCATTGAATGGATAAAAGAGCTGACTCTCTAAATTGCCACATGCTGTCTTTTCAGGGAATCGGCAATCTTTAAAATACTCTTTTGGAGTTTGGGAGTTTCCGAATTATCAGGTGGTTCCTGGAATCTACTTCAAGGAAGCAGAAATTGACGACTTCAAGGATTTGACTTCTTGAAAAAAATGAAATCACAATTCCAGTTCCAATAAGCCTTTTCACAATTCCAATGCACGTGCGCACATCATGACTCATAATTTAGTTTTGAGAGATAAACAGTTTCCCACACGCGTGCAAAAGCATAGCGGGTTACCAACAAAAGCAAAGAAAAGTTCTTTTTTTTTACTTCATTGTGGTTTAAAGGTAGTATACACGATGGGCTTTTGCTGTAATGAATTTGGCGGTTAGTATTTTATAGCGTGCTAGCAAATACTGAAACACTGACCTGTTTAAAGTTTTTTGTGCATAGATAGGAAAAACCGTAGTCTGTGTAGAGAGAACAAATTCTGTTCTAGTAGTCTGGTTCCCTGACCATACTTTAGTCAAAACGGAGCAACTTATAGATATCAGGGAATTATCAGGTTGGGGAACTAGACTATTTTCACTTTTCTTTTTTGGAGGATTACCAATCATGTACACTACATTTAATAAGATGTTTTGTGTGTGATTTAAGATGTTTTGTGTAAACTCCATCTTCATTTTTATCAGATGAAAAATTGCAGAATGCAGATTCAGTTTAACACCTCCTTCATAGACTTGTCTGCAGGAATCTGCTTTGTTTATCTCCAGACCCAAATCGTTGAATCTGATGTGCGCACGCACGGTTGAATTTCTAAATGTTGAAGTCGCGTAAAGTTGACAACTGCATGGAGTCGCCAAGCCTGTGACGCAGTACGGCTTGCACTATACATGGTATAGTAGAATTATTGCAGAGTTATTTATTCCTCAGATGCTCATGAGGAGCCATCACGATGCCAGAGACACAGGAACAGCGTGCTAGCCGTAGAGGAACCGACCAGCCATATCCGATATGTCCCAGAGTGCACCGAGGCGGGCGACTACCGACGGGTCCAGTGTTACGGAAACACGGGCCACTGCTGGTGTGTGAATGATTTAGGAGAGGAGGTTGACGGCACTCGCTCACGGCCTGGAGAGGGCACTCCAGACTGTGCTGGTAGGGTCCATGTTTGTAGTTCAAGATCATAGTAATTAGGACCTAGAACGTTGAAATAAGGAAGTCACTCCGTGATATTCTTAGTTACGAGCAAATATTTTCCGAAATTTTATAACTTAAATTATTCCTACTTTTCCTACTTTTTCCTACTTTTTTCTTGAAATTCCTATTTTTCCTCCTTTGTTTTCCTACTTTTTTATCCCACAACTCCGAAAAATGAAATCTCATTGAATAAGTTGCATAGTGTTACACACTTGGGCTTGTGTGCAGGAGTACTGCAGCTTAGAGCAAGTTCGATCAAGGACTATAGTTAACCATAGTTCGATTAACTTACAACCAAAAAGGAACGTAGTGGTTGCTAGGAAGATAAAATGTTCTGTGGACTGTGAGTACCGTAATTTTCGGAATATAGGCCGCGCGGAGTATAAGCCTCGGCACGCAAAAAATCTGCAAATTAAGATTTAAAGTTGGCGTATTAGCCGCACCGGCGTATAAGCCGAACCGCGGCGCTGACGACGTCCAACCACAAAAGTCATCGTGCTGCATGCTGAAGCGCTAGTATGTAAATGGTTCCACTACACATGCAATCCTAAAGTGTAAGCAGCATGCAAACGAATGTCACTATGGGCTCCGTGCACAACTACCCCCTCAGCGGAAAGAAAAGGCGAGTTGGGGGGTCAATATCGACGCCATCTTACCTGACTTCAATTTAAGTGTCTGGTTCCCGCTATGATATTCTTATTGAAAACGCAATTATCAAGAGTCGGCAAACAGACAAAGCAATCCCACTGGTATACGAGTATCAAATGAACGAGGAGCGCGGTGCATAATACCAGCGACGTACTGCCCATGGAAGTGCGGTTGCTATGTGGACAGCGCCCTGATTCGACGCGCACAGAGCCCATTACAAATAAACGTCCTCAAAATTTCCAATTTTGGCGGGCTGGATGAGTGTCCTGGCTGGGTGGGCCGCGCGGCAGTTCTTCTTGTTCTTTTTTATTTTTTATTTTTTGACGGGGCGGGGGGGGGGGGGGGGGGGAATAAAAAAGAAAATAACAACTTTAACCACTAATCTGAGCACAACAGAAGAGTGAAATAATAAACAACATGGATAATACACAACGATAAAACAGACAAAAACTAACAGACGCACCACACGATTTGTGAGGTGTGAACGGTACTTACGGTACATTTGCAAGTCATTCGGTCCCTCTGGACTGGTTTCCAACACGTGAGTAGAGCGAACGTAAACGGCAACCAACGAAAACATGACTGCCTGGCCGAGGGCGCCGCCTGCACGCGTGGCCCATGCTGAGGCGCGGCTTCTGTGACTGATTTTATTCTTCAAATGTTGCCGTATAAGCCGCCCGGAGTAAGCCGCAGGGACATTTTTCAGCGTGAGAATCAACGTATAAGCTGCGGCCTATATTCCGAAAATTACGGTATACATGTAGTTTGTATGGTTCTCTTACTTTGATTTTGTTTTCAAAACCAAGGGATGAGTCTAACAACTAAATGTATAGCTGGGGCTAGGAATGGGCAGCAACAACACACAATATATTAAATGAATCTCTCTTGGATACGGACAACAGCCATAGCTGTGGTTTGAAAAAAGACTGCCTGACCGGGTTGTCATCTATACATCCTGCGCGTATTCAATCCATTCATGTTTCAACTATATTGTTTTTGAATCGCAGTGTATCGAATAGATGAAGCTTTTTCAAACAAACTTTCATTCACAGGAAAGAGGGCTCCTGGTGCGATGAATAGGACAACTCTATTCAGTGTGGTGCCTATTTGTTTGCATTTACACTTGGTTGCACGTACAGCCCAGATCCTGGTACACCAGCTCCCATCTATAACAACTGGATGCAAAAATGAGTATTCTTAAATACCTCAGACAGTTTACCCGTTTCTATTGATGGAGAGCCCGTCACGTGGGTGGTTTTAAACGGCTGATAGAACACCAACCGGTTTTAAACACTTTTTTCCGGTGTCGCACGAAATTTAGACTCCTATGAAATCTGGTTCCTTTTATTGGTTGAACACTCGTGCGACCAGTCACTCTCCCAATTATACAAGCACAATAATACCGTTACGTCTGTATTTAGAGTCCATAATTTTACACTGCACCGACACGACTGCGTTCTCTGCCACATCCCGCCACATGTCAGGCGCGCATCACACGCATCACGCGCGTGTCAATTTTCATATAAGGAATTTTTTAGCACTACTTACGTGAGGCACTAACCATTAAATAGCTAAGTGGTTTTTATAAACTGTGGAAAAAAAATTAAACAAAATAATTGGAAATTTATAATTTTCAGAGGTTTTTGCTGATTATACAAAAAGGTATTTTATGAATGGGAATAAATAACCTCGCCTTTGGCTCGGGTCATTATCAACCGTCCAGGCCCCAAGGCGGTTTTAAACGTACTTGTTTAACCAGTTCACGCCAGGATTATTTTTCACAAGCCTGGGTGCCAGACGGGTTCAGGCCTTTATCTGCGGGTAGCACACCCTGGCCTCGCTCACTGCGAGCCGGTCGCTGACAGATATTTCCGCTGGACCCTTGCCTCGCTGAGTGCGTGTATACATGTCATCAGACGCCAACTGGTTAAAACCGGCCCAGCACATATTTATTCCCTCATTGAAGAACTTCTTAACAATATTTCTCCTAATAACAAGCAAGCACTGATGAGACTCTCTCAACTTGTTCTGGCTTTATTCTATATTTGATAACTTCAGTTCGAGGATGCAGTGCCATTCGCGATGAGGCCCAAGCGTCTGGAAGGATCGGGGGTTACATCCCACAATGCACTGAGGAGGGCCTGTACACGCCAACCCAGTGTCAGGGCGGGACGGGCTACTGCTGGTGTGTCAATGAGAATGGGCAGGAGATAACGGAAACCAGGAGGGGGCCAGGAGAGGAACGAGTTGACTGTGAAGGTAATCAAACGATAATTGTTCCAGACATCCAGACCCCAATGGAGTGTCACGTTAGAATCATGTTAACGCAACTTGCCTAACATTGTCCAATCACATGTACAATTACTTGACTCAAACCGCACAAAAACTTATGCTGCTCGCCACCTTTCACGATGTTGACGGAGATATATCACGAGCTGTGACACATCGTATTGAGTAGAACATTTTGTATGTCGTGGAAGGACACACGATATTGGCACGATGTCCTACGATCACATCATGAGCTGACTACGAATATAACACGAACTTGGTATAAAGTTAGTACAAACTTACTACAAATTTATTACGAAGTGGCCACGATAATGACTAGTTATGTACGAGTTTCGTACGAGGTTGTTACGAGTATACTACGTCCTTAGCATGATCTCTACGCCTTTGTCATCGATGCGTCCCCACGTGACCAATACCTGTATAATTGCATTACACTCGTGATAAGCTCGTGTTCATCATGTGATGGTCGTGGTAAGCTCGCATCACTTAGTTCGCATTGTGCACGTAGTTAACTCGAGTCAACATCGTGTCAAACTCGTAACAAGGCCGCATTCTGCTCCTTCCCTTGAAAATTTCCATTTTCAAGCACGTACTGATCTCGTATCAATCGCACAAAACTAGTGTCCATCGTGATAAGATCGTATTTACGTCATGTATACTACCCGAAAATACTACTTGATGTTATTACGAGTGTAGCCTGAAGTACACGAGCTCACCACGAACTTTCCGGAGCACAATACGAGTACAACACGAGCACAACAAGATGTCACAAGATATTCCCCCAAATTTTGGACACTAAGCTCATCACGAGCTGATCACAAGCTGATTACGAAGTTTAACAAACTTACACACTATGTCAGCATCGTATCGCTGTCAGCATCGCGAAAGTGCGCAAGGAGCTTTAGACAAACCAAAAATGACTGCTGAAAAATCCATAGGCTTGTTTCAGGGGACGTGGCTGCACATCAATTAGCTTTTTAGAGGTATGGCGGACACAATAGGAGGGCGCTATTTGATTTGGGTAAACCTTTTGTGCCATACAAAAGGTTTACCCAAATCAAATAGCGCCCTCCTATTGTGTTCGCCATACCTCTAAAAGGCTAATAAGCAACGGTGCTACAGAGCATGTGATTATAAAGCCTTCATCCATTTCAAGGAGATCATAAACAGTTTATTTATTCTTTTCTTATTTATCCTGGGTAGCCTGATCAGTGCAAATGCACTGTTCTCCCTCAGGGCCCAGTTTGAATTGAGAGAAGATGCAGAAGGAAATTTCAGTTTTAGTAGTGGCAGGAAAACCCCAGAACAATTATTCTTGGGGAAACCCACGGGAATCAGGTAGGGACTGGAAACCTAATGCACATAGTGCACCTGGTGGGAATCGAACCAGGGTCACCAGAGGTGGAAGGCGAGGAAAGAACCACTACACTAACCTGACCTCCCACAGTATTAACTGCAACAAGGAGCTTGCTAGATTTCAAAGCAAAATATCCTTCAAATGATGGCAGGACAATAGAAGTTACCACACAGACAGGTGTTGTCACAACTAGGCCATTAAATACCATTAAAATTTCACTGCTAAAAGTAGCACAAAACACGGATGTAGTCTAGTCCATCACAAGTCCCTGCAAGTCCCTGCAAGTCCATCACACAAACCCTCCAGTCCTAATCCCAATCGCAAGCTATTCAAATGAGCTTTGACAAAGGCATTCCTTTGTCATTGTTCATCCAGTTACTTGTGACCAGCTTTATGAAAGGACTTCTGACTGGACTTAGGAAAGGACTTGCAGGGAAACATCTACAGCTCTGGCACAAAAAATTACTTTAAGAGATATGAATCCAGTTTTATAGTCACTCGTCATTTCCTAATGTCTAGTGTTAAGTTAGTCTATAGCTAGTTTGATAGCATTTGAGTTGACGTGTGTGGAATATTTTGCAGGCACGCAGTTCGAGACAAAGAGTCTGATGGGTTAAAATAACTTCATGGAAGGTACAAAATGTCAAAGAACCTAACTTTTTTCAATTTTGAAATTACATAAATCTTTTTAAATACTGGATGTTAACCCCTTGCGTACGGATGCCGCAAATATGCCCAAAAAAAACAGTGCCACCAGGCCGGATGACGCAATTGTCCGCCGTTTGTGCAGTTTCAATCCATTGTTGGATTAAACAGTGCCACCAGGCCGGATGACACCATTGGCCGCGCCGCGGCACCCCGACGTCTCCCGTAAAATACCGTACTTAAGGGGTTAAAGGGAAAGTCCACCCTGAGTTTATAATAACATAATGTTAAAGAACGTTAATTGCAATTGTGACTTACTTTTTATTTCATTTTGATTGGTTTCGGTAATCGTATAAACCGGAGGTTTTTTCATAACGCGCCTGCCGTCATGCGAGCCGCCCTTTTGCTCTAGAATATCGGTACATCCGGGATACTGTGACGTAGTGGCTGCACTACCAAGCCGGCCGGCCGGCCCCGCAGCCTGAGCTGTGCGAGTGCAGTGAACCATTGTCCATACATGCAACACACACGAGAACGCGGCAGTGTTGTTCCTTGACGCACGTCTGTTTTCCATATTCCTGGTGAATTTTTGCCTGACTGCTAAAGCAAAACTCGGTCGTGCTGTAGTACAGCAACATCATGACGATTTGGCAAGCTTTTGGCTGCTCAAATAAACCAAATTCTCTAAAAGGTCTCAGCGCCTTCTTCCAAATTCCCAATCCCCCAAAGTCAAACGACCGGATATTTGTAAGAAATGGCTGAACAATATAAAAACGTGACGACTTCGAACCGGATTGCTTTGAGGAAAATCGGCAGGCAGTTCTCCTGGGGTAGGCTAAGAATCTTCGAGATGATGCAGTGCCTAACATATTTTCTTTCCGACCAGAACAGACTTTGTGCTCTTCTAAAAAAAATATGAAAAACCACGATAAATTGCAGCACGTCAAGTCGAAGTAAACATCAGCCTTACGCATTCACGCAATAGTCGGGCGCCTTATAAAACATACGTATTCATATGCACTAAGCTGCGTCTAGGTGTGATACCAGTGCATACCGCACGTAGCCAACCATGGATTTCCATTGAGGTGCGGACACTACGTCATAATCTCCCGGATGTCGCGGGAACTTCGAACAGTATGGACGCGCCCTTTGTACTGCTGAATGGCAAGAAATCGTAAATATATAGGGCGCGTGTGTCGTTCTCCATAACAAAGAAAATCCAACTCTTGGTGCAGTATGTATGTTAGTGTATGTTCTTTTAGACTAGATAAAATATTATAGAGCCTGGAATTCTCCTTTAAAGAAATTGACCTATCATGGTAAAATTGCATTAATACAACACAGTGTGCAACACTGTCCCCAATCACATCAACTGTAATTCAACTCAAAATGTGTGAAATCTTGGACAGAACATGCATGTCGGCACAACAAAAGGAGTGTAGCTATACGTCAATGTGCAACAGGTAATTTTTATGTGCAAAAATAAAAAGGGCAAAATTTGAGCTTTTTCTGTCTAGTTTACTAGGCCCCAACTCCAGTAGAACCGCACCTTAATACTTTGTCATATTGGTATTTTTCTCCAGACATATGCAGTTTGCCCAAGGTGACGGGACCTTGCCGCGGCTACTTCCCTGTCTTTGGCTATGATACAAGGACAGGCAGGTGCGACCAGTTCATCTATGGTGGTTGTCAAGGAAACGCAAATCGCTTCCAGACTCGTCGAGCTTGCCTGCTGGCCTGTACAGGTAGACCTTCTTTTGTGTTATATATGCAAACTATGAAGATTTTTTTATATATGCTTTCAACAGGAAGTTGAACATATAGCACGTAAAAATAAATGAAACGGTTTGTTTTGGAGAAGACAATATGCCGTACATTCTGGTTTTATTCGTTTTGAACCCAAGAGTTTCAACCCAGGTTGAAAAATCTCGACCCAGGTCTGGAGCAGAGTTGACTACAACCCGGGGCGAAATCAATCTCGAGGTTGACGTGGGGTTGGCGTAGGGTGAAAGTGTGAAACTTCACATATTTTCAACCCCGCGTCGATCCTGTGTCAACCCCAATTTGTCTAGTGTGAAAAGGGCTATTGGTGGTTTAGGGTCGAACATTTTACAGCTGTGCATGTTTTTGTTAGGTTACAAATAGTCCTGAAAAAGGCTACATATTTAGGGGGTATATGTTTTTTTGGGTTTTTTTGTGGGTGGGGGGATGTAATCCCCTAGCCCTTCTATTCCGTGCATAATGTTTGGGGAGACCTTTATGCAAATTCTACCACGATACATAATCTGAAAGTATATGATGTTGAAATAAATATTTGGATGTCTAGATTTCCAGCTAAGCTCGCCATCTCCTCAAAGCACCACCGCTTCAATTCCCACCACGGTTTCACCCAGTGACCGATTAACAGTCGGTGTTACATCCACTACAAGTCCACCTCTGGTCAGCACAACTTCAGAAGCAGAGACAAGTACAACCTCTGCTCCATCACCCACATCCCCAACAAGATCAACGACTGTCGCATCATCCACGACAACCCTGGCATCCACAGCATCATCCACCGATTCCGCATCAACACCAGAGGCGACGACCTTTGTACCATCCATGTGCGAGATTCAGAGGAATGAAGCTTTGGCAAACACGCTGCCTGGCGTCTTCGTGCCGCAGTGCCAGGCGGACGGGTCCTTCGTGTCCAAGCAATGCTACGAGCTGATTGGTGTGTGCTGGTGCGTGCATGAGGATGGGATCGAGCAGGGCGGGACACGAGTGGGCATGGATGACCCTCTTGACTGCAAAGGTAAGACATTTGAAATATCCGAAGGAAAACCAAAATATGTCTTAGCCCTACAATCTGTCTTAGCCCTCGACATCTGTAATCATACTCGGTCACTCAAAAGAGTTATTCTTGTTTTCTACTATTATTATGAAGGTACTTTTAGTTCGTTCCTAATCTTGTTAGGCCATTGTTGAAAGGGAACAAAATACTTCATCATTTCATTCACAAAATACTTCATCATTTCATTCATTTGTACAGAAATTTTGTCTAGCCCTCCAAAGATTGCCCTTTATTTTGTAGCGAATTTTGTGAATTTTTGGCTATGAACATTTTCAAAAAGTCAACTACTTCAAAAGTGGTCGGCAGCATTTATCTTTTAATAAGCACACGATCTGTAGTAATGGGATGCACACAGTCACTCATCTATATTCATTGCGTACTTGTGAAATAGGCTTATGCGGAAGTTAGAAGCGTTTTTTTTACTTTAATATGATAAGCAGAGACATTACATTGGGCCCGTTGCGTGCATACTGTAAGAACACACACTAGAATCTCGTTGCTGTTAAAGTAAAGTCAGGCTGTGTCCTGACACACAATTTTTCTTTTTATTCGGTGATGGTGAATAACAATTCCATTTCTGAACAGATGTGTGCAGTATGCCAGAGTTTAGAGGTCAATGCCCCGACAACATCCAGAAGTGGTTCTTCAATGTCGAGGCCGGTGTTTGTGAGACGTTTATCTACAGTGGTTGCCAAGGCAATAAGAACCAGTTTGACGACCAGGAAGCTTGCGAGCAGACGTGTATCACCCCCGGTAAGATGCTTTGAACATTGTAAGAAAGAGAGTCCCATGACCGTTAGTGTGCTTAAATATACGAGCCATTTAGGGGGATATGCAGAATTAACGGTAACTCGAGGTTCAAAGGGTAATTTCCAGCAGTGGTCAGCTGACCATCTTTGGGGAAAAAACACATTTTGTTTGGCAATTGGTTACACATCCTTGAATGGGTGCAAGCCAGCTAGTCTAGTTCCCCGACCTGATAATTCCCTGATGTCTAAAATTGCTCTGTTTTGTCTGAAGTAGGGTCTGGGAACCAAACTACAAGAGCAGCATTTTGTTATGTTTGTTTTCCCAGCATCTAAACTTTGAACGGGTCAGTGTGACAGTATACAAATAATGAATGTTTATGAGTGCGATGGTAAGAATAATTTCATGAGGTGACAGATTGAATGTTCCATTCCACGAGGCGAAGCCGAGTTCAATGGGGCATTCCATCTGTCACCTCATGAAATTATTCTTACCATTGCACGAATGTGAAACATTCATTATTTGTTTTATACAACGCCTGAATAAATCCGACAGATTGCATTGCATGGATTTCGTGGTGTAGGGCCTACAACATGCCGTTTACCTTCTCAGTCCCACATACAACTGCGACAAAAAGTGGTCCAGTTCCGAATCAGTTAAAGATTTAATTGTTGTTCCTGCGTGTCTTGCAAATTCCTCTAATCGTTTGACTGCATATTTAATTTGTCTCTTTGTGTTAATAGCAGCGTCAGCATCGCTTACGAGTTTCAATATTTCGTCGTCTGTTAGGAAAACAAACCGCGGTTCGGAAACACCGTCCGCCATTTTGTGTGAATGACAGCCTAGACTGGTTCCCGGTCCCCATATGTATATAATATACAATTGAAGTCTGAAGGACAACGGAGGGACCGGGAACCAGTCCAATGACAGCCGTCGGGGAAGTTCTATCAAATGCATATACCGTTTGATAGAACCATGTAATAAAACTTTTTTTGGCGGTGCGGGTTCGCGTCGTGCGATGGGACGAATAATTCAATGCACGTGATCGACGATCCACCAATCGGATGGTTGGGATTTATTCTACCCCCAAATCCATTCATTTCTGAAAATTACAACAAAAGCAAATCTTGTGTACTGACCTTTAACTTCTAGGGAATCTATTTTAATTTTATTTGTCTAACAGCAAGCACTCCTCTAGATTGGGTGAAACAATCCTTCTCTTTGTTAAGCACCTTGTACAATTTCTTTTTTTCAACATCAGTGCCGACAACATGTGTGGAGAAACAGGAGATGGCATTAGGCAGAGGTACGGTTGGCCAGTTTATCCCACAGTGCAAAGAGGATGGTCGGTACGCCTCTCAGCAGTGCCACGCTAGCATCGGGCACTGCTGGTGTGTGGATCAAGATGGTATGGAGCTTGGAGCCACGCGGCGTGGACCTGGAGAGGTGCTGCTAGATTGCGATGGTAAGTCTTGAACGAATTCACACAACGACTATTAGTTCACTCGTGGTTGGTTAGTGACATTGCATCTGTGACTAATTTGTTTAGCAGCTGAATTAATTTGTTGTGGGCAAGTGCAAGAATTTGCACATGCTAGTGTAATACATATAAAACAATTAATATTTCAGTGTTTCTAATTCTAATATTGGGCATCTACAAGTAGATGCCGAACATTGGGATGATTAATAAAGAAAACATGGTGCGTTATGTATGGCACTGCAAGGGGACCTTTTCTTCGACTGGGATTGTAATATTAGTACTTTTGCACACTTTGCTTTTCAGACATGTGCCGTCTTCCCAAATACAGCGGCCCTTGCAGAGGATCGAGCACAATGTGGTACTATGATGTCATAGATGAGACGTGTCAGCCATTTGTCTATGGTGGTTGCCAAGGCAATGGTAACCGATTCGAGTCGCGGGAAGAGTGCGAGCAAGCATGCTTTATCCCAGGTAATGACAATCAAAACTCAAGATCTTACATTTCTAATAAGTGGTGGGGATATCTTTGTTGTTCTCAAGCTTTATTACGAACAAGTATATTCTCCAGATAGTCCAAGGACCAACTCCAGTTCTGTTGTGGTTCTGTCGGTTCTTTGAAACTCACTGATTCAACTTTGAAGGGGATGATATAGCCACTTCAGAGAGGAAAATCGTGGCAATTACCATAAAACTATGTAATAACAACCACTGCTATACCAAACATTTGACTATAATAAACACCCTCTTTGGCTCTGAAATTGACCAATCTATTAAGCCATGCCACTTAAAGTATTGTCCAATCAGTCGCTCGAGCCAAACGTCCATCAGAAATTTCAGACTTTTGTCAGACCACAGTACATCAAGGCTGACAATCCTTGGAAATAGTCTAGTTCCCCGACCTGATAATTCCCTGACGTCTATAAATTGCTCCGTTTCGTCTGAAGTAGGGTCAGGGAACCAGACTACAAGAACAGCATTTTTTTCCCTCCATTTTCTCTGTTATCACAGAATCTATGCACACAAAACCCCTAAATCCATTCATTTCTGAAAATTACAGCAAAAGCAAATGTTGAAAACTACAATTAAGGCCAGCACAATTTTTAATTTTGTTTTGGCCTAGCCCCCGGAGGGGTTGAGGGTTTAAATCCCACTCGTCCCCCTGAGCTTGCCACGTTGCCTGTGAATTTCTTCCCATAGGCTCTCAAAAATACCCAGCTATTAATCTTAACTCCTTCAGGTTGTTTTTTTCTATGCACCCTGCTGACTCCAACGGAACCTAATGACAGCAGAGTTTGAAACCAGCAGCTAGATCAAAAAGTCTTTTATAATTGCCCAATGATCTGTGGATGTAGCATGGTTGTAGCGTCCGAAGGGTACACGAAATCTGAATGTTAAATAAAATATCGAAGGTTTTCTGAAATGCATTTGTCTTTTCCGGGTGACTAGAGTTCACCAGCCGACCACCGACACCCTGTGAGATCCAACAGGAAGAGGCGCTCTCCAGCGAGCGTCTGGATCTGTTTGTGCCTCAGTGCACCAGCGAGGGTGCTTTTGAGTCCCGCCAGTGCTATGATCTGATTGGTCAGTGCTGGTGCGTGAACGAAGATGGCCAGGCCCAGGGGGGTACAAAGACAAGGAACGGTCAGGTGCCGCTGGACTGCAACGGTAAGAACGTTGCCTGTGGAGATGGTTTGGTTGTGCCATTGTTTAACCCTAACCCTCTAGGGTGCTTGCAAAATCCTATTAAAATTGGAGGATTTGGGACTGTTAGGGTTAACCTCTTGAATATGGCCAGTTGACATTTGTAGGTGCATACCTGCACTTACTCAATCCATTCATTTTTTAACTGTATTGTTCTTGAATGGGAGTGTAATGAATAGATGGAGCTTTTTTCAAACAAAGCTTTCATTCACACAAAAGGGGTTCTGAGTGTGATGAATAGGACCACTCTATTCGGTGTGATGCCTGTTGTTTGCGTTTCCGCTTGGCTGCACAGCCTGATCCTGGCATACCAGCACCCCATCAATAACAGCCAGACGTAATTTATAGTGTCAGCACTTCACATTTGAACCCTTTAACCGTCATGTTTTTGTTAAGGTCGCACACGTTTTACTACTTTTAATGTTCAATAAAAACCCAATAAAAGTACACATTTTTGGAAAGCTCTTGTTCTCCTCTTTCATTTGGTGCCAAAATAATCAAAATATGAGGGGTTTGAAAGAAGGTCATGACCTACAAAGCGTGAATTCAGAAATTTTCCCCCCAATTTTTGATGTCTAGGCTCTTCAAGCATGCCAAAACAAAATTCCAGAACACAGCTGGAATCATTCTAAAGGGCTCAAGGAACAGTTATGCATAAAAGCAATCAACTTTATGGGGCTCCATCACCTCAAGAAATCACATCAAAATCACATCAAAAAAGCGTCTTGGATTTGCAAGTGGAAACTGTGAAAATCTCGAAGTTTTACGGATATACCAACGTGCGAAAATGGCTGCAAAAGCGGCAGCGCTAAGTTATTTACATTGCAGTGGTCTCAAAGATGATCAGGGCGCCCTCTATTGACATATTTTCTAAAGGGGTTTGTTAGCTCTGCAGGTTCTCCAATGCATATTCATATCGTACAAAATTGAAGGATTGAAGGGTAAAGGGTTATTAAACACCTTGTGCTCCACAGGGGGGAATTGCACCCAGCAAAAAGTAAACTCAGTGCAGTTTTCCAGCATCTTTACAAAATGCGTGCATAGAGTATTTGGACATTAAGTATTCTGTGTATCATCTATGCCTCACTTGATATTTTAAGGCTTATTAAATATTATCTGTATACAGAGATGTATTTGAGTCCATCACAAGCCGTCCAGTCCTATAATCCCATTCACAAGCTCTTCAAATAAGCTTTGACAAAGGCATTATTTTGACAAAGACTTCTGTTAGTACTTGTGAAAGGACTTGCAGGGACTCGAGTACAACTCTGTCTGTATATCATTATGGTTAATTCTGTTTTTGACCAACTCCTTTGAAAACTGAGACATGTTGAAAAACTGAAAACTTCTTAACCCCTTGCCACCAGTTGACACAAATATGTGTGGATTGAGAATTGCAATTTCTGCATTTTCAATCCATTATTGGAGTATTGTGTACGTTATGCTTGGCTGCACAAACCTCTTGTTTCCATTTTGCGTAGCTGCATAACCCGGCATGGTGCCCTGGCGCCCCCATGAAATACTCAGCATGCCTGAGTTCAAGGGGTTAATTAAGTTAATGATGTGATTGAAAAGAGTATAGAATAGGCTTCTTTTTTTCATTTCTTTGGGTCTCCATTGAAAATTTGGTTTTTGAAACATTTGCCATTTTGCTGATTTAAAAAATTATTTTTGTAGACAAAAAAAATTTGAATAACGAAAACTCAATCCAAAGAATCCAAATTACATCAGAAAACAAAATGTTGCTTTTCAAACATTTTCCTGCATCTAAGGCCAATAGTGTATAAATACGCTGGGTGATATACTTAATTTTGTCCACACCTGTGGGTAATAATTACTCTGATAATATTATTCTACAGACAAGTGCTCCTTCCCCAAGTTCGTTGGCACATGTGGTGTGGACATCCCGAAGTGGTTCTACAACATGGAGACCATGTCCTGTCAGGAATTCTTGTACGGTGGCTGCGGGGGAAACATGAACAAGTTTGACTCACAGGAAGAGTGCCAACAAGCCTGTCTGCCTCACGGTACGCTGTTTCATCATTTTCATTTTTTTTTCTTCATTTTTTCAAATTTAGTTTTGCATATATTATGCTTCATTTATAGCTTTTCAATTTGATTGACCTAGAAGTGAGCACATGGCGGTGTGATAAATGAGTGATATAGATTGGGGATGTTGACTTCAAGTAAACGCTCCGTGCACAATGTCTACCATGTTAAATGTTTTTTGCTTGCATTAGAAAGAACATACTGTAACTGAAAAGTAGTTCTGGCAACTTGAGACACATTTTGTTTATTTCTGTATTAGGCTAAAAAAAAGATATTGTTGTTGCCCTCTGTGACCGACCCTAAAAGTCAAAAGTCGTGTTTTTTGTTTGTTTTTTATTTGTTTGTTTTTTGTTTTTTTTATTTATTTTGTTTTTACTTTTTATTTTTAAAGGAATTTTTATAAATTTCACCTTTTCCTGCACAAAATACACACGTTTTATTGAAATCATTTTCTTTAAATACAGCTATGACGGCACAATCATGCATTTCGCCATCTCACTTTTAAATAAGCTTACTTTTTCAGTTTTTGTCTCCTGACGTCTGAGTTACACGATGTAGTATTGTTTTCATGGATGGTAAAAAAAAAGATCAACCGACTGACCCTCCCTCATGATTTTTCCCATTTAAGGGCAACACAAGTTGTTGTTTTTTTCAGTCTTATTACTAAAATTAAGGATTCCTGTAGCTCGGGAGACGAAGAAATATTCAGTTTTAAGGTCTTGTCGCACGAGACGATTTTTTACAAGCTACTTAACGGGCAACCAACAGCACTGCAGGTTTAAAGGAACGCTTGGGTAACACAAAAGATATTTTTCTGACAATGCAATGACATTCCTAAGAAAATTATGTAAACAAATGTGAAATTGTTTTCTTCTTGGAGATTGTATGGAACTGATTGCCTGAGAGTTGCCTCGACGACGGTGTGGCATGGCCCTTAGAGGTGCAAGAAAAATCCCACACTAAATGATTCCGGGGAGAAACCAACGGAATCAGGCAGGGACTGAAATCCCAGTCCGGGTGGGATTCGAACCCGGGTCACAGTGGTGGGAGGTTAGGAAATTCCCACTGCGCCAGCCTAACTCCCCCTTTCCCCTGTTATAATTAATTTTGTTGATATGTAGGTCCTGAGATGCTGTCTTGTCAGATGCAGCGGGAGCAAGCCGTAGCCAGTAACCTCCCCGACATGTTCGTGCCAGAGTGCACCGAAGATGGATGGTTCACACCCCAGCAGTGTCATGAAAGCACCGGGCAGTGCTGGTGTGTCACCGAGACCGGTATGGAGCAAGGGGAAACGAGACGAGAGCAAGGCATGCCGCTTGTGGAGTGTGAAGGTGGGTTTGTCACAGATTCACAGAATTATTGCAAATTATGCTTATGAGACCTGTGTGAAAGCAGAGCCCGTAGGAAGCTCAAAATGATTGGTCAGGCTCATCTCAGAGGCAGGGTGGAAGTGGAAGTGGAAGTGGAAGTGGAAGTGGAAGTGGAAGTGCTGTGGCCTAGTGGTTTTAGCACATCGAATTCAAGGTCTGTGGGTAATTCTGCAGGTTGTGGGTTCGAGCCCAGTCCTGGGCTTTGGCACTTCTACGCTTAATATGGGTAGAGGCGTTATTAATGCCTTGTAGTGGACTAGTTACCCATCCCGACCCTATTCATGCTGTGAAGAGATTAGATTATCTTGTTTCAGTGTGAGGGGCTGGTTCTTCCACATATTCCTGAGTAGCCCACACCTCGAGTGCCCCAAGGCTTGTGATGGGCGATTTGCATAAACAAATTCCCCAAATCCATCACAAACTAAATGTAACCAAAAGCCAATGCCCCCAGGGAACCCAGAACAGGAAATTATCATAACATGATTTTTAAAGAAATGCATGTAAATCAAAGTTTGTATGAGACAACATTTTAGCACAACTGCAAATTTAATAAGTTTGTCACATGGTGAACTTTACATATGCTCCTATAAATAAATTAATTTGACACAAATTTGAAGGAATAGCCATTACCACACAAAAACCACTTTTGGAGGTAAGACCTACCTACTAAAGATAGTCCCCAGTCAGAAAAGTGGAAAGCTAAATAAAATAAAGATTCTGCACTGAACTCGGATTTAAACCAATAAGACCTATGTGAACCATTCAATAAAATATAAAGACAAAACATATGCTGTTATCTGGCAACCCTTCTACCGTAACAATTTAGAGCCGCTCCAATAATATCTGATGAAATTTAAACCCCCAATTTGTTTTCATTATACCTCTTTAATTTTTTTCTTGCAAATTGTTTTAGAATTCGGAAAAAAATACATTCTAAAAAAAAAAAAAAAAAAAAAAAAAAATTTTTAAAATTGGTACTGCTATAGCCGTACCTGTCGTAGGGCTTCCTACGGCTTGCTACGGCCCTGTGTGAAAGGCCATTTTCTGGAGTGAATGAGAGTCTGTAATGACACTATTTTTGGGGGATGGGGGCTGGGGGAGTAGGGGATACAAGCAGTAGCTATCTCTAGGCCTGTGACTCCCAGTTTATTTTCTAAATGTTTAAACCCGTATTTTTGACAGAATTTAACCGTTGACACTGAACTTGTGGCATGTGCATTGTAAATTGTTACTGCCAAGACTAAGATGGTCAACGCTACGCTCATTTCGTGCTGCCGGATCACATATTTTTGGCAAGATGAAGTTAACCGTCTCTGTTTCGACCTTTTGTATTTTATTTTTTGTCCTGTGCATTCGTTGATGTTGATTTTGATGTGATTAAGCTAAAGGTTTTATACTTCTGCAGTTTGTGTATTTAAAGATTTTTAATATGTGTGGATAGCATGGGTGTATTTATTAATGTTTGTGTTTTTGAGAACTTGAGGAAAAAAGTCGAATTCCAATGTTATTTGTTTGATATATTTTTCACATTGGTTGAATGAAGATTATCATATTTTATGAAAAGAATTTATTTTTCTGTTTTAATGAATGACAAGATTAGCTACATGTTTGACCAGTCAGCTCAAAATGAGTTACCAGCAGAAACAATTTGTCAGGATTTTAACGTTTTCGCATTTGAAAAGCTCTTTTCTATCACATCTTAAAGTTTTAAAACTGAATTCAATCTCGAAGTACTTTAGGGGAGTTATTTCCTTTTTATTATAGTGTGCAAAGGTCAGAAACTTTGAGCTTCGTGTTCTCAAAACCAGAGGTCAAGACTTGAACTACTTCAAAAGGTTTATAGCGGGGCCCAGCAGCACACACTGCATGTATTTTCAGGAAATACCATCACAGTTTTGAACTTTTGATACTTTCCAGTAATCATACTACAATTTGTATTATCCACCCCAAACAGATGTTTGCAGTTTCCCCAAAGCCTCTGGGTCCTGCCTGGCCTACTTTGCCATGTGGTATTTTGACACTGAGGAGAGGGCCTGCCGACGTTTCATCTATGGAGGTTGCCAAGGAAACGGCAATAGGTTTGAAAACCAAGAGGAATGCCAACAGTCCTGCACTGTGCGAGGTATGTCAACATCAAAATTGATGTGACTTCCTTGTCCAAATTTGTTTTTTTTTAAATTCACTATTAGTCTTGGATGACATGTAACGTAAATTGGACTAGAATTTTTTCTTTTTTTTTCTTTTTTTTTTTAATGCAAAATGTAATGCTAAAAGCCGCTCAAGGTACAGAGTTACAAAAAGAATCAGATACCAGAGGTAGGAATTAATAATTCCTCTTGAAGCAGGAAAGATCATAAGATGAAGGGAAACATGCACCAGGCAAAGAATTCCATAGAGATACAGAACGGGGGGAAAAAACCACTGGCATAGCTTTTTGTTCTACTTCTAGGTACAGCTAGAGTATTTGGTGAGAACAAACCGAGGCTCTGAAGCCAATTTTACAAAGAGCAAAGCCATCATGGCGTAAGAATATTCTTTCAATCAATTTCTCAATAGATTGTGTAGACCCCCTTTTGTGTGAATGAAAGCTTTGTTTGAAAAGGCTCTCCATCTATTCATCACATTCCCATTCAAGAACAATTTACTTGAAACAGGAATGGATTGAGTATGTGCAGGAATGCGCATATAGACATCAACCGTTCAGGTGGTCTCTTTTAAAGCGGGGCTATGGCCATCCATATTCAAGAGGTTAATTTTGTATGTCTTCCGAACAGTGACTACAACAACAGAGCCTACATCGCTGTGTCTGGTGACCAGACGGGACGCTCGGGTACAGGAAGTAGTTGGCAACTTCATACCGCAGTGCACACAGACCGGCTTGTTCGCCAGGATGCAGTGCCATGCAAGCACGGGCTACTGCTGGTGTGTGGACGAGATGACCGGTGAAGAGTTACTGGATAGTGTCCCCAAGCAGCCAGGCGTGCAGCCAGATTGTGATGGTAAGGTCCTCGGGTCTGGGCAGTGTCTGGGTAGTTATTTTTAAAAATACCTACGTTGCCCCCCATGTTCTGTATATACATTCGAGGACAAGAGGAGAAAGAAAATACAAAGGAATCTTTCTTGTCCTCTGGAGTCGGTCTTTTGTTAAAATCGGTCCTCGGGCATAAAAATAAGTGCTTAGTCTATGGGGTTGGGTTATATTAAAGGAACAATAGGAAACACAAAGCATTGTCCTCAGTAGTATAGGAAAACACGACTGTTTGATCAGTGTTGTATAAAAGTGATGCTACATTAAAATCGGTTACAATGTTGACAAATTTGGTTGGAAAACCTGTAATGCTATGTCGGGAAGAACCAAGTGTAATGTAATTTTGAGCATTTTGATATTTTAAAATGAAGCCCAGCAACTTTCTAGAATTGATTCCCATCCTTTTTGGTAATCGATTGCTTCATGTGGTTTTCATAGAGCCCTAACCCCTTGAGCCCTGGTGTTACAATGGGGGCGCCTGGGTACCATGCCGGCTTGTGCAGACAAGCGAAATGGAAACAAGAGGCTTGTGCAGCCAAGCATAATGTACACAACAGCCCAACAATGGATTGAAAATGCAGAGATTGCGTGTATAGACGTCATCCGGCCTGTTGGTAATTTTCCATCCGCCTGTATAGAGGTCATCCAGGCTCAATGGGTTAACAAGAGGATAGAAAATGATGACTTTTTTCTTCTTTATTAATAGCCTTTTACCAGATAGGCCCAGCCTCAGATGTTGACCAAGGCAACTCTACCAGCACCACCGATGGGGTGACGCCAGCCCCCAGCCACCCACAAGGTGACGAGGGCTGTGCCACCTCAACCTTCGGCTGCTGTCCCGACGGTGTGACTCAAGCCAGCAGGGAGGACCACTTTGGATGTCCAGGTTAGCTCTCCAATCTTGTAAATGTTGTCACTTCATGTTGTAATTTCAAACCCCTCACAGCCGACAATAAGCCATTTTGTCAAAACTGACAAACATTTTGTAGATTTAAAGCTAGCCTTAAATAATTTTAAAAAAAAATAATTTTAGATCTGTAATTTTCGTGGAATTTGGCTTCAGAAATAAAAGATCTGTAACAATGACATGACCGAAGGTGGCTGTCTGAGCCCTCTATCTTTTTTGGGCAACGTGAACTAATCTACACTAGAACTAGCTCAACTAATTGCTTGTTCAGAGTCGGGGGGGCCACGGTTTTACCGTGGGGCTGGTATCAACAACTTTCAACTGGTATTAACCTCTTGAATACGGATGACGGCCATAGCCGCAGATTGAAAAAAAACACCTGGCCGGTTGTCAACTATATGCGCATTCCTGTTCGTACTCAATCCATTCATGTTTCAACTATATTGTTCTTAGATGGGAGTGTAATGAATAGATGGAGCTTTTTTAAACAAAGCTTTCATTCACACGAAAGGGGGCTCCAATTGAATAGGACCACTCTATTCAGTTTGGTGCCTGTTTGTGTTTACGCTTGGCTGCACAGTCCAATTCTTGGAATACCAGCACACCATCAATAACAGCCGGAGACAAGGGCTTAAAGGTTTAAACACATCCATGTTGAAAGGCTATCAACCAATAGGAATAGCGAAACTGCCCTCGGGTATTTATATTATGAAAGTAAATGTTTTGCCAAGTAATCCATCGCCTTAGTTGTTAGCCTGTATTGGAACTAAGTTCCAAGTGTGTTTAATACCCTGCTGCAAATCTCTCCATGAAGAAAAGCTAGCGCTCAGCCCCGAGTTCTTCATTTTATAATGAAATTTAACAAGTCCTCTTTGTACATACTTGTGTCTAGGCGTCACCCCAGCCATGATTGAGGTGGCCCCCTCCGACTCTGCTGTGGTCCCAGGCAGCACCCTGACGATTACCTGCCACGCCAACGGCAACCCCATGCCCACCGTCACCTGGCATCGCGGCGATGCCGGCGTGGAGGGGACTGGGGACGGCAGGATCAGTGTGAGCGAGGACGGCACGCTGACCATTGAAGACATAATTGAAGAGGATGCTGGGTCCTATGTCTGCAGGGCGTCCAACGGAGTGGGACAGGCTACCAAGGTTGCTGTGGATGTCACCGTCTACAGTAAGTGTAGATATATCAAATTAAAATGCAAGTGGTGCACCCGGGCTTTGTCTTTGCCGGGCTCACAATTTTTCTCCACTATTTGTTTTATTTCTATTGTGCTTAAACCTTTGAGGCTTATTAGTTTTGAGAAATTGAGAAAATAGAGCTCAACATTAATGAACTGGGTACACTTTAACCTGTGTTCAAAAAAGAAATCACTGCCATAGATATTTTCAGATTGAATTCAGTTTTCAAACTTATGGACGTCAAAGAGTAGGGCTTTTCAAATGTAACAGTATGCCGGTCGCTTATCTTTTGACCTACCAGCGCCAGTTCAAATCCCCGAGACCAGCCAGCATTCACTGAGAGCCAGGGAAGGCGACGTTGTGGAGCTGCAATGTCTGGCCACCGGCAACCCCAAGCCCGTTGTAACCTGGGAGAAAGACGTGGCCTTCCTGCCTGGCAACGACCCCCGCATGACCCAGCTGGAGGACGACACGCTGCGCATCGAGAACGTGGACCTGAGCGACGCCGGTAACTATGCCTGCACCGGCCGCAACATGTTTGGCACTGTGCAGAAGAAGACGTTGACTCTTACAGTCGAAGGTAAACCATCAAAATGTATAACCCTTTGGCTCCGGCTGTTGATGGGGTGCCGGTACACTCTCATTCAGGAACAATATAGTTGAAACATGAATGTTGAGTATGCACAGGAATGCGCCTATTTACTGCACAATTTCAATATGGAGGGAGGTGGGGAGGGGGTGGCCTCAGCTGATGGGAGAATGTGCCCCCATACTGCCCTCCAAGGAGTTACACAACTTAATTTTTCCAAATTGCTACACTTCATCAATACACTTCATAAATATTCATGAGTAGGAGTTGAATTCCATGTGGTCAGCTTACTATCATGTGCTAGCCAATCGCTATTGCTCCTAATCACATACACAGGGATATTATATGCAGGGAAAAAGAACAGTTCCCTTTTTCTGTCGGCTGCACCTCTGGAAGATAGAACGCTCCTGGAATCACCTGGAGAGGTTAATTTTACTGCATTGCTTGTAAACAGTACATATTCGATTAGTTCCCCAAAGTTAGAAGATGTCAAACTACTTTCTGCAGCTTCACCCTAGAATCTAGTTTGCCAGCTTTCAATACCTCAATGAGCTAATATTGATTGTCCATCCCCCCCCCCAAAAAAAAAATAACCATATTTGTATTGTTGTGGGTTTCTTTGGTCAGGAGGCGCGAATTAAGTAAGGCATTGACTTCAAGTTGTAACTATAAATGAACTAAACCATTTATTCCTGGCGATCAGACACAGGCGTGACCTGTCTGAAGTCAGAACAACAACTCACTAACTTATTCCATACATATTTTACAAATGGAATACAGAACTAAACATCCCATCATAACACTTGCAATATAATTCTACTACAACGGTAGCTTTTAGCGTGTACAAATGAAGCGTGGCAAAACAATTATGCATACTCCACCAAGAGAGGGTGCGCTAGCATGTTAGACCATTTCGTGCAGTTTACATGGTGTTCTAATCACGCACAGCAGGTACATGTAAAATGTACATCGTCGATGCAGGTGTTCCGCGCTCGTAGCCTGCATGCGCCTGTCATTACAAAGCGTGTGTAATGCAGGGAATCATTTACCAATAATCAATAAGCAATTATTCCATAATCCATAATCAATAAGCAATATAAAGACTGTGATTTCACAACAGTATACTGTTAATAAGTAAAAAGGTTTATTTTCCCGATTTCCATGCCATAGCCGACGTGCAGATTGTCAATGTGCCTCAGGACGTCGCGGCCGATGTCGGAGACAGAGTCCATCTGGCCTGTGGCAGCACGGGCTCCCCCAAACCCACCACCCGATGGACGGTCAACAACGTGGGGCTGCCCCCGATGGACCGCTTTGACTTCCTACCCACGGGGGATCTCATCATCAACGGTAAGGTTGCCTGGCTGTGGTCATGGTTAGGAAATGTTATCGTTGCTTGGTTGAACCGTGTGTATTCAACCGTCCAACATCCCAAAGGGCTGTTTGCTGAGAAAATATTGACCTGGGCTGAAGAAGCACATTGACAGAACTATCCTGTACGTGTGAATTTGATTGAGAGAAATTAATAGGAATATTGATGCAGCTTTCATGGGTAAACACTGCGGTTAGAGAATTTCTTCTTTACAAGAGATTCCTTTAATACAAATTGTTCTTTATTGTGCAATGTTTTTTTTCTTCAGTGCTGTATCTGATGGTAGTTATTGTACCAAGGCTCTTGCATGATATAACATAGCCTTTTTGAGATCACTAGATTATGCAAAAAAAAACCAGTTGTGTTGCCCCCCGCGACAGACCCTAAAAGTCACAAAAGTCGAGTCACTTTTTTTTATATATATATTCAAAGGAATTTTCAAAATCTCACCTTTTCCTGCACAAAATGAAAAAGTTTTATTGAAATCATTGTCTTTAAACACAGCTACGACGGCACAATCGTGCATTTTGTTATCTCACTTTAAAAGAAGCTTACTTTTTTCCTCCCGACTTCCGAGTTACACGACACGTCAGATTGTTTTCATGGATGGTAAAAAAATATATAAAAAATCAACCGACCCTCCCGATTTTTCCCATTTAGGGGCAACACAAGTTGGTCTTTTTGGCCTTATCAAAATGTGTGGAAATTAAACCCATAACTTAGTCATATGGGCTCCCAGAATTACAGAGACCAAGTAATCTGACGGGGCATGTCCATTGCTCTTCTGCAATAGGCACGAGTGGACATTTTTACTTTTAAATGTTTTCAGTGATAAATTCACTGAAAACATTTGAAAGTAAAAAACAAAAACTACCCTTTACAGTAACAATCAATAGTATTTGATATTAGTCCATCACAACAGGATTTGTCTGCACTTGTTTCATCCCACACAGGCCATTGTACTAAACCTCGGCTGTCTTGAGGATTTTTCAACTCAATGATTTGACTTTTTTGCCCCTCGTACATTGGAGTTCCTACCTTCACAGAAATGGTTCAGGGGGCATGTGAGGTAGAATCTATACTATATGTAGCCTTTTAACCCGTTAAATATGGATGGTGGCAAGGTTTGTAAAAGACCACTTAGCCGTTTGTCACATTCCTGCACGTACTCAATCCATTGTTTGCCCATTGTGTGCATTACGCTTGGCTGCACAAGCCCGCATTGGCATACCAGCACCCCATTATTAAATAACAGCCGGCCAGAATGGGTTGATATAGGAAAGATTGCTTCTAATGCTGCTCTTTGCTGTTTGGTGTCGCAGGTCTGAGAAGCACGGATGCCGGTACCTACACGTGCACCGCTGCCAACGGAGTCACTAGTCAGAGTGCTAGTGCTACCGTCACTGTCCTTGGTAAGCAACATATCAGGCTGTTCATTTCACGCATATGCTGTGCACAACATTTTACCTAGCACGGAATAGTTTCGCTCGGCCAAAAAATGGGTTACCAGCCAAAACTCTATGTAGTGTGTGTGCTGCTCTTGAAAGGTTCTCGGCTGATGTTCGCTTAGTGGGAAAATGTGCTAAGAACTATTTCATGCTGTGCAGCTCTAGTTTGGGATTTTTGGGTTTTGGGTGAACAGGACAAATTAAAATAATCCGACAGCTCTTGCTGTGTTGTGCTGCATTTGTTTTTCTGTTCGAAACGGACAAATTGCTTGGCTTTCGGTAAACAAAAAAAAGCCACGGGTGTATGTTTTCATGCCACACGTGCATCACGGCTTTGGAAGTGAGTTTCTTGGGAAGAGCTGGTTTTGTAACACTGATGCGCATGCGTCTAATTTGCATATTAGATCACGCCCCATTGCATGCGTGGCAGTTCAAAATGTGCAGCAGTGCGTGGCGGTCTATACTGCCACGTTTGCGGGTCTAGGCCTCCGGTATTGCTGGTTTTTTTGCAGCTTTTTTAAGAACCGCTCATCCAAACAACTTCAATCTTGACACTGCATATTCTTGGGTCCCGAGCAATACACCTGCTGATTTTCAACTTCATACAGTGCCCGGTTCTGGAGATACTCGAATCACGGACAGAGAGTCGTACTTTTCCAATACGTGCGAGGAAAATGCTTTGTGTTTCCTATTGTTCCTTTAATATAACCCAACCCCATAGACTAAGCACGTACTTCTACGTGCGAGGACCGATTTCAACAAAAGACTTGACGTGCGAGGACTGAAAGGTTTCTTTGTATTTCCTTTGTCCTCTTGTCCTCGGAGATATATACAGAACCTGTACACACATACACACACCCAGACAGAGATTTCTGGAATTTTAGTAAGATGAATGCAACAGTAAGATATTAAAGTGGACGTGAGTTGGTCTCACCAACGATGGAAGTTAATACCCTGCCTGGGACTGTACATCTCAAGATAGGGATACTTTCTCTGCCTTATGTTGAAGAATTATCCTCTATTTAGATCTGGGCCCAGGAAAACCATAAGGGTGGTAGGGTTGGCAACCCAAAATGTGGCCCCGAACCCTATATCTGTGCTTGTAGCCCTTTAGTGACGTTTAGCCTTGTAATGGGGCAATTTCCCTCAAAGAAAAAAGTGAATTGGGACAGCAGTACAGACTTTGGAGAAATGATCATTGTTATTTTTATGAAAATTTACTTTACTTTTAAGTTGTAGATCCGCCTTTACATCCATCTTTTCATGTCCGATTTAACTTTCTCCTACTTTTGCTATCCTATTTGAACATGAACAAAATCTATTTTTGAAGTCGGTATAAATACCCAGCAAGATATGGTACCCCCCTCTTGTCCCTATACCCTATACACACTCCAGACTATTGTTACCTAATCCCCCTAGATATTGGGAATTCCTGAGATTTTGGGAACAAAATTACCAACACAAAAGAGGTGGGGGGGGGGGGGGGTTCCCGCCGTCTCACATCTTGCTTCAAATGTCGGTATAGCCTGAATATTTGCATAAGGCACCTGGAGACTTCTCAGTTCATACTTGATTGTTTATTGATGGGGTTGGTTTTGTTTGTTTGTCTTTCCTACATTGTTTTTGTGTCTGAGTTTTTTTCGGGGGGGTGGGGAGCTGGGATTTAGGTTTTTGATTTGGTTTGTATTTAGGGTGGTTCTTGTCTGGAAGATGGTTTATTTTGTTTTTTTGTTTTTAGGCTTTCGTTTGGGATTTGTTTGTGTTTGTTTTTGTTGTTTTTATGTTAATCGCTGTTTGTTGTGCTTTTGATTTTTCATTTTTAGTTACAAATCATCTGTGATCAGGCACAGACTATTTTACTATCAAGGTATGATATAAATACTTTAGAAAGACATATTTTATTAAGCACCTGTTGTTTCACTTGCGCTTTCATGCAGGTACGGATGTCGATCCCAACTGTCAAGATAACAACGTGTACGCCAACTGTCGTGTGGTTCTGCGAGCCAATTTCTGTCACAAGAAGCCGTATGACACCTACTGCTGTGCCACTTGCAAAGACAGCCAGTTCAGCGGTCGACGTCGGCGACGGCGATAAATCAGTGTCCAGACTAGATAGAATGTTAGCTACCATCTTCACCATGGTGCCTTTGGTCAGTGTTAGAGTTGGAAGTCTAAGGACAAGTTCACACTTGTGAAATTTTCTTATCCTTGGGCGTAGCTAAGTTTCGTTCAAAAGTTTTTAATCGAGGTTATTCTTTCACACTTGTGTTGTCACAACCATTTTGTAGAATTTTTTATATTGATATATTTTTTACGAAGAGGCAAAGCTGAGTGATATTTTTTGCAGAACCTGTTGGGAGAAATGTGCTGTTCGGTAAGCCATATGACGTGACCTTATTGTATTGACTCTGCTGTTCATTTGGCTGAACTTGACTTAAATACTACAAGTACAACTTTTACGAACTCGCCTGTGAAGGAAATAGCAAAGACAGTATCTGAAATGTAACATTTGAAAGGGAATTATACCTCAGTTTTTCATTGGTGCTGCTTAATTTTAATAAGATTACTTATGACAGATGCAATTTGTATGTTCCAAACCTAACTCTAAGCTCCCCCTCCCCCCTCCCCCAAAGTTATTTGGAAAACCCTAATTTGTAAAGGCCATAAACACAAACTAGTAAACACTCCTTGATCAAAATTCCTTCATAAAAATTCCTTCGGCAATGTTAATCATTCATGCGCATGTATTATTGTGGATAATACTTTGACACCATGCAATGGAATAGTTCTTATCCTGCTCAGCTGTAGTTTCCCCAGTTCTTTCTCCAGACTGTTCAACAGGGTCAAGCTACAAGTGGTCTGCAATTTTATAATCAGTTTCCAAACTGAGTATTTTTTCCTGTGCGCAAATAATGCAAGTCTTTCTGCTTCCCTTGTCTCGTTGTCTTTCTAAGCGAGATTCCATTCATGTTTTTTATGTTTCATTCGTGTTTCATTCGTTTTTGAAACGCGTGTTTCATTCTTGTTTCATTCAAGTTTCAATCAAGTTTCATTCAAGTTTCATTCAACTTGTTCCATTCAACTTGTTCCATTCAACTTGTTCCATTCAACTTGTTCCATTCAACTTGTTCCATTCAACTTGTTCCATTCAACTTGTTCCATTCAACTTGTTCCATTCAACTTGTTCCATTCAACTTGTTCCATTCAACTTGTTCCATTCAACTTGTTCCATTCAAGTTCCATTCAAGTTCCATTCAAGTTCCATTCAAGTTCCATTCAAGTACCATTCAAGTTCCATTCATGTTCCATTCATGTTCCATTCATGTTCCATTCATGTTCCATTCATGTTCCATTCAAGTTCCATTCAAGTTCCATTCAAGTTCCATTCATGTTCCATTCATGTTCCATTCATGTTTTATTCATGTTTTATTCATGTTTTATTCATGTTTCATTCATGTTTTATTCATGTTTTATTCATGTTTCATTCATGTTTCATTCATGTTTCATTCATGTTCCATTCATGTTCCATTCATGTTCCATTCATGTTCCATTCATGTTCCATTCATGTTCCATTCATGTTCCATTCATGTTCCATTCATGTTCCATTCATGTTTCATTCATGTTTCATTCATGTTTCATTCATGTTTCATTCATGTTTCATTCATGTTTCATTCATGTTTCATTCATGTTTCATTCATGTTTCATTCATGTTTCATTCATGTTTCATTCATGTTTCATTCATGTTTCATTCATGTTTCATTCATGTTTCATTCATGTTTCATTCATGTTTCATTCATGTTTCATTCATGTTTCATTCATGTTTCATTCATGTTTCATTCATGTTTCATTCATGTTTCATTCATGTGGTTTTTAATCTGCTTTGACTGTCCATATTTTTACTAGTATTTTTTCTGGTGTCCCAATTTTACAAGTCTTTCATTTTCAACATTATTCTTAATTACTTGTCGCCAAATAATTGTTCTTATAGCGTCATTTTAATGTCCATACTCTTAAAATATTGACATACTCGAAAACATCTTAACAGGTGGAAACATGTGAATTCTGTTTTTGAATGGACATGTGTTCTGTTGCTGTGGCAACATGTATATTGATCAGCGTTGTGTTTTGTCGCGGTGAGGTCTTGCAATATTGTCAGTACCACACGTTCTTTAATTTCTTTGACGGTTTGAGTGTTCGCCAAGAATTCTCATCGTGCTTACCAATAATTCTCACTGTGTAAAGAATTTAAAGCACTAGTATTGCACATACCAGCCCGAAATATGTGATGTACAGTCCTTCAGCTCAATGCCAACTAATGACTGAAAGTACAGTGACATTTTAATCGCGTTTCCACAAAAACTGTATCAAGTTTTATTAGCCACAGTTTAAACGAAACTTTGAAAAGAAACTCCTTTTGTAAAAGTTACCGCTGCATATTTTCATCTTTTGTATTTCCAATATAAGTTAAGCATTTTTTTGCTTTTTGACTGGTGACATGAAACACTGCCCACTTCGAATGATTATGCCCTTTTAAAGAAATTGGACGTCAAATTGAGTCTGCAATCTAAAATGTATACTTAATGATATCAAAAATCGGATGCTGCTGGAGTAATAATAATAACCATGTTTGCACCCTCTTTGGTATTTTCTTAATATAAACAGTGGTTATTTTTAAATAATTGTATACCCTTTATAGGTTTATTTGTATCTATGCAAACGGTGCGAAAGCCCCATGAACTTATTGTACGTGGCATTAGTGGTACGTTGTAGAAACACGTGTAGCTAGTTATGATGATAGTCGACCATTGGAACTTAAATTATTTTTACAGTAAATGTATTCTGCTGAATGTGGTGAAATTTACTGCCAATGACTGCAATGGTGCTATAGTTTTATGTTCGTAAACTGATTTTGACTAAAATTGTGTTGTGTAAATTGTTTTAGAGAATTAACTTCGGATCAGAGAAACACGAATAGAACACACTAGCCATGTCACAGCTTTAAAGACGAACGTTGAACGTTAAATATTTCTCGTTGGGGAAAAATATAGCTTTTAGAGAAAATTCCTCGTGTATATTTATCTCCAATAAAATTAAGTTCGTTATATTTGAAATGAGTTTCCGTGTTTCTTTTCTTATTTTTGATGCTTGGGGTGACCAATTGTATATGCACCCTACCCATGCAAAGCCATGACACAAGTGTATTCTGACGCATTTGCAGCTCCCCACCCCTCCCCACCCCTCCCCACCCCTCCCCACCCCTCCCCACCCCTCCCCACCCCTCCCCACCCCTCCCCACCCCTCCCCACCCCTCCCCACCCCTCCCCACCCCTTGTTGACAAGGGAATTTGCACTGTGAAACCCTCTAGATGTGATTTTCTACTCAAAATGGCAAGGAGGACTAGGCGGATGTGATTTTAAACGAAGGTCCAACAATCCAGAGCCTAGAATCACAATGAGGTTTCAGCTGTTTAACCCGGAAGTAACAATGTGCTCTATGTCGACGTGGGACAATAGTTTACGGGCTTCATCAGATGTGATTTTGAATAGAGTATGGTGTTATTTTAGACGCCCATTGTCGAAATCACGTCGTCCTAATCTCCTTGTCCATTTATAATAGAAAATTACATCCAAGGTGTTAATAGTGTTGCTTTTTCTCTTTAAAGTAGAGCGCATGATCTTTCATTTTTAATGTGATTACAGAGCCCTGCCCTACTTTGAACTTTAAGCTGCTTCTTCTTGAATCAGCCTACTTCTTATTTTTTCTCCTGAGCCTTTCTCATTCCAGAATCACGACTCACACGAACCCCGTCCCTTCGCACTACTTCCATCATGCTGCAACATTTGGCGCGCGAAATTCCGGTCGGGTGTCATATAGTGCATACCCTTATCTCACAATATCTAGTTGAGTGGGTTTTTCGGATAGATTCTTGCCAAAAAGTTTTTTTCTACTTAGTACATCATAAAATTATCAAAAATTGTTGTTGGCATGTTTTTGGCGGCTATCTTGGTATAATGGCGGCCATCTTGAAATCTGATGTCAAAAAGCTCTATTTTGCTCAATAATTTGCTTTTCTTTTCCATATTTTTTTGTGAAAATAATTTTGTGTGTGCTCTGACAACTCTTTAATATATTAAATCAACAACTCATAACCCAAGAAAGTTTGAAAATATATCACATTGAACGACCAGCCTATATTAAATCAAGATCAAGTGCTGAAATATATAAAAAAGCACGTGGCAGCCATTTTGAGCTTGGTAGCCATCTTGAAGCATATTTTAATCAATGTAATGTGCATATTTGACAGATCATTGATCATAACAAAGTAATGAGGTAAAGAAATATAAAATATTTAGACAAATCTGATTTTTGGATGTTAAAACTACTAACATTTGCCGCCATTTTGAATTTGGCAGCCATCTTGGTAATGATATGGCAGCCATTTTGAATTCAGGAACCATCTTGGGTTATGAGTTGTTGATTTAATATATTAAAGAGTTGTCAGAGCACACACACACACAAAATTCACAAAGAAATATGGAAAAGAAAAGCAAATTATTGAGCAAAATATAGCTTTTTGACATCAGATTTCAAGATGGCCGCCAAAAAAATGCCAACAACAATTTTTGATAATTTTATGATGTACTAAGTAGAAAAAAACTGTTTGGCAAGAATCTATCCGAAAAGCCCACTCAATTACACAAGGGTATGCACTATCATTATGAATATCCGACTCCCATGAAATTTTAGTTTCTCTTCCCTATTATTGGTTAAACCCTCTCACGTGACCGGTCACTGTCCAAATTATCTTTACCTAGGCATGCGCAGTAGAACCACTAGGTCGGCTTTTCAGGGAGACGGATATTCATGCGACACCGGATGTCCGTGGGCCGAAAAAATATTAATAATCAAGCTTCGGCTTTTCCAGTTAGTCGGAAATCGTGACGACAAACTGCTCTTTCTTTAACGCAACAGGTGGGAACCGGCCACGTGTCTGTCTGAATATCGCGTGACTAACTTCGCCCGAAATTTCCGATGATATGCCGCGATTTACGTCATAAATTCATTTATCAAAGGGGGACAGCCGGATAAATTTAGATTAGCAAACAAAAGCCCCCGCTAAATGACTTCCGCTTTTGGTCTCTATCTGGGACTGCTGTTTTGGACCACGGCTGTCTTTGGCTGCCGTAGCATATGGAGGGTTTCTAGTCCTAATGCACGCGTGCTGAATTATTATTCACGGATGATTTTGCCTCTTGTGATGGCCCAAATCTTCCATCTTCAAGTCTGTTTGTCTAGTCTATTGTCTTGCTTGTCATCGCGGTCGGGGCGTGTCGCTAACTCCCCCTCGCTCTTTTGGGTGTCAGTGGCAGTAAATCCATGCCGAAATGTGAAAGGGGCGTGGGTGATCAAGCTTTCTGTTTTAATCATCCCTAAAAGTGATCTCGTGAAAAAAAAATTAAAAATTGGGGGATTATTAGGATTTCTGGGGTGCTGTTAAGGCATATATTATGTACAGATTGAGTTATAAGCAATGAAAAGTTCACACATCTCGTAATTGTTAATAAAATGAAAGATTTTACCCTTGATTTTGTAAATATACGCTTAATAAAAAAGTTCATGGTGTTGGAAATTCTAAGGGATGATTCTGTAGACCACCGCCCTGGCAAAGAGGTGGATATTTCCCCTCTTCCCCGGGATCTACACCCACGTTTGCTGTTATTTTTGAAGGCATAGAACTTTTGTTTTAATTTTGTATGGAAGCCATTGCCTACATAGGCTAGCACTCGCAACTTGAGTCCTCGTTGGACTTACTTTTTAATGTTACTAATGTTGTTGATGTACCGGTATAGCTTGTGTTATACAAGGGATGAAAGATGGACGGATTAATAAGAAGTTATAAAATGATATATACCGATATGTGTTATAATTTTAGTCGGTACCGTAGGCCTATGTCCTCGTCTTAAGTTAAGCCTAGGCCCATAAAACATATCAATTCTCCACAAAGAACTTAAGCTACCCTCAATATAGTACACTGCACAAACTGTGGTGTTAAATTAACACCATGTGGTGTTTATATTGGGGGAATGGTTCAATATAAACACCACACGGTGTTAATTTAACACCATTATTTTTGCAGTGTATGACTTAATTTGGATTAATCTTTGACAGGCACAACTAATAAGTGCTATCATTTAAATTCGGGTAAGGGATAGGTGTGGCTTATATACCCAATCAATTTTGCTTTATTACACCGGTTCGAGGTGTGTTGGTATCATACATGGTTGACAGGAAGCATCGCTATGCCTGTTTATGTTTTTCCACCTCACTGTAGCCCACACTGTAAACAGATGGTTGCTTTGCTTTGCCGGCGCATTGCCAATGCACGTGTAAACACACTGACGGCGCGTACATGCCATCTGACGGCGCTTCGTGGAACTGGAAAGGTTTTATCGCCCACATCATCCACTTACCGTATACAACCTTTACAGCGTTGTTCGTCAGCAGTAGATAGCAACGTGCATTGATGAATTCGCCATGGCCACTGTTTGTCGAAGCGCCGTTTGCGTCATTGCTCGATCTGTGACGTCAGCTGGATTGCATTAGTAATTCATAAGACTGCCTCTCCGCAACACTGCGCTGGGTGTATGTCAGGTCAGCAGCAAAGGCAAACTGCGTCGTTGCGTAGAACCCGCACACATCGGGTCCTCATTCGTCGAGAAAGGGGTTTTGTTATTGATCAGCAGGAGCTGAACTATTGAAGAACCGGCTGGATACGAAAATTATTGTAGATGGCTCAATGTCGACGGGATATTCTGACATTGTGACTGCACGGGACGGGCATCTAGTATGGTGGCATGCTGCCTCTCGCACAGCCTTCGCCTTGTGCGTGTCTAGAAGTGCCTTGTTCGGGTATCCATGGCCGCAGCGACCAAGACGCCCTCACCCAGGAGGGGTCAGTTCCAGATGGAAACTCGGACCATGGCCACACGGACACCGAACAGGTAGTAGAGGTGGCGTCGAACTGGCTAGCGGATGCTATCACGATAGCTGATGCCGGCCAATTCGACCGTCTTGATGTGTATCAGAGGGGTGCGTGCACGTCGTCATCACCGGCTCGCTTCCCCGAGCACGACCTGTGCTACTTCAAGAGGCTGCCGGTCGAGCTCGCCACCCGGATATTCGGCTTCTTGCGCCCTATCGAGGACGCCCTGCCCCTGCTGGCCAGGGTCAATCGGAGATGGAGGAAAATCCTCCTGGACACCCCGAAACTATGGAGAAAGATCCACGTGCGTTCCGACGATTACTCGCCCTTGCACTACACAGTGGTGTCCATCATCTTCCGCGTGTACGGTTCCCACGTGCGCGAACTCACGTGGCAGACGGGATCGCGCGTGTACGAGTCCCTGTTCTGTCTCATACCCAAGCTAACTTCCCTGACGATCCTCCGATTGCCCATCCTATGGAACAAGTGGGTGGTGGACCAGTTGGCACCGCTGGGTAAACTCGAGGATCTGCAGATCAACGGTGGGTTTGGGCTAACCGACTCGGACCTTGTCCGCATCGCGGGTAATTTCCCAGGTCTGAGGCGGGTTGTTTTGAACTCCTGTTGGGCCGTCACGGCTAAAGGGGTGGATGGTTTCCTGGACGCGTTGCCGCAGTTGGCGGACTGTAAGCTCAAGATCAACGAGGGCCTGCCTCTTTGCGATATGAGGAGTGACTTTGCCATGCTGCAGGGGAGTATGATCGCGCGAAGCGTGGGAGATGCCTCGCGAGCCAGCACCCTCACAGTCTTGAGCTTGAACTTTGTGCCGGTCGAGATGGAAGAGGTGTGGGGCGTGGTCAACCGCCTACCTCGGCTCAGAAAACTTTCCATCAGCAACTGTGAGGTAACTATCAAATAAGTTTAATATTATGTCCCAAATTATTATTGCATTATACAGTGGCGTACCCAGGATATGACGGGGGCGTACCATTGTTGGGCGTACCATTGATAAATCCTTGGGTGCTCAAGCCCCCGAGGCCCCCTCCCCCCTTGGGTGCGCCACTGGCATGATAAATTGTCATTCGACGGTTTGGGTATAGGTATAAATGTGGGGCCCAAGATCCTTGCCACCTGTTTGTGCCACCAACGATCATAAAACATTCAAACAATTACCGGGTAATTTATGAAACCACCTTAACTCATTCCTAAGGAATACTAATGACCCGTTTTTCGACTCTCATCTAACCTCTCGCAACTAACCTCTCACGTGCCTGCCCCCCCCCCCCCCCCCCCGGTTGCCCCCCATTTGAAATTTCGAATTGCACACAAACAATACATCTGTTGCCATTCGGTGCCCCCCTTTAAAAATGGGTGCACCCCCAGGTGCACCCCCAGGTTCCCCCTACAAATTCAACCCTAGTTACGCCGCTGGTCGCATCGCAGATGGGGCTCTATAAGCGCTGAGCGTTGTTCTTCTTGTTGAGCCAATTTGGTCACGTGACAGTTTTCCTTGACGAAACTCTCACACACGCAAAGTCTATGAGACCGCAGGCTGTACTGTGCATGTGTCTATGACGAAACTGTCACACACGCAAGTCACAAACGACGCGGCTCCTGCATGAATTCGTACTTGTTAAACAATCGGGTTTCAAAAGTTAATTCCCTTTACAAAAATAATAATCCCCTCCCCTTCCCAAAAAAGTTGGAACTTGGCCTGTGAAAAGGTCTCAAATAGGGGAAGCCGCTATCCTCCCGCCATCTCCCCTAACCCCTCACTCTTTCATAATGACACTATCATGGCATTACTGCAACTCAAAATATGACGGAGATCGAAGCGCAGTTAATAGGCCGATCATACGCAAGAGTAGGGCATGATGTATTCAATCCCCCACCCCCCTACATTTAGAAAGACTCTGATTCTTTCCTCCATACCAGCTTTTGCAACGATCTCAGGCCCATTGTACAGCCGCTGCATTGCTTCGAACACACATCGCCGCAAGAGTATCTTCAGCCGTGTAAAGTGATCACAGATGGCGCAGTTACCTTTATCGAGACACAATATACGTACATCTTGTATTATTTATGAGGCGATGAGATGCGCGACTCTCTATCCCCATAGTGCCTGTGCAGCCCACAATGTGTCCGTCGTGCCACATCAGGCGAACATACAGCATCACGAACTGCTGACGTTGTTATCCCATCAGTTCTCCGTTGTCATGGGAACGCAAAATCTGCATTTTAATGAAATTGTTCGCGCCGTCTGCCCACATGTCCCGTCCAACGCCTTGCGGTGCTACATAGAACGATCGAGTTGATTATCAGAATACGGACACTATATAAAATGAAAATGGGTGATTAATTTGAAATCTCAAATTAATTACAACAACTTCAGCTGTACGGAACAACTCTGATAAGCATTGTCTGTATGTCCTTTGGATTCAAGCTTCTGTATTATCTGATTGCTTTGCAACACTATTTTTGGTTCAGTATTATAATAGCATTTAGTCTCTGTGTCCGTGTATTAAACTGTAGTCATCATGTATTTATCTTCACCTACGCCGCAGTGAAACTAATTGGTTTTTAATGATTTAATTACGACTCTGGAATTGTCCATAGGTCTTTCTCTGCGCAAAGATGCCTTTGAAAATCGATCGTCTGACTGAAGTTTTATCCCCTCTTCTTCTTTTTCTTTCTTTAAAGAGGAAAGAAAACCAATTTCCATTTTTCTACTTTAGTGGCTTTTCTGAGAGCTTATGCCTCCCCAAACCTAACAAAGTAGGTTTGAAGAGTTTATGCATGGATTTGGCAATTTTAGAGAAGTTTTACTTTGGAGTCTCTTTCGCTCAGAATCAGAAAAGCTCGGGGTCAACCGCGTGTTTACAATCCAATCGTGTGACGTAGCTGCGTAGGGATAGATGACGTCACTATGCAGTGCCCATTGTGTTTGCGTGCGTGCATGTGTACTATGTGTTGGTTTTGTCCTATTTTTAATGTTCCTTGCGTGCGGTGCATTATTGCATTATTGCATGCACTGATGAGTTTTTCACTATTTTTTTAATGGGGTCTTTGTGGAGCAGGAAGCTTGCTCGTGTCTTATTCATCCATATTTTGACACTGAAATTTGGGTTTGGAATTTGTGTGGATGGAGAGATATACCGTACCCTGTGGAGACATGAAAACAATAGAGACAAGGGGACTGAATAGGTCTCCACTAGGCAATTCTATGGGTTAGGTTGTCTCCACAAGGAATGTTGTGTACAAAGACTATGGGGGTTTGCTTAAGTACATGGACAAAGGGGAGAACAATGCCATGTCTCCACAGGGATGCAAAAACGCAGAAATGTGGATGGATTTGTGTGTGCGCCGCGAACATAGATACAATGCAGTTACCAGACTGTCTCAATGAAATGAATCAAACATTCGTCAAATTCGTATCCTCATTGAGGGATCCCCATAATGTCGCTTCCCAGGTTGTATCGTAAAATTGGGTGTGATCCCTGGCTATACGGCATTCTGGGTTTATGACTTCTGACTAGCGCCCACCCGAACAAAGATACTGACAATTTGGGAGACCGCCAAAATAGAGCAAGATAGCTCAGTTGGTAGAGCGCCGGTACGGTAACCCGGAGGTCGCAGGTTCGAATCCTGCTCCTGCCAGTTTCTTTGTTCACTTTGAAAGAGTTATGAACTTGGTTGCCAAAATACTTTAGAGCCGGATGGGAATTTCCCCTTGTTTTTCACCCTAAAAGGTCTTTTTTCGCGGGTTTTACGCTCATCCCGTAAATCAGCAATAGGCTTCTACTGGAGAGTTGAAAAGTTAACCGAAAATATATTTATTTGTGTAAACATTATTGTATTTGTTTAAATATTTTGTATGAATGTGTAAATATTCAGTTTTAACCAATAATATGCAGGGCCCCAATGGAAACCAGTTTTGAACTGTTTGGGCACACCCTGGGTAAAGAAATGTAATAAATAAATAAATAGATATCATCGATCACTTAGGCATGTGCAAAAGTATTCTTCCTGAGTTATAAGCTTTATTAATGCAACGGGACGACTCGCGACGTACAAACCAATCAAATTTGCTTCAAACAGAATTGCACTGCAAAACCCTTGTATGTGATTTTTCCGATTCATAATTAACAGGAGGATTATCCAAATGTATTTTAAAAACCACATCCAGACCCCAGAATCACAAACGTGTTAATTAAACTCAAAGCCACAATGTAGGCCTACTCTTGGTCAAGGTGGGACAATAGTTTACAGGCTTCAGATGTGATTTTGAATAGAGTAGGATGTGATTTTGATTGTCCATTGTCGAAATCACATACATAGACAATTACACTCCAAGGGGTAATTCACAACGTTGTTTTCATATTATCCACTGCCAAACCCCTAAACAACAAAAAGAAAATCGCGCGGAGGCAGAAAACCTTCATGTCGTGTGGGAGTCATTAAAATTAATCCTCCACGCCAACCCCTGCCAAGCCGAACACCGCATCCATCTCGTCTCCAACAGCCCGTGGCCAACCGGTCCCGCCGCTGATATTCTAGGTACTGCAGTACCCAAGTGGGCACCCCAACTGGAGTGAAATCTTCAACCCACGTCCCACTCACTCTCTCCCCCACACTCGGGCACACAAGGGTGTTTGATTTCGTGCTCCACTAACACTTAAAGCAGTTATTCGAGCCTGTTGATCCTAAAAATAGAGTGCACTTGCCATGATGTACCTCTACAGAAAATAACATACAGATGCAGCAAGCCATGCGGTCTATTTTTACGCAGACTACTTGACATTTTAGAAAGTTCGGATTGTTGTCCCTCAGCAGGCCTATACATAAGACCTAATACACACAGTAGTATGGGATAATATTTTCGACTCGAAGTATTTTTTTATAGCGTTGCACATGTAGGTCCTAGGGTTCCAGTTCAACAAACATTGTAATATGCGAACAAGGGATGAGGCCGGGTTTGGTTTCGTCTATTTTGGAAAGCAAGTACTGAAAAGAAAGAAAAAAAATCAAAAATTCTACCTTGCATAAAAAAATACATACATGTAGGCCTACCTACTATTTTCAACAGTGAGAACAGAAAGTGCCTTTATAGGTAAGATTTGAGGCTTTGCATGGCGGAGATACTAATGAATGAAAGGTTTGCGGAAATATCATGTGGAAGTATTTCTCAAATAGGAGAATGGTTCTGAAAAGAACCAGAGGTATAACTCGACGTTCCGGTCAGTATGCTCTGACCGTCTTCGGGAAAATGGAAAAACAACACCGCGGAGGCGGGAAAAAGCGTTCCTCCAAAAAATAATATACACGACAATCTTTAAAATGCGCCGTTTGCCTGAAAATCATTGACGAAAATAATTTTGGGGACAGTTTGGTTCGGAAAAGTCAGACCTTGGAATTCAGAGTGGTGCCCTTGGCGCTTTGAAATTTGGTTGCGTACAGGCTGCACTATGTATGTGCGGCGCCAGTCCAGATGTCAATGCTTGTTTTTTCCCCTCATTTCTCCGTAAATATTACACACTGTGGCATAATTTGTACACTCAGACTTTGAAAATAGGTTAGTTAAATGTAGTGTACATGATTGGTCATTGCTGCAATTTTCAGAAATGGGCGGATTTGGGGGTTAGTTAGAGGAAATATCCTTTTACTGATCTGTTCAAAGTTTTGCGTTCTTGGATGGCGAAAAAACGAGAGAAAAACGGCGTTCGTTTTCAACCGTAGGCCGGCAGTTATAGCGCCCTCTTGTAAAATAGCCCAATTTTTGTAAACCGGATCGTTTTCAAATGGTCACATAACTACGCGAGCCGACTAGTTACATCCCGTCGCTTCGGTACACTACGCGACACACACTTGTACTATACATGTACATGTAATTGCAACCTTCCGACCGTTTTCGGATTGTTAACCCATTTTAGACGCAACGCAGACTAACTACATTCGGTCAATAGAGGGCAGCATTAAACAAATCCGTTATTTGTTCCAACGATTGTTACGCGGAACAATCGTTGGAAAACGATATAAATCTCAACTTTGCTTGAAAACGACAGCACACCAGGTGTCATCATTTCACAGAATGATTGAGACTACTAACTTACAGTCTATAGTAATGTATTTCGTAATAATTCAGTAAAACATATTTGGAGGATTACCAATCGTGTACACTACCTTTAACTAACCATGGAGATTAAATTTGGGGGTTGATGGCGATGACCTATCAGGAACCTGATAGTGGGGTTGGTAGGGGTGTAAAGGGGCGGGGCTTCCAGAGCCAGATACTGAGATAGTGGCATGTATTATTGTCATCTGCGATGACCGGTGTTATGATTTTGGATGGCTGGATTTTACTTTGTGTCTTACGGTTTTATCTCACAACATCTGCAAAGGTCATTAGCTTTGAAAAATGCCCACACTATAGAGGGCGTATACACGTTTTACAAACGGACTGCAAACTGCAGTACGGCAAGGCCACCGTGTTTTGCAGACAAGGGTTGGTCTGGTAGGGTTGTTAAATTAAGAGAGACTGATCATATATTTTTCAGTATGTATTAATTTCTTAATTAGACTAATCCTGAGTTACGTGATCGGTGCATTAGCACCGTTCTCCCTCAGGTCCCAGCCTTTGTCGTTTTTTAGTTGATGGAGGAAAACCCCAGACAACCTAACATTCCTTGGGACAACCCACGCACTCAGGTAGGGACTGAAAACCCAGTCACTAGAATGCGAGGATTAAAGAACCACTACGCCAACTTGAGCGCCCATAGCTATGTTTAATTTTGTATTACTATTTCATACAAAGTACATATACAATGTACACGTAAAGTCATTTCTGTAAATACCATCAGAAACTAAACTTGTCAATAATAGTTCTTTCATTCGTTTCAGGTTTTAAAAACCTTTGTTTTCGTTATGCCAGTAAAATGCTTATCGATTCTACTACAGAACATTTTCTTATTTTTTTCCTGCGTCAACAGGGTTTGCAAGGCATCCGTCTACACTCCTCCTCGCTTCAGAAGATCTACCTTCTCAACCTATGGTCCGTTCACTTTGTGAGTATCAACGCTCCTTCGCTGCGGTTCCTTCGTGTCGACAGTGGGCTGGAGTCCAACGAGCACCTGGAAGTTTTCGCTGGGAAGTTGCGAACGCTGCAGGTGGACGGCAGCGGGGTCCTGCGGACGTTGACCGTCCGAGGCGGCAGACTGACTACGGCCGAGATCCGTCGCTGCCCGGTCCTGGACCACAGGAGCTTCCGCAGTTTCTTCCTGGAGAACCCCTTCTTGACGGACCTCCTCTTGGGCTGCGTGTGTGGTGACGAGCTGGTCTTGGATCACATCGCCTGCCCGAGTCTGGAGCGGGTCTGCATCCAGGGCGACTTCGCCTGCGGTGGGATGCTGCTCCGGTGCCCCAACCTGAGGGTAGTCCAGACAGCGGAGGAGATTGAACTTCCAGCCCTGCGACAGGTCATCATCGTGGCCGATCACCTGCTCAAGGTGTCTCTGGTGGGGCTGCCGGGGCTCAGCAATGTCATGGTGCAGTGTGACAGCTTGGAACACATCGAGGCCAACATGTGTAGCGACGACGCTCTGTGCTTGCGATCCTTCGTCGTCCATGCTACCCGGCATGTGGGCTTCATGCGGCTCTTCGACTGCTCCATAGGGGCTCTGATGCTCAGCACACCATGTGCCCACACCGTGGTCCTCTACCGGTGCCAGATCTCGGACTACTCCCTCAAGATGGCGCTGAGTGCCTGTCCCAACATCGTCCACCTGAGCGTGGAGAAGTGCGACACGCTGACTAACCTCTGCATACCGTACCATGCGCCCTCGCTCAAGTACCTGAATCTGTTCGGGTGCAAGAGTTTGGCACGGGTCGCCATCGACTGCCACGGGATTGCAGCCGTGAATTTAGGACAGTGTAGCAAGACACGGCTGTTCATACGGGGATTGGAGTATGATCTGGGAGTGCACCCGCTCGCCAAGTATCCAAAGATCGTCTTGCCCCACCAGTCATTGAGATGGAGTCACGACCGTGTCCCACAGCTTTTCATCAATGCGATGTGAGGATTTTAGTGGGTCAGGTTCTCAAAGAGGGCGCTCTCAAAATTGCATCGTCAGGGGCAAAATCATGATTGTGTCAAGTAAACTGTCCATTTTTCCTTTGCACGGTTTTGCCACATTGGAACAAAACAGGGACTCCTTCGCGTTGTTACTTTCTAGCTTAAACGTTCAAGTGTATCCTCAGGCTCTCTTTCGACACACCACACAACCGTACAAAGAGCCAATAGACAACACATTATGATACAAGAGTGAAGACGCTACCAGGGTGTGCATATAGGAACCTACACGAGGACACTCAACAGGAATGGGGTTTTTATCAAAATGGATGTTTATTTGTCTACAACAGACCGATCCCCCCCCCCTATCCCTCCCCAACTTTCATTTATATGAATCATTTGAAAATAATTGTATAATTACTTCTCGAGAACTCACCAAATTACTAAAAACGGAAACTTTGAAAATGTTTTATACTGTGCCCGTAATTTCACAGATTGCACCACGTCCATAGACTGTTAATTGGGCCACATGGTCACGTATTAAAATGACCGCTAGATATTGCAGTGAGTGTCCATGCATCGCGAACGAATCAACTTTCATATTTGTCATTTGATTAAGCTCAGTGCCAGATATTAATGATGCATACAAATCAATTACACGTCCGGATTCCGATTTGGTGGAACAAAGTGAAGTAATGTTCCCCTGAACATTGATTGATGTTAAGATTCATGTCACTGCCGATGTTAGATTGTCAAAAAATTGCTGCACACATACACTTGCTACAAACATCCAGGCCCGTATGATTTATTTCTTAATCATCCTGTACTGTTCTCTCTCAGATAGAAGCCGCAGAGTTTGATAGAAGACGAAGGACATAGTAACGAGAGGAAAACCCATTGGGGAAACCCATGCAATCAGGACTGAAAATAAAATAGTGCGCCTGGACGGGAATCGAATCGGGGTCACCAGAGGTGGAAGAGGAGGAAATAACCACTACGCTAACGTGACCTCCCTTAATAAACCATAAACCCAATAAACTAGGTTGGACCCCGACAGTAAAGTATCTTTCACGTTCCCTGCCCTCCCCACAGCAAAGGGGCCGGGGTGCTGAGGCCTGTTCCCCCCGGTCCCCCCCCCCTCCCCTGGAGATTGCAGTTGCAAACAATTATTATTAAGTCTTTCGTATTTCCTCTTTGAATTTCCCCTAGAAAAATAGTGCACCCGCAGTTCCTCCTTGGACATTATTTCGTGGTGCTGCTGCTGAACACAACAAATTCCTTAGCACAAAAAGCGCTGCTTTATAAAAACAGGCTACCAGCCACAATTCCATGTAACTTTTGTGCTAAGCAAACAGTGCTGAATACCAGCCACAAGCAGTGTAGTCCTACATCTCATGAAATTGGTAGTCCTGTTTTTACCAAGGAAGACTTGTCATGCTCAGCACATTTTTCTGCTTAGTAGCTGTATGAAATTGGCGCCGCAAATTGAACCCTACCCACGCCGCTTACAAAGAATCAAAGGGCAGGATATGTGTTCACACAGCCACATCATTGATTTAAAAAAGAATCTCCTCAATATACTCCAAAATCTAGGTTTATATACGGGCCTGAATGCTTTGTCCTTTAGCTCACTGTGGGATATCACATTATTGTTTGTGCAACGTATCATGTACATAATATTAATACATTCAAAGTGCTTCAAAGCTGTACATGAAATGGATGTACGGAAATAAAACGAGCGAGTGCTGACGCACGAGATGCTTTTGTGAAGATGTGACGTGCGATTGCTTTCCCGTAGGGCATCCTGTTATTCCGATTATTTTCTTGTTTTACATCTTCAAAGAACTGGTTATGGGTGAAGAAGAACGAGTAAATGTGTAGTCTTGGTTCAAGACGATAGTGATCGATAAAATGGATCGTGCAGCATCGCGTAAATCGTTTCATGCAGTGCGCCCTCTAACGGTACGATTAGACCAACCAAATGTTTAGACTGGTTCCCGGTCCGCATATGTATATAAATCCGAAGGACAATGTAGGGACCGGGAACCAGTCTACCAAATGTTGGGCTCGCACCGTTGGTCTAATCGTATCGTTAGAGGGCGCACTGCGTGTAACGAATTGACGCGACGCATGCACGATCCATTATCGATCACTATCGTCTTGAACCAAGACTAGTAAATATGGTGCATGATGCTATTTTGGCTACGTGTTATACTCAGTTCATGAGTATGGTTTCTGCGACCGCTGGGTAATTGAACCTTTGTATCGTGAAATACTATGCAACGTTTGGCATTATTGTTAGTGATTAACCATCACCTGCTTCAAATAATCCCTTCCTATTAACTCCAGTCGAATGATCATTCGAAGGCAACTATATTCGCATCGACTAATCCAATTGCCTTTTAACTCGACATTGCCGTTTTATGGCAATTACTGAAGTTTTAAGCCACAGAAAATCGTTGGAAACGAAGCCGAATATCCAGGGGGAGTTTTGGACCATCTCGTTTGTTTGTAGGTAAAGTGGGTGGGTTTTTCCCAACATTTTGTAAATTAACCATCTGTCTGTGGAGTACCTGAATTTTAGAAATTATCGTCACTTTTAGGAAGTTGCATCGTTAACAGAAAAGATTACACGACAGTGTTTGTGTGTCGGGCCTAGTATCCCCCTTCTAGTTCCCTGACACATGACGGCGCTGTTGACTGTGAGTACAGCAATTTTAGGTACGGAGTGCATGCATGCAGCATCACACAACGACGGCAGTGCTTACTTTGTCTTTATGCTTTATCAAATTTTGTTTTACCGAGTGATTACAAGGTATTGGCTACCCTGGCACCATATTATTTTTAATACACAAATATTTGGTGGGCGGGTAGGAGGGCGGGTGATCCTACAAACCATCAAGCATCACCGTGACAACAGTACTAAATGGGGAGGATCTAGAGGGGTTTTTCTCCCCCCCCCCCCCCCTCCTCCTGTACGCCTACAGTTGCAAACCAGGAAACCAGAACTCTGAATCAACAGGGGCTGGGGGGGGGGGGGCATTTCCCCCACTTTTTAAATTGGCAGTTTTGCGTAAAGAAAAACATAGAAAAGGGCAGCAGCCGGCCGGCACCGGCACTGCTTTTGCCGCCTACTTTCAGAAGTGTCCCGGCGCTGTTGCCATGAATGGTCTTATTTTGCGTGTATATGTAAAGAGCAAAACAAGGAGGTTAAATGGCGCCACCAACGTCGGAAAAAGTACCCCCCCCCCCCCCCCCCCTCCCCTGATACAGGCCAAACATTGTGGCGGTCGACTTTCTGGGAAAGTGTACGCCCAAAAATGCCACCCCCCCCCCCCCCCCCCCCGCAAAACTCCTTGCTACCCCTGCTAAACATATCCTCCCTCCCAACGAACCCCCCCCCCCCCCCCCCCCCCCCCCCCAGTTGTTACTAAATTCGCTATATCCTGTACTGTAAGTACAGATTTACGACTGGACCGCGAAGTTGTGTAATTCCTGCCATAGAGCAGCAGTATTTGAGTGGAACCTGCAAGCAACCGTCACATGGCGGCGCCCACATGTAAACATGGCGGCGCCCACATGTAAACATGGCGGCGCCCACATGTAAACATGGCGGCGCCCACATGTAAACATGGTTCAAGACGACAGAGATCGATAATGGATATCGTGTAGCGTGTAGGGAGAAATAAAGAAAAAGTTAAACCGCTAGTGCAGGATTCCCAAGACGATGGTGCGAGCCCATGAGTTGGTCTAATCGTACCGTCAGAGGGCGCACTGCATGGAACGAATAAGCGCGACGCTGCACGATCACTGATCTCTATACAAAATCTGGATTGCGCTTTGGCCGTTCAAGTTGTAGACGGCCGTCCGCCACATTACCACTCCATTATGGAGGTTCAAAAGTGGACATCTGCTTTTCTACTGTTAAAATAGCAGAAAAGCAGATTGAACGTTTTGGTAAAATGCATTTTTCTACTTTTCAAATTTTCTGCTAGCAGAAAAGCAGATTGAACGTTTTGCCAAAATGCATTTTTCTACTTTTCTGCTTTCCGAGAGAGCAGATCGAACGTTGTAGCCATGGCGGTTCAAAAGTGGACATCTGCTTTTCTGCTAGCAGAAAAGCAGATTGAACGTTTTTGTCACGGTGGTTCAAAAGTGGACATCTGCTTTTCTGCCAGCAGACTGAGCCGATTGAACGCTTTTGATGCTTGTCGGCCACTCCAGTACCCGCCAAAAAATGGACGGTTCCAAGTGACTCCGCCTCCAGATCCAGCGTACGTCATCACACTTTATGGTCGTTTATCTGTCCAATCCAAAGACCGTGTTACGCGCCAGCCAAGAAGTTTAGATAAGACTTTGAAGTGCCGACAGTGTGCGCTGTTATGACGCTGTACCCTGTTTTTACGCGACCACCACTGGTACCCTTTGATTTAGCCCGACCGCCGTTTCTAAACGCTTATATTTGATTATAATGCCGAAAACCAATTCCTGGCGACGGAAATATATCCTGCCCGGTGAAGGGGATCGGAAAGTATAATTATCCCCCGTTTTTTACCCCCGAGAAATTGGAAATTACATGAGAATTCCCCAATAATTTTAAAATGATGCTTTAAATCATTAGAATGACAATCAGCAAAAAAAGAAGAATTGTTTTAAGGGAAGCACGCCTAGTTTTCCCACCATGCACTAGGACACCTGCACATGGCGTTTATCTATATTCCTTCCTCCATGATATAGGCCTAATACAGGCAGGGCTGAATACTTTTGAAACTGGGGGGTGGGGGGGGGGGGGGGGGGAAAGCAGCGCCGGTGCCGGCCGGTTTCCCCCAAGTGGAAAAAGGGGGGCCAATGCCTTCCCCCCACGTTCCGCCGCATATGCATAATTATAATAGGCATATTTCCATTATTTCCAGTTTTACCGTCTATAAATTGACAAAAACCAACCAAAAAACAAACAAACAATCAAGCGAGGTTCTTAGCCTATGCCTAAAAAGATGGATCAAAATAGTCAGACATCAGTTTAATCAGTTTTGGACATTCCCAAGACACTTCTTGAAAAAAGCCGAATTCTTTAAATTTCTTGTGTTGCACGTGTTTGTGTCAAGGGTCATGTTTATGGTTCACATGCACGGGGGCACACCTGCGGAGTTTCATTATCCAATCGAAGGCGATTTAGTTTATTTGCGTACAAAACCAATGACAGGAAAAGTCGCCAGGAGAATAGCGGACTATCTTGGATGAATATTTTTAACGTATATAGTTGTGCGAGGGGAAGGGGAGCGGGTTGGTGGTGAATCAATATTATTAAATGGAAATCGGAGATGTTTCGACTGACTTTTTTTGTGGGCTGAAAGTTAGGGTCCCATTATGCAAACAAAAACAGACACAAATCCAGTCTTCATATCTCCAAAGAGAAGTGGACGTTTTCTTTTCAGAAATGTCATTGTCTATTCTATATTGGTTGTATCAGGAGCGGGTTGGAGCTGGAAACTGAGAAAATAAAAAAATGACATCCTCCCCATCGGAAGGACACCCCTCCTCAATTTTCCAAACACTACTCTCATCAAAATTGAAAAGAAAAAAAACAGGGTACGGCGTCACAACAGCGCACTATGTCGGCACTTCAAAGTCTTATCCCCACTGCTTGGCTCGCGCGTATTTCTATTCTTAGCTTTGATATCGTTAATAATTCCAGTCTTTGGATTGGACAGATAAACATCACACAGTGTGAGACGTATGTCGGAGGCGGAGTCACTTGGAACCGTCCATTTTTGGCGGGGTATACTGGAGTGGCCGACAAGCATCAAAAGCGTTCAATCGGCTCAGTCTGCTGGCAGAAAAGCAGATGTCCACTTTTGAACCACCGTGACAAAAACGTTCAATCTGCTTTTCTGCTAGCAGAAAAGCAGATGTCCACTTTTGAACCGCCATGGCTACAACGTTCGATCTGCTCTCTCGGAAAGCAGAAAAGTAGAAAAATAGATTTGCTCGAAATGTTCGATCGGCTTTTCTGGTCGCATTGAAGCAGAAAAGCAGGTGTCCCTTTTTGAACCGCCAGTGTAGGGGAAAAAGTAAATTCTGCTTTTCTGGCAGCAGAAAAGCAGAATAGTAGAAAAATGCATTTTGGCAAAACGTTCAATCTGCTTTTCTGCTATTTTAACAGCAGAAAAGCACACTTCTCTTTTAAGAGTTAGTTATTTGGTGTATTGTGTCTCTAGTTCTCCAATTTAATTGTCTGAATCAAGGACATCTTCTACATTCCGGATTATGCCTTATCCGGATTACTTGGATACGGCTGGATGTTACACACATGTCTATGGTAGCGGCTGCAGCCGCTTCCCATAGACTCGTGTATTAATTTAAAGCCGTAGCCAAGTATCGGACACCGTCTTAATCTCCGCATATATTATGGCAGGAACATGAAGCACCATTAACAAACCACTATTGGAGGCCTTTTTTCCATAATAGTTCTGTATAATCTACTGCCATTTGCCCTTCGCAGAAAAAATAATCTTAATAGGCCTAATCGTAGTCTCAAAATCTCCTATTTGAAAACTGAACTAATTTGAATTTTTGTCATTAGATGAGGTGATCTATATCTTGGTGGGTTTGGCAAACTGAATGACAGAAGCCGTTTATATTTTTATTCTTGTGAAATGTTAATGCTCAACAATTTCAAAGCAACGTTTTACCAATATAGTGATGATACTGGAGTTAAAACGGAAGGGCTCGGGCCTTTCTTTCTTTACCTGCAATGAACTTTTTCAATACACGATCATTGGTGGTGTGAATATTATGTTTAATGGGCATTTTACTAAAACCGATTTACACATGTAATCCCCGGTTGGTGTTGATTTTAGATTTTATTTAGTTGTATAGTGATATACTGTACATGTAAAATGATGTAACTTTGCCTCTTCATTTTTAATTATGATCGGTGTATTATCAAATAATTTGCTGTATTCGTTGTTCATGGGAATAACATTAAATATGCATTCAGATTTAGTGACTCTCTTGACTGTAGTAATTTATTATCTTTTGGCCAACTTTTGGCCAACTTTTGGCCAACTTTTGGCCAGTGTTTCTCGCGGAGCGGCCAACTTGGAAAAATATTTCCTGTCGTGATCTAAAAAAGAAGTAAAAACAGGGCCTCCTATCTTTCTTTTTTGAAAGCGACATGACGCAGCAAATCGATATATCAGGCAAAAACAAATGTTGGGCGTCAAGTCGTAATCACCTGAAATAGTTGTGAGAAACCGAAAGGGCAGCCTCGACTCCACGGGCAAGGCAGGGTGGGAAAAACATGGCGCAGCAAGATCGTACCCATGGTAACGAGGTTGCCGAAAGGGAGTCTACCATTGTGAGCCTGATAACGTTATAGGCCTACTGAGTGGAATTCTTCCGCGCCATCCAATTACGTCCCCGATATTATAGGTACATGACACTGGGCTTCACCGGGCGCATTGATTTTCAGCGCCACTACCGCGGGTGATAGGGCCTTGTTCCTGGCCAAGTCTCTTTCTCTTTTCATCTACCTTGCGATCGATCGGTCGAGTGTTTTTACCCATCTTGAAAATACTTCTTTTTGGGTAGCAAATCAACAAATTGTTGGGGACAACACAACCAGATCACCCCGACAGGTACAGATTGTAACTAAGGTTAGTATGACTTGTTTTAATCTTAGTTGCTGTATTTCCATTATCGACACTGATTTTGTGAGGCTTTTATAAGTTCCGTCTTGACGGGTCTTTTACGTGGGAAAGCTGGTGTATGCCAATGTATTATATCATGCCAAGGTGGGAGGGTATAGGCGGTTTTTTTTTCATTCAATATGGAATCTTTAAAACAGAGGACAACAGGATGAGAAAGATCCCCGTTTGAAAACTGTGTACCTTGCATGATCTATGACAAAACCAATGAGGGTCCTTGCCAGAATGTAATAATATGAACAATTGGACAAACCCCTAGCCGACTCCCTATACGTTGCGGATAAAGCAAAACGAGGACGTCCAACCTGGGCTAGGACGGAGGTCACCGCCGGATTGAAGGTGTTTACATAGCCCAGGTTGGACGATGTCTTCATTGCACTACGGACGATGTCTTCATTGCACTACGACTAACGTCCTGGATACGAGATGTCGCATTCATTGAAATCAAAACTTTAACAGGATTTTTTCACATTTTACCTCGTTGTAGAAGCTAATTTCATGCCCACACATACACTTTGTGTCCTTATCTATCTGTCCGTTAGGTTCAGGAATTCCATATGATTCGCTGGCCGACGTTTTCCAGGAAAATATACTCAAACGCAACGTTAAACTTGTAGCCTCTTTTCATCAGTTTCATGACATACGCGCGCGCGCGACCTCCGAAATTCTGCGTGCGATGCTGCTGCGTGCAGCGCAGGCGCAATGCGCACGCGCGATTTGCCTGGCAACCACTCGCATGCGCACTACCGTTTGGGCTCGCTGCGCGGTACGGACGGTCTTGAAAAGTGTTTTCTGTGTAGTCTACAGATACTTTTAAAGTTCCAAATCTGTTTTGGGCTATAGAAGATAATAAGAACGAATTTGGGAGGCTATTATGGACGACGTAATCGATGCTGTTTTGAAGGAATATGGCATATCGCAAAGCAGGATCCTCACTACGAACACGAACGTTACGCAAGTTATTGTGCCTGCGCGTTAGGGGGTCAGTTACTAGGCAAATCACGCATGCGCATTGTGCGTGCACGCGCGCGCGGCCTGGTGCTTGCGTGCACGCGTAATTATACGCACACATACGTTTTATGTACGTATACTTGGTCTGAAACTGATGAAAAGAGTCTACAAGTTTAACGTTGCTTTTGAGTTTATTTTCCTGAAAAATGTCGGCCAGCGAAGCATAAGGAATTCGTGAACCTCACGGACGGATAGATAAAGACACAAAGAGTATAATGGGCGTGAAATTAGTGTCTACAGTGAGGTAAAAATATTGTAATTTTGTTTCTAATTTTTTTCGACTACTTCCAGTAGCTTCATATTCTGGACTCCCTTGCAACGCGAAGGGAGTCCAACCTTGCAACGCGAAGGGAGTCCATACTGGGCTAGTGTTTACACATTTGCGTGCGTGCGTGATCGATGTGCCATAATACACGCATATAATGTGCGTAATCGATGAACCAGGTGGGTAACCTTCGAGTCAATTGACCGATCGCTGTTTATGACTATAATCCAATCGTAGCGTCTGTTGAACACATTGATCGCCATAATCTGTATAATGGAGATCAATGTTGTTCCTTCCTCCGATGGTTGAACATCACATGATATTCCAAATCTACTAAAGACAAACATAAAACATTCCAAAGACGCGCATTATTCGGCTGCATGTGCGCCCTGTTCGTTGAAACGCAGTACGCGAATACACGTCAAATTTAACGCAAACGCTAAACCGGCCCATTACGTTTTCATATACTAATTTTGTTTGCGGCACATTGGCCAATCCAGTTTAGCGTAGTTTGTTCTGTTTATATTTCTTAAGGTTTTCCGATTCTCGGATGGTGAAAATAATGTGAGTGGGGTCCGGGGAGTCTGCATTATTCAGATACGCGTTATAACGAGCAGCTGGAAATTGAGAAAAGATATTTTCCCACTTTTTGCAAGAAGTGGTCGCAGGAAAGTTGCATGCACAGTTGCACAGGTGGGCAAAGTTGTCTCAGAAATCTGAGACAACTCCTGCATCCGGTCAGAGAGAGCGTGTATGCAATGATTCCCCGTAATAAGCTACTGCGCGTTTCGCGCATCGCATCCACGTGCTGCACGTGTGTAAAGTTGTCTAAGGGGCGTGGCTAACTCACAAACGGCGATAATACGTCTGGCCTGGCAGTGTATAACCATTTAGGAAGAAAACATGGTATAACGTGATGTATAATCCAAGTACTACGAAAGCGTATTTAGGACATGGCCAAAAAATAATTTCGCGCCCGCTATTTCGCCCGGGCGGATTAGTATTTAAAAAATATATTGGATGCATTTTATTCCATGTCAAGGCACAGGATTGAGGAGGATTGATATTGGATGGTTGCTCATTTTCTGTGTTTTGCTTGTAGAAACTTAGGCCACCCGAGGCAGTTATTGCGGATTTTCGCATATAATGACAACATTTTTTCAATCTTTTAGCTTTCGCTTTTTCAAAATGAATTTTATGTGTTAGCTTCATTTTGAAATTGTTCTAGTTTTCTTTGAGAATATTTTGTCCCCTGGCTGTAAGAATTTGTTAAGTTTTGACAGCAATTTATAAATGGGCATGTCCTCACGTGTAATGCAATACCATGACATTGCACATACACTTAGGTGTGTATCCACCAGTGTTGTAGGTCTCGAGACCTGGTCTCGGTCTCGAGACGGTCTCGAGACCTTTTTGAGGTCTCGGTCTTGGTCTCGGTCTCGTCCTAGCAAAGTCTTGGTCTCGAGAGGGCTGGTCTCGGTCTCGAAAGTGCAGGTCTCGTTCTCGGTCTCGGTCTCGGATGCCAAGGTCTCGAGTTTTACCCCCGAGACCAGTCGAGACCACAGCAAAATACAATGCGCCATACAAAATCCAGTCTTCATCCAAACATAAACAACATTGTACTTATCAGTACAAGTTTCATGCTGAAGAATTAGATTGAAGCTGGAATGACGACCAGTCAATGCAGCTTGTTTATTCTGAGTTCTGGTACCTGCAGTTGTGCGTCGCCAATGTATTTCACTGGTGCACATGGTATGGGATTCCGACGACAAGCGCGCTTAATTTCTATGTGTGCAAATAGGTAGACACGTTCGACGTTCTTGCTCAATGCTTACACAATGCATGCTTTTAGTGTTGGCCTATTAGGTAGTTTTATATAATTACATAAAAGGATATCTAGAGAAGTACAAGGCTAATTGGGTTTGAAACTTTGTACATACATAGTTGGGTATGTGTTGTGGAAGAAAATGTAGGTGAATAAAATAAATTGATAGGACTTCCTTCAAAAATCAACTTTCAATAAACAACTTCGCAGAAAATCCAGTTGCATTGTCCATTCTGGATAATCAACAATTATAGTCGGTAAAAATTTTGTATTCAAATAATATTAGGAGAAATTACAATCTGCCTGTCAGTGCCATATGTACACGTACAATGTACGGCATGTCAAAAGTCTGAAAACACAACTATTTACCAGAGGTGAAATAATAACCGTCAAGTCTTGTGGAATTATTTAATTGATGATTGCGTGCTGTGTGAGACTTTATAACTGAGCACTTAATTTTATAGATGTATATCTTGCATAATTTAAGATAATGGTCCTTGTTAAAGCCGAAAAACTAGATTTTCTGGATAAGATGATCCCCCATATGAGTCATTAGCACAAATTATCATCCGTCGGAAGTTATCTTTTTGAGCATTTTAATCTAAAGCAGAGCACAACACTCCATGAGGAAAATCAGCTTCAACACCATACATTTTTATTTATGTTTGGTCTCAGTCTCGGTCTCGGTCTCGAAAGTTGTGATCTCGTTCTCGGTCTCGGTCTCGGCCTGCAAAAGTCTCGGTCTCAGAAGTCTGGTCTCGGTCTCAAAAGAGCTGGTCTCGGTCTTGGTCTCGGTCTCGAAAGCCTTGGTCTCGGTCTTGGTCTTGGACATGAAGGTCTCGACTACAACACTGGTATCCACCGTCGAACGCGGACGTCCTATTGTTCCCTCTTTTGTTTGTACTTTAACTTTTTCGGAAGACTCCCATAGGTTTTGTACACGATCTCAATCGCGGACGTATTTTGGGAATCGCGGACGATATTGTTCCCTTTGTTATAGTCCACGTTTGTTTGGGAAAACAAACGCACTATATCGCACACACGCCAACGACTAGTCTTGGTTCCAAGACGTCCTTAGCGGTGCGACGTATAGCGCGCACGGCCGGCCGACAGCGCCCTCTCGCTACACACACACGCCACGGCCAAATCGCTTAGTCTGGTTCCCAGACCAAAATATTCTGACTATTTCTGATGAATATTAGGTCCGGTAGCCGCCAAATCGCGAGCAGAACTGTCTGGCATTTGCATGCGCGTGTGACGTAGCTGCATTATTGCATGTAAATCGCAAACACTCACTAGTCTAGTTTCTGTAATCACGTCGGGTGTACGTGTCCGTACGTTACCCCTAGAACTACATGGGGCTCCTACCAGTACCAGAGCCCCATAGAAAGAAGCCCAATTTTCCCATAGGCTACTGCAGGGCTGTTGATTATTCATGATTGACGTGTGTAACTGTAATCCTCTCGTGAAATGTCATTCTAGTATTACGGTATTTTGACTATTTTGGTGGCGAAAAACATCCAGAACAACCATGCTTTTAAGCTGTAGCGTGTATGGATGCGAGACAAAATGAAGAGTTAATTCCCCCTTCCTCCAAAAAACAAAATAAACAATGAAAAAAGAAACTGAATAATAAAGGAAATAAAATAAAATAACACATTCAGATTTCTTTAAAAAACACACAAGAAATTTCATTCATATGGCCATTCCAAAATGGTAAAACAGACATGATTCTACGAAGGGCTTAACCCCCCCCCCCCCCCCCAAAAAAAAGAAACAGCTGAAGGTTTCCAAAACTTAAAGAATGTTATCTTCCCAAGAATAATGCCCTCAAAATTGTTTGGTGTACATGTAAAACCGCCCCTGATGTTGCAGAACTAGTTGAGGATCATTTGCAAATTTCTTTCTGATTCAAAGAATATTTAATTCAGGCCAAAAATGGTATCATTGGAGAGGTTGAGATTTTACAACGTATAGGTGCATGATGTGGCCAAATTCTATACAGAAACAGTGGCTAACTACTATTGGAGGCGGACAGCCAATTTGTTACGGGGAAAAGTGATTGAAATAACCGCTGTTTCGTATATTTCTCATTTTCATTTTCTGTCTAATTTATCGATGTAGTAGTAGGTAAAGGCCGATTTCAGACCACCTCTAAATTTCTCCTACCCCTATACGACAACAATTTCAAAAACCTCTAAAAATCGAAAACCGAGAAAAAAGCTCTCCGCCCAAAATCGCCCAAATTTCGCGCCCAAAAATCTCTCTAAAATCACCCAAAAATCTCTCTCTAAAATCCCAAATCTAAAATCCCAAATCTTAAACTAAAATCCCAAATCCCAAATCTAAAAGCTCAAACTCAAATCCCAAATCTAAAATCTTAAAATCAAAATCTAAAATCCCAAATCTAAAATCTTAAACTAAAATATCTAAAATCTTAAACTAAAAACCCAAATCCCAAATCTAAAATCTCAAACTCAAATCCCAAATCTAAAATCTTAAAATCAAATCTTAAATTCAAATCCCAAACCCCAAATCTAAAATCTTGAACTAAAATCCCAAATCCCAAATCTAAAATCTTAAACAAAAATCCCAAATCCCAAATCCCAAATCTAAAATCTTAAAATCAAATCTTAAATTCAAATCCTAAATCCCAAACCCCAAATCTAAAATCCCAAACCCCAAATCTAAAATCTCAAACTCAAATCTCCAATTCAAATCACAAGCCTCAAAATCAAATCTTAAATTCAAATCCCAAATCTCCAATTCAAATCACAAATCTCCAATTCAAATCACAAATCTCCAATTCAAATCTCAAATCCCAAATCCCAAACCTCAAAATCTCCAATCTTAAATTCAAATCCCAAACCTCAAAATCTCCAATCATAAAATCTCAAACCCCAAATCTCAAATTATATATTCCCAAACCCCAAACCCCAAACCCTAAATCATAAGCCTAAATTCAGAAATTTCAAATTATAATTCTCAGAAATTCCACCAGAAATTATAAATATATGTTTTTCTTAAATAGCGCCGTAAATTCCAACAGATTTTCAAAAAGGCTATTGGCAAAAAAAAAAAAAAAATCCCCTAAATTGCACCCAAAATATCAAGCCATATATTTCCCGAATCATATAATCTAACTTCACGAACCACATAATTTCCTGAGCTGTATAACCTCTCCAAGCCAAAAAGTCGACGCGATTAGTCGACTTTACTCCAAATTTCTAAGAGTCGTTGTATAGGTTTGGGGTGTTTCTGAATACAGGCGACTATGACTCAACTAAATTTCTAAGAGTCGTTGTATAGGTTTGGGGGTTTCGGAATACCGGCGGCTGACTCAGCTAAATTTATAAGAGTCGTCGTATAGAATTAAGATGTTTCGGGTTATGAGTCAGCCAAAATTTCTAAGAGTTGTATAGAATTGGGGTGTCGTCTCAAACATACCGTTTGCCTCTGGTAATTATTTTGGCGAATCTAGGATTGTTTGCGAGGTTGAAATGGGTGTGTATATACAATAAGCCCTCAACTCTATCTCGCCCGATATCGCTACTCTTCTCTCTTTCTATATTTTACACCCATCACCCTCTATCGCTAAAATAATGGGTAAAACAAATTAATTTTTTTTATCTTAAAGAAATAAAATAGTTATCTAAAATAAAGATGGAAAACAGAATTATACCCGCAACGGGCTACACACGTTGGACAAAATACTGCTTGAAAAAGTATATCGACAAATATGCTATCACGTTGGGCCCACCAACCGGACGCGATGGCACGTATATCAGACGAGACTATCTATCGATCATAAAAAAGAACGAAGCGCTATATACAAATGTGCGGTTCAAATCCAAAGAATTGTTAGAAAGATTAATCGCTGATAAACACATCACACTGGGTGATCCTACTGGAAGAAGGGGTCAGTATATTAAAAAAGATTTTGAATCTGCCATACATCGGTACTATAAAAATCCTGATGAAGAACTTTTACTTTTAGATTTTAGCGAAACAACTCCGAGACCATTCAGAGATCATTTGTGCAATTACGAGATGAATATCAACAGAATTCTCATCGATCCTATAGCATTTTTTAGCGAAAACAAAATCAAAACCATAGGCAAATTGAAAGACGTACAAAACGAAATTAGAAGCTTTAAATTTCAACTCGCGTTTATGTTAAGAAAAAATAATCATACGAACGATACTTTTACCGAAGACACGAGTATGTTTTTCGGTTTTCAATCACTCGTATTAAACGAAGACGGAATAGAAAACCAAGTACAACAACAGATAGATATCATAATCGAAAAAATAGAAAAAATTCAAGAAAACGGAAGCGGTTGGGTCATTCACGATCTAAAAGCGCTCTATATCAACGTTTCTAAATATCAACCGATAAGAGGCGATTCTTACATTCCACTACCCAAACACATAGCCCATAAACTCGCTGTCATAAACGTAAAAAATAGAGACCAGCGATGTATAAGATGGGCGCTGAGAGCGGCTCTATCAAAATTTAAACCTTATGTTAAAGAAAAAATTTAAACCAACCCCAAATATAAAATTCGTTACGATAGAACTTCAATCTACGAAGAAGACGACGACTTAAATTTTAGGGGATATTGATAAGATCGAAAAACAAAATAATCTTTCCATCAACGTTTTTGGTTATGAAAACGTAATTTTTCCGTTGAGAATAACTACTACTCAACGAGAACCAGCCATCAATCTATTGCTGTTTTTTCAAGGAGATAATAACCATTATTGTTGGATAAATAACAGAAGCCGTGTATTATCTAAAGAAACTAAACACGGTCACCGCATCTATTTTTGCGAGCGGTGTCTGCAACATTTTAGCAGGCAAGATATTCCAGACAGACACATAAAAGATTGTATGGGTGTTAGCCAAACCCCCGCTAGAGTCGTATTACCCGATAAAAGCAACAATATTCTAAAGTTCAAAAACTTTACAAATAGACAACCGGTACCTTTTACTGTATACGCTGACTTTGAAAGTATCTTAGTACCGCTACAACCACCCCCTCCCCCCCCCCCCCCCCCGATGAAAAAGCGCCCACTATAAAGACTCACGAACATAAAGCTTGCGGTTACGCATATATCATAATCGGACCCGACGATCAAGTTTTAGGCTCGCCACATCGCATTTCTTAGATAATTTACTAGCCGAGCAATACAAAATATTCAAGGACCCCAAACCCATAATTTTTACTCCTCAAGACGAGTTAGAATATAACGATGCTAAAGATTGTTGGATTTGCGAGAACTCATTTAAAAATATAACAAATACTTGCGAATGTGCATATCCAGAAATTCCTGGAGAAGAAGATAATTGCGACCCATCTTCTACGACTTGGGTCGAAAAAGCCCCGAAGAACTGCGAGCGATCATCGCCGATAAACACATTCCATTGGGCGATCCTACTGGGAAAAGAGGTCAGCACCTTAAACAAGATTTGATATCGGCTATAAATGCTTATCCAAAAGTTGAAAGATTTCAAAGAGCCGACAAGCGCAAAGAGAACTGGAGGTTTTTCGTCAATATGACGAAAAAAGCTGCTCCTCAAGGGTGTGTATGATGTGCATCGTATAAATCTATATATACTAGCACACATACAAGTAAATATGGCTCAGGTGAAAATGTGGCCACATCCCGATATTTAACCCAATCGGACCTGTAGTTCTAAAGATGTAGGCCTTAGAAAAATGCACCTTAAATGTGACGTCGTATGGCACGGGATGACGTCATCATTACGTCAGTTCAATGTTCATCTATCACACATGATGGTCTAGGCGCATCCCGAAATTCAATCCAATCGGTATAATTCTCTAGATGTGGGCTTTAGAATATTGCACCTTTAATGTGACGTCATATGGCACGTACTGATGTCATTACGTTAGTTAAATTTTCCTGTGTAACACATGATGGTCTGGGCACATCCCGAGATTTAACCCAATCGGGCCTGTAGTTCTAAAGATTTAGGCCTTAGAAAATTGCACCTTTAATGTGACGTCATATGGCACGCGCTGATGTCATTACGTAAGTTGAATTTTCCTGTGTAACACATGATGGTCTGCGCAGATCCCGAGATTTAACCCAATCGGACCTGTAGTTCTAAAGATTTAGGCCTTAGAAAAATGCACCTTAAATGTGACGTCGTATGGCACGGGATGACGTCATCATTACGTCAGTTCAATGTTCATCTATCACACATGATGGTCTGGGCAGATCCCGAGATTTAACCCAATCGGACCTGTAGTTCTAAAGATTTAGGCCTAAGAAAAATGCACCTTTAATGTGACGTCATATGGCACGCGCTGATGTCATTACGTAAGTTTAATTTTCCTGTGTAACACATGATGGTCTGGGCAGATCCCGAGATTTAACCCAATCGGACCTGTAGTTCTAAAGATTTAGGCCTTAGAAAAATGCACCTTTAATGTGACGTCATATATCACATGATGACGTCATCATTTCGTCAGTTTAGTTTGCATCTATCACACATCATGGTCTCTTAGCACATACCGAAATTCAGCCCAATCGGACTTGCAATTCTGTAGATGTAGGCCTTAAAAAATGCACCATTAATCACGTTGGAATTGTCTGAAATCATAGTCACGAGATGGCGCTGTACACATTTCCAGCTCAGACACTTTAGCAGAATATCTAAATTCCACCTCATTCTTGGAAATTCTGCAACCGCTAAGGTTGTCTGCTGCCCTCAACACATTGGTAGATATGCCCTAACGTGCGGGATGAATTAGACTACTTCCCGCACCATACGTTATATCCTAATCCTGTATTTAGAAGTCCGAAGGACAAAGGAAGGACCGATAACGAGTCTAAATCAGTCCACACATAAATTCACAACGCGCTACAAAATACCCACGGTTACTGCCTTCCCAGAATTCTTATGTTATCTTATTGCTTTTCGCTAAATTTTGAAATGGGCCTTATTTCACACTGGAATGAGCCACGATCATTTCCGCTTGCAGTAAGGTCGACCAAAATACAATGTATGAATTGTTATATGCTTGCTGTCATAGGAGGTTGCTAAACACGCAAAATCGTGCTTTAAGTTAATGGCCTCCAGATGACGTCATGATGACGTCACGAACATTTTACTCAAACAGAAACATCTTTGCCGCCCAACTAATACTTTGCAATAGATATAAACTTCACATCTCGATTGGTTTTTCAGATATTGAGCCTGCAAGCGTGGAAAATTAAATATTCATGAGGCCACAATTTGAAAACTACTGACGTCATCATGACGTCATTGCTTTAGGACCATCTACGCTATATGGTCTTTGTTGTGACAACTCAAGGGGACAATACGAGCTTTAATAGTATGAAATCAGGTGGAAAAGGGAGTTGTGTACAAAACCTATGGCAAAAAGGGCAGAAGAAAGAAAAACAAAATAGAGGTTTTTCGTCAATATGACGAAAAAAGCTGCTCCTCAAGGGTGTTTATGATGTGCATCGTATAAATCTATATATACTGTACTAGCACACATACAAGTAAATATGGCTCAGGTGAAAGTGTGGCCACATCCCGATATTTAACCCAATCGGAGCTGTATGTCTGTAGATTTAGGCCTTAGAAAAATCCGAGTTTAATGTGACGTCATATGACACGTGATGACGTCATCATTTCGTCAGTTCAATTTGCATCTATCACACATGATGGTCTGAGCACATACCGAGATTCAGCTTAATCGGACTTGTAGTTCTAAAGATGTAGGCCTTAGAAAAATGCACCTTAAATGTGACGTCGTATGGCACGGGATGACGTCATTACGTCAGTTCAATTTTCATCTATCACACATGATGGTCTAGGCGCATCCCGAAATTCAATCCAATCGGTATAGTTCGCTAGATGTGGGCTTTAGAAAATTGCACCTTTAATGTGACGTTATATGGCACGTACTGATGTCATTACGTCAGTTTAATTTTTCTGTGTAACACATGATGGTCTGGGCACATCCCGAGATTTAACCCAATCGGACCTGTAGTTCTAAAGATTTAGGCCTTAGAAAATTGCACCTTTAATGTGACGTCATATGGCACGCGCTGATGTCATTACGTAAGTTTAATTTTCCTGTGTAACACATGATGGTCTGCGCAGATCCCGAGATTTAACCCAATCGGACCTGTAGTTCTAAAGATTTAGGCCTTAGAAAAATGCACCTTAAATGTGACGTCGTATGGCACGGGATGACGTCATCATTACGTCAGTTCAATGTTCATCTATCACACATGATGGTCTGGGCAGATCCCGAGATTTAACCCAATCGGACCTGTAGTTCTAAAGATTTAGGCCTAAGAAAAATGCACCTTTAATGTGACGTCATATGGCACGCGCTGATGTCATTACGTAAGTTTAATTTTCCTGTGTAACACATGATGGTCTGGGCAGATCCCGAGATTTAACCCAATCGGACCTGTAGTTCTAAAGATTTAGGCCTTAGAAAAATGCACCTTTAATGTGACGTCATATATCACATGATGACGTCATCATTTCGTCAGTTTAGTTTGCATCTATCACACATCATGGTCTCTTAGCACATACCGAAATTCAGCCCAATCGGACTTGCAATTCTGTAGATGTAGGCCTTAAAAAATGCACCATTAATCACGTTGGAATTGTCTGAAATCATAGTCACGAGATGGCGCTGTACACATTTCCAGCTCAGACACTTTAGCAGAATATCTAAATTCCACCTCATTCTTGGAAATTCTGCAACCGCTAAGGTTGTCTGCTGCCCTCAACACATTGGTAGATATGCCCTAACGTGCGGGATGAATTAGACTACTTCCCGCACCATACGTTATATCCTAATCCTGTATTTAGAAGTCCGAAGGACAAAGGAAGGACCGATAACGAGTCTAAATCAGTCCACACATAAATTCACAACGCGCTACAAAATACCCACGGTTACTGCCTTCCCAGAATTCTTATGTTATCTTATTGCTTTTCGCTAAATTTTGAAATGGGCCTTATTTCACACTGGAATGAGCCACGATCATTTCCGCTTGCAGTAAGGTCGACCAAAATACAATGTATGACTTGTCTTATGGTTGCTGTCATAGGAGGTTGCTAAACACGCAAAATTGTGCTTTCAGTTAATGGCCTCCAGATGACGTCATGATGACGTCACGAACATTTTACTCAAGCAGAAACATTTTGGCCGCCCAACTAATACTTTGCAATAGATATAAACTTCACATCTCGATTGGTTTTTCAGATATTGAGCTTGGAAGCGTGGAAAATTGAATATTCATGAGGCCACAATTTGAAAACTACTGACGTCATCATGACGTCATTGCTTTAGGACCATCTACGCTATATGGCCTTTGTTGTGACAACTCGAGGGGACAACACGAGCTTTAACAGTATGAAATTAGGTGGAAAAGGGAGTTGTGTACAAAACCTATGGCAAAAAGGGCAGAAGAAAAATAAAAAAAAGAAAAAGAAACTAGACATATGGTACAGTGTTTGTGGACAAACACAGGGCTGTTTTGTTTTTTTGTGTAAAATTTTGTGATTAAAATGAAATTTCAAAAATTTCAAAAATCATAAAAAAATTGCCGATGACGTCATCATGACATCATTTCGGATTGTGCATGCTAGTGACAGTATCTACCTACCCACCAATTTTCATGACGATCGGACCTATCCTTATATGTGTTTTAAAAAAGCACATTTTTGATGATGTCATCATGACGTCACACATTTTTTTCTTTTTTAGGGCATATCCTTTAGACCTACCAAAGCTATAACAAAAAGAATTTTGAAAATATCTTGTTTTGTTTGCCAGATATATTTAAAAGAATTTTACGATTTCAAAAATTATAAAAATCATAACAAATCACGTGATGACGTCATCATGACGTCATTTTAGATTTTGCATGCTGGTGGCAGTATCTACCTACCCACCAATTTTCGTGACGATCGGACCTATCCTTCTATGTGTTTTTAAAAAGCACATTTTTGATGACATCATCATGACGTCACACATTTTTTTCCTTTTTAGGGCATATCTTTGAGACATACCAAAAGCTGTATCAAAAAGAATTTTGAAAATCTCTTGTTTTGTTTGCGAGATATATTTAAAAGAATGTTACGATTTCAAAATTTCAAAAATTCATAACAAATCACGTGATGACGTCATCATGACGTCACTTTGGATTTTGCATCCTAGTACCAGTATCTACCTACCCACCAATTTTCATGACGATCGGACCTATATCCTTATATGTGTTTTAAAAAAGCACATTTTTGATGATGTCATCATGACGTCACACATTTTTTTCCTTTTTAGGACATATCTTTGAGACCTACCAAAGCTATAACAAAAAGAATTTTGAAAATATCTTGTTTCGTTCGCCAGATATATCGAAAAGAATATTACGATTTTCAAAATTCAAAAATTCATAAAAAATCACGTGATGACGTCATCATGACGAAAAAGTTCGGCACACATTCTGAGCAGTTTGTCTAAGTGTCTGCCAAGTTTAAAGGCAATCGGGTGCACCAAAGTAGCCAAAGTGCCGGTAAGAAAGAAAACGTGCACAAATGCTATGGGAAAAAGTCTGAAAAGGAAAAAAAAAATAAAATAAAATCTTAACGAAAACAAGGGCTGTTTTGGAAAAGTTTCCAAAACAGCCCAAAAAAAAAAAAAAAAAAAAAAAAAAATCTTAACGAAAACAAGGGCTGTTTTGGAAAAGTTTCCAAAACAGCCAAAAAAAAAAAAAAAATAAAAAAATAAAAAAATCTTAACGAAAACAAGGGCTGTTTCGGAAAAGTTTCCGAAACAGCCAACTAGACATATGGTACAGTGTTTGTGGACAAACACAGGGCTGTTTTGTTTTTTTGTGTAAAATTTTGTGATTAAAATGAAATTTCAAAAATTTCAAAAATCATAAAAAAAATTCCCGATGGCGTCATCATGACATCATTTCAGATTTTGCATGCTAGTGACAGTATCTACCTACCCACCAATTTTCATGACGATCGGACCTATCCTTATATGTGTTTTAAAAAAGCACATTTTTGATGATGTCATCATGACGTCACACATTTTCTCCCTTTTAGGGGATATCTTTGAGACACACCAAAGCTATAACAAAAAGAATTTTGAAAATATCTTGTTTTGTTCGCTAGATATATTTTTAAAAAATGTTACGATTTTAAAATTTCCAAAATTCATAAAAAATCACGTGATGACGTCATCATGACCTCATTTCAGATTTTGCATGCTAGTGACAGTATCTACCTACCCACCACTTTTCATGACGATCGGACCTATCCTTATATGTGTTTTAAAAAAGCACATTTTTGATGACGTCATCATGACATCACACATTTTTTTTTCTTTTAGTGCATATCTGTGAGACATACCAAAGCTATAACAAAAATAATTTTGAAAATATCTTGTTTTGTTCGCTAGATATATTGAAAAGAATATTACGATTTTGAAATTTCAAACATTCATAAAAAATCACGTGATGACGTCATCATGACGTAAATGTTCGGCATACATTCTGAGCAGTTAGTCTAAGTGTCTGCCAAGTTTGAAGTCAATCGGTAGCATAAAAGTAGCCAAAGTGCCGGTAAGAAAGAAAACATGTACAAATGCTATGGGCATTTGGCTGAAAAAGAAAAAAAAAGAAACTAGAGGCATGAGGTTGGTGTTTGTGGACAAACACAGGGCTGTTTCGTTTTTGTTTTTTTAGTTTGGATGTGAAATGTGAATACAATAATTTAAGTTTGTCAAACAATCGCGCTGCTGCCAGTTTTCTATGTTAATTTTGAAATTAATTAAAGTTGTTTGTAGTAGTAACATGTGATGACGTCATCATAACGTCACATAAATTTTCATCTATAAACTTGCTGACCTACCTAGATATAACTTTTCAACTTAATCGGACTTGTACTTTTGTTTATATTATATGGCTTCAAAAACTGCCCCTTTAAGATGACGTCACGTGACATGTGATGACGTCATCATCATGTCATGTCAATTTTCATCTATAAACCTACTGGGCTACCTAGATATTACTTTTAAACTTAATCGGACATGTACTTCTGTAGATATGCGCCTTCAAAAACTGCCCCTTTAAGATGACGTCACATGTGATGACGTCATCATAACGTCATGTCAATTTTCATTTATAAAACTACTGGAATACCTAGATATTACATTTTAACTTAATCGAACTTGTACTTTTGTAGATATATGGCTTAGAAAAATGCCCCTTTAAGATGACGTCACGTGACATGTGATGACGTCATTATGACGTAAAAGTTCGGCACACATTGTGAGCAGTTGGGGTAAGTGTCTGCCAAGTTTAAAATTAGGTAAAGTGGCCGGTAAGAAAGAAAACGTTTACAAATGCTATGGGCAATATTCTAGCGACTTGAAAAAAAGAATTTTTTGATGACGTCATCATGACGTCACACAATTTTCGCTTTTTAGGGCATATCTTTGAGACATACCAAAGCTATAACAAAAAGAATTTTGAAAATTTCTTGTTTTGTTCGCTAGATATATTGAAAAGAATGTTACGATTTACACAATTTTAAAATTCAGCGACTTGAACAAAGACTACAAATCAACCTTTTTATAAACAGCCTGCACATTTAAGCCATGGTTATCTCTCCTTCCCAGAATTCCTTTGTGTTATATTGAATTTGGTCTAAATTTTGAAATGGCTGTTATTTCTTACTTGAGTGAGCCACGATCATGAAATTTTGGAATTAGGGAGAGGAAAATTCAATATATACATTTTTGTAATCGGATTGACCCTTACATGCGTTAAAAAAAAAAAACATTTTTGATGACGTCATCATGACGTCACACAATTTTCGCTTTTTAGGGCATATCTTTGAGACATACCAAAGCTATAACAAAAAGAATTTCGAAAATATCTTGTTTTGTTCGCTAGATATATTGAAAAGAATTTTACGATTTTGAAATTTCAAAAATTCATAAAAAATCACGTGATGACGTCATCATGACGTCACTTCGGAATTTGCATCCTAGTGCCAGTATCTACCTACCCACCAATTTTCATGACGATCGGACCTATCCTTATATGTGTTTTAAAAAAGCACATTTTTGATGATGTCATCATGACGTCACACATTTTCTCCCTTTTAGGGCATATCTTTGAGACATACCAAAGCTATAACAAAAAGAATTTTGAAAATATCTTGTTTTGTTCGCTAGATATATTGAAAAGAATTTTACGATTTTCAAATTTCAAAAATTCATAAAAAATCACGTGATGACGTCATCATGACGTAAATGTTCGGCATACATTCTGAGCAGTTGGTCTAAGTGTCTGCCAAGTTTAGAGGCAATCGGGTGTACCAAAGTAGCCAAAGTGCCGGTAAGAAAGAAAACGTGCACAAATGCTATGGGCAAAAAGTCTGAAAAGGAAAAAAAAAAAAAAATAAAAAATAAAAAAAAAAAAAATCTTAACGAAAACAAGGGCTGTTTCGGAAAAGTTTCCGAAACAGCCAACTAGACATCTGGTACAGTGTTTGTGGACAAACACAGGGCTGTTTTGTTTTTTTGTGTAAAATTGTGATTAAAATGAAATTTCAAAAATTTCAAAAATCATAAATAAAATTGACGATGACGTCATCATGACATCATTTCAGATTTTGCATGCTTGTGACAGTATCTACCTACCCACTACTTTTCATGACGATCGGACCTATCCTTATATGTGTTTAAAAATAGCACATTTTTGATGACGTCATCATGACGTCACACATTTTTTCCCCTTTTAGGGCATATCTTTGAGTCCTACCAAAGCTATAACAAAAAGAATTTTGGAACTATCTTGTTTTGTTTGCGAGATATATTTAAAAGAATGTTACGATTTCAAAATTTCAAAAATTCATAACAAATCACATGATGACGTCATCATGACGTCACTTCGGCTTCTGCATCCTAGTGATAGTATCTACCTACCCACCAATTTTCATGACGATCGGACCTATCCTTATATGTGTTTTAAAAAAGCACATTTTTGATGATGTCATCATGACGTCACACATTTTCTCCCTTTTAGGGCATATCTTTGAGACATACCAAAGCTATAACAAAAGAATTTTGAAAATATCTTGTTTTGTTCGCTAGATATATTGAAAAGAATGTTACGATTTCAAAATTTTGAAAAATTCATAAAAAATCACGTGATGACGTCATCATGACGTCACTTTGGATTCAGCATCCTAGTGACAGTATCTACCTACCCACCAATTTTCATGACGATCGGACCTATCCTTATATGTGTTTTAAAAAAGCACATTTTTGATGATGTCATCATGACGTCACACATTTTCTCCTTTTTAGGGGATATCTTTGAGACATACCAAAGCTATAACAAAAAGAATTTTGAAAATATCTTGTTTTGTTCGCTAGATATATTGAAAAGAATTTTACGATTTTGAAATTTCAAAAATTCATAAAAAATCACGTGATGACGTCATCATGACGTAAATGTTCGGCATACATTCTGAGCAGTTAGTCTAAGTGTCTGCCAAGTTTAAAGCCAATCGGCACCATAAAAGTAGCCAAAGTGCCAGTAAGAAAGAAAACGTGTACAAATGCTATGGGCATTTGGCTGAAAAAGAAGGGGAAAAAAAAAAAAAAAAAAAAAAAAAAAAAAAAATAGAGCTTTAGTGTTTGTGGACAAACACAGGGCTGTTTCGTTTTGGTTTTTTTTGGTAGTTTGATTCTTATTCTTGAGATTTCAATGGTGGATAAAATATCTCGTTTTATGGTCGTCTAGGTCAAGCAATCATGTAGGCTTATTCATAATCTTTTTAGAAATGTGAGCATACAAGCAGTTGATGACCATGATTACGTCATCAGACGTCACACATTTTTCACATTTATATTTAAGTGTGTATGACCTAAAAATATATTACAAAAATAATTCTACAAAATTGTTTAAAATTCATGTTAGATACCACGTTTCAACTTAATCGGACTTGTACTTCTTAATATATATGGCTTCAAAAACTGCCCCTTTAAGATGACGTCACGTAACATGTGATGACGTCATCATAATGTAATGTCAATTTTCATCTATAAACCTACTAGGCTACCTAGATATTACTTTTCAACTTAATCGGACTTGTACTTTTGTTTATATATGGCTTCAAAAACTGCCCCTTTAAGATGACGTCACGTGACATGTGATGACGTCAACATAACGTCATGTCAATTTCCATTTATAACACCCGGTGGCATACCTAGATATTACGTTTCAACTTAATCGGACTTGTACTTTTGTAGATATATGGCTTCGAAAAAATGCCCCTTTAAGATGACATCACGTGACATGTGATGACATCATCATGACGTAAAAGTTTGGCACACGTTGTGAGCAGTTGGGGTAAGTGTCTGCCAAGTTTAAAAGTAGCCAAAGTGAACGGTAAGAAAGAAAACGTTTACAAATGCTAAGGGCAATAATCTAGCGAGTGCCCCTTTAAGAGGAAACCACGTGACATGTTATGACTTGATCATAACGTTATGTCAATGTTCATCTATAACACCCAGTGGCATACCTAGATATTACGTTCCAACTTAATCGGACTTGTACTTTTGTAGATATATGACTTCGAAAAATGCCCCTTTAAAGATGACGTCACGTGACATGTGATGACGTCACCATGACGTTAAAGTTCGGCACACATTGTGAGCAGTTGGGGTAAGTGTCTGCCAAGTTTAAAAGTAGCCAAAGTGGCTGGTAAGAAAGAAAAAATTTACAATTGCTATGGGCAATATTCTAGCGACTTGAAAAAGAGAATTGTTTTATGACGTCATCATGACGTCACACAATTTTCGCTTTTAGGGTATATCTTTGAGACATATCAAAGCTATCACAAAAAAGAAATTGAAAATATCATGTTTTGTTCGCTAGATATATTGAAAAGAATGTTACGATTTTAAAACTTCAAAAATTTAGCGACTTGAAAAAAGACTAGAAATCAACCCCTTTTATAAACAGCAAGCACATAATAGCCATGGTTATCTGCCCGTCCCAGAATTCCTTTGTGTTATATTGAATTTGGTCTAAATTTTGAAATGGCTCTTATTTCTTACTTGAGTGAGCCACGATCATGAAATTTTGGAATCAGGGAGAGGAAAATTCAATATATACATTTTTGTAATCGGATTGACCCATACATGCGTTTAAAAAAAGAAATGTTTTGATGACGTCATCATGACGTCACACATTTTCTCCCTTTTAGGGGATATCTTTGAGACATACCAAAGCTATAACAAAAATAATTTTGAAAATATATTGTTTTGTTCGCTAGATATATTGAAAAGAATGTTACGATTTTAAAATTTCAAAAATTCATAAAAAGTCACGTGATGACGTCATTATGACCTCATTTTAGATTTTGCATGCTAGTGACAGTATCTACCTACCCACCACTTTTCATGACGATCGGACTTATCCTTATATGTGTTTTAAAAAATCACACTTTTGATGACGTCATCATGACGTCACACATTTTTTCCCTTTTAGGGCATATCTTTGAGACATACCAAAGCTATCACAAAAAAGAAATTGAAAATATCGTGTTTTGTTCGCTAGATATATTGAAAAGAATGTTACGATTTTAAAACTTCAAAAATTTAGCGACTTGAAAAAAGACTAGAAATCAACCCCTTTTATAAACAGCAAGCACATAATAGCCATGGTTATCTGCCCGTCCCAGAATTCCTTTGTGTTATATTGAATTTGGTCTAAATTTTGAAATGGCTGTTATTTCTTACTTGAGTGAGCCACGATCATGAAATTTTGGAATTGGGTACAGAAAAATACAATGTATACATTTTTGTAATCAGATTGACCCTTACATGCGTTTTAAAAAAAAAATATTGTTGATGACGTCATCATGACGTCACACAATTTTCGCCTTTTAGGGCATATCTTTGAGACATACCAAAGCTGTAACAAAAATAATTTTCAAAATATCTTGTTTTGTTCGCTAGATATATTGAAAAGAATGTTACGATTTTAAAACTTCAAAAATTCAGCGACTTGAAAAAAGACTAGAAATCAACCCCTTTTATAAACAGCAAGCTCATAATAGCCATGGTTATCAGTCCGTCCCAGAATTCCTTTGTGTTATATTGAATTTGGTCTAAATTTTGAAATGGCTGTCATTTCTTACTTGAGTGAGCCACGATCATGAAATTTTGGAATTGGGTACAGAAAAATACAATGTATACATTTTTGTAATCGGATTGACCCTTACATGCGTTAAAAAAAAAAAGCATTTTTGATGACGTCATCATGACGTCACACAATTTTCGCTTTTTATGGCATATCTTTGAGACATACCAAAGCTATAAGAAAAATAATTTTGAAAATATCTTGTTTTGTTCGCTAGATATAATTTAATGAATGTTACGATTTTCAAATTTCAAAAATTCATAAAAAATCACGTGATGACGTCATCATGACGTAAAAGATCGGCATGCATTCTGAGCAGTTGGTCTAAGTGTCTGCTAAGTTTAAATGCAATCGGTTGCTTAAAAGTAGCCAAAGTGCCGGTCAGAAAGAAAACGTGTACAAATGCTATGGGCAAAAGTCTGAAAAAGAAGAAGAAAAAAAAACTAGAGGCATGAGGTTGGTGTTTGTGGACAAACACAGGGCTGTTTCGTTTTTGTTTTTTTTAGTTTGGATGTGAAATGTGAATACAATAATTTAAGTTTGTCAAACAATCGCGCTGCTGCCAGTTTTCTTTGGTAATTTTGAAATTAATTAAAGTTGTTTGTAGTAGTAACATGTGATGACGTCATCATAACGTCACATAAATGTTCATCTATAAACTTGCTGACCTACCTAGATATTACTTTTCAACTTAATCGGACTTATAATTTTGTTTATATATGGCTTCATAAACAGCCCCTTTAAGATGACGTCACGTGACATGTGATGACGTCATCATAATGTCAAGTCACTTATCATATATAAACCTATATGTACTGGGCTACCTAGATATTACTTTTCAACTTAATCGGACTGATACTTTTGTTTATATGGCCTTAAAAACTGCCCCTTTAAGATGACGTCATCATAATGTCAATTCAATTTTCATATATAAACCTATATGTACTGGGCTACCTAGATATTACTTTTCAACTTAATCGGACTTATACTTTTGTTTATATATGGCTCCAAAAACTGTCCCTTTAAGATGACGTCATGTGGCATGTGATGACGTCATCATGTCATGTCAATTTTCATCTATAAACCTACTGGGCTACCTAGGTATTATTTTTCTACTTAATCGGACTTGTACTTTTGTTTATATACGGCTTCAAAAACTGCCCCTTTAAAATGACGTTAAGGACATGTGATGACGTCATCATAATGTCAAGTCAAATTTCATCTAAAAACCTACTGGGCTACCTAGGTATTATTTTTCAACTTAATCGGACTTGTACTTTTGTTTATATATGGCTTCGAAAAATGCCCCTTTAAGATGACGTCACGTGACATGTGATGACGTCATCATGACGTAAACGTTCGGCACACATTGTGAGCAGTTGGGGTAAGTGTCTGCCAAGTTTAAAAGTAGCCAAAGTGGCCGGTAAGAAAGAAAACGTTTGCAAATGCTATGGGCAATATTCTAGCGACTTGAAAAAAATATTTTTGTTATGACGTCATCATGACGTCACACAATTTTCGCTTTTTAGGGCATATCTTTGAGACATACCAAAGCTATAACAAAAAGCATTTTGAAAATATCTTGTTTTGTTCGCTAGATATATTGAAAAGAATGTTACGATTCTAAAACTTCAAAAATTTAGCGACTTGAAAAAAGACTAGAAATCAACCCGTTTTATAAACAGCAAGCACATAATACCCATGGTTATCAGCCCTTCCCAGAATTCCTTTGTGTTATATTGAATTTGGTCTAAATTTTGAAATGGCTCCTATTTCACACTTGAGTGAGCCACGATCATGAAATTTTGGAATTGGGTACAGAAAAATACAATGTATACATTTTTGTAATCAGATTGACCGTTACATGCGTTTTAAAAAAAAAATATTGTTGATGACGTCATCATGACGTCACACAATTTTCGCCATTTAGGGCATATCTTTGAGACATACCAAAGCTGTAACAAAAATAATTTTGAAAATATCTTGTTTTGTTCGCTAGATATATTGAAAAGAATGTTACGATTTTAAAACTTCAAAAATTCAGCGACTTGAAAAAAGACTAGAAATCAACCCCTTTTATAAACAGCAAGCTCATAATAGCCATGGTTATCAGCCCGTCCCAGAATTCCTTTGTGTTATATTGAATTTGGTCTAAATTTTGAAATGGCTGTCATTTCTTACTTGAGTGAGCCACGATCATGAAATTTTGGAATTGGGTACAGCAAAATTCAATATATACATTTTTGCAATCAGATTGACCCTTACATGCGTAAAAAAAAAAAAGCATTTTTGATGACGTCATCATGACGTCACACAATTTTCGCTTTTTAAGGCATATCTTTGAGACATACCAAAGCTATAAGAAAAAGAATTTTGAAAATATCTTGTTTTGTTCGCTAGATATAATTTAATGAATGTTACGATTTTCAAAATTCAAAAATTCATAAAAAATCACGTGATGACGTCATCATGACGTAAAAGTTCGGCATGCATCCTGAGCAGTTGGTCTAAGTGTCTGTTTAGTTTAAAGGCAATCGGCTGCATAAAAGTAGCCAAAGTGCCTGGCAGAACGAAAACGTGTACAAAGTCTATGGGCAAAAAGTCTGAAAAAGAAGCAAAAAAAAAAAAAAAAAAAAAAAAAAAAAAAAAATCTTAACGAAAACAAGGGCTGTTTCGAAAAACTTTCGAAACAGCCAAAAAGAAAAAAAAAAAAATCTTAACGAAAACAAGGGCTGTTTCGAAAAGCTTTCGAAACAGCCAAAAAATCTTAACGAAAACAAGGGCTGTTTTGGAAAAGTTTCCAAAACAGCCAAAAACAAAATCTTAACGAAAACAATAGCTGCTCCGCAGCGCTGCGCGCCGGAGCAGCTAAATATCCCCCAATATGCTGTGGGATATGTAACAGAGAGATTTGCGCGTTTAGAAAATGTCGCGACCACTGCCACATACCCGGTAAGTATCGCGGAGCCGCACATACGTGCTGTAACTTAAAATTAAAAATCAAACCCGGAGTAACACCAATCCCGGTCATTATTCATAATTTAGAAAACTACGACGCGCATTTAATTATGCAAAGTATTTCAGAAACCGACGGAAAACTAAAGTGTATATCTAAAACATCCGAAAAATACATTTCATTTTCGATAGGTCAACTCAGATTTTTAGATTCGTTTAAGTTTTTATCTACGTCGCTAGAAAAACTAGTAGCCGCATGTCCGAGAGAAGCGTTTAGGCATATAGCGATCGCCTCAAGATAGCTAGTTGATTTTTGCTATAAGTTTGCTGATAGCTAGCTGTTTTTTGCTATAAGTTTGCTGATAGCTAGTTGATTTCTGCTATAAGTTTGCTGATAGCTAGCTGTAGTTTGCTGTATAGCTAGTTGATAGCTAGTTGATTTTTGCTATGTAGCTAGCTGTTTTTGTTGATAGCTAGCTGTTTTTTGCTATAAGTTTGCTGATAGCTAGTTGATTTTTGCTATAAGTTTGATGTATAGCTAGTTGATAGCTAGTTGATTTTTGCTAGCTGTTTTTGCTAATAGCTAGTTGGTTTTGTTGATAGCTAGCTGTAGTTGTTGTTACTTGTTGTAATTTGATATATAGCTAGATTATTAAATTTGATATTACACTCGTTGTATATCTGACTTGTGTTTAAACGTATAAACGAATATTTATAAAATGAATAACAATTTTTTTAGCATAACCATCATGAACGGTTATATTATAAAATCTATCGTAGATATGCTGAGTTCATTTATGCAAAAGACTCAATTTAAAATCGACGATACTGGGTTGTACCACGTTTACTACGATGAAAATACAAATATTTATGTAGATATCGCTCTTCCTAGAGATCATTTTTTAAAATTTAATTACAAAAAAAAGAGCCTACTTGTTTCTTTTTAAACTTGAAAAACTTACAAAAAATAACCAAGAGTATAAAACGTAAAGAATCAGTAAATTTAAAAATTAGCGGCGATGACTTATCTATTACCGTTTGTAACGACTGTAATAGTTCGAAGGTATACACAATAGTAGTCGGTATAATCGAAGACTGCGAAATAACTCAAATTACAAGCAAAGAATCTTTTTATAACGCCCAAGTCGTAGAAAGTATATGTTTTTCTAAAATCAAAAATATGATAAGCATGAGTAAATCCATTGATTTATGTATACATAAAAACTATCTGGCTATACGTTGTAAAGAAGGCCAATTATATAGTTCCTGCTTAAAAATTGGGAAAAGAGACTCTAACCCGCTGTTAAACTGTACGTTCGATAGTAAAAACTTTGCCGTTATATTAAAAATATGTAATTTAGAAAAGCAGATTCAAATATTTGCCCGAAAAGACGAAGACGACCCTCTTAAAATGACTATATTAGCCGGTAATTTAGGAGTTGTAACGTTTTATATAGAAAGGGCTATTTTGTAGGAATCCATTTCCACTTTAAATACTCGAAAGCTTTCATCATAACTTCTTCATGTTCTTCTTCTTTTATATTTGTTTTTAAAATGTAAAAATCGCCCTTTTTACACTTAAAGTTATTTTTTTGTAATAATTTATAAAGCTTATAATTTACGTTTAAAGAGTTTATACGGCTTTTATCACCGCAGTGTCTTAAAGCTTCTTCCAACTTGTCAACATCTTTTAGCAGATCTTCTAGGTATTTGTCAATATTCGGAAATTTGTTCCCGGTAATTAAATTATAAATTAGATTTATATCATCGTAAAAACTACAAAAGTTGTTTTCAGATAAAAACATATATACTTGATCTTTAGTGATGCAATTTTTATCGGATAAACGCGACGAAAGCTTGTGTTGTTTAATTTCGTCGTTTATATATAGTACGACTTTGAATATTTTAGCCTGATCTACATTTTGATCACCTTGAAACTTTTTCATGGCATCTCTGAAATGACCCTTGCGAGTATACGTATATTTATTTGATAAATTTGCTCTATCTACATCTTTAAAACTTGGACAATATCTATAACGTTTTGTTCCGTTTTACACTTTGAACAATACATACCAGCTTCATCTTTGATGAAACTATTACTTTCACATAAACAAGATATCGGCTGTATCTTTAATAATGATAGATCTATATCTATATATCTCGACGCTATCATTAAATAGGTTTTGTTAATTTTTTTGTCTTTTGTCTGAATCGTTTTTATAACTGAGAGACTTTTTATAGCCGCTGTTTTTGTAAAGATCGAAACTTTCGCAAGTTTGCCAAATGAAACAAAATTGTTGATGGCTAGATAAACTGTTTAGAATTTTCAAATTTAAATTATCGATATCGATCGTAGCATCGATTTCTCTTATTTTATGAGCGCGATAATTTAATTAATAACTTTTCATAACGTTAAACTCTATTCGTCAGAATCGATATCACAAATTAATCTCTCCGGTGCTATGATAGCCGAATCGGCTCGACAAATAATAGCTTGCTGAACATTGTATTTGATTGAAGCTCCGTAAGAGTTTTCTCCGTGCGAACCCCAATAAATATTATCAACGCTAACTAAGGGCGTTATATAACTAGGTCGATCGATATAATCGGAAAAGTCGATAATTTCCCGTTTCGACTTGTCGTACAGTTTTGATAATTTTTTTATGTAGTTTCTATTTTTTCTCGTAAGGAGTTTGATGTGCATTTTTTGTGTACTCGTTTTATCAAAGACATATTCTCCGTTGGTTTTTTTAAATTTCGAATATGAAAATGGGGGTTTTACGACGTGGTCAATTTTATTTTCTTCGTATAAACTATCGTTAAAAGAATTAAGGGTTGATATAGGCAAATTTGACGAGTTATCTTCGATACATTTATATACAACCTCGTTTAGTTTTTTGAGACAATTCATCAGGTATTTTTCGTTCTCTTTCGGTTGTGAAATGTTTTCTATAGAAGTCATATTATAACATAATTGGTACCCTGCGTGTGCTTCATTTTCCGCATTAAATGGGTAAATCTTGTTTCTCGGAAATTTAAACATGAGGTTGTACAGTTCATCGTTGTGTTTATACTTTATGTTTGAATAAATCCAGTTTGTCAAAGACGTTAGCGGGTTTGTTGTGGGTTCTTTAATCATAACCTTACGCGAATCAAAGTCACCATAAACAGTATGTTTGGTACTTGTATATTTTTCGTGGTTAAAAACTACGACGTAATTTTTGTTGTTTGTCATTTTAATAATAATAATATTATCGCATCTAAAAAGTATCATTTTTAAATCATTAATCGGCTCAACAAAATGGTATTATAGGATGCAAGTAATCGCCGACTTCGCTTTCGTTATCTGTTTCGTATAAGAAGGCTTCATAATCGATTTCGTTGTCGGGTTCGTATAAGTCGCTTCTATGAAAACATTCGCTATCTTCAAATTTAAAGATATCATCGGCAGTTATTTCGATGAGTCGCGGTCTGCTATTGTTTCTAATATATTCTTTGATTGCTTCATTTATCATAAATTCACGATACTCTTCTTCGCTTCCAATATGTTTTCTTCGTCATCGGTATCTTCTGCATATATATAGCCGGCCTCTAACCATTCGCTATAACTTTTTGAAACCAAATCTTTTAAATCAATTTCAAAAGGATCTTCATCGTGTTTATATTCTTGCCTGGAATAAATAAGATATTCTATTAGATATTCATCTTCTGCTCTAATGTCTAAGTCTTCATCTTTGTGATAAGGAATATAAAAGTATACAACAAAATAAATTTCTTTTTTTTCTCGCATATGTTTTACGAGTTGCTCTTTTCCGGCTATATTGTATAAACAATCTATCAGATTAAGCAACATGCCTTTACTAGCACAGAGGTGTACTATTTTTATTAGAGATTTTAAATCTACTTTTATATGGTCTATTTGTATCGCGTGTATAATGATCTTCATCATCATCCATACAATTTGTAACGTGTCGAGTATGTTTAAATACAGAAACAATTTTTTCTAAAAGTTCGGGCACTTCTATTAACTGTTGTGTTTCCATCTCTATTATAGATAACCATTTTATTTCTTTAAGATAAAAAAACTTTTTTTTTTTACCCCTTATTTTAGCGATAGAGGGTGATGGGTGTAAAATATAGAAAGAGAGAAGAGTAGCGATATCGGGCGAGATAGAGTTGAGGGTTTATTGCATATACACACCCATTTCAACCTCGCAAACAATCCTGGATTCGCCAAAAAAATTACCAGAGGCAAACGGTATGTTTGAGACGACACCCCAATTCTATACAACTCATAACCCGAAACATCTTAATTCTATACGACGACTCTTAGACATTTAGCTGAGTCAGCAGCCGGTATTCCGAAACACCCCAAACCTATACAACGACTCTTATAAATTTTGTTGGGTCATAGTCGCCTGTATTCAAAAACCCCCCAAACCTATACAACGACTCTTAGAAATTTAGCTGGAGATTTTGAATTTTTGGGATTTGTGATTTGAGATTTAAATTGGAGATTTGTGATTTGAATTGGAGATTTGGGATTTGAATTGGAGATTTGGGATTTGAATTTAAGATTTGATTTTGAGGCTTGTGATTTGAATTGGAGATTTGAGTTTGAGATTTTAGATTTGGGGTTTGGGATTTTAGATTTGGGGTTTTGGATTTGGGATTTGAATTTAAGATTTGATTTTAAGATTTTAGATTTAGGATTTGGGATTTGGGATTTTTGTTTAAGATTTTAGATTTGGGATTTGGGATTTTAGTTTAAGATTTTAGATTTGGGGTTTGGGATTTGAATTTCAGATTTGATTTTAAGATTTTAGATTTGGGATTTGAGTTTGAGATTTTAGATTTGGGATTTGGGATTTTAGCTTAAGATTTTAGATTTGGGATTTGGGATTTTAGATTTATATTTTAAGATTTTAGATTTGGGATTAGGGATTTGAGTTTGAGATTTGAGATTTTGGATTTTGGATTTTAGTTTAGAGAGATTTTTGGGCGCGAAATTTGGGCGATTTTTGGCGGAGAGCTTTTTTCTCGGTTTTCGATTTTTAGAGGTTTTTGAAATTTTTGTCGTATAGGGGTAGGAGAAATTTAGAGGTGGTCTGAAATCAGCCTTTACCTACTACTGATGTCATCATCACAAAATACGATTTAATTAATAAGTTAATTACGGCTTCGAAAGTTTGCTTCAATTGTGTCAATATCACAATTGCATGCCAAATTTTCAATGTGTATTTTACGGGCTATTAGTTCTCACAGGGTCGGTTATGCAAAATCACCAATGTTTGAAATATGTATGCATGCCCTAAAAGTAATATATATGCATGCCCGTCCCTTCCCATTAAATAAAAATATCAGTAGACCTTATGCGTTAAGGCGGCGTTAGAGGGCACTGGTTTTGTATCACTAGGATATGGGTAACCTTTTGAACAATCACAGTTAATAAATAACAAAAAATAGCTCTGAGACAAAATATAACCTCTGAGACATCCGAATGTCTCGTAACCTCTGAGACATAGTGATCAGTCAAGTATTACGGTCTGAAAATCTCCAGACTATCCGTAAATAAAAATTACTAGAAAAAACCTGAATTTTCTCAGATGCAACAAAGAAATCAAACAAGATCACACTGATATAAGAACAGAGAAACAATGTGATTTAATAATGAGAATATTCGAGAATCAATAGGGTTTAACAAGTGTAGAATTAAGAAAAGATCTTATACAATATATAACTTAAAAGATCTTACTGGCGATGACTTATATAGGCGAGGGCTCAGACGACTTGGGCAGCTCTGCAATGGGCAAGGACGACTCCAATAATACGAGCGAATACAATTCTTTGACGAGCTGGAACACAGGGCGAATTCACCTCCATAACAGCCGAAGAGAGACGAAAACAGCATGCAGGGGACGACACAAACTGGCTCCCGTCGCGAAAATATGGGGATATGAGACCCCAAATAGTGAACCGACGACAGTTCACAGATAAATGTTTCTTTTTCGGAAATAAAACTCAGCTCTAACTGTCTCCAGACGCTCCTACGCAGACGAGTCATATACAGGTCACAGGTCCCGATACAAACAGCTCGATGAACCCAACGAAATTCTCCGTCCGTCTAAAAAATAATCTCAAGTCCTGATTTTATTCCCAAGCTAGCCCGTATATAAATTTAAAAGGATTTCATTCATTCCAGAGATTACTAGAAATTCTAGAGAACCGTACAAATTACGTCACATCTAAAAATAATCCTCTACACAGCCCCCGAATACAATTACTATGTTTCTGGAAAAGACTATAGACGAATCCGGCGACCAAAATTAGAAGCATTTACTGCGGTGGCATCACGCTCGCGTGCGTATTTTACGCACGCGCTCGATGCAGCTTCGACCAACAGGGTGTTTACAACTTGCCTAAATGCGCGCGCGACTGAAATTAAAGAACAAGCGCAATCTGCACGCGAGCGCGGCACCACTGTAAAAATGGCGTCGGCGAATTCCTGTATAGCGTATACGAGATAGACCTGGCGTATGCGAGAACCTTCTGGCACATGTACATTGTATAAGGCTTGGCGTAAACAACTCTGACCCATTCATTCACGGGGTCAGCCGAGGTCGCACGCGTATGCAACTAAGTGGCGCGTGGCCTCGTCGCCCACGTTTGCGACGGTTGTACATTATAACACTGAATGAGGGGCGTATATATACTTTCTGCTAGTGGAATTTCATAACACTTATTACATTTACTGTGCGCACATAACACTTGCAACAGCGACTTGCAAAAAGGCAATATGGCTGCGGAGATGCGGTTATTGGTTGCTATTGACAACGATGATGAATTAATTCTTCTATCCGAGTTACTGAAACTAGCAATTCCTAAGTTAGTCTTTGAAAAAAAGAACCTTCGATCTCTCGTCATTTTCGGAGCACGAATGCTGACAACTTTTCCGATTTGATAAGCCCGATGTTCTTCGACTGTTCTCATCATAATTACGTGCCCAAACGGTACAGTGGTAAGAGGAGTTGAGGGGCTTTGCACAGTACTAAAACTAAAAGACTTTATAACAAATCCGAGATTAATGAACTACATACGTAGGTCTGTATGCAGCAAAATGGAAAGCGATCGATACTGATGAACAATAGCAAAAACCATTGTGACCGCAAGCTTAATATAAGGCATCCTAAATCTACACGTGTCAGGGAGTCGGGCGTGGCTATGATAGAGGGTGGACGTGTCTCAGTCAGTGGCGCGAAATTTAAATCCTCTTCTTTGCCTTTGATTACCAGTGATTGACTCTTCGGCCAAGGCTTCATTTTGTCCGGACTTTGGTAAGCAATATTAGTATTTCAAGAGGTGTTACCGTATTTGTTCATCTTTTCTCCCTCCCCTGGTTCCCAAATCGGCCAAAATGGCCGAGTACCTGGACTCAGAATCCGATGAAAACTCTTGGGCGCATTTATCCCAACAAACCCCCATGGAAGCACAGGAACCCGAATATGACCAAAACCGCTCAACTCTGGATATCTTATTCAGTCAGTCTCAAAAACAATCTCAGTCGCAAAATACTAGAAAACGACCACAATCCAGCCTATGTTACAGTGCTGTCTACTCCGACTCGGAAAGTGACATCCTTAAAACGAACAACCAACTAAACGCAGGTACATACAAAACACCCAAAGCCAACCCACACTAGTCATAATCAACTCCCCTGATGTTAAATTAGCTAAGATAAACCCAATCAGAATTGCTAAAGCACTTAATAATTTTGGAAAAGACCTAATCAAGAGTGTGTCTAGAAACAACCAAGGAGGGATCACAGTCCGCTGCCACACCCCTGCGCAAGCACAGGAAATGAAAACCATAACTCGACTCGATCAATGGACTGTACATACTGAATACGCGAAATCAGAAACCCAGAGTAAAGGTGTCATTACAGGAATAGATAGGCCTACTGATATAACTGACGACGAACTACTTTCTTCTTGTAAAGAAAAGGGAGTCATTGGAGTTAAACGCCTTATGCGACAAAGAAACGGCAAACTCGAAAAAAGCCTATCCATCTGTCTGACCTTCAACACGCCTAAACTGCCGTTCGAATTTCAAGTAGGGTACCAGCTTTTCACAGTAAAACCTTTCATCCCTCCAGTTATTCGATGTTTTAACTGCCAAAGGTTAGGCCACACGGCAGCCAATAACTGCAGAAGTACCACACGATGTGTACGGTGCGGAGGCCCTCACTCGTACGAACAGCGCAATCAAAAAGAAAATGCTAAATGTTGCAGATGTGGGGGCAGCCATTCGTCTGCGTATGGAGGCTGCAATACGATAAAGCAAGAAAGAAAAATCCAAGGTTTTAAAGTAACCTATAATATCTCCTACGCTGACGCAGCTAAGGCTATAAAAACTGATATCAGTATCCGTCCCGATAACACTTCCACCCAGCAGACGCAGAAAGCCTACCAGCAAACTCCCGTAGCTCAACCCTCCACTAGTTACAATGGAAACAAACCCCATCAACAGTTCACCGAGAATAATACCAAGGATACCACAAATAACATGCCCCCAACCACCCCACCGGTAAAAACCTACAAAAATGCCTCAACTCAAACTGATGAAACAACACAAACGCAAACCGAACACGTACAATGCATCTGTAATGAGCAATCCTTAACGGAACTACTGACTGGCACTATGCAAATCTGGGACTCTATCAAAAACAAAGAAGAAAGAATTTCAGCGGTGAAGGCCCTCAAATATCACGTCACCCCACTCGGGGCCACTCCTCTACATAAAACTACACAAAGAAAACAGTCTTCTCAGTTAACAAAGAAAGGTGACTCGAACCATGGACCACTCCAACCTGAGACCAAATCACCGCCCCGATCAAACAAACAGAAACCCGGTCGCTAGTAAGATCTTAACCTAGATAGAAACCAGACTAATAAAGGAAAACCCAAAAACGTTTTTCATGATTTTTCTCCTCATGGTTCTTATCCATCAGTGGAATGCACATCACTCACAGCCCATAGTAAAGAATTCAAAAATTCCATTTATTCCTGGGCACAGCAACCTGATCTTATTTGCATGCAAGAAACTTGGCTTAAAGAAGGGAAAAACATCACCTTTCCTGGTTATAACATTTACCGCAATGACAGACAGAATATCGGGCCAAAAACAAAGGGTGGAGGGTGTGCCTTTCTAGCAAAACGTGACCTCGCCTTTAAATATATAATTGGTTCCGAAAACTCCGTTGAATACCAAATTGGCAAACTCTATGACACAAATAGAAATGCCATCACTCTAGTAAATATTTATAATCCGTGTAATACTTTAGATGCCAAGTCTCTTAAAGAAATGTTGAATAAAATTGATCAACATTGCATAGTTTGTGGTGACTTTAACAGTCACAACCCACTGTGGGGAAGTTCCAAACTAGACCTTATGGGCCAGATCATTGACGACATACTAATTGATACGAATATGGTCTGTATTAACTCCGGCGAGGGCACAAGAGTCAATACATCTCATGGCTCTTTTTCCTGTATTGATGTTACCTTTGTCTCGCCAGGCTTAGCTGCCAAATGTAACTGGTCAGTCCTAAATGACACCTGGGGTAGCGATCATTGCCCTATCCTCATCGAAGTCAATCATCCAATCTACAAAAACCCGATGAACAACACCCCTAAATGGTCCCTTAAGAAAGCCGATTGGGGCAAATTCGAAACTGCCTGCAATAAATACATTACTAAACCCAGCGAGTTGGATGCTATTGAAGATACGTATGCCAATTTCATTCACCAACTTGATTCTGCTATGAACTGTTCCATTACCAAGACTAACCCAAATCACTCCAAAACGCCCTCCTCCTGGTGGAACGACGAATGCAAACAAGCTATTGCCAACAAAAAGGACGCCCTGAAAACCCTTAGGAAAACCCGCCTTCTTTCAGATCTCATCATCTACAAAAGGGCATGTGCAATCGTCAGGAAAACCACCAATAAAGCTAAACGAAAAGATTGGGAGAATTTTTGTAATGGAATAAATAAAAAAACCAACACTAAAACTATCTGGAACAAAATTAAACGTATCGAAAAAACTCGCAATACTAACAGTATTCCTGTACTTCGTCATAATGACACCGACGCCATCACAAATAAAGATAAGGTTGAAGCCCTTGCCGATAGTTTTACTCAAGTTAGCAGTACGAATAATTACTGTTCCTCCTTTATTTCCATCAAAACTAAAGCTGAAGATACCTTCTCCTTCAACGATAACAATGACAGTATTATTAATGAGCCATTTAATATTGAAGAATTAAATCATGCCATTAATTCGTCTAAATGCAGTACTCCAGGAAAAGACGGTATAAATAACGCCGTTCTTAAACGTCTCCCTGTGAATATTCGGGATTACTTTCTTCTTATTTTCAACATGATATGGCATACTTCCTATTGCCCTAAACAGTGGAAAGACGCTATTCTCATCCCACTCCTGAAACCAGGGAAAGATTCCACTAACCCTCTGTCATATAGACCAATAGCTCTGACTTCTACCATTTGTAAAATTATGGAACGCATGGTCAACTTCCGCCTTCTCTGGTATTTGGAAACACACAACTTACTATCTAAATGCCAGAGTGGCTTCCGAAAGGGAAGAACAAAGAAAGTACCTTGGCTATTTTCCTCGACATAGAAAAGGCCTATGATATGCTTTGGAGAAAAGGGATAATAATAAAACTTCACTCCTTAGGTATCTACGGCCGAATAACCAAATGGCTGGACAGTTTTCTTACTGATAGGAAAATTCAAGTTCGAATCAACAACACTTTTTCTGAAGAAAGAACACTAGAAAACGGTGTCCCACAGGGTAGTGTTATTAGTCCGCTCCTGTTTAATATTGCTGTCAACGATATCATCAATGAAGTCAATGATGCAAACTTTGCACAATACGCGGATGACATTGCCATATGGAAATCACACAGAAACATTCCCTACCTACAAAAGAAAATTCAGCAAAACCTCGATAATATCAATAAATGGTGTAAAAAGTGGGGCTTCAAATTATCTGCAACTAAAACAATTGCTGTTTTGTATGTTCACGAACAAATTGAAACACGCCAACATTTCCCTATACATTCAAAATCTAGCGGTATACCTGTTCTTCGACAAAATTTCTGGGAGTAGCCTTTGACAACAAATTAACCTGAAAACAACATATCGACAGTGTCCTCGTCAAGTGTAAAAAAGGCTCAATATTCTGAGATGTATATGCGGAAATTCCTGGGGTGCCGACTGCAAAACGCTGTATCAACTCTATTCTGCCCTCATAAAACCCATCTTAGAGTACGGGTGTGAAGCCTTGGATTCTGCCTCCCTGACGATGAAACAAAAACTCGATAGCGTTCAATACCAAGCCTTGAAAATATGCATTGGAGCTATTCATGGATCACCACTCTACAGATTGCAAACCGAATGCGGTGACCCTCCTCTCGCTTTACGCCGACAATTTCTGTGCAATCTTTATGGAATTAGAATGAATGCTCTCGACAACCATCCTAATGAATACTTCAAATTTGATAACTGGCAAAAACACTACTTTGCTGAAAAGTGGCTTTCCTCGACCCACAGTACCCCTTTCGAAGCAAGGGTCTCTCATTTTCCTTTTACCATTTTCCCCCTTAAGGATCCCTTCCCTTTCTGGCACTACAATAAGCCCTACTTTTCCACGAAAATGTTGTCTCGAGTGGCGCATACTGATAATATTTACGACAAGAGAAGCCTAAGCCTAGAAATTATTAATACTACATGGAACAACTCTCTTCATGTCTACACAGACGGTTCGTATAACCCTACTCTTGATACGGTCGGATGCGGCGTTGTTATTCCCCAACTGAGGTACTCCAAAGGTTGTCGTCTCAATAACGGTGTCTCGGTCTTTACATCGGAACTTTTTGCTATCCTCCTTGCCCTGGAATGGATTGAAGATGTTCAGCCACTACACACCTGTATTTTCAGCGATTGTCTTCGTGCCTTGCAGGCCATCTCTAAACCATTTCCTCAACACAAAATAGTCTGTGATATACGACACACTCTAATTAATATTCACAATCAGGGCAACATAGTTAATTTTGAATGGGTCCCAGGTCACTGTGGTATCCCTGGAAACGAAAGAGCTGATCAAACCGCTAAGTCAGCCACCTATAAAAGCAACATTGATCACCACATCCCTCTGCTGGATACGGAAATCAAACGCATTCTTAAAGTGCAACTCAAAGAACAATGGGGTAAAACAATTCCTAATCTGGATCCTACAAAGAATATGATATATGAGGCTTCACTCTCCTTCTCAAGTTGGGGAATGAGGCATAACCATGAAATTTCTATGCACAGACTACGTCTTGGCGTATGCAAAAACCTCAGGAATTTCCTCCACAATATCGGCAAACATCCTGACGGATTATGCGAAACTTGCGCATGTCCAGATGATGTCGCCCATTTTCTTCTCAATTGCCAAAAGTACACAACTCAAAGGCAAAACCTCCTAAAATCGCTTGGCCTCCAAAATGCACAACTGAATCTTACACAACTTCTTGGACAAAAACAAAACTGCTCCCACAACATTAAATATGTCCAAAATTGTAATGTGACTGTTTAAACCTTGCGGTACACCTCTTTGACTTACTAAATATTGTTTTTCTTTTGGGGGGCGGGGGGTGCACCGGTACGGTGATGGGGGAGCTAGTGTTTGGCCGGACATAGCGTCACACGTCATCACCTGGAGGTGTTGCGGACCTGCAAATCTACCGGCGGGGCCCGGGCCCTTAAATTGCAGGGGACACGGTCCGACCTCGCAGGACTTTCGTGGCGGTTTTTGCCTGGAGGATCACGGGCTCCTCATGTCACCAAAGCACCCCTCTCCTTTTAAATGGTATCGTCCTACCCCCTCTCGGTGGTATTGACCGCCGCAACGCGGCGCTATACGATTTTTGGTATCGACTCCCAAGTCTTTTATTTCGAGTACTCCACAGACACAGCACGCGTCACCCATCTGGCCACGAACCGTACTGATTCTACTGTTTATTAACTGTAGCTGCAGAATCCTCTTATGTTAATGGCGCAAAGGACACTTTGTTGTGTGTCATATGCGCCATCTCTCACTACTACCACTACACGTGTCAGAGTACTTATACAAATCGATTTTACGCATACGACGTTACGTGTAGGGCTTAAAAGGAAGGACTGCGCCGGGGAAACTGATGATGTCATATACCACTGTTAGTATTTCAAGACAATCGTCTTGAACTTGTGTCAACATTTAAAACAAACTTAGTTTTAAACACATGAAATCAACCGTATGCGCTTAAAATGAAAACTGAAAACTTGTCTCTTAAGTTTACTAACCAATATTTAAAGGTTGTAAGCCATAAATGTGCGGGAAAAGTTTAGAAATCCACATGGCCTGTCACAATAAATTGCCTCCGGGATAGCAACTGTTGTCAATGTGCTTGCGTTTCAAACAGAGTAAAAGACTCAAACACCCAGTAATGCTCCATCAATAACAAGAAGTCTTTCTCACAGTACAATGCAACACTCTATCACTAACAAAAGAAAAAACAAGACGTAAGGAAAGTCTTTTTTTCTGGTTTAATCATTGAACAGTTTCTTCATTGAACAATGTTAAAGTCAAGAGCCTCAGCGGGTGGACGATCCGAATGCAGCCACAACAGCCTGGCACCTCCTCCTCATACTGTTCACGAACCGAGTCACACGTTGCTGTGGGATGGCGTCCCATTCATCAATCAGGATCTCTTGCAGATCTGTTGCACATTCCCATCCTCCAAGCAAAAGGGGAATGCACTGTATGACAATAGCAATGCATTTTGTAACATTTTACTGTACACCCAGCCCCATATTCAGCTGTGCTGCACATCCCCCAATTGCTTAATCATAACAAATGACACATCATTGTAAAGACGAATAACAGGGCTTTCCAATGATACCAAATTTAAGGAAAAGGAGTTGGAAACAAGAGAGAAATCGTCTGTCAAACTTGAGTTTCCGAACTTTTTTGAGGAGTTAATAATAAAAAAAATAAAAAAATATTTACTTCGTTTTCGAGGGATGTAGCGCCACCTTTCGATACATTTACCGTACCCTTCACACCTTTCACGATGCCAACTGATTACCTTCACGTTGCCATTAAACCACTGAAAAACCCTTTACCTCAATCCATACCATACTGCGCATACCGTGAATACCATACGATACCATATATACTCAAAAACGCAATCGTTCCATTTAATAGAATTGAAACTTTTTTAATAATACCTTTTGGGTGATCAGAATCACTGATTTCTGTGCACATAGGCCTATTAAAAGAAGGAAGATTTTACTCGTTTTGCGGTACGTTCCTTCTGTGTAGCTTCGCAAAATGGTCCGGGTATGGCACTTGGATAATTATGAGGGGGACCTGAAGGAACCACACCAGCTGGATCCACCGCAGTTTGTCGATTTGGACTACCTGAAACCTCTGGGAATTATGATCTGGAAGGTACAGTACATTACCATGCATGTCGTTATATAACCTAGTTTCAATTGTAGCAACCGTCTCTGTGCAGCGCCCCGTTTGTTCATGGCGCATAATTTACGGCAACATCTAAGGAGTCCTATAGACCAATTTCACGTGACCTAAGCAATCATTATTGGACCGCCTATAGCTCGTGTACTTCGCCATAGTCGGTATAGCCTTGGTCACGGCTAATATCTCCCTAGCCAAAACTGTTTGAGTCACCCCATTAAACTTTTCTAAAGTTGTGGTCGTACCGTCATCTCGACCCTTTTCAAATTCATGTCAGTTTGGGCCATCAAACTTGTCTTTTGAGCAACAAATTCGCGTAAAGTATGAACCGAACTTTATTTTGACATCCTGATCAATTAAAATGTACCCTATACGTCACCATTTTGGTGTAATAACCTTCGTAATTTGATGTGAATGATTGCCGTGAGTGATTGGTTTCTTACAGGTGGATACAGACAACTTGAAGGACGAAGGATTTGAAAAGATTAAAAAGGAGCGAGGTTACGTCTTGGAAGACGTCACATGCAAAGTAACCAGGGATGCGCTGCCAAACTATGACGAAACGGTGAGAGTAAACGGGTGACGGGGTCAGACTTGTGATGAAAGCAGCTTGGGATCAGTAGCTTTATTTATTAGGGAAGAAAAAGATAATCCACGCAACAGATGCCCTGCATTTGAAATTTCACATGTGTAGGGGTGAGGGAAAAAGTCAGAGACATTCTCTCCCTAAAGTGTCCCTAGGAAATATTGCAGCATACCTACATAATTATTACCACATCATTATTATCATTCCTGAAACATACAAGCTTCCCAGCTTCCTGGCAAAGATAGGCCTACCGCCAGCTGCATGTAAAGCGTACATGTATGGGCTAATCAAACATACCATTTACCGTACCGGTACCCGTGTGTGGAGAGAAGCAATTTGTGACAGTGTCTTGCTCAAGGACACAAGATCCGGCCAGATTACTGACCACTGCTGCTGCATGCTGTTGATTGGGTGAGCTTGTTCTGGTGTTATTTCTGATGCTACCGGTATTACCAGCTGCTGTTGGGCTGCTGCTATTTCTGTTTTTGATGCGTTTGCTGTCATTGTTGCTTAATTGCCGCTGTTGTTAGTGCTGCTGTTGAATGTTGCTGATGCCGGTGCTGATAATGATGATGATTCTGATGCTGTTACTGTGCGTCAGCTGGTTGTTTCTTCTGCCACCACAGTTTCTGATGCTGTTGCTGGTACTCATTGTTTATTTGCTGCTTCTCACGTTCTCTTCTTATACGCTGTTGCTACTGTGTATTTGACTGCATGCTGCTGCTACTGTAACTGCCTCTGCTATTGCTGCCTCTGATGTACTGCCGAGGGTTTCTGAAGTGCGGTTTCTTTACACTTAGGCGTTTTTCCTGTCAAACAGCTAAAGAAGTTCTCCCAAGAGCACATGCATTCGGATGAAGAGATCAGCTTGATGCTGGAAGGCAGTGGTTACTTCGATGTGCGCAACAAGGATGACAAGTGGGTGCGCATTGCGGTGGAGAAGGGTGACATGCTCAGTCTGCCTGCCGGACTCTATCACCGATTTTCTCTGGACACTAAGGTAGGCCTTGCCTACGGGCCTAATATATATATTGACTGGCTTAATAACCAAATTGCTGTGAATGGAATTCGATTTTTATGGAAGGATTTTTAATGAGGGGATAAGAGTTTGATGATCTGATCTTTTTCCCACGCCAGTAATAACTGAGGAGGGGTGTTGCCGCTTTTAGTGGATCGATGACACCCTAAGGCCTGCGTCAAACGTCGTGCTTCTGCCGTGTCGAATGTAGGCCTAATTCATTTCGGTGCGGCAAAAGCGCGACGAATTCTGTACTGGTGTCAAACGTCGAATTTAATATATCAAATGCTTGTTGTATTTAATTGTAAAAGACAAAATTGTGCGTAATTTTGCTATTTTAAATAGCATAAGAGCAGCCAGGAAAGAGGACTTTTCAAGCAGCAGACTTTCGTGATACATAATTTGTTGAGAATATCTGTCGCATTTTACATGACAAGTCGAGAAAAGGCAACCGTCATACAGAGCGCCCGTTCCTGCAGACGTTTAATTAGAAATAAAGGTTGGTTCCAAACAATTATGGACGCATACACAAACAAAGGGTTTAAGCCAGTGTTGTAGTACTCGTACTCGGTACTCGTACTCGAGTACTACTCGAGTACCGTATTTAGAGTACTCGTACTCGTACTCGTACTTGTACTCGAATGTCAAAGTACTCGTACTCCACGTACTCGTACTCGGCCAGCAAAGTACTTGAACTCGACGTGTCGAAATTGTACTCGATCATCAAGGTACTCGTACTCGAATAGCAATACTCGAAAAAAGAAACGTATGGCTTGACTTATCACGGCTTCACTGATTATTTTATCTATACTTTCAAATGGTTGATTGCGGAGAAATCGACTTCCTCTGCGCACTGTCCGGACAAATTCGCTTGTACCCCCCGCCCTGCAAACAGGGCGCTGGGCATGGGAAGGGCTGATGTCGCTTCACAGAATCTTGTGAAGGAAGTACGGATGGCATGGGTAACTTATCATGACCTTTGCATGCAGCTTTGTAGCAGTCGAGTTTGTGCTCCGCATGCTACGTCACAGGTCATGCAAAATCTGTCCAATGAGAGTTCAAAGAGATCAGCCCTTGCCAGCGTCCTGTTTGCAAGGTGGGCGGGGGCCACGAGCGAACTGGACAAATATCTAGCCATGAACCCGTAATTGGGCCAATCATATGTGAAACGCCGAGGTGTTCTCAAAATGTTCGTTCGATAGTTTCGTGCGAAGTTTCGGCGCGAACTCCGCAGGAGGTGGTCTTCAGATCTTGCCTCGTTTTCATAGAATTATTATCTTGCAATTTCCGCAAATTGTACCTTACGGTACCCTCCAAAATCCCAAGCCTCCGGGCAATATCGCGGTTGGAATTCCCCCTCCCCATGCCGATGCCAGGCTTGGATCATCCCTTTTTATTGATCGTTGATCTCACTTTTGAGTGGCATTGGCGCTTTCTGATACAGTATTCCAATTCAAATTATCCACCCTTATAAGGCCAGGGGATTCTAGTTTCAATATTTATGAATGGTCATGGAGATTGACCTGTTAAATATTCATAACACGGCCCAAAACACAGCGCGCCTTTTCCCCTATTGGCTTAAATACCAACTTAATGCTTCATGATCATGAATACATAAATGAGGCAATTCAAGATGGCGGTTTAACGTTGACCGCGCGCAGTCAGTGATGTCACGTCGGGAAGTGGCATTTTTTTCCATGAAGGAGTGAGTGTTTTTGTGTTGGAAACTTGCATATTACTGACTAAAATAATGACAAAGACACAGGTTTGGAAAATTTATTTAACATCCACGTTTTCAAAGATCGTAGATTCTTTGTAAATAAAACTTGATTGTAGAGTGCGTAAATACAAGGTCCCATTTAATATATTTGAGTTCCGTTTAAACGTTTGGGAAAATGTCTAACTAAACAGATTTGCATTTTTTTCGTTTTAACGTGTAAACGTCCCATCCTTACTTCAAGCACAATGTACTTGGACTCGTACTCGTACTCGGAAATACAAGTACTCGGACTCGTACTCGTACTCGGAAATACAAGTACTTGGACTCGTACTCGTACTTGGAAATACAATTACTCGGACTCGGAGACCTGTACTTGTACTCGTTTGGCAAAGTACTCGGACTTGAATGGTACTCGGCAATCTAAGTACTACTCGGTATTAGGGAAAAAGTACTCGACAACAACACTGGTAAGCAAACATTTGGGTTGTCGTAGGCAACTTTCAATTTCATTCTCAACAACATAGAACATGACTTACAACGTCAGACGATGACCGAAGACCTCATTACCGGTACCATAGACATGTGTTTAGCAATTTGCCTGTATCGTCTGAGCAGGGGATATTACAATTACACGAAAGCGGAAATGGCCGGAGTGGGCACTTCGACAGTTTCAACCATAGTCCAAGAAAAGATGTTGGACGTGGAGAAACATTGGCAATTTCCTTGCTGTTGGGCAGCAATAGACGGTTGTCATATTCCATTTAAGTGCCAATGTGCAAGGAATACCATAACTTCAAAAACTTGTATTCGATCGTCCCGATGGGATTGCTGGACGCCAGGTACAGATTTATTTCGGCAAGCTGCGGTTTTCTAGGGAATTCACACGATTCTATTATTTGCAGTCCCTCATCGATCTATGGGAGAAACTACAAGAAGGGCAAATAGTCCCTTCGTACGCTAACAATTTTGACGGGGTGGATGTTTTCCACTTATTCTGGGAGATTCTGCATTCCTTTCACACCCTGGTTGATGAAAACATATACCCATGCAGTTTTGACTCGGGAAACTTTTTCGTTTGTTTGCAATTTCCTTCCTCAGGTTTTTAAGCACGCATGCGCATTCCAATTACGTCAAGCCGAAGTAGAAATTTATTTTAATTCGACACGACGCTAGCACGACGTTTGACGCCACACCGTGCAACTGCCGTGTAGCACGACAGAGAGGCTGTCGTGCTACACGGCAGAGTCGATCTTAAATAAACGATTTGCGTCAAACGTCGTGCTTCTGTCGCATTTAATTGAAAAATTTCCCGATATTTTAGTTCGACACGGCAGAAGCACGAAGTTTAACGCAGGCCTAAGCTTCTCACCATGTATTGGCAAAGTATTAACAAATTCTGACACCCATGCTTCGCTGGTCTTTAATATATTCAAGACCGCACGCAGTACCAGTCTAAAACAAAGGTTTAAACACCCCCTCGCGGCGGGCTGTCTACCAGTAGGAATTGTAAAACTATATCCCAGTCATTTATGAAATGCAAATTATTCAGTGGTCGTTAATTAAGCCAGGTTAAAGGATCAGCTTGATTGTTACAGTTGCCTTTTATCCCTACAAAAGCTCTTGATCCATTATCATCATTTTTCCAGTGCTGTAGTCGAGTCCACCCAATCCGAGTCGGAGTCCGAGTCCGAGTCCTTGGGGTCCGAGTCCGAGTCCTTGCGTCCGAGTCCTTGCGTCCGAGTCATTGCGTCCGAGTCCGAGTCCGAGTCCGAGTCCGAGTCCGAGTCCGAGTCCGAGTCCGAGTCCGAGTCCGAGTCCGAGTCCGAGTCCGAGTCCGAGTCCTTGTGTGAATCTCAAAGTACATGTACAATGTTCTCGTTGACACCGAGACAGTACACAAATACTACACAACATGGTCAAAATGGGGATTTACGGTAATTATGGATTTTATTTATGGAGAGCAGATGAGAACAAAATCAGAAAGAATTTAATAAACTGAATACATTTTAAAAATGTGTATTATGTCATTTAATATTGTCAGCAATACTGTACATTGGGGGAGGCCCATATTGCTTTTGTCATGACCAATCCATCATGTTCAACATGTCCAAGGCTATTCCAAGACAGGAAGAGTATGCCATGGTCTAGAAATAGCCTACCCCTTCAATTATAGTATCTATACAGATTGTAGTACACTTGAGAGTAAACAAAACGAACCCACATTTTTCTCCATGATTAGTTAAAAAATGTTTCTCATTTTTAAAAATAATTTAATGGTTTTTGCACTGAACGAAAGCTCATGGGTTATAATTTCATGCGGACTTGTATGGTAAAAAATTACTTAACAAAATATAGTAAAAATTTGCAAGTAAAACAGATGATCGGTATATGAAAACTGTTGTTCGTCTAATTCTCTAACTTTCTAGGCCAGCGAGTATAGATTATCTGTACTAACGGGCAACTGGAAACATTTGGGATCGTTTTTTTTTAATTGCCCAACATCAGACTCTATAAAATGACAGGCGCTATAAAATTACAAAATTTCTGTACGCTGTAGGCCTACCGGGATTTGTGTACTCGCTGCAGATGACCGGTGAAGTTGGATGTCGTTCCACTAGTTTCAGAGATCGTAGCTTTGCAGAATTTACAGATTGCAGAATGTTTTTTTTTGCCAGTTTTGGGGCATTAATATTCCTTGTGATTTGTAAATCCATACCTAATCACACGGGACTGTGCCGACATGATGGAAATTTGGGACGAGCAGCAGCAGTATACATGTATCGATGTTCGGAATTTGCTATGCATGTACAAGTTAACCTCGAAGTGGTAGGTCAAACTTTAGCTTTAACATAATGTTGTAATGATTTTTTTATTGAAATTGTAATACACGAACTATTTTAGCAGACAAAACAAAATATGAGAATGTTTCTATGGTGCAGAAATTTAAATAAGTACTTCACAATTTTGAAATGTAGAAGATTAATGATGTCATGAATATCAGTTGGAAAGTACTGCTGGTATATACTAGCCTATATACTAGCGCGAAATAGATTTTTATGAATGAATCACTTTCGGCCAATCAAAACGCGCACCACATACTACAAGTAAAACCGGTATTCCGTCTCCGAAGCGTATTCGCAAGTAATGGACGTCGAGCACCAGCCACATGACTTTGCGGCTCGACTGGCAACTACACAGACACCTCGCCAAACAGCGTATTCGATTGCAGGGACCGGTACTGATTTGTACGTCACACGCACGTGCGTACGTAGAGCGCGCGAGCAAACGGCGAATTGTACCCAGTCTCCACGCCGCGCGTCGCTGTTGGACCGACGTCTCGTCAGGCAACCGTCCAAACCTCACGTACTGAACGTACTCAACCTCATCCTTAGGGTCTACTTTCAGCCTGGTTCTGGAGGCGTATTGCTCGAACACCATGGGGACGAGGTTTACGCGTGCTGTACTACGTACATGTAGGCTACTGACGAGATTTGCAAACTGAACACTCCGACGTCGTCAAAAAATTGCGGTAAAATTAAAGGTAAAAATCGGCTTTTTTGGGCCGGACTCGGGCCGAGTCCTCGAGCTAGTCGAGTCCTTATTGTCCGAGTCCGAGTCCGAGTCCGAGTCCGAGTCCGAGTCCGAGTCCGAGTCCGAGTCCGAGTCCGAGTCCGAGTCCGAGTCCGAGTCCGAGTCCGAGTCCTGACTGTCCGAGTCCGAGTCCCAGTCCGAGTCCTTGAAAATCGGGACTCGAGTCCGGACTCGAGTCCTCCAGCACTGCATTTTTCTTAAAGTTTTATTTTTTTCTTTGTTTAGAATTACATCAAAGCAAAGCTATTGTATGTCGGTGAGCCAAACAGGCCTGAAATCATGAGGCCTGCCGACGAACATCCAAAGCGTGTTGAGTATGTCCAACAGTTTGGCAAGTAAGAAATGGAAGCATGACCTGGCAATGGATCAACGAAAAGGTGCACCTTCAATTAGTGATATTTAGTTTAAAATAAATCATGTTTAGTAATAAAATCATAATAGTAATCATATTAAGTAAAAGGTATCATCACATTTTGTAACAAATATTAATATAGTACTCATTTCATTATTATAATTTCATAGTGTTATAATTTCATTATACGTAGATGTAGTTTTTCACATGCGTATCACAAAAATACTATGTGGGGAGGACTAACACTTTCATCACAAACATCCCCCCACCCCCCCCCCCCCCCCCCCATGGAGACATAACTGGCTACGCTGCTGGGCACAGAGAGGGAAGGGGACAGCAAGAAACAAAGGAGTGTGATTTAGGTGAGGATGAAAGAGAGGAGGTTTGGTTTTAGCCATATTTTGTTGCCGTAAACCAATTTCAGCCATAAAAGTTGAAATATGGAATGCTAGCTCTCGTCGTTCTTTTTAATACGAACTAGAAAAAAAGAAGATTCGATCAATGATAAAAGCAAGAAGCTGCAAAATACGATCTAAACCTTTATTGATAAATTTGCTTTAAACTTAAACCGTTTCAGTACACCAAACATTTCGATTATCTTATAAATCGACGAACTTTTCATAGTTTGCTTTCTGATACATCAAAAATACATTCCTATAAAATAACATGCTATTCAATACAATAAATCTTATTTCCAATCATGAGGCCTGCCGACGAACATCCAAAGCGTGTTGAGTATGTCCAACAGTTTGGCAAGTAAGAAATGGAACCATGACCTGGCAACGGATCAACGGACCCTTCACCTAGTTGAAAAAAAACCCGAAAAGGTGCACCTTTGTGTATCAATTAGTGATATTTAGTTTAAAATAAATCATGTTTAGTAATAAAATCATTTAGTAATCATATTAAGTAAAATGTATCATCACATTTTGTAACAAATATAGGTTTTCCCGGCCAATTTAAACAAAATTTAATTCAATTTAATACTCGGCTCATTCAATTTCGTTTGAAAATGAATGCTCCGTTGAATCAGCATTCAACAGTCAAAAGAAGTAATTCCATTTCAGCAGTTAGCATTCACTGGCCAAATCAGATAATTCAAATTCATGAGGTCGCAAAGATCATATAATTTCGTAAAAGCCAGCAGCAAGAGGCTGGTCAACCATTCAATTTCATCAATTGGCAAACATTTTTCAAATGTTTACATTTAAATTCGTTTCAATGGTATGTGCTTTCTGATTCGTATTTTAATTTGACGTGGTCCGAACATTAGCAGAAATAAAGAAGAAAACATAAAGACCAGTGCAAACTATCACAAGGCTATAGCGAAAGATTTTGTTTTCATTTCAAACCTATCACCATAACTTTTTAAACTTTACTCAACAGTCTTCTAGATACAGGGTACAGGCTTTAACTTTAATCATGTTGTAACAAAGCAAAAGGAACAATTATTGCAATTAAGACAAAACACATGCATATGACGTAAATGAAATGCAAACAACACGGAAACGCATCTAACAGAAAAACTGAAGTGCCAGTAAAAGAGCTATTGCCGGCTTCCTCGAATAAACAAGCCATAACTCATGTTTAATTTGAACGCACAGAATTTGAAATTCATTGCCCATAAACGAAAAAGAAAACAAAAACTAGCAACAAATTCATGTGCGCTTCGATGAGTCTTAATTTGATTTCATGAATAGTAGAAATTCAACTGAAGATTGGTGAAAATGTAGTCTTGAATGCCTATAAATGACTAAAACGAACCTGAATGAAAAGAACGAAATCATGTGTTTGCACAAACACGAAATTGAATGCAATAGTAGCTAAAAAGAAACCCTGGTCTGATTGAATTAGGGGAAATGCGTGAATTTGAATGCATGTTAATGAAATTGAATTAATTTGTGATGAAATTGGTCGGGAAAACCTATATTAATTTTAGTACTCTTTTCATTATCATAATTTCATAGTGTTATTATACGTAGATGTAGTTTTTCACATGCGTATTCAAATATTTTTCATTTTGCATTATATTAACTGCATGTGTATTCATGTTTTTGTGATTTTAAGAGAGCGTCTAAAAAGTTGGGATGTTTCCAATAGTGGGGTATGCCCTGTGCTCCTTTTAAGTTCCCCACAGGAACAAGCCGTCTCCGAGTAAGGATGTACGCATAATAGATCAACGTTGCTGTGCGGGGTTTATGTGTTCCCTTGAGTTCCCTAGGAACAGAGCTTGTTCCTAATTTGAGCAGGTGCTTTTCCAAGTGGAACGTTCCAAGCTTTTTTACTTATCAGACATTTCTGATTCCGTTTTAAATACTTTTTTACTTGCAGTTTACACGAATGTAACTTCTTTAAAACTCGTCGAGTTTTCCTTGGGACTTTAACTACTGTCATATAAACCTACACTCTAAAAACGGATTGGTTGAAATATGCAATTCTATTGGTTGTTTTCAACCAATCCGCTTTTAGAGTGTGCATCTATTTTTCATACCAGTTCCGTGTGACTTCAAATTTTGTGATTGGTCGGAATGATTTTAGGAATCCCAGTGCTTATTTGGCGGACAGGAATCAATAGACGAATTTCGCATTGACGAAAATAACACCGAACTGCGCACTTCCGGGTTTGAAGACGAGGCTCGGTACTACGGTAAACAATCTATGTCGCGTTCATTCGTGTGCAGTTTGCACACAACGGTAAAATCTTTTGAATATCGTCGCTGTTCGACAAATCATCATTCTACGAAATAGTTATACATCATGTCGATTAAGAATTAATATACATTGGTAGACGTTTTCGACGCGATGAACCGGCGCCGCTTGACCATGCCGAGTGCTGACCATGCATTACGCTGCAATTTGCCGTGATTTGTTGAAAACTTTTTTGTTTAGCCCCGAGAGCCTCGATTTCAACCCGGACGTGCGCAGACTTATGTGAAATTGGTCTATTGGATACAATGTAGTGAACTGTTGAGGTAGAATGCTAATTACGTTGACTATAATTCAACGCGGAAACTTAGACAAACAAAGCATTAGGCTAATAGTGTTATGACCTATATCTTGCATGACCTTTATGTTAATCCTCAAATTTTGTGGTTGCCTTTTCAAAGCATAGCCGATTTAGTGAGAACGTTAGAGTTAAAACGGGAAGGTTCTGGTTCGAAGTTCACCTGCAACAGGTACATTTAGTAAATATTGTTTTTCACCTTTAATTGAGCATTGTTTTGATCAGGAGGCATAATGCAATTTTACGGAATTGGGCATTTAATCACATTTTGGTGTTGATTTTTAGTGGCACAAGCTTTAAACTTTATCGGTGTATTCGGTTATAAGAATATAATGAACTATGCATTAAATTTCAGTCTCTTTACTGTAACATCTTATCAACCTTTTTGTACACTTTTGGGCAGTTTTTCCACGGGATAAGGAAAGTTCAAATTTAGTAAGGCTATAGCTATTGCCTAATAATTTCGACCAAATAAATCTTGATTTTCCTAAGTATGCAAATTTCACACTTACCCCCCGAAAATCCCTGTTTTCATGGATTATTTTTGCAAGTCTAAAGCCCTTTTTTTAATTGTTGGCGGAAATTAATTTCCCATAAAATGCCTGTTCTCTCCAAAAATAGAAATGTTCGTGATTTTTCATAAAAATTGGAGGTTGGCGATATAGAAGTAGAACCTTACGCTGGAGAACCTAAGACATGTACATGCCGAAACTCTTGCCAGAGAGGACGACTCGGCACACGGGGTGCTTGTCCATGTAAATGTGCACAGCAAAACTGCAACGTGTATTGTCGCTGTGGGATAGTTCGCGCTAAATTTTGTACCCAAAATCCCACAGGCGGGGTATCCGTAAAAGGGTCTATGTATTATGTGTACATTCATCTGGATGTATCTTGTTCGTATCTTGCTTGTAAACTTAGGTCGATAAAAAGCTTTAGGCTTATTTTGACCCGTCACTTTAATAACAAAATTATCATGCTACTAAAAGAGGGGTAGTGGCTGCAGACAGTTCTTTAGCAGCGAAAAAAAAATTAAAATCTAGAACTTAGAAGTACATTTCCTTTTTTAAGCAGTTGATAGATAGAGCTGAAACAACTTTACTTGGTCGCTATTCCAATGGCACTTATTAACAACTCGCTGTGTGAAACAACATTTCCGCACATCAAGTCTACATGTAATGTATAGTCAACATGTACAGTACATACATTACATGTACAGTATACATCCGATCCATGTACTCGGTATGTGAATTGTTCATGTCATAACAAGTAATAAGCGAATAATTCGTGCAAAACAGGTGAAAATTAGGGTTGTTTGAATATTTGTCGGGGTGTTTATTTCTTTGTTTCTTCGGTAGTCATCTTTATCATAGTGATGTGGGGATCTGTGCGCCAGTGGCGTAAACACGGGGAAGGAGTTTAGGGGCCCGCCGATTTGTATTTCTTTTTTGTTTCGTAAATTTAAAAAGGGGAAATTGTACACAAAGTGATGTTTCAAATTTCAAGCGGTGTTTGGGGCGGGGGTATCCCCCGTTGAGAAAAAGTTCAAGATGCAGTACTTCGTTGACAAATTCAATAATCATCCCCACTTTTCGACACGGATTTACTCGCTACTGGTGAAATCTCATTTCATTGGCGTATATTATATATTGGTAATAACTGTTATTATTGTGTTTATTATTTGATAGTGTTTCCTGCAGTCAAATGTAACACAAGGTCGTGGACTCAATATCGCCATCAGTATAGCTGTTTTACTTTGATTTGCTCATCATTGCACGCACAGCCGATTTTAGTCGAAATTTATTTCGATACATAGGCCTACAACTTTATTTTTGTATAGGAAGGGGCTCGTGCATTATTTATTTTACAATTATAAATACAGATTTACTTATTTACTTATTTTCGTTTGGTTCTGTCATGGTACATTTTGGCGTTTGGCGGGTGGGGTGTCACGGACTATGTTCGACTTAGTAGGCCCGCCTATCGTATATTTTTGGTGGCACAAACACATACAAAATACTTGTACATGCAGTATGTTTCATAACTACAGGATCATGCATGCAGCAGTCATTGCAATTGTAATCTGATCTGGCGCGCGCGCCCTGTGGGTCAGCGCGCGCAAGCCCTGTAGGTCAGCGCGCGCAAGCCCCCCTGTAGGTCAGCGCGCGCGCGCGCCCTGTAGGTCAGCGCGCGCGCGCGCCCTGTAGGTCAGCGCGCGGTCGTGGGGTATTATTTGCAGTTACTGGGTTCCTCTGCGTTCATCAGTTCGGGATTCAGTGTACAGCCGCAAGCCTGCTATGATCGTGACGACACAGCCCCCTTTAAGGGCAGTTTTCCAACGTTTTCCAGCTGGAAATCGTTGGAAAACGATATCAATTTCTACTTTTCTTGACAACGACAGCACAACTAGTGCCGTAATTTCACAGGATGATTGAGACTACTATTAACTTACAATCGAGTAAGGTATTTCGTAATAATTCAGTAAAAACAAATTGGACGATTACCAATCGTGTACACTACTTTTAAATATAATAATAAATAGAGAAATGTCAGAAAAAACATTACTTGTTTTTTTTTCCGGAAACCCTTAGAGTTAATCAATCAAATATGCATTCTGGTATTATGCCTTTTTAAACAAAAAAGTTATGTGATGTTGACCAAGCTTTCAGGTGCCGCGATTCACCGGGGCCCCATACTCCGGCTTACCGGCTCCCATGTAGGACTCTTAAGGGCTCGGATTCCGGTCCATCACAGATCAGACCCCGGTCCATCACACCTCCTTCCCCACTCATCCATATAACCCGAAGGTCTAGCACCGTAAAAGGGAGGAACATGGCTGCACCCTAAGCAATGACTGCCGAGCCAGCCAAACGTGCCATGAGCCTGTACGAAGATGCTTACCTGGACTTCACGAGCGGTCCCAACTGCACTGCTAATCGACCGCACGCCACAGTACAGTTGGTATTTGGGGACGGTAAACGAATACTCTTATAAATAATGACAATCACATTTCTGGAAAAGAAAAAAGAAATACTGAAAAGCTGGGAATCGAACCCTCAGTTTAAGAGCCGATAAACGACTCGATGAACGACTCGCTTAACCACTCGGCCACTAAGCTGTTACTGCCTGAGAGAATTTTTAAACCTATTGAAACAGAGAAGAAACCACACGGCGGCAGTACAATACCCGAACATGGTTGAATGAATACCATTATCCCTTGCGTACGGATGACGCCATATGGCGTCAAAAAATGCCACCAGGCCGGATGGCGTGATTTTTTCCCTAGGAAAGTTAGGGCAATTATCATAAATGGGCGCTGTACTTGGCTGTGTGAGCTGAGACAGGTTCTCAGACTTGTTTTCCCTTGAAATAAAATCCTCCACACCACAATTAGTACAAGAAAAAGAAATATAAATCGGGCAAAGGATTCGAAACCAGGCCTCTGTAGTCCAAAGCCTTATGCTCTACCAATATAGCCACAACAGTAGCTGGACCAAATATTTTTACTTCAACCTTATATTGTTGTCTGAATGATGCGTGCGATGCTTATTATAAAAAATAACTTAATCATGAATATGCATGTGGGTAATGCCGGTCTAGATACGCCCATTTATGTAACTGCCCTACCTTCCTTGGAAACAAAATTATGCGGCCGGATGACGCCATTGGCCGCCGTTTGTGCAGTTTCAATCCATTGTTGGATTATTGTTTATGTCATGCTTGACTGCAAAAACACATTGTAGGTTCGATTTGGCTGCCAGAACCGCTGCAACACCCCGACATCTCCCGTAAAATACCGTGCCCAAGGGGTTAAGAATCATGGCTTTATAACTGTAAATTTAAAAAAATGAGGGAAACTAGTGCGCATGCGTCAATTCTGTATGAAAATGAGGAACATTTTCTCTTCACGCACGCGCACATACGAAGAAGAGCATGAAGTTGCACAATAGTCTGGTAGCTATCTATACTGGCGAAGGGGCGCCGTTCGCGATCGAAGCTGCTATGCTTTGCCGGCTATGCGCTAGCGGCTGCAGTGTCAAGTTCACCGCTCGTGTTCGCATGCGACGTCTTGCAACTGTGACGATCGACGCGAGGGAGATACGACGGGGAATTGGAAGGTGCAAACTACATAATGCGCGCTGCAATTATTGGGCTAAGCAGGTGCGTGCGCACAACACGGCTTCTACGAAATTCCCAAGACGTTGTTACTGGCCGTTCGTGCTTAATATTTTGTCGTGATAACGCCCTCTCGCGGCGGCCGGTTATCGCGTATATACGTAACAACGTCTTGAACCAAGACTAGGTAGACAACTATAGGCCTACTGTATAGAGTACCGAAGTCTGACGTCAGTTGCCGCGGCAATGGTTCCAAACAAATGCAGTTTAGAATGTATTCTGGTTCCAAACATTGTATTGATTGACGTCATCACTTCGGTACTCTATACAGTCAGTCCCACAATTACAATATAGAATTCTCACCATGGTCTTTGTGTGGCGTCGGTTCTATGTCGACGTCGCAAAGTATGCAAAATCGGAAAAACTAATTACCTCCTGGTCTATTTTACTTCTTTTATTCTGCCTTGGTTTATTGTCTAGGGGTGATCTTGTCATAAAGTGTGTGTGGGTGGAGATATATTCCCCATCCCCACAACCCCGAAATCTATGTTTTTGCCTTCACTTATCAACACTTCTTCTTGTCGACCATTTTTTTGGGATTATATTTAACTATAAAAGTTGGGCTATTATGTACGCCGTATGTATCACCTTTTGTTAATCCTTTCTGATATGTTTTCCTTTGTGTAAAAATTGTTGTTACAATTTTTTTTTTTAAATGATCAATTATGACTGTAATGAAATCAATTGTGATGTAGTTCTTTTAACCAATATATGTCAGTGGCGGATCTAGGGGGGGGGGGGGGTTAAACCCCCCCCCCCCCCCCTTGGGCTGAGAAAAAAATTAAAAATAACCAGTGTTGGGTGTCGAAAATTCGGCACGCTGGGGTGTGTAGGCCAATCACCTCAGGTAAACCCCCCCCCCCCCCCCCTTAGTTAAAACCTAGATCCTCGCCTGTATGTACACCGACTACTGCATGTATTTTTTCTATTACATGTGGAATAGTAACCACGTAAACACACTGGCTGTCATCAAAGGTTATAGTTCTAAATTTGCATTCGGAAGTATTAAAATATACCTCACATGTTCACTGATCATCCGCACAAATATTTCGTATAGGCCTACACTTTATTTAATGTCTAAATACACTTCAGCTGCACTACAGAAATCAGCTGCACTACAGATACTTCGCGGATTTTAACGACACGTACGTCGTGCCGCCTACACGTCAACTTAAAGAGACACATTGCTTTGGATTTTGCGATTTGGGTTATAAAACTTAAATGGATATGGTTGAGAAGCTTTCTTAAAAGTAGAATATAAAGATTCATATAACTATCCCTTCAAATTGCGTGTTTTTTGTTTAATTTCGTGACAAATAACGGTCCGCCATTTTGTAGAACCAAATTTTTGACTCCACAAAATGGCGGACTGTGTTCACCAGTCGTATTTCCAGTCGCAGCTGGTTGAAGTACGTTCTGTTAATCCATTTCGATGTACTGTGGCACGGCGCGCAGCACTGGCGATATGTGTCGCGAGGTAGAGAATGGTACCTGGCGATCATCTGATAGGTTTACAAGGCCACTGGCTGCGGCGCCAGCCTAAAGACTCTCACAGTGTATTTTGCGCATTATTTAGACGGTGGTATTTACTACTGGAAATAAGTCAATGTTTCGCGGGTCAGATGTCAGGGGTCAGAGGCAATTTTTTTGTTATGTAATCACTACTCGCTAATTACAACACATTATACGTGTTTTTTTGCATGAACAACTCTTATAAAAGATAAGGAACATTTCCAAACAGCAAAATTTCATGACATTTGAAGGCAATGTGTCCCTTTAAACAATATTTCCCACAGACATGACAGACTGGGTCACGCGGATCGCGCAATCCTTCATCCAAAACAATACAACGGTCGACGCGTCGGGCCCGGGCGCGGTGAATTCAAATTTCCAGACAACACAACACACATACACACAAGCCGCACCCAGCGGGTGATGACTGCACCGCGTCCTATTTAATCGTGCATGCTCGCCAAGTTATGAATAATTCATTTGTCAAGGTCAAACTCAATCGCTGATTGGCTCCCCCGGAAAGTCGGGGGAGAATGTCGAAAAAGTAAAGAAAAAGTTAAGACCCGCGGACAGAGATATCCAAGACCTTCGTGAGAGTGAAGAACCGAGCAAAGAACAGTAGAATCGACGCTTGTCAGAGCGCGTAATATATGAAACATTATCGAATACAATCAGAATCGATTTACTGAGAAACAGCGCCCTCGTTCGGAAGGAAAAAAGGAACACGAAGGTCTTGGAACCAAGACTAGCCGGCCGGTCTGGGCCCAATTTCATGGCTCTGCTAACCACAGCTTTTCGCGCTTACGATTACCATTTTGCGCTAACAGCGCTAGCGGAAAAATTATGCGCTAACCCTGTAAGCACATAATCCTTAGTTACGGGATGTACGCATGCTCAGGAGACAAAATTCCCTGCTAACGCGTGAAATACGCTTGCCGTAAGCACAGAATGTTCTGCTACAGTAAGCGGGGATTTTTCACTAACGGTAAGCAGAGCCATGAAATTGGGCCCTGATCTGTGGTGGCTGACCCGATCCGAGTGAGCCCCGGGTATGACGTCAGACCTAATCGAACGGCACGGGGCTAACCTGAGTCGACCCGAGTCGACTCGGGTGAGCTACTTGAACGCACCCATAAAATTATGTTTTCGCCTTGAAGGAGGGTCGGTCGGTCGGTCGAAAAAGAAAACAAATTATGGCGTAAAAAAAAATACGTATTGAACTCACATAGGGCAAAATGAATTAATGCGAATGTATGTCTGTCTTGTTGCTAAAGATGTTGCTTTTTGTCATATATTTAAAATTCATGGAAAGTAAAGTTATTGTGGCATAATTGACATGAACAAAATATAAGTCTTCTTTGGCAACCGAAAATACAAATTTGCGCAAGTGAAACATGATTTAATAATCCACTTACAGGGCCGTAGCCTGCCCCGAGAATGGGGGTTCGTCAAACCCCAAAGTGGAAATGTTGGCAGCGGCGTAGCCAGGGCTCTCTCCATGGGGGGGGGGGGGGGGGGGGCGAGGCGAGTGGGGGGGCTGGATGTTACACTGTGGGGCGCTCACAGTATTTTTCTTTATAATAATATTATTTTCTGCGTTTGCGAAATGTACAGGTGGGGGGAGACTGGAGGGCCACGGTTTTTTTTGTGGGGGGAGGGTGCGCCCCCCCTAACGCCCACCCCCCACCCCCCCCCCCCCCCCCCCGGCGATTTTTTAATTGTAGAAACACAATCCCCTATTCCCAGGATCGCTTCCCAGGATCGCTTCCCAGGCCAGTCATTCATCAATAAAGCAAACAACGAATGTTGGAGACTACATACCCATCCCTTGACAATGCTTCCTCGGACGAAGGCACTATTAATTTAACTGTTATGATAATATACATGTTATCGGAACATTTTTACTCCGTGTCTTTTGTGTATCCTAGGAAACTTTTGAAAATGTGTGTTGATCTTTGTGTATTCAGGTGCATGTAAAAGTGGCGTGCCGTGGCGATGACGGTCTGTTTAAATTCTTCCATGTCAGCCAACCGGGGATATAGGAGATCCCATGGCGTTTCCCTGGTTCTTTTCAGAACCACACAAACTCACAAAAGAGATTCGATTTCACATGGTGTTACCGCAAACCTACCTTTGTGTTGTTTACGAGCGCCGCATTTTAGTGCTCGAAATAATTGAGGGCGCCCCCTATTGTCGGACTATGGAGACCAACTTCATTCTATCATCCTACAGTTGGTGGCAATATACAAGAATCGACAATTTGCACATTGGCATTACTATTTTACTTGAAATTGGCATAATTGATGCACAGAATGCTTGTATTTACTAAATCAAAAAGAAAAGCGCCAAAAGAAATCGCCAATTAGATCGGAATCATCATTACTGTTTAGGTCAAACTACACGTTATTAAATGAGCAAATTTGTAAACACGCCACACATGTTGGAAATGGCGGCTGGTTGAAAATAGTCTGAAGAATCAAGTAAAGATTTGCAGCAGAGTTGCAGAGTACACACCACCAGATAACATGTTGCTAACAGCAACGACCTTCGTGAGGTTGAGTTTTAGATCACTTTGTTCAAAACCCCGGCCGGTGCTTTGGTTCAAGAAGGGCGATTCAGCAGAATTAAGTCAGACATTTTCATCATCTGACGTAAGCAAGTTAACTGAGCTGACCGGCGACACGAACCCCATTCATACGGACCCGGAATTTGCCAAAACCACGCGATTTGAACGCTGCATCGTACATGGGGTTCTTGTAAATGGGTAAGTAACGTTATAGGAAAGATTTTACTTTAATACTCCAACAAAATCGGTCAGAAACAGCAACATCTTGGTTTTGGTTAGTCATTGACTAAATTCCTTGATCGTATGAAAGTGCTTTTTGTTAATTGGGATGATTTTTGTGGGTTTTTTATATTTTTTTTATTCTTGTAATACTTTATTTTATTTTATTTTGTTTGTGTTAAAATTGTGCCTGGAGAACTACTCGATATACTTTCGGAACTGTAAGGTTTTCACAAACCTTACACTACAGAGAGACACATTCACATTGAAAAATTTGAACCTGCTGTGGACGATTTTCTTCCATAGTTTTTGACCCTCAATAACTTTCTAGTCACGAAATTTTCTGCCCCAAGATTTCACATGCCTTCACTTGATATGGCCATGTACACATAGGCTAGGTTCACTTCCTTGAAATGTAACTCAAAAAGTGAAATTTACGGAAATTTCGCTTACCAGGACCACATCCATGGCCAATCCGCAGTTTCGCATCCGTTTTTGTCGACTGAGGGCGCCTCAATGCTTTTGACCAACCACAGCACAGCTTTCATATCAACGCGCGAGGCAAAAAACCCACTAAATTGGCGTATTGTTTTCGCAGGAAACAGTTGTCTGAATATTTGTTTCAGGTTCGTACGGCATACTAGCAGCCGCGTTATCGCGCCGCGCCGCAGACGACTGCGAAAGGACTTGTGAAAGGACTTGCTGGGACTCGACTACAACTCTGCATTTTGACGGTTTGAATATATGTGCACGTACAGATACGACTCTGATGCTATTTTAATAGAAAAGAAACGGCACTTAGTAGTGTCAAATGCCGCATTTTTGTTGATGGTAACTTTTTGTGGATGGAGGTTTATTGTTTTCATCCGTAAAAACCCTTGACACTTATAAAATAATTACTGCAAAAACGCAGGCTGGAGTTTGGTTTCTTGTTATCAGAATGTTATATGTACCCATAATGATCTTGATACAACAGGCGCATGCAAACAAATTTGATCAGGCGGTCCATAATATTGATCACCGCAAGTGAAACACCAGTGTGGTGTTAAATGCAGTTGCAGCTGACGCATGAAAAACTTGATCGGCGAGTATCGAATATTCAAATATTCGGTCAAACCCAGTTTTAAATAATCGAATACTAAATGAATCAAAAATGAACATCCCTAGTATTGTGGTATCCAGTATGTCGGAGAGACCAAGAACACGTTCAAAAAGCGTTTCTATGGCCATCGATCGACTGTGAACACCAAGAAAATGGACACCCCTGTTGGTCATCACTTCAACTTGCCTAACCATTCCATTTCTGATATGATTCTACAGGGCATAGAATCACTTTTCCACCGCAAGGACTCAGTTCGCCTCAGCCGAGAGAAAGTTTGGATGAAACGTCTTCGGACTATTCAACCACATGGTCTCAACATCCAGGAAGGAAATGATTAACTTTTAATTTTTCCCCCATTGTCATTTGTTTACAGATTATCCTCCTGGCAAACCCTCTTGGGGTTTTTTGGCCAAATGGGGCTGTCTTTCCATTTCCTGTTTATCCTTGCCACTTCTCTTTGTTCCTTCTCTTGCCCCATTACCACCTTCAATTCAACCCCCCCCCCCCTCCCCCTCTCCCTCTGGCCCCTAACCACACTCCTTTGTCCAATTCCCCAGCTTCTACCTTCATCTTAATCCCTCCCCTCCTTCATCCCTTCCAAAACCACACTTCTTTGTTCATGCCTTCCTGGCTGTCCTTTCCTCTCCCTTTGATGTTTACCCACTGCCAGGCTCCTTTGCATCCCTCTTTTGTGTTTCTCCACCCACCCCCTCATGCATGTGTGTTCCCTACATGTTTGTTTCTTTTACTCTGTCATTTGCCTTTGAGAAAGAACTTGCTTAAGTTTGAAATGTCAGGCCAGCTAATTTTTTGATCCTAGTATTTGTTTGTTACCTTTTCAGATTAATCTCCGCAGTCCTAGGTACAAAACTACCAGGGCCAGGATCCATCATTTTGTCACAGATGTGTGAATTTCAAGCACCTTGTAAGTTCTGCCATCTTAATAGACCATTTTACAGATAGACTGGAAGTATGCAACAAAGGTATTTATCGCACTGCAATTATGAGACATTTGCACAACTTTGTAAAATCCTGTAGCCCAACTTTCCCCAGGCTTTTTGGACATGGAACCCCAAAAATAATATTTTCAAATAAAATTCTAAATTTGTTAGCATTATATGAGTTACACTGTGGATCCCTTGGATGTGATTTCCTATTCAAAATGGACATGAGGATCAAGAGGATGTGATTTTAACAATGAGGGTCCAAAATCACATCCTACTCTATTTAAAATCACATCTAAAAAAGCCTGTGAACTATTATCCCACCCTGACAAAGAGTACATTGTGACTTCTGGGTTTAACAGCTTAAACCGCATTGTGATTCTGGACTCTTGATGTGATTTTGGACCCTCATTGTTAAAATCACATTCTCTTAATCTGAATAGGAAATCACATCCAAGGGGTTATTAGTGTTATGAGCTTTCCAATGAGACAGTCTACAAAAAAATCAGCCCGTGAAAATTAACTGATGTAATAAGTTTCAAATGTGTTAATGTGTCGGGCAGTCTTATGTCGGGCACATAATAAAACAACAGTCTGGAAGACAAAATAGAGTGCAGAGTGTTTTGAATAAAAAAAAAGGTTTTCTTCCATAATTCACTAGTAAGGCAAATCCATTGAATTGAAATTTCAGTCAGAGCATGGACAGCAGCTTGTCATTTCTGCCGTTTTTGAGATGAGTGTTCAGTTCTTGTGTAATTATCACTCCAATTCCAGTGTACGTTGGGGAGGCTGTTACAGCCAAGATAATTGTGGTCAGCATTGATCGCCGACTGGTAACATGTTCAGCCTCATGCATTGCCGATGAGAGAAAAAAGGTAAGGAAATCGGACACTGATCAAGACTTAACACGGGCACTGTTTTAGGCTGAAGTTTGGGGCGAGGGGCCCACAAATATTTGAATAAAACACATTTTTTGGTTGACTTTTTTTTTTCCAATTAATTTTGTTAAAGATTTTGGAGGCATTTTTTAAAATAATTGTTGAGACCTTTGCGGCATTTTATTAAAAGAAATCCTTAACAAAAGTTGTAAAACAAATTTGGCCAAATGTAAGGTGCTTATCTGAATTTCCCCATATCCAGCAGAAGCAAGCTTGATGTGGTAGGCTAACAACTAGGCTTTGTTAGTTTCAAGGCAGGCTGATTTGGAGCCCCAGAATAATTTTAGATCACCCTTAGTTTATTTAGCCCCCAAAGTTCCCTAATAACTACATTGTACTGTGTGAAAGATTTAGCCCCACCCCCAAGTATTTGTCTTGTACAAAGTTAGCTTGTAAAGTAAAGTAAAAGTAATAAACTCTGTTCCAAGCCAGATGGCTCATCAGGCCGGTGTTCCCTCAGGACAGGATGCCAATTATCCATCACAGGTTACTCCCCAACTCTCACTGGTACCCAGTTCTACTCCTGGGTGGAGAGAAGCAATTATGACAAAGTGTCTTGCTGAAGGACACAAGTGCCATGATCGGCCAGGCCGGGATTAAAAACGTTAGCTTCTAGCTGTCCAGTTGTTCATTCCCGTCGAAATATATGAGCCTTGCTCGCCTGCTTTAAAAAAGAAAAAACAAAAAAATCTTAATTTGGGGCTAGATGCAGGTGTTCAAAACTGGATTGCCCAAAGTTTCTTCTGCCCAAAGTTTCTTCTGCCCAAAGTTTTGATTCTCTGGATGTATTTCTCCACAAATCAGCATGGGGCATATTGGGTGGTCGATATCTTGTCTCCGTGTCGTGATTAGGAGTGACGGTATATGCGGTGACCAAGCTGTGAACCACCATCTTGCATTTCACATTCCAAGACACGGGGACCGATGGGGAACCATCACATCATGCACATCCATTTAATCAGTGTTGTAGTTGAGACCTTCTTGAGACCTCGCTCATTTGCTGAATTATTGAAATGGACAGGCTGGGGCAAAATATACCTGTTATGAATGTAAAGTCTGATTGATGTGACTTTTAAAGTTGGGTTAAATTTTTTATTTTTTTTAAGTTTCTGTCAACACCAAGATAGGATTAAAAGTCTGGAGTTCTCTCAAGAGTGTCTTGACAGGACCTTGTCCATAAAAGCATGATTTTACCACATGTTTAAATCGAGGCTTTATGGTCTACATGGAGTTAATGTGATCTGCACTTGATTATCCCAGTGTTCAAGAAAAGCCTGCAGTCTGGGGAAAATCTCAATAACAATACTGCATTTCATTGGTCGATTGTCATTTACCAAGGCTTTGACATAAAGCAGAATTCTCTAAAACAAGGTGCCCCTAACTTTTATTTGAAGGGGGTAGTGCCGTTTGTGAAGTAGAGATGCTTTCAATTATTCCACAAGAAAATTATAAAGATTTGTTTTATGGGAAAAGTCACCAAAGGACAACATCCCCCCAGTTCCAGGGTATCTTATAAGCTCTGTTTTCTTTCAAGTGTCAACTCAGGAATTTTCAATTTCAATAGTGTCTATAGTAGTATGTAAATACTTATCATAACATACATGGGCTTTATCATCTGCTTTACTGTGGCCAAGGTTACTGTCCTAGCGGCTTCAGAAGCCCCAGAGATATGCATCCCTGTTGAATTTACCCTAATAACGTTCTTCCCTCTTGTAGGTGGTGTTGTCAGGATCAGTGAAACTGCTAGTTCCCACACGAAGACCACAGATGACATCAGCTACAAGTTGACTTTGAATATGTTTTTGATCTAATGATATTGCAGATAATTTGGAGGGAAACATCATTGAAATAAATTGTTAGTATTACAAAATATTTCCCTCATGCTAAGAAAACAATGTTGTCACTAATGTAAGGTTGTTCCGAATAATTGTTTTTATACAGAAATGCCTAAATTTTACAGCGAGTGTCCAAATTGACATGATAGCAAAAGCACCCAATTAGTATGAACACTTAAATCCTAAAAAAGAGTCCTCGATTTTTGTTTAAAGTACAAATGGAATATCTCATTTTACCTGCACATTACTTGTCTTTCTGCCAGAGAATGAACCCATGATTTGTTTTCAAAATTGATGCATTGCAGGCTGGACTTAAACACTACTTTAAGGAGTCTCTTTTTACCTACAAATTAACAGATGACGATTCAAAACTGCATTTTGATCAGGGGTGAGATTTGTCAGGATTTGTTTTGTAGCTTAGTCACTTTGGAAAGTTGCAGACATTTCCCACCAATTTTTGAGGTTAGGTATTTCTGCTTGGTGTCTGTGGTTTCAAATAAATCTTTACTGTACAGTGAATAAACTAACGCAAGAGTTGGTATAAAACAGATGGTGACGATGTCATTTTGTTCCGGGTCAGAGACGGCGTTTAACCTCTACGATGTTAGCAGATGATGAAACAGTGTTTTCCTGTTATCGTGTCCAGTCAAACATTTTATTTCCGGACCTGAAGCTGTGAACAATTGCTGTTTTTCTGTACTTTTACGGGATTTTTTTGTGTTTTTTTTTTTTTATATAATGTAATTTGCAGATGAACGTGATTTAACATGTAACGGTGGAATTCGGTAAACAGTATTGTACATTTCCAATAGAAAATTCAATTCGTTTGTGTGCGTTAATTCTATTGCTGCAAAGGTATTTAATCAATTGCCTCTGCTCCCTCTGGATATTCATATTGATTTCTCTTTTCTATTTTTCCCTTTGGTTGTCTCGTCTATCTCCGTTTTTAATCTGTTTGTTGATGTTTGATTGCTTGTCTTGTATGCTTGGCGTCCTGTCTTCCGTGGTCAAAATGTATAAGGATGCTGTCATGATTTCTTAATGGTATCTTTTGTATAATCAGACACAGGCTAAAGCTCTCAATACCAATTAGCCCCGCCCACCGTATTAACAAATGATTAAACAAATCTAAAGTTGCCGACATTTGTTTGAAAAAATCTCAAGAAAATCAAACAATTTCCCCCAAATTTCCCAAAGTCAGGCTTTCAAACTTTAGTTAACTTTTCAAAAATATATTTATAGCCATTCTCCCAAAATTTCTGGTCTGTAACCGCACATGGGGTGCTTAACCTAGACAAGTGATACCCACAGATTTGTTTTGACTCATTTTGGCCCCGTGTTTACCAGCACTACAACCTGCAGCTATTGATCCACTTTCACAAAATACCACTCTTCTTTCCGCAAATAAAAACACGATGGCATGCGTGTGGTTTATCTCGGGGCGAATTGACGAATTCCTGAGTATTTGTGTTGTGGTTCCTCTAATCCACACTTCATATTTCTAGGTAATTAGGATCACAATGGGATCATGAGTATCATAAAGGGATCAAAATAATTCATGGATACGGCTACCGGCTGTTTTTGTTCATCGCAAAACCCTCGTTTTTACCCTAAAATCTTGTTAAACGTATGATATAACATTGATAGAGCTGACAAATGAGTTGCAGGCCGTGTTCATACTCTGTGTGTTATTACTAAGTGTGTTCATACTTTGTGTGATTCAAAATATACATGAGATAAACCTGTGAAAGTCTGCAGAGCTCAATCCGTCGACCGAGTGACGAAAAAACAGTGCAAAACCGTTCTGTTTTAACAGTTGTTTTGTGCACGTTTATTATATGCTTATTTCGGGCGTGTTTCAGTGTTTCACACGGTACGAATCCGGATCGCGATCAGTGATCTTTACGTTGGTTCACACACCAGATTCCGCCTAATGGATGGAGCGAACCAGCGGCTGGATCTCTGATCGCGATTCGGATTCGTGTGAAACAAACAGGCCCTTGAATAAGGCAGTTCGCTATCTCAACTGCGCATGTGCACAATGACATTTTATCCCGAATGAACTGCGTGACCTAACGCGCGCGTGTGAACGCAACTTGGTCGCACAACGCGCACGTGTTAAATTTAATCAGTATGGGTGTTCGCGTAACATGGCGTGACACTACGTCGGCAATTTTATCCCGAATAACCTTTGACCTTTGAGACACCAAACTGGCTTATTCTTGAAATCGAAATAAGCCACTTTTTGGAGGTCTTAAGACAATCTCCTCAAAGATGACAGCATTTCAGACGGAAATATTTCTCAGGAGAATTGGTGTTGGTATATGATCTATATAAACAGTGATCTATATAAACAGTAAATGTTGTTGTTTTGATCATTACCAAAGCTATATCGTAATGTATACAGTCGAACACCTTTATAACAAGGTCCTTGGGACTTTACAATTCACCTTGTTATAACAGGTACCTTGTATTATCAGTAATGAGAAACAAAGAAAAACAAAGACTTGGGACTTATTTTTTTCCTTGTTATAAGCAGTATGTTGTATTAACAGTGCTCTTATTATCAGGGTTCGACTGTATACCTTTAACAAAAGGGAGCCATTTCATGTGAAAATACGAACAAAAGCAAAAAATAGAGCCGACCCACTCATCGTGACAGTGTCCTACATTTTGATACATTGGTTTTGGCCTTTGGGTACATAACGTTGGCAGTCTCCAATGCACCTGAACCAACAACCCACACTTTTTTCATCAAATCAATTTCCACCCAACGCAAAAAAAAAATTAAATTTAAATATAAAAAACACATACAACATTTTAAGTGCTACCCGTCCAAGTTGTGTTTATTCTGTTGAACAAAACGGCTGCCTGGCATTTATTCGTTATTTGTGGAATTCTACATAAATATGTCTGGATATATTATTATTGGAAGTTATATCACTGGCCTGTACCTTAGCGGGTGTCTCATCATGACATCGCGATCGGCAGGCTCAGTGGGGAGAGTGCAGGACCATTACAAAGACAAACACGGTTATGATTACGGGTCAAGAAGATCCCTCCACAACAGAGCTGTAGTGAGTCCCTGCAAGTCCAGTCAGAAGTCCTTTCATAAAGCCGGTCACAAGTAACTGGATGAACAATGACAAAGTAATGCCTTTGTCAAAGCTCATTTGAATAGCTTGCGATTGGGATTAGGAATGGAGGGCTTGTGATGGACTTGCAGGGACTTGTGATGGACTCGACTACATCCCTGCTCTACAACTCCAACATCTCATAATTCGCCGCCACAACCGTGATATGCCTTCATAGAGAGGGAAACATCCAAGGAATTTCTAAAATGTTCAGAAACTTTCCCAAACTTTAGATTTCTGACTTAAACATTTCGAAAAGTATACTTTAAATCCCAAACATTCTGCGTCTGTGACCACGCCTGTTCTTTAAAGGCCTGTACGTCCTTTTCTATTTCCAAATTTCTATTTTCAAAAATGTGTGTCCATTTTAAAGAAACACATTGTCTCGAAGGCGGAAAAAAAACATCCGTCCTAAAATTAATATGGTTGGAAAGATCATGAAAAGGCACGATATAATCATGTACCGCGGCCATGCCTTGAAAATGCACTGTTTGTCTGAAAACCATTGCGGTAAAACTATACGTGTACTATCCAGTTTCCAACGGTCCGACTTCTCAGAAGTCAGAACCAAACTGTCGTCCCCTAAAGTATTTTCCTCAATGATTTTCAGGCATTTTTAAGGAATGGTCGTTTAATTTATATTATTTATGGCCCAAGTTTTAGGAAAAAACTTTTTGTAGCCTAATCGGGCGCATCCAAGGCACTGGGTCTCCTCAGTGGAGCAATTTTTTACATGAGATTTTTACAAAATTTACAAACCCTTTTGTGTAACTCTTATTAATCTTTATCGGTATAAAATGTAAATAATAAATACAGCAATAAATGATTTATAAATAATGTATAAAACAGAGCGCGAAAAGTACTTTATGAGATAATAGATTCATACCACTTTTGGTTCCTCGGGGCATGTTTCCCACTACAGAGAATAAAACCACTAATTTTAGGCACACGTATGCTTTGCACATGTGAAGAAAAAAAACTTGTTTGCCCTATAATCTGTATTATGTTGCCCCAGCCCAGCTCCAAAATGCGGTTGTTGCCATGCATACGGTTTTGTAACAAAACCACCAGGACGATGGACCGCCTTGGTTCGTGCTTGTATGATGTATCGTATGGCAGCACACTTGACTGGTTTACTTGAGACGCACTTCATTGGCATCACTATGCAGACCATGACGACACGTGAAAAGGATCTATTAATTAAAACTGATAGGTCGGTCCGTGTTCTTTTTGTTTGTTATGCATGTTCTCCCTGAACAAGGTTAAAAAGCCACTCGAGGTACGGAGCTACAAAAAGAAAAAGTATCAAAGATAGAAGAGGTAGGAATTAAAGATTCCTCTTGAAGCAGGAAAGATCGCAAGATGATGGGATCGAAGTATGCACATAGAATTACGTAGACATATAGAGAAAACAGCTATTGGCATAGCATATTGGTACAGCTAGAGTATATTGGTAGGAAGAGTTGGAAAGCCGAGTTTCACACTCAAACACCCTAACTGGAGGAACCAAGCTGGACAAGTCGGAACATTTACCATGAAAATACCCATAGAACAGATTAAGAGTAGCAACAGATCTCCGGTGAGAGAGTGATTGTAAGGATGAGCCCAACTCTTCTCCAACCAAATTAATCCTTGAACTCGGCCGAGTTTGGACTCGCCGAGTCCACGCATGACCCCAGGACAATACTGATATTAAAAGAGTACTTTAGAACCCAGTTTTTAAGTATACATTCAAACCAGGGCTCTAGTCAAGTTCAGATTTCAGCTCGTTTTGTGAGATGAACTCCTTTAGTGGACTTTGTCCACTTTCCACTGTTTCTGCATCGGACTCGGATCGGGACTGGATACAGCTGCACTGACTGGCAAAATATCACCCAACATGGTCGCAGTGCAACTGAAGGTTGAGTTTCAGACGTTTTTGAAGAGGGGGCGTAACTCTGGCACTGTTTACATAGCAAAGAGTGCAATTTCCACCTGTTAATGTCTTAATAAATAAAAATATAAGTTCAAGTTTTCCCTGAGATATTTATACAATACACAATACTAGCACTATACACACGACTGGCGCATTAAGGGGAATCCTTTTAAGATTCAAGGCGCCGCCGCGCTGTTAGTGCATGCCCGGGAATTAGTTCTGATAACATGGGATCAATCCAGGCGAGGTACGTGGTTCTGGTTTGCTGTAAATGTGAATTCTACTTGTGGAAACTGTTATTGCAGCTTTTACGAGTCTGATGATGATGGCACGGTCAACATGTCATTGCCCTCGCAGGCCGGCGGGACGAGCGGTCGTCGCACGGGGCCCTTGCCCGTGGTCAACCCACAGACTAGTTCCCGAGTCACGGCCAGCTTATAAGGAGCGCCGTATCCCGTAGGCGATTTTCAAGTTCATCGGCAGTTACACGCGTTCGAGCTGCGATCTGCCGCCTGGGGTATCCTAATAACCGGACATGTCTGCGAGGCAATTCCACGGGTCAACCGTAATTCAGAATGACTTGAGGTTTCGGAGGACTTTCACCTTTCGGAGTTATTTTCTAGTTGCCGCCCTTTTAATCAGAAATTCTTGGCCTCTTGGAACAAGTGGTAGAAGTCGGCCTGATCGGGGCTCTCCCGGCACTCCCGCATGTTGTTCGGGTGCCTGACTTTGTTGTACTTGGTCCAGTCCCCCTTGCAGATGATCCAAGGCATGGTGTCGATCTTGTAGTGGAGTTCGGGGGAGATCTCGGCGCTGATGAGCTGCGGAGTGCCGGCCCCGGGCCCCCGGGTGATGAGCCGCTCGTTGCGGTCGTAGCAGCACTGCTGTGCCGCAAGACTCGTACTGTGCGGCGAAAGCAGGGAGATGATGCAGTTGGAGGCCGTGGGTTTGTACACGTCTAGCCGGGCCGATTCCCCGCTCGCTTCCGTCCACCGGAACATTCGGCGCTTCTGCCGGTCCCAGATGGCGTTGTTGCGCTGGATGTTGGTCGGGTAGAAACAAGGACAGTCGGGCAAGTCCTGGAGCCGAGACAAGTACGAGAGGAGGGTCTCACTACGACACCCCATCCATTCCTCACAGCTATCTGTAACTAATCGAACAGATGGCGTAAATGTCATTAATTATAACCATTAAAAGTAACATCAATACAATTAATTTCTAGAGCATGTCGAACTCAGAACGGGTTACAACTGTTAAGTTTTCATAACTTCCCACAATCACTGGATGCTGAATTTTCATTCAACCAATATCAAAGAACGTGGAAAACAATTTAAAACCCCTGTGTATGTTTCTCTCATGTTTCTTTTCAGTGGACGCTTGCATGATTGCTCTTTTAAATTAGATTTATCATCAGATATACATGAGAAAACGACTTTTCAATGTTGAGAGTTTTAACCCAGATGTCGCAGGTTCAATCCTGCTATTGTGTACTTTCTTTGTTCACTCTCATAACATTCATTCTTAGTCAGGAGTAAATCCAGACCCCTTGGTTGCGGGGAGAAACCAATTTTAGCAGAGACAAAATGACAATGAATGATCACACACCAACGGTGGGACGCTCACCAAAGTTTTCAGGATCTAAGACTGTGTCCAAGTATTGCGTATCCAAAGAGGGAAGTTGGGGTGTCTCTACGCTCATTGTATCCGCACGTGATTCGCTCTTATCTCGTCCTGCGATGGGAACAATCAATCAAGGAGCAATCAATTGAAATTGTACCCAAAAGAACTTCAAGGAAAGTAGTGATTTATAATCATTTCCAGATACTTTCAATCGTTTCTTTTCATGTGCTTTGAATGAATTTACAATAAAATGTCGCGAAATATACATTTACATGACTGTATACAAGTGAACTTGTTCTGCTATTATTTGCAAAAAAGTAGACATTTTTTTTGGATTGTTTTCCGCCAACAGCCCATATTTGTAAACGAATGAGGGCGCTGTATGAATTAACTATGCATTATGATCAATGTGCAGTAAAACTCCCACCCTTCACATAACATCGATCGATTATATGTTACACTAGCCCTACAAATAGGGCTGTAAATGGTTCCTTTTTTAACTTCTGGCTTTTTACTGTCACCATTACAGCCCTACTCCAACGGCAGCCCTACACGCTGAGTTTTACAACTGGTCGACTTTGATTTCAAATATCTCCCCAAATTCTTATCGCTGAACACTTATATATACATCATTGTATTCCTGAGATGTTGGCAATTTTTACCATATATAACAATGCTTAATAAATGCTGAATTCGTCCGGCTGTGAGGTCTTCAGAAATGACAAATGCTCCAAAACCTTCCAAAACGTCTTTACATGGAGGACGCCATCTTGTATTCATCGCTAGGATCGAGAGAAGTCGGGGCACTCGGCGGTTGTAGAAAATTGGTCTGTCATGAAGTATGCATGATAGCGTGTCATGTACGACGCGCGGTTGTTTCGTGAGAAGTCAGGGCACCATACTCGGCGGCTGCAGAAACTGGTCTTGTTATGAATTATGCATGAGGCGTCGCGCGGATATGTATGCACACACGAATCCGCGGACGTTTTATGCATAATTCATAACAATACCAGTGCCCCGACTTCTCTCACGAAACAACCGCGCGTCGTACATACTCATGCATAATTCATGACAGACTATTTTCTACTACCGCCGGGTGCCCCGACTTCTCTCGATCCTAGCGATGAATACAAGATGGCGTCCTCCATGTAAAGACGTTTTGGAAGGTTTTGGAGCATTTGTCATTTCTGAAGACCTCACAGCCGGACGAATTCAGCATTTAGTAAGCCTTGTTATATACTGTAGAAATTAGTAACATCTCAGGATACAATGATGTATATAAAAGTGTTCAGCGATAAGAATTTGGGGAGATATTTGAAATCAAAGTCGACCGGTTGTAAAACTCAGCGTGTAGGGCTGCCGTTGGAGTAGGGCTGTAATGGTGACAGTAAAAAGCCAGAAGTTAAAAAAGGAACCATTTACAGCCCTATTTGTAGGGCTAATGTTACACCTACGTGGGCATGAGTGTTGGTTGCAATCCTTGGACTCGGTTGCCGTGCATGAGAAGCCACAGGAACGGGACCTTTCCGATCTGCCGCCCCCGCACGACGCAGAGCAAGCTGACCAGCCAGACCACGTCCCTTCCTTCTCCGCTGGTTTATCTGTCAATTACAGTCGGTTTAAAGGTAATATACAACATTTGCAAACCTCAAGAAACAAACAAACAAAACTACTGAATTATTATGAAATACCTCACTAGACTGTAAGTAAATAATAGTCTCAACTCTCAAGCGTCCTATATAATCATGACACCTGGTGTGCTGTCATTTTCAAGAAAAGTTGAATTTTTGTACCAATTTCCAATGATGGTCAGCCGACCATCTTTGGAAATAGTCTAATCCCCCCACCTGATAATTCCCCGATGTCTGTACATTGCTCCGTTTTGTGTGAACTAGGTCAGGGAACCAGACTACAACAACAACATTTATAAACTTTAAACAGGTCAGTGTTACAGTATTTGCTATAAAATACTAACCCCCAAATCCATTCATTTCTGAAAATTACAGCAAAACCAAATGTTGTATACTCCACCTTTAAAGCGAACAGGGCCTACGGGAAAACATTGAGCATTATGGAAATACACTTACGACGAAATGACTGCACACCATGTTTACCCTGGGTCACATTCGTGCAGCCATAGGCCTAAGCAAGTTCGATCAAGTAAATGTTGCAGTTGCAGACAGTCGAACTACTGTGTCACTGGTCCCCTTTTCAGTGTCACAGTTTGGTATGACCAATGCTGCTGTTAACCAGTGCAACCATGCAATGTATAGGAGCAAGTTCGAATGGCGACCATTTGTGGACCACCAGTCGATTGTTCCTGTTACCCAACATGTATTTCGTGTACTATGTTACCATGGAAAATCGAGTAGCGGTTGACAAATAGTAGCCGCTCGAACTTGCTCTAGGTTGGTTCTAAATGGTCGACTAGACGTGGTCGACTAGCCAGCGTTTAGGTTAAAGTTAGTCCCTGATCGAACTTGCTCCATTATGCAGATGGGGACGGAACAGCTTTACTGTGCTATCTCGGCATGCATTTCAGGACATACAAGTTGGGATCACGTAAATGTCTACCTGTTTTGCGACGAACACCTTGACTAGGTCTTTTTAAACTCATGAAAGAAATAACAATGGTTTCCTTTAGGTCCCTAATAATACGAAGTATAAATGACCATCAGAATATAACAATCTATATACGTATAATGCCGGAACCAGTACATTTCCAGCGGTGTAGCCAGGGGGGTGGGGTGGAGGGGGGGGGGGGGGGGGGGGGGGGGAGGCTGGATGCCACAGTGGCGGGCGCTCAAATATTTTTCTTAATGATACTATTGTTTTCTCCGTTTGCGAAATTTTCAGTTGGGGGGCGACGATTTTTTTTTATGGTAGGCGTGCGCGCCCACCACCCCCTGGCTACGCCATCACTTTACATTTCGTAAGAGAAACCATATACTATACGACGTGGTAATCTTTTCGCATGTCCCCACTTGGCAAACGTGGTAAACACAGTGTGACGTCGCAGATCATTTGCCGGATCGGCGGGGTACGGTACCCAATTCCTATCGCCTTTTATCCGTGACTCGGGTTCGAATCCCGCCTGAGGCCACACGTGGATTGGGTTTTCAGTCCCCAGGCTGCCTAATTCGGTGTTTTTTTCCCCCCAGATTATCATGTCGGGATTTCCTCACACTTGTACGACTGAAACGTTTCTTCATCGCCTCCTTCCCATTGATTTCTTCACGCTGTGGAGGTACAGTACCGTATATGAACTTTAGGGGAATCCTTGGTTTCATAACAAGAAAGATTTGGAAAAAAATAAATGCGGGAAAGTTGAGAAGTAGTGTTTGTTTGCACTTGAAAATAGGCTGGGAATTCGCTGAGCTTCACTCTTCGTGAAATGACCTCTGTAGGAAGATACAGGTTCCGTTCAGAGACTAGGTTGTGCCTATCTCCTGTCCCAAAATGATTTTTGTTAAGTGCGAAGGTGCAACATTGTTTTCGCTTACTAACAACTTTACCATTGATATGAAAGTATAAACGAGTTCGTATGAAATAAAGTGAATGAGTACACAGCTCATGATTTGGCATGACTGCGAATTATGAAAACTTTGATCAAACGCAGGAATGGACCAATGATGTTTATAGATATTCATACAGTTTACAGTCGAGCTTGATTTGTCCTTCCATATTTTGGGTTTTAATACAACATTATGTTTTAATTCCAAAAATTACATAGCTGGCCTACACCGGCAGCTGAGGGAAGATCGGGACTAAGTTAAAGAGTCATAAAAGGTGATAAACTTCAAAACAATGTAAGCATCAGTTGAGATTATCTAGAATTTAACTACCGGGTAACCGATGAGATCAAGGCTTTGCTTTCCTTGCAATTACAAGATGTGAACAGTTATTTTCGACTTCGTTATCAACAGTAGTGTAAAAGCACGAATGTTACCTGCTATAGCGTGTCTTGGGGTAAAGCCTACACTCACTCGGCGGCCTTTTACTCTTAATGCGCTACGAGACTGCGCAATATTATCACTTACTCAAACCTAAATATACAACTTGGAGCTTTCACTCATCGCCGCGGCGCGCCGTGACTTGTTGGATGCGAAAGTGATTTTCTTTAGACCTTTACGATGAAATTTGGAGTAACAGCCTACATCATGACGTTAAAGCTGCATGGTGCAAATCGACTGTATATTTGCATTCTACTCTAAATATAAGAACACTTTCTCACAACAAAGTGACGTTATAACGAGAATATTTTGAACTTCCAGGTTTATTTTTGCATTGCGGTAAATTTACATGTATGACCAAATCATGTTACGCACGATGAAATCCAGGGAGATATTGCTAGAATGGGTACTATTCCTCGTATATGACGGTCAAAATCAAGCTTAGGGACAAATCAATCAAAACCTAGGAACCCCGGTGGCGTGGGATGCTGAGAGTCTTCTGAAACATAACGACCGATAAAAATCATTCACGATTTGCTTTAGGTTCCAATTAGTTAATGTAGTATACATTATTTGCAAACATCAAACAACAAAACTACTGAATTATTACGAAAAACCGTAATAGCAGTCTCAAGCATCCTGTGAAATTATGGCACCTCTTGTGCTGTCGTTTTCCCTACAATCGTTTGAAATAGTTAAGTTCCCCGACCTGATAATTCCCTATAACGTCTCAAATTGCTCCGTTTTGTCTAAGGTATGGTCAGGGAACTTAGTAGAACAGAATCTCTTTTCCCAGAATCTATGTACACAAAACTTTAAACATGTCAGTGTTACAGTATTTGCTAACCCCCAAATCCATCTATTTATGAAAATTACAGCAAAAGCAAATGATGTATACTACCTTTAAAGTTTCTGCATGCAACATATCTGCACAGACCGCGATTGTATTGCGGAGTCAACATGCTCGTGATAAAAAATTCTATATGAAATTGTTCATTTGCCTAACATTCACTGCCATTGCCAGTGCATGATGCTTTTGACAAATGTCGCTCGCGTGTATCAAATGGGAGCACATGCATACAGCGATACTCCGGTGTGTTAACACACTCCTGATTTGCAGTATCACAATGAGCAAATCTAACTGGAAACAGCAACGGATCTTAGATCGACGTTTCGGTCAATATATTGTGGTCGTACTTTATATTTCTTTAACGTAGACCTAGATTACTGATAATTACATCAGTATACACATGTGGAAGGGTCAGCGAGATCGATACAGATGTATTTTGACAACAATGACAAAACAAATTGCGCTTGGCACGGGCCACAAAACGCTAAGGACACGTCTTTAAAGTTGTTCTGCGAAAATCGGCGAAATACTTCTACACACTTTGCGGTTTCAAATGGCTTTTAAACACCAAGCCATTATTAAATATTTCGTTTTCGTTATCTTGGCCTTGAGAGAAGAAAAGATTCATATGGACCGTCGTGTCAGTATATAGGGCCTACTTTACCACCATTTTCGCAATAACTGCTTGTCGCTCAAATTAAATTTCGGACTTTTTCTTGTTCGGAGTGCAATCGTATGGGGTTGTCAATCCATCCCTGACCCACCCCGCTCCGACCTTTGGCTCAGCTCAGCCTCACCTTCGCCGTCCACGGCCCGGGCAGCTGATTGTTGTCAAATTGTGAAATGATCGGTGATCCGTCAGCGCATTCCATAACGCCCGCTTATCGCGTGAAGAGTTAATGGAGTCTTGATTTCCACGTTGATGGTTCGGGCGGGAGGCCTATTATCCATGCTGGCCTCACCGTGGGGAGAAGTTGTGCTGTACTTTTTTCTCCATCGCGGTGTCTGTCTGTACAGGTTTTCCATTTGCACATTTTTGCACCAAGAATATTTTTTTAGGCCTGTGTGGTATGCCGCTGGAGAAAAAAAAATAAGACGCATTGGGTTTGTATTGGACCGCCAGTAGAGAGTGCTAACACACCTTTCATGGAGCGTAGTGTTGTCAGTGACGACCGTTTCCAGTTTCCAAGTAAACCCTAATATCGTTTTAGACCGCGTGCGGAGAGTTAATAATCTGAAATTATCATAAGCCGAGTTTGTATAGAGTTCACTTTATAACTGAGTTTGTTTTACTTAAGAATACGTGTCAAGGAAGTATTGATTTGTCAAATATGCCAGTCAGTAACTTTGACATGCGCACTTATAGTCTCCTCTGGGATAATGCTGCACTCACTCGAAGCTATGCCAAAACTATTGTATTAAATTAACACCATGCCGTATCTTTTCTGAACCATTCCGTCTAATACATATACCGCATGGTGTTAATATGACACCACAATTTTTGCAGTATACGTGTGTATATGTTTTTAATTTGTACATACAACTTACAGGGAGTTGTCTATATTAATTGTCCGTTTGTCTTTTGTAAAGACATAGCCCTTACACAAGGTACGATTTTTAGGTTTTGTCCGTGCTCTTTTTGAGTTTTACCCCGAAATTTGTTGGATTAAGTTGTTATTTTTCTAACAATACAAGAGTTATTCCCTTTTGAATGAGACGCGACGAAAAAAAAGTCGACCCACGTTTAGTTACCGAATAATTAGTTACAAATATTGATTTTTTTGCTGCCCGACTTTAATTCAGTTCCCACAGGGCATATCTTTTTTTGTGCATTAGAGGTGCGAAACCAACCAAGAATAAAAGCCGAAAATTGCAGACGCCCAAGATAAAAATAAAAATTGGTAAAAATAAAACATACAATTCGAAAAATTCGTGAGAAGAACAAAAATCCAATTTGTTGAAGGGTACAGCCAGTATATCTTTAATATCATTTACGGTATATAGAGGAAATAAATGTTTCCAAATGAAATGGCATACAGTTTGAATGTATGTGACTTTTATAAGAGGCCCGTTTGGCGCTCTGACGTGCTGGCAACGAGCCAATAGGAAGTTCAACGCCAAGCTGGGTGAGACTTGTTGGCCATCCGCCATGTTTGAAAACAGTGACCAAGAAGCAATGTACAGATCACATAAAGCACAGTGATAACTGTATTCCCACACATACCAAATCCTCCGGATTGTATGTGGAGTATAATATGTCCAAAACTAAAAACCTGCTTGGCTTGTCCTTGCGCAGCTCACTTGTCACGTTATAGGCATATAAACAAACTCTGAAGACAAGGCATCCTTTTTAATGTTAGACCAAGGCGTTTTTCTAGACAAAATAAATGTTGGGCGGGGCTTTAAGATATATATAAGATGTATACTACCTTTAAAATGAACGTGTTTAATACTTTGTCAGTTTATCTTACCTGGTTCGAAGTTATCAGCATCAGGATCGGGCAGCCGACGCAGAGTTACAAACTCGAAGGAATAATAATCTTCATCTTCATCAGGAACGCCCCATTCCTCTCCCTCCTGGGACTCAGAGGTGTCGGTCTTTTTAGTGGTCGGGGTCAAGTTGTTATTACGACCCCTCCCATCCCGGGGAATGGCAGTGACATCCTCCCGCAAGTCCATGGATATGACGACGTCGGCGTCGTGTTTCTCCCCTTCCCCGTTCAGCACCTCAATGGTGATCTCGATGTCCGGATTAGGCGTGCCCAGGTTAACCAGTCCCACCTGCGGGTTGGCCCCCGTCACCAGCTCCGCTAGACGGTCCAGCGAGTGCAGCTTGCCCTCCGCCGTGAAGGAGGAGGTGTCCTTCTTGCTCCTGTCCACGGACACTTCTTCGTTGTCCTCCTCCTCATCCTCGTCATCCTCATCAGCATCTTCGAAGTAGTCGTAGGTATAATAGTCATTCCCATCAATCAGATCGGACGTAGGCAGCGAGGGAGGCAGGGCTTGCTCGTTCCAAAGTTGCTCCCACGTCCTCACTCCATCTTCGTCTTCCACCGATTTGGAATTCTTCGTTTTCGATTCCCACGTCTTGGCTCGAGAGGAGCTCCACTTTTCGCTCAAGACATCACGCCTCCTCTTTGAGATATCTTCCTCTTTGTAAGCTCCTGGGCGAGTGTCCTGGATTGACCCTGTTTTATTGAGCCTGGGGATACCCGTTCTTTTCTCTTGGTCTCTTGTCGAGACAAAGCCTGATACCTGGCCTGGTGTTTTGCTGGAACCCGTAAGAGAACTTCCCGTTGACGGTACAACTCTACCTGATGAAATGTTCAGTCCCTGCGTAAAAAAAGGAACTTGTGGTATGAGATCTAATAATTTACACTGGTTTTTGAATAGTTTTGTGGCGAATTACCATTGCGACAATCGATGGACAACTTGAGCCTGGTTTGCATATAGTCTGTTATAATCGACGACAACGTAGCCAAAGAGCCGCGAGCGAGGCAACGCAGATATATGGAAACGTCTTCTCGGGGACTGACGTTAACAGGGCTAGGGACGGCGACAGCCGGCAAAATGCTGACTATCTGCGTGGAGTCGAGAGAGTAAGCCCAAATACTCAAATACACGTACTGGGTAGTGATGTTCTCTTCGCATGTGTCAAGAATTTGACCCATTTTATCATTTTGCAAAATGTTACCCTAGTTAGTCATTAAAGTGCTATGTAACTTTTCCATGTATAATTGCCTGACCAACACGGGTAACCACCACTATAATTCATTTTGACGGAGCAATGAGCATAAATGTCAGTATGATAGCTTATTATAATTTAAAAATATCGAAAGATTTAAAGAAAACTGGCAGGAGCGGGATTCAGACCTACGACCTCCGGAGGAAAGCCGGGCCGAACGGTATCGAGCGAGCAGGATTCGACGGGGTCGCTCTCAGAGTCGGGGTCGCTCTCGGATTCGGGGTAGCAGTCGCTCCCGGAATCGGGGTAGAGGTGGCTCCTGGATTTTGAGTCGGGGTCGATCCCAGATGCTGAGTCCGTAATCGCTCCCGGATTCGGGGTAGCGGTCGCTCCCAGAATCTGGGTAGGGATCGCCGGTACGGTATTCCGGAGGTTGCAGGTTTAAATCCCGCTCCTGCCAGTTTTCTTTGTTCACTTTGAAAAATTCAAAAATTTACCTAGTCAGTTTCCCTTGTGGATTGTTTGACGAAATATTTATTTAATATGCTTGGCGTTCAATTTGTTTAACAAGCTAATATAAAGTGCGACAAGTAACAGTAGAAGTTCTGAAGCCCCAGTCTCACTGTCACGATTTTGCTCCCGACTAGCCACGATCAGTCCCGATCTCATCAAGCCACGACTGCTCCCGACCTTTTTTGATCAGGTATGCATAAATCGGCATCACTCTAGACCACGAATGTCATACGAATGTCCAAGACTATTGACGACTGTTGTAAGAATGCACTACGTTTTCAAAGCCGATGCTCCACGAATAGCTACGACCTACCACGACTCCACTACGTTGTATAGTACGAATGCAGTACGACATATCACGAATCACCACGATCTGCCCCGACTGCGCCACGAATCACCACGACTGTACTACGACTGTACTACGACTGTACTACGACTGTACCACGACTGTACCACGACTGAACTACGACTGTACTACGACTGTACTACGACTGTACTACGACTGTACTACGACTACTCACGGTCTACTCCGACGTCCTACGAATCGTATAAAAACTGACCCCGATGAGCTACGAATGATTTCTGGGATGCCAACGGCATGTATTTAAACTGTTTGGTCCCGAATCGTAGTGTAACCGTAGTGGCATCGTGAGAAGTCGTGGTAGTTCTTACTGTAGTCTTACATAATTCGTGATAATTCGTAGTGCATTCGGCATATTCGTGGTGTTGTCGTGTTAGTTATTGAAAATTCGGGACAAGTTCGTAGTTCGTTCGTAGTGTAATCGGCATAAAGTGTCGTAGATCGTGGTAGATCGTAGTTCAATCGTAACATAGTCGTAGGACCATCGTACTAGTTCTTGCTGGGTCTTGCGCAGTCGTACTTTGGAAGTGCCACGAATAGCCACGACTATCACGAATGCCTCTACGACGGCCTCAAGAATGACGTACGAATGCCGTACGACTTGAAAAACCAGCCGATCACCCCCGACAGTTTTGAACCTGTTCAAAACAGTCGGGAGCCTATCCCGATGACCCACGAACACTCAAGAATACTGGCGACACAACTACGATGGTACTACGACTGCTGTCGAATGCTCAGATCGTGGCTAGTCGGGAGCAAATCGTGACAGTGAGACTGGGGCTTTATTACAGAAACTGACCAATTGATTTCACAACAACAGCGCCCTCACATGTCAGGAACTACCACATTTAACCAGTGAACATGAACACCCTTTTTGCAGGGGGTGGGGGAAATAAAATTTCAAAAGGATGAAATGGGATAAACTTTAAAATGACTGTTACTATTCCTTGACACACTGTATGGGGTGTTGTTGCATGATAAATGACGAATTTCTTTCATAAAAGATTCGTTTTGGTCGCTGAAACACACTTGTATGCAATACATGATGCGAAACGTATGGGGATTTCTTCTCTGTGAACCCCCCCCCCCCCCCCCACAAAAAAGGTAAAAAGCTTTCACAGCAAAGAAAGAAATCAGAGTTCATTGAACCCTGCAGTTCAAATTTCGTTTGTGATACTCGCATACCGATTTCCGATGATCCCACGAGAAAAATGATTGACAGCGCCTGCCTATGTGAACACGCTCACACATGCAGTAGTAACAATACTGCCTGTATCAGCACATTGAGTTCAATTTTGGCAAGCAGTGGAATAATTATTGTACCTTATGAAAGGCGTAGAACCAGCTGAATAGTACCTCTGTGGCACAAAATCACATCCGGCCCAACCCCTTGTATTCACAATGGCAACGCAATGTATTAGACTGGGCATTGAGAGCTGTGGTTGATTGACACTAATGCGATGCACCTGACAATGCACCAATGACGTCAGCCAAAAATATACTAAATATAAGGCTAGCCTCTCGCTAAGCTGTGCTGACTTGCTTATCCCGTGGTTGTTCACAGTAGGAGGCGAAAATCTGTGTACTTTGGGAAATCTGTTACTGAAGAAAATCATGAAAATTGTCCAGCCAAATCACGAATTATTATTATAATTATTTATCACCATTTTTCCCTGACCAATTTCATGGAGCGCAACAATTTGTTTCGGCATGAAAAGTCTTTTTTTTTTTTGGTAAAACAGGATTACCAAAATTTTCAAGCGATGTGCATGTATATTGCTTATCACTGGTATTCAGCTGTTGTTTGCTTAAAGTGTGAAAATCACACAGATTCTAGTAAGCAGGACTTTTTTGCCAAGGAAACTTTAGTACTTCATGAAATTGACCCCTGATGTTGGTCTATGTCTTGATAGATGTGGGTGGGAATCATCATGCGCTAATATCTACTGGCGTAGCTGGGGGGGGGGGGGGGGAGGGCAGGTGATCCCCCTCCCCTCCAGCCGGGAGAATAAAGTTATGCCAATTGTATTTCCACGACTAGGTTCCCCTGCAGAACAAAATTGGTGCACCCCGGTGCCACTAAAAAATTGACCCCAGTTATACCACTGGTTATTAATTATCTCTTTTAAAGAATAAGCCAGGAGCCCTATGATATACAAGGCCAAAATGTTACTATCGTACACGACATGGCGCTATAGTTATACCATAGAGGTACCTCCGTGGCAATACCATGGAGATAGGAAAAGAGATACCATACGCGATTTGGCTGTTAGGCCTACTGAATAAAGAAAGAATATCACCGCGTATATCAGACTCCATCGCGTATCATCAAGCAGCAAATAGGCCTATGCTCTGACACCATGTAAATACACAATGTACACACTGGAGGATATCTATAGTCGGCATCTATCACAGGCAGACGATAAACAGTTACTGGTAAGTCCGTTTACAGCAAAATAAACAATCGTGATTTCATGCGCAAATTGAAATGACAAAAGAGGTATTTGCATTTCCAGCTCATTTCTGCATTTGCCAATTTTTTCCCCCGGACTTAGATGATTACTTTGGGGGTTCAAACGAGCCCCACGTGAGCGAAGCAGAGAGCTTGTTTTGCTGACGGCTCCAAAAAACACACAGCACCTGTCCAAGTCCATTTAAATTCTCCGCAGTTTCAAAGGAATTAAACAATGGCATTTGAGCCGGCATGATCAAAGAAAACAAGTTCTTTTGATGGCCCTACATCGATTTAAACGCCGGTATCTAACGAGGTAAACTACGGGACGGTAAACATAACACCGGGCGGTTCTCGGGAGACCGTGGGCCTCAGCGCTCCGAAGGTCGGTCGGCAAAACAGCCTCCTCGCGCGACCCAAGCTAAGAACTCCCCGGCCAGCACTGAGCTCAGTGAGCTATGAGGTTGACGGTTGACCAGACCTCGCCGCTCTGTCGGCACGGTCTTCAACCTTCCTCTTTCGGTTCACGGATGATATATCAAGGCAAAGCTATGAACTTTCAACTGAATAAAAAATTCCATGACGATTGGAAATTGCAAATTTTAAAACCATGAACCCCCGTGTGTTTATGATCATCCCATTATTTGCACGGGCTTGTTTATCCGTATATTTCCCTGTGTTCTTTCTTGGTGTCGGTAGACTTTCGTAAATAAATAATATTAATTAATCTGATCCACAAAGTCTTAAGACCACTACAAACGCTACCCGCCGGGTCCATGCCGTTACGACGAAAGTTGATGCGTGATTACATATTTTAATATGTAATAATTGTATCATTGTTATTTTTAATAATTAATTACTCCAGGTGATTTTTTTGTACATATCCTGATCAAATCATCCAGTTCTCCATGCTCCTAATTCAAAAACACGTTTGCTTTTAACAGCCATCTTTCATTAGTCACTTTCTTAGTTGAATTTGAAACCATGATTTTCCATGAATTACTTATTTGGGCCAAAATTGTGGGCCATTTTGCGGCCATTGAACTTTTATTCACGATTTTAAATTCTTAACGAAAAGTTGCCACGCCGATATCTTTTTAAAAGGGCCAAAATGCAGATTGATATTTAACTTTAAAATGAACATATTTTGGGAAGAAAAGGGCGCCAAGCAACCTGAAAAAAAAATGACCTGCATGACCTAATGATGTCAAAGAAACCTTACACGTTTTATGTTCAACTCATCCGTGACTGTCTCTCCACATTCTCATTTTCGCAGGGGAGAGTTTATGAAAATATCCTGAAGGTCGCTGGCTTTGTTGACAACCAAAAATTGCAAGACGGAAGTTCCGTTAGCTTTGAATAAAAGCTCGCGTCAGCTTGTGATATGAATGGCGCATGTCAATGTAACAGGGTGTATCATATGGACATGGCGTCCATCGTGTAAATGCTTGGGAATTGACTAATTACAAAATAATAATAATAAAATCAACAGTTACTATCTCAGACAATGTAACCACATAACATCCTTCATTTCTCATTAGTCACTCTCCTTGGAAAGACACTCATATTTTGTCCATGCATGTGTTATTAATTTTTGGGGTCAATTTGGGGTTTGTATTTCAGGCTATAGATTTTCAGCCCGAATACTACACGTCAGTGCAAGGTACATTGTGCTCTTACATCGTTAAAAAAAGACAAAATGAAAATGAACGTGTGCTATTTCCTTAGAAAGACGAATGCCAGAATTAAAAAAAGTGGTTAGCCTATGTTATATGATGAAAAGGTTTCTGTGTTTAAGACGGGTTTGGGACGACTGGAGTTTACTTTCATCCTCTTTTTTGTGATGAAGAAAGAAGATGGTAGATGTATTTACCAGCAAGAATTTCACAGAGAGAAGAAAGGAATGTTGTGGGCGACTGTTCCGTGTATTTGGCGTTGTTTTGATGTGCGACCTAATTTACATGATTATGACCGTTCGAGGAAAATTTGATCTATTCGCCTTCACTCCAAAAACTGGGTTAGAATGTACACCGTCGGTGTAAAATATAACCCTTCCTTGATGTATATTTTGGGTGTGGATTTTGGCGTTCATTAACTCCAGTTCCAGAATTATGATTAACACCAAACCAAATATTTCTAAGAAAAACCATGTTGTCCATTGAATCTTCTTTACTGTTTAATTGTAGGAATTAAAAACATCAAACAAATCACAAGGGAAACTGACTAGGTAATTTTGAAAGTCTAAAGTCAAAACTTGAATTCTGACTAGCACCCCCCTTCCCTCCGAACAAAGAAACAAAGAGACTACCGACATAGAGCAACATAGCATTATGTATACGGAGATCTCTGGTTCAAATCCCGCTCCTGCCAGTTTTCTTTGTTAACTTTAAAAATGAATTTAAAGAAACACTCATTTTAATTCCGATTTAATAAACACCGAAAAGAGTGTCATAAGTTAATTCTACTGTGTGTTTATTTTGAGCAAGGGCTTTGGGAATAACAAAATAGGCCTACACAGATTTCAATGTTTCTTTTACGTTGTACAGACTCTATAAAAATCCTTTTGAATGGACGTCATCCATTCGGTTGTAAATCTAGCTGCTGGTGTTATTTTAACACCAATCTCAACATCCAAAGGATTGAAATACATTTGGTGTTTTGCAGTGTTGGGCTCTTGTATTTACAAGAGTTAACCATACAATATTTCAATTTCACGTGGCCGGATTGCCCTTTTAAAATCTAAGTTAGATAGGGTTTATTCCCCAGAATGCCTGCACGGTCCCTTTTATAACTCTATACGCATGTACTATTAAATCAATTAAAACGGAACTGGTGAATCTATACACCTAATTCACACAAATCTTTCCACAAAGAAGCATCCACAGTTTCCTCTGGCTTATTTTTCAATGCATCAACCTTTCAATAAATAAATGCAAGATGTGCTCAGATTTAAAATTAGAAAGCTTGAACCAAGTCTTGGGCTCACGGGTCTTATTTTGGTCCAAAAGTCGCACAAAACACGGAATGAAAACCACCATTGTTGAAAACAAAATATTGATGCAAATACCTTGGCGACGGAGACGCACGTGAGAAGAGAAAGTAGACAGAAGATCACCCGTAGTTGTGGACTCATTCCACGCCACCAACAGTATTTCCTTGAAAACATGCCGCTGATCATACGAGAGACGGGCTGGAAGCAACCGGACAAACCCGTCAACTTCATTATGACGAGACCAAATGAATGCCAAGCTTAATACGCGGCTTGGCACGTCAGCAGTTGTTTCTGAAGCCTGTAGGCTAAATGCAAGTTCAAAGCACGGCTAGCAATCTCAGTCTATCCTGCGGGCATCTGTCCGAACGGGGAAGTATGGGCTAAACTCCAGTTTGTGGCCGATGCTTTTAATAAACGTGGATTTTTCACGGGCTCGGGCGAGCACGCAGATTTTGTTTTTCTAGCTTGTCGCTGGTGTATTCACAACAACCGCTGAATGTTGACGTTCCCGGGGACAGACTTTATAAATGAACTTGGCAGAGCGAGAAATGTATCACTGTCTACGCGTTGGCGTTCACCGTACAACTGATGACCGGGCGGGCAGGACATCCAGAAAAGCGTACTACGCGGCCGGCTAGTAGACAGGATGGTGCGATGCGATGCGGCGTACAACACACTTGAGTGCGCCGTGCCATCCAAGTTTGACGGGGCTTCAAATCTCAAGGGACAGGTCCGATTCCGCGGCATCTTACCCAGCCTCAAAATTGATCGCTTCACTTTACTTTATCGAGTGCCGTAAATATTTACATGTATTCTCATTTTATCTCTCATGGTTGTTGCTGCCGCGGTAATTCCCGGGCGATTATCTTTTAAATTACCGGTAAAAGTCGACAGGACTGGAGAGTTTGTGTTTGTCAGAAGTGAGCGTTATCGTACATTGTACATTTTTATGACCGTCAATAAAGTCCCCGCAAACTTCAATTGACCGCGATTACTTGCAAGTGGGGCTGTTTTTTTTCCTAGTAATGGACTACGGTAGTCAAGTGTAATGTATATCCGGAGACCGTGTGACGTGACAATGCGAGTACATGTTTCGGAAGTTTTCTATACTCAGTGCAGGCGCAGGCCCGTAGGCGGGGGTGGGGGTGGGGGAGGGGGGTTCGAACAAGCCCCCCCCCCCCCCCCCCCCCCCCCCCGCTCGGTGACGAGTTCCACTCAGAAATTAGCACACACACAAAAACCCAAAATCGGTAAGTCACTATAAACGTTTGCCTTAATAAGTGCATGTGTCACTTTACAACTTGTACGACGCTTAAAGGTAGTGTCACTAGTGTACATGATTGGTCATTGCTGCAATTTTCAGAAATGGGCGGATTTAGGGTTAGTATTTTATAGAAAATATCGTTTCACTGACCTGTTTGCGTTCTTGGATGGCGAAAAACTACAGACTAAAACGGCGTTCCTTTTCAACCGTCGGGCGGCAGTTAACTGGATTTGTTATAGCGCCCTCTTGTAAAATAAGCCCAATTTCTGTAAACGGGATCGTTTTCAATTGGTCACATAAACTACGCGAGCCTACTGGGAACTGCAGGGCCCAATATCATGGCTCTGCTTTATACCGTTAGCGAAAAATCCCCGCTTACCGTAGCAGAAAATTCTGTGCTTACGGCAAGCGTATTTCACGCGTTAGCGGGGAATTTTGTCTCCTGAGCATGCGTACATCCCGTAACTAGGGATTCTGTGCTTACAGGGTTAGCGCAGAATTTTTCCGAAAATGGTGATCGTAAGCGCGGAAAGCTGTGGTTAGCAGAGCCATGAAATTGGGCCCTGGTCACAACCCGTCGCTTCGTACACTACGCGACATACACTTGTACTACAATTTCAACCTTGCGCCTGTTTTCAGATTGTAAACCCATTTTAGACGCAACGCGGCTATTCGGTCAAAAGAGGGCAGTAAAACAAATCGGTGATATTTTTTTCAACAATTGTTACGCGGAACAATCGTTGGAAAACGATATAAATTTCAACTTTTCTTGAAAACGACAGCACACCAGGTGCGATCATTTCACAGGATGATTGAGATTGCTCTGATCTTACAGTCTATATAGTAAGGTATTTCGTAATAAATCATTACAACAAAATTGGAGGATTACCAATCGTGTGCACTACCTTTAAGCACCTCATGATAATATTTATGCATGTGTTCACAATGTTACGCATGTGCCAAACGTTGCACTGGGGGTTTGACGAACACCCCCCCCCCCCCCCCCCCCCCCCCAGTCTCGGGGCAGGCTACGGGCCTGTGGCGTAATTAAAAACCTAGGTCATTTATTAAAACACGGAGGAAGGAAAACTCCATGGTCAAACCGTGGCTGGCTGTGGCTTCGGCTTTATCTCAAGCTTTAGCGGCTCCATTGGCAATCAGATCAGAAGCCTTTGGATATCTGAACAAAATGAACTGACTTTGGCTCTGGGTTTAAATAAAAGACCTTCTTGTATATTTAGAAAATATGCCCCAGATCTAGCCACATCCTAGGACCTAGAAATAGAGGAACCAAGCTAAAGCCAAATCCAGTTTGAGAAATGGCCCAAAATGGAGATTCATGAAAGTTGCTGTGTACAGTCCCAACTCAGACTAGAAATTTCAGTTCAATGGCATTCCCTCTGCTAAAGAATTATGGAGAAAAGCTGTACATGTATATTGGAACAAAAAAGCACTTTCTACACTCAGCACTTATTGTGTGGTAAAGATTGCCCTATAACCTACATTAACACTCTATTTAAGTGCGTAGGCTAATTCTAAACTGGAAACTTATGACATCTGTAGTTATCAGGGCCGTTTTTGTATGTTGAATGCTTCATCGGAAAGCTCATAACTTATCGATGCTAACAAATTAGCAATTCAATTTTGAAAATTCATTTTTCGGGAGTCACGCTCAAAAAGCACATTGCAGGCCTAGGCCTATAGTTCGTCATTTTTTTCATTTGTTTGAGGAAATTGCAAAGTTTTTCAAAAGTGATATAACTCGCAATACAGCCTTAAAATTATACGTTGGTCGGCAGAGGGTAAGGTCTCGATGTGAAGATGGTCGTTTGGGGTTTAGGCTCACATTGCAAACGTTGAGGGCAGTGTTTGTTGGAGCTCATTTTGGCAGGGCGCAAGTGGACAAGCGTCAGACACGCTGAGAGTTGCTGAGAAAGAAGTAAATCATAGACGAATGCATTACTTGTAATCCGTTGTATTTTTTTAAAAGTAAACAAGTCCTGATAACCTAATTTTTGTTTTGGGGATGTGATTAGGCCATGCCATTAATCGATGCGAATCATATCGTTTATCAGTGGATCGATAATTGATGGATTGATGGATAGATCGATGAATCAATCCGCCGATGAGTGGATGGATTAAGGATCAGTGGATCGATCAATTGATCAATCGATTGATGGATTGAGTGATTGATTGAATTAGTCCACCGCGCCAATCTGATTCTTGTTCATTACTTCTTTATACCTTTTATATAGGATATAGTATCGATAGAGCTGACAACAAAGTCGAACATACATTGTGTGATTCAACAAAATTTGAGCTCAGTCCGTCATCCGAGTCGCCGCGAGAAAAAAAAGTGACAAACCGTTCTGTTTTAACAGTAAGTTTGTGCACATATTTCGATGGTTGAAATCGAAATAAACCATTGCGTTTTTGGAGGTCTACAGGTACAATTTTCTCGAAGATGACAGCATTTCAGGTGGAAATATTTTTCAGGGGATAAACAGTAAGATTTCAGATTGAAACTAATCATTTTCCTTTTTGATAATTACATGTATATACCAAAGCTATTACTGGGCATGTTTAGGAATGACAAGGGGCTTTACTGCCAAACCAATACTAAAATACCAAAAGTATATAAACGACGTGTCCAAGTGAACTTTGGCAGTTGGGTAGAATATGATAGAGTAACTGAGTAAGGACCGCCTATCTCGAAGACCCAACATAATACCACTGATTCAAGTTCATCATCATCATCATCATCATCATCATTCGTCTTGAAGCTACATCAGCAATTTATTTCAAGCCCAAATTTGTGCGCAGTGTATTGGTCCTACCGAAACGAAACGGTGCGGTTCGGGTCTCTGGAGTAACCAAAAATAGAGTAGGCCTACATTTGACTGAATGGTTTACCTCTGGAGATTTAACGACCTGCAATTAGTTTATGCTACGCGATTGTGCTCTCGCTTTTGAATCTGTCAGAAAGTATTCATAAGATCAGAAAGTGTTTTTTTTTTTCGTATGTCAGTAATAATTTCAAGTTGAGTTGACGTTCATGTGGGTTCAAGTTTGCCACGAGGCCGTTCCAATCAATACTGTAGGTAATTGCCACAAAGCGTCAAGCTAAGCGCACTACATCATGCAATGGTTCATTGAACCACACGCGGGGGACCGGGCAACTTTACTTAGCGGATTACCAGGCTTGAGTCAACAGTGGATCATGGCATGAAGTGCCGGGCAAATGGATGGGTCTTGTCCTTGCGGTACTTTGACTCAAGTACCATGGGCCGGGGATCGTTTTTCCCCCGCATCTAATTGCGTCTCAAGGTGCTTGGGACGGTGTTGAAGCCCATATTCTTGGTGTTGTGGCGTTGCTTGTTGTAGGAGCAGCCGGCATTTGCGTCTTGAAGGGTCGCCGGGTGCTTTGATCGCACCGCTGCATCAAGCCTCTTGGAGGTACTTCAGGTCCGAACTGTTGTCGGTCCTCACTTTTAGTTTCTCTTGGGACTATTCTGAAGTGGCCTATCCAAGTTTGGATACGGGGGTGGGGGCTGTTTCCAACGCGCATTGCTCTGGAAGTCTTTGCCCAATGCATGCTCAGTCTATATACACCATGTCTCATAAAGAACATGAACGCCTCCCCTCCAGTCTGCATCTCTACATAAGTGTGTCCTTTTTTTACTTCTCCTTCTTTCCGTCTGTTTTATCCCTTTACCTCGTGTGGCTATTATTTTGTAATGTATTGGGTTAATGAAACACGAAGAGGTTGCAGCAGCTCTCACAGTGTTTCCCCCGGTTCTATTCGGAACCACACAAACTCACAAAAGAGAGAGTTGCCGCATGGTGCTACTGCAAATCTTTACCTTATTGCTATCTTTTTTTCTACTTAATCGTATATCAAAAATCTTCCTTATTAAATACAAGTTATGATCTAGCATCGGATTGAGAGATCACTGGATCAAACCATATAGAGCAAGGAACCTTGGTCTATGATCAAACAAAGTTGAAAAGAGAAAGCCCTACACACAGGGGAAAGAACAGTACCAAACTTTTATGGTCAATAAAACAGACATGGTACTATCAAGTTAAACAGCAGAAACCGAAGACGGCAAAAGTAGAACGCAAAGGTGACCCGTGCGGTGGATTTCAGGTGATGTAAGCGATGACCAGGGGCGGCCGTCCGGGCAAACCGCAATCTCTGAGCGCGGGAACAAAAAGGGGGCGGAACGGTACGGCCAGGCAATGTGTCTCACATGAAAAGAGGCCCAGAGTGGTTCCTAGAAACAGCATCAAGTGGGGACACGCAACCTGTCACGGGGGAGACGATGACAAAAGGCAAATGGGGCAGGGCTATCACCCACCCAACACCTGGCCGCTAATCGAGTTTGTTGACTCGGCAACCTTATCCGGACTGATTGTTCAATGCTCCTCGGCACACCTGGCGACATTTAGGGGTTTTTCATTTTGTGTTTACTACCGAGTGAACTAAGAAGGTTTAGGAATTATTAATAGCCCGATGAGCAGGGGTAATAATGTAGCGTCGAAACACAGAAACTGTGTTAATTGAGCACATGATGCAAGGCGCTGAACTGTAAGATGGTCACACGGTACCCGCTGCTGCAATGAATTCGAATCGCCCACTCGATCCCTGCAAGCTCGGTGGTCGAATGGTTAGAACGTCTACTCTATTGTGAGCAGAAGGTCGTTGTTTCGAATCCCGCCCGCGTAATCCTCAGGATTTTTTCCACACAGACTCTCGGAAACATTGAGCATACAATGTTTTCAAACGCCACGTCGGGAAAGGGCAAATATCTCTCTTATAAGTTACATCATCTCCGACGCAAATTCCGTCTTCACACTGATTTTACAATGGCGACTGTGACAATGCTGGCGATATTGATGGTGATGACGTTGATGACGAATGAGCAAAGATGAATAATGCGACGTGTAGTTAGACAGACGACTAACAGTGTTCGCTTCCACCACTTTTTTTCAAATGTTTATCTTACTAATACTTCATTTTTAACTGTCAGTTTCAAGTTTGCATTTGTACAGCTACTTTTCAGTAAGAAAAAAATCAAACATTTCGGCCGAAAATTAAAAAATAATTACTCAGTGCGTATATTTTCATAAGTAAAATATTATTTAGAAACCTAGACAAACTGTACGCCTGAAAACCAAACATCTCATTTTAGTTGACCTTGATGAATAACTGGCAGGCCTTCGGCTTTTTCCCATCGGGACTGTCGGCACTGAGCTCGGGTCAAGCCAAGCCAATGGTCCAGGATCTTGGTCAATCGACAAGGTCCAGCCGAGGTCACTTTGTGATGATGGTGACATGAAAAAGTAGCCGCCATCCAATATTTGGAGTGAAAAAATATCACTCCAAAAAGTACGGATGCGCTCAAGAGTGTAACCGGCCGGCGCTTCGGTTTTCAACCATTTCTGCAGCGTGGCAACTCGAGTGTCATGCCGGTGGCCGATGTAAACTCCGTGGTCAGAAGACCAACAAAATTTCGTGAAAGTAATACGGGTTAAGAAAAAAACCCGAACCCAAATCTCCCCTGATAGAGACTATTGGTGAGAAAATCCACCTCCTACATTTCAAGGGTTATTGACGTGAAAACCACGCATATGCTTATTAAGCTTTCTCTAATACAAAAACCATGTCATTCATCCATCAGGTTCTTAGCAAGTTACTGACTTTTGAAGACAAACAGTGTTGTTCATAAATAATTCCAAATCCCATGACAAGTAATTGCAAACTTCATTGAACAATCTTCAATAATACTGAACCAAACAAACGAACCAGAAAACAGAAAAGGTGGAAGATGAATGAAGTATATACCCAAACCAAAAACCAAAAATAAATGCCAGACATTATACGCAAAAACATACCAAACCACGTCGTGTGTATACAATTATGAACAAATGAATTTCAGGTGCTGTGGTCGAGATTCTTTAAGATTTGGTCATAAATTTTCAGCTGTAGTCAGTGAGCCTAGTGTTCATATCCCAGGGGCGGTCGTCAACATCGTGACTTCTTGGCCAGGCAAGCGGATATGTGTGAACCGTACGTGCTCCCGGGTAGATTCGGGGAATTTGGGGGTGAATTTACGAAAATCATTTCAATATGACGGACCAAAGCTGGTGCATAAAGACACGCTCGAGGGGGGGAATACTACGTTGCTTTTTGTAGATTTGCTCCGAATTGTGTTCCTTGTCACGAAAGGGCTCGACTGCAAGTGACAAAAAATAATCTTCTAGAGCCTGAAGCGAATATACAATGAAGCACGCAACAGCCTTTAGTCTGGTCTTGTAATGCACTGAGAACACTTTTTTTTCCTCGAAACTAAATCAACGTGTAAGAGAACTGAACATCAACTATAAATGGAATTGTGAAAACACTGGAAGGTTTATAACACACTATTGGAGGTTTACAGAGATAATTCTTAGGCTTTACAGGCGGATATTAAAAGCTGCTGTACCGTGCTTTTGGGATGTATCACCCTGAACATGTTAATTTGGTAATTTGTTAGCATTATGAGCTTTCCAATGCGACATTCAAAACATCGGCCCATGATATGTAACAGGTAAGTTTCAAATTTTGAATTAGGAGGGGACGCTCCTAATGTACAGGATGTCTCCCCCCCCCCCCCCCCCCCCCAAAAAAAAAAGGTAATTCACAAAGGGAAATATGACCAAGCTATGTGCATGATTATCATTATTATGTTTTTATCGTAATGTTCGGGTAAAACGCTTTCCGTTGATATCTTAGATGCATTTTCTCTGGCCATGCATCACTGACTTCCACTGTCTTGAAAGTGGCATGTTAAAACCTTCTTGGGACAGCTTGTAAAATCATAGAGCAAGGAACTTGCTCTATGGTAAAATAAATTACTAATTTTTAGCTTGGTCTGGCATCGTGAGTGATGGTTATTGGATTGTGATTGAATTAAGTTACAGTGCACGTTATTCAGCGTTTACTTTACTCCAGTGGATTGAAAGAACGGACAACCTGGAAAACCCACTTTGCAGGATGGTTCAACTATAGCAACTGAGCAACGAGTGTTTGTGGTGAAGACATTTAGTGAGACAAGAAACTATCAAGCTACTCGGGATGCGTTTGGAGAAGTCTTCCCCGAGAGGGATCCCTCCACCCGGGGATTCCCCATTGTGGCGACCCTTGACCTTTTGGCCCCCAAAGCAAAAGGCTTCTTAAGATTACCAAGAGCAACCCACATACCAAATTTGAAGATCGTATTATGTTAAGCATTTCTCAAGTTATCAGCCTGACGAGATTTCCATTGTTTTAGCCATTCTAACCTTGACCTTTGACCTATCAGCCCCAAATTCAATAGGCTTCTCAAGACTAACAAGAGCATGCAATCAACATATCAAATTTGAAGTATTTCTCAAGTTATTGCGCTAAGAAGATTTTTCCAGACACACCCACACATCTTAACATATGCACCCTTATGGGGGTACTACTATTGTCCACCCGTTTGTTCCTATTGAAATCTCAAACTCCATAGCGTTTTGCCTGTGGGGTCCCAAGATTTCTAAAGACTACCCCGTGGGGTCCCATTGTCCATATTGTTATCCTTTCTTCCCGGTACCCCATAAGGAGTCATACGTAAGGACAAAGCGGAAGGATATAGCCTATGCCCCTTCAAATTTGTCGGTGGGATATAGAAAAATTGGGGAGCGCCAAAGTCAAATACTGGGTGCGTAATAGTTTACAGGCTTCAGATCTGATTTTGTACAGAGAAAGATGGATTTTGGACGTGGATCATTCCATAAATTTGGGGTCCAAGAGTATGACATTTTTTGGTGTCCCTGTTAGGCCTACATAGTGACATGTATAAGATGTTTTAATTCAGGACACATTCTTTAATTAATGCCTTCTATCTCCAAGAGTGATTATGTAAAGCAAAGTACCTGCGCCAAACAAGTAAAAAATAGTGTGAAGTCCATTTTAATGCTACTTGATGGGGAAATTACACAGGTCAGGTGTAACAGGGACACCCAAAAAAATGTCACACTTGTGGACCCCAAATTTATGGAATGACCCACGTCAATTAGAAATCACGTCCTAATTTCCCTGTCCATTTTGAATAGAAAATCACATCCAAGGCCTGGGTTCACAGTGTAGAATTTCAGCAGGTTCAACCATCGGAAGGAAACTATAACAAGATGTCTGCTTTTCGGGGGGGGGGGGAGCTCTTGCTCAACCGGGTTGCCCCCCCCCCCCCCTTTTTTTCTAAAGTCGCTACCTTGTGGAGATCGAGAAAAAATATACAGGAAAAAAAAAACATGAAAAGATCTCCACAAGGAAATTCTAATTAAAGAGGAGGATGTCTCCACAAGAACATGTGTGCACAAAGTCTATGGGGAATGCTTAGTACAAGAACAAAGGAAAGAATAAAGCCATGACTGCACTGGAATATAAATTTTGGACTAGGTGAAGTAAAACAGATTTGCATTCATCTTGATTCGGACACCACACCTTTAATACAGTTTATAACAATATACAGCGAAAAACCCGCAATATTCATAAAATGTTTACATTGTACAAATACAAGCAGTGCTTCTTTGAGACACTTAACTATTTTTACATGAATAACTACAATCCATAAAGACTGGCTTTTCAAATACACCAGTACTAGTCAAGATATTACGATATATTACACTACCTTTCAAATTAGTACAATGAAAAACAAAGAGCAAGTTCGATTGTGGTTAACTATAGTCGACGATTGTTGGACTATACCTTTACCCGAACACAGACGAGTCGAACACATCTAATTGACTAACAGGAACCAAACAACCTACAGTCAGTTCTCAAGCAAAGTCACAAACTCCTCAAATGAACTGTCACAAAAGCATTCCTTTGTCATTGGTCATCCATCCCCTGTAGCTTGTGAACTGACTTGTGACTGGATTAGTGACTGGATTAGTGACTGGATTAGTGATTGGATCAGTGATTGGATCAGTGATTGGATCAGTGATTGGATCAGTGATTGGATCAGTGATTGGATCAGTGATTGGATTAGTGATTGGATTAGTGATTGGACTATTGTGACTGACGTGTGACTGACGTGTGACTGACGTGTGACTGACGTGTGACTGACGTGTGACTGACGTGTGACTGACGTGTGACTAACGTGTGACTGACGTGTGACTGACGTGTGACTGACGTGTGACTGACGTGTGATTGACGGGTGATTGATTTGTGACTGACTTGATTACAACTCTTCACATTTTCAGTTCTTCCTCATTCTAAAGAACTATTCTTCACTAACCTCCTTTCTCCTTCCCCACACTGAGGTGTAGCCATTCCTTTACAAAATATTGCCAAAAACCTATTTTCCACCAAGTCATTCCCTATCTCATTCTCAGTTCTATTCTAAAACAATTTCATTTTCAAGTCGAGGGTCCATGAAGATTGAATTAACTCTGTCACCTGATTCAGCCCAATCAGTTTAAGCGAAGCTGGATTACTGCCAATGCCACTCAATGTGCATTCGGGTGACATTGTGGTTCTTGCATACATGTGAGATACCATGATGTATATTGTACCGCCAGCAGGTACGTACTATTTCACGGAGTTGCTAACCAATGCATGCAATGTCGCTTCCCAGGTGGGCGTGATCCCTGGTTATATGGCCTTATTTATGGGTTTATGACTTCTGACAAGCGCCCCCGAACAAAGCCACTGACAATTTGGGAGACCGCCAACATAGGGCAAGAGAGCTCAGTTGGTAGAGCGTGGGTACGGCATTCCGGAGGTCGAGCGTTCAAATTCCGCTCCTGCCAGTTTTCTTTGTTCACCTTAAAAGTTTTCCTGTGGTTTGTTTGCCGAAACACACGAAAATAAAATGTCTTCCTTGGTGAAAACAAGACTACCAACCAATTTTTCGTGTCATGTATTTTGCTTGTGAAAGGTATTCAGCTGTTTTTTGCTTAGCATGAAAAAAACATGCAGTTTTGGCTGGTAACCTGTTTTTACTAAGCAAGACTTTTTGTGCTAAACAAATTTTTGAGCTAATTAACAGCTCCGTGAAATTGGCCCCTGGGTATTTAGCGGAGCATGAATTGAAATCGACTACAAGTGACACTTGGGAGATGAATCAGAAAACTGTATTTTCCAGTATAATAAAACCTGGTTTCCATCACCGACAGCATCAGTGTGACAGAGCCAAAATATATGACCTTGTGATATTTTTTTAAAGAATTACTGCCCTGGTTATTTTGTTGCCTGTACTTTGATTATTTGAGTGACGTTTCCCTCTGTGGCTGTTAGACTTTAGCCGTGTTTCTATTGGACTTTATCTTTCGCAGCCTCGCGAAAACTTACCGCGACATGCCTTCGCGTAATTTTACCGTGTGTTCCCATTTGGACTTAGTATAACTGCAACAGAACATTTATTCGCCTGGCGAGGCTGGCAGAATGTCATACGTTGCGGGCAATGTGCACATTCACATAAATGGCGGTAGTTGGCAAAGCTTGATCAAGTTCAACTTTGCCGACTATCTGTTGTGAGAATAGGCCTATTCAAATACACGTGCTGGCATGCCATGTGTGTTCAAGGAGGCTCTCTCCGTTTAAAGTACCACAAATTTGACCCATTTTAAGCCTATTGACCAAGAAATATGAGCACAGATGACATAACATAGCTTTCTATAATTGAAATCTACGGAAATGAAGTATCGATTCAGCTATCAGGAAAGTTATACAGTAGAACGACTGTATACCGAACATTCGGCTATACCGAACACCATCCTTGGCTCCCAAATTTTGTGTACAAAACTTACGGAACATTGTTGTTGAAAAAAAAGACAACAGATTAAAAAAATGTACCAGGTATTTGGGCTGTTTGTAATTCCCAAACGGCCGCAGCTTTATGTTGAAGAGTGACAGGTGGCTATTATTTCCCCAAGAAATAGAAGGAAAAAGTCAACTGTTGCTTTAGATTTCGGTAAGCTTAGAAAGTATGAACATGTAATTACATGATTCAATGGCCGGCACATGTTCAATTACAATCAAAAGAGGGCGCACTTCAAATACAACGCAAGAGGGCGCTATTAAAAAGAATGGATGCCATGTTGAAATATGGGCACATGGCAGACCGGCGGCTGAAAATCGCTATACCGAACGATCGCTATACCGAACAAAATCTGTGGATCCCGCGATGTTCGTTATAGTGGCATTCCACTGTACCTATCCAAAAATCCCATTTTAGTGAGAAATTGTTGATTATTTGTTTTCATTTTTCAGCCGAATTACGTCATGAACCAGCTCGGCGACTTGTCGTGTTATGAAATGTCGGCATTCACTGCGATAATATGAAACCCAGATCTTAAAGACAGTTGGCTGTCTTGAATGTGAAATACTTTTAACTCCAACACCCAATGTTTCCCAGAGATTTTTGTTTTACAGCTACTGCCAAATCAAACCAACCATCCATGCAGTGGGTCATCTCAGAATCGCTCGGCCGGAGGTCGTGAGCTCTGCTTCATTAGTTTGTCCAGCATTCCCTGGCCAGCCGTGGAGGCAAAGAGACCGATGATTGACTCCTCCCCTCCCTTGATGGCTACATCGTAGGCCGTCTCATCCCGGGCGTTCTTGACCTTGGAGCTGGCCCCTAGGCTGAGAAGTTCCTCCACGCCGCGCTTCCCCTCGTAGCTAAGCAGCACGGCTTCATGGAGGGCAGTGTTGCCTTTGCTGTTGTGCAAATAAAAGTCAAGCTTGTCACTGGCTTGAATGTTTCGCCTCAAACCATTTCTCCAAGCTTTAGCTCAGGATTCTCCAGGGTTGAGATTGTCCAAAAATGAAAAATCCACAAAATCCACGGAAAAATCCACGGAAAAATCCACAAGGACCCAGATCAACATATAGTATGTATTTGCCTATAAAGGCACCTCCTTAAAATATCCGTTTTTATTGGTCTATATCCATTTTTAAAGGTAAAAACACCTTTAGGACAACACCTCAGGAATTCCAGATTTCAAAAGAGATTCTTTAAAAAAAAATCTGAAATCACGACAAAAAATCCTGAAATCAGGAAAAATCCTGACAAATCTCACCCCAGGGTTCCCACAGGAATCTGAAAACGAAATTCCATGACTTTTCCATGACTTTCCAGGACTAAAATATGACAATTTCCATGACATTTAATGCCATTTTGCAGAGAAAAGTTGTTTGATATTATGATACTGATGAACCGCTAATGTTGGGCTAACTATTTGTTAGCTTTTGAAAATAAATAATGGCCTCCTCCTCACATCAAAAGCCGCCCATCAAAAATAACGCTTGCATGGTCTTGATTTCCATGACTTTTCCATGACTTTTTTATTTTTTCAAATTTTCCATGACTTTTCCATGACTTTCCAGGACAACCTTTTTTTCCAGGATTTTCCAGGATTTTCCATGACCCGTGGGAACCCTGCACCCCTGATTCTTGTAATTTGAGGTCCTCATAGATGTGGCAAGATCGGGGGCACTTTCTGCTACATGCACAGCGTCTTATATTTGAACAGAGAGCCAGAGCCTGTTCGTTTCGTTCAATGCAAGGCTTTAAATTGGCATGGAGCTGGGGAATAGCTGGGGCCAAAGCCAAAGCCTGGACTTGAGAAATGGCCGAAATAGCATAAGAATTATTTCTATGATTGGTTTGGAAGGCAAAGGCTAAGGGCCTATCACAAGGTTTGTGGTTTCACTCGCTGCCCGCAGGATAACTAATAATATGAACACGGATTTCAAATAAACAATATGAAGACTCAAATTTTATACGTACGGGCAAGCTTTTTTGTTGATTTCAGCTCCGTTATTGACCAAAGTTTCCAGGCAGTCCCAGTGCTTGTTCATGACAGCTAAGGTGAGTGCTGGAATACCGTCGCTGTTCTCACACATAGCATCCGCCCCCTGCAAATGATGCGTAGACAAGGGGAGACATATTTATTCACAGAGTTGTAGGTGAGTCTGGTTCCGAGTCCCATTGCAAAACAGACCAAAAAAACCGGGATTGGGGTTCACTTGGAGTCCAGCCCACAGCGCCCCATCAATACGGGATTAATGTCTTTTATCAAGAACCCTGGTTCTGAAGGAACCTGTAGTGAGAATGTTTTTGATTTTGAGTTTGAGAGAATGATGGTGCTATCCTATTCAGTGACACTTCCCTTCTGGTGACTTGTGATACTTAATCCCAGACTTGTGTTTACTTCGGCTGAGTTCGGGCGGTCTGTTCTTAACACGCGTTCCCCGTTCTAGCGCCCGAACGGCGGGAACTTGACCCGAGAACATTGCACTCGTTCACACACCACCTACCACTCGGGGGTTTACAAGAACATGACGCAATTTAATGCGACGTAGAAGATAACCAAACATAGCGGATGATCCAACGAAGCATAAAAAGTCGGCATACAGCTGCCTAAAAATAATTCCCTTCCAACTTACTTTAAAATAAAAGTTTTTTTTCTGAACAAACTAGGGCAAAATGCAGTCTAAATATTGTGCTTCCGTTAAATTATAATAACGTACATAGGCGCAGCCATTATATTTTGCGTGGTTACCAGCGAAAGATGGCGCTCTTGCAATGCCATGGGGCTATCATAAGATCAGACGTTCTTGGGCGTTCGAGTGGCCGGAACACGAACGAAGACACGAGTTGTTCTTTAGCAAACAACATGAACTCAGCCTTGGAGTCCAGCCCTAGCGCCCCATCAATAAAGGATTAATGTATTTTATCAAGAACCCTGGTTCTGAAGATGATGATGTTTCAAACAGTGTACCCCATCTATTTCGCAAGAGGACGCACAGAGCACACTGTCCAAAACGACAAGAAAAACATTCTCATCCCTTTATTTTTCCGAACCACAATTCTTCACAACAGAGATAAATATGTCACATAGTGTTACCAACAAACCTGCCTGTTGTACGGCTTCACCATGAAAAGCTTCAAATCATACTTAAAACTATTATTTTGGCATTCTCCTGATGAAGGCCAGGGCACACAGTGACTAAAACCAAATCTGAAAACTTCTCTCCAAAGTATGATCTTACCTCATCTAGAAGACGTTGGACTTCTTCGTCATCTCCGTCTCCCCTTCCTCCTACCTCCCTAATTAGATCTCGGTCAATGGGCTGCAACATCAGTTTATACAAATGTGTGTTATTGAAATCATTACACATACTGCTTGATCTTGAAGGTCCTTGAAGCAGCAGAACATTTTTTTAATTCTTAAAGGCCAGATTTTTCAGCTTGATAAAAAAACCTAAATTTCAAATTCTAATTTTTTATATTTCTTTTTTGCAACACAAGTGCCAACAGAGACATGAACCTAAAAGAAGCATGCCTTCCACGGACAATTTTTTATTGCAATCTCCTGACACACCTGTTATTTCTTAATTGAATCATTCTTATTTTTTCAAAGTGAACAAAGAAAACTGAAAGGAGCGGGATTCGAACCTGCGACCTCCGGAATACCGTACCGGCGCTCTACCAACTGAGCTATCTTGCCCTATGTTGGCGGTCTCCCAAACTGTCAGTATCTTTGTTCGGGTGGGCGCTAGTCAGAAGTCACAACCCAGAATGCTGTATAGCCAGGGATCACACCCAATTTTATGATACAAGGTTTCCTTTGTTCACTTTAAAAATGTATTCAAATTTACCTAGTCAGTTTCCTTTGTGAATCATTCTTAAACAGACTTTGAAATTTTTAAAACTTGTGCTGCAGATGAGTTTGATAAAGTTGCATCAGTGAATATTCAGTGTTATAACATGTGATGAGTAATAAGTATACTGCATGTCAGGTTCTTTTATTTGCAGGTTCCCCATGAACAAGGCTAAGAAGCAACTTAAAGTACAGAGCTACAAAAAGAAAAAGAATCAAAACATACAAGCGGTAAAGATTCCTCTTGAAGCAAGAAATATCTTAAGATGAGGAAAAACATGCACCAGGCAAAGAATTCCACAGAGATACATAATGAGGGAAAAAGCTATTGGCATAGCTTTTTGTTCTACAGGTATATTGATGGGAAAAGGCAGAAAGCCGAGTTTCACGCTCAAACACCCTAACTGGAGGAACCAAGCTGGACAAGCCGGTGGAACATTTACCATAAAAATATCTGTAGAACAGACTAAGAGTAGCAACAGATCTCCGGTGAGAGAGCGATTGCAAGGATGAGTCAAACTCTTAGGTATAATAAAATATATTACATAAGGAAGGGAAATTCTCCTTTCTAAAATGATGTCCCTCTGATGAGAACTCCATCTTCTGCCTCTGAATGAGCCACTGATTGTGATACATGGCAAGGAGGAGTGGACTTATACCACAATTCTGTCACAGCAACAAACACTTTTTTTGCTGGGGGGGGGGGGGGGGGGGGGTGGGCGGGGGAAGGGAAGGAGACAAAGAGATCTGCAATGTAACTTTTGAAAGTCCTTTTTTCATTTATTGTTAACTTACAGCTAGTTTGTCTTCTGCTGCTTTCTTTCTCAGCTTTTTCTTGGGCGTAGATGGTTTCTCTGTTTTTGTGGGTGTTCCTGGAGCATCGCCCTGCCTGCTTGACCTTTGATCTGTAACTGCAAGACAACTGCCTTTGTTGGATTGGTCAGCTGTTTTTGTTTCTTACAATTTGTCTACTGCAATTCTCAGTATATTAACCCTTACCAACTAGGGTGCATGAAATTACAATTGGAGGACTTGGGACTGTTTAGGGTTAATAAAATTATGTTCCAAGAGTCCTTCTTCATGCATGTATAAATCATTTGTATTTGGATCACAGTTTAGGAGATTTGTTTGGACTGCAATGTATTTAAATTTTCAACTGCAACTGCACATATTATAAACAAGACATTAATTTCAGATGACTAATTATTTATGATTTCGACTCGAGAAACATGACAGTTCCCGTCAACATAAAATGAGACAATATATGAAAGAATGAGACATAAATGAGAGCAATTGTTTTGAATCTTCACCAGTCACTTGATTTTCGAAAGTTACTGATGGCTTCCATGCATATCCTTTTTTGGGCTAACAGGGGCCTACATTGTAGGAAATCAAATTTCAGCCAAGATTTTGTTTTTACCAGAAAAGTGACATCGTGCTTATAAGCCCTGTCCGCACTGGACTTATTTTGGTAAAACTTACCGAGACGATGGGAACTTTTCCCATTTTAAGTCCAGTGCGGACAGCCTAGGACGTTTTCCTCTCAGTTACTTTTCCTGAGTCCAGCAGTTACTTCTACCGGCCAACTGCTGCCCAGGAAAACTGACCGGGTAACTTTTCCCGAGACGATAAGTCCAGTGCGGACAGTGCGTTGCGGTAAAAGCGGCTCAGGAAAGCGTACATCCGGCCCGAGCGCAAGGTCATGCTTCACAGGGAAACCACGCATGCGCTTTGCATTGTTTTACCGCGGTGCGGTGCACGTGGCAAGTTTCCAAATTCTAGTGCGTTGTTTCTCTTTTGGTCGCAATCATGGTAGATTTTATTATTGATAAAGTCGGAAGTTTGATTGGTGCTAAAGACGTAGGCCTGCGTGTACACATCGGCCGGAAAAATGAAAAGGCAGGCGTGATTTGGGTCAATCGCGTCAACTGTAGAAAGGTCACGCAAAGCGCCCTCATGAGTCGTTATATTGACAGCTCGGTTACTTCTCCCACGGTCTCGGTAAAATTTTCCCGTGTCGAAAGTCCAGGTGCGGACAGTGGTCACATTTGACCATTTTTCATTTTACCATCGTCTCGGTAAAACCTTCCAAAAAAGAAGTCCAGTGCGGACACGGCTTTACATCTTAAAAATATGCGCAAAATGAAAATTAACATTAAAATGTGTACAAGTTTTGCTTTTACGGGCCGCTAACACTCATTCTACATCAAAACTACGATTCACTTCTGTGCACTGTATGTAAATCAGTCTTAATTAAAACCATAACCCTGCTGAATCTAACAGGATCCAACAATTTGATATTCCCGTTGGACCGTGTTGGATTGAGCAGCTAACTCATAATGTTACAATCCTGTTGGATTCAGCAGGCAACAGAAAAATATGTCACAGTTGGATTCTGTTGGATTTAGCAGGTAAGTCATTTTTTTATGACGTGTTGGACTGCGTTGGATTGAGCAGGAAACTCATAAGTGACCCGCTCTGCAAAAAGGGCACTTATGTTGCAAAATTTGAAAATAGTGTTTTATATATAGCTGGAAAGGCCATTTTATAAGCTTCCATATGGTATATGTCTGAGGTCTCTAGCATTTTGCAATCACGAGATATTTGGAATTAGGAAATTTGCATGTTTGTTTTCAGGAATTTCTTGATATGACTTAAGGAGAAACAAACCATTAATAAAAAAACAAAAAGCAAAGCAATAGATGGAAGCACTCGACAAAACCACATTCTTTTTCCAACTTTATTCACTGAAATCAAAGATTTTAGTTATGAAATAGAATAATATAGGTATCAAAGATGCAAAAAATTCCCTCCCTTCAAAATCACTTGTTGAAGAATTTTTCACCCTCTTCACATTGAACGGCCCCTAACTCGTAAAAGCATACAGCGACTTATGTGCCCTTTTTGCAGAGCGGGTCACATATGAGTCACCGTTGGACTCTGTTGGATTTAGCAGCGTAGTCCTGGGGAACCATTAGGGGGTTAGGGTTTTAATGATTGTCGAAAAATAATAATGGAGCAATTTCTTTTAAATAAACCATGGAAAGAGACTTTTTCCGCCTACTGCCCACTCAAAATATCTGTCGAAAAAACGTCAGGCTAGTAAAAATGTTTCAAGTAATGAGTACAATCTGTGATTTGTTATCATTTCTTACCATCGATGGTATTACTAAGGAGGCTCTTCTTTGTTATTCCGAGTGGTTTACCGGTGAATTCGTCTTTGTTGCCTCGTACAACAAAGCATGCTGTGATGCTCAGCTCGTAGCCATCTTCGTGCACGGTGGCCCCCTGCAGCTGTAAAGAAAATGAAAAGCAGTAGACTAAGAACGTCTTCTTTCATTTGTGACCTGGCACCACGAAATAGGTAGAAAGTAGCAAAAGTAGCAAAGAGTATGGTATTTTCTGAATATACGTGTAATATATAATTTGATGTATTGTGAAGTTTATAGTTTATGACCTATACATACTTTAACACGAGTTCCAAAAAAAAATCACCCACACAAAATATTTTGAGATTGAATTCAGTTTTACAACTTCGGGATAAGACAGAATATGACTTTTCAGGCGTAAACATTTAAAAATCCCAAAAATTTACTTTTTCAACAATATTTGGGTTTCAGAAAGCCATAGTGCGACTTTCCTCTCATTTCGTGCTGCCAGGTCACATATATGACCCTAGTGCATTTTTTGGATAGTAACTTTTTTGTAGCCAACCTCAATAAACTCAACTGTCCATAGTGGTCAGTACAACCCGAATAAGTTCTGTAGTTTTTTTTTCTCACAGGCTCTTGCAAAGCACAGCACACAATGCTAATAATACCATGTTGGAAAGAATTAAACCCTCTGTATAAAGTTCTTTTTAAGGGCTACCAACGTAAGCTTGTGCGGTTTACCGGTAAACTGTTTTTTTCCGGTTTTAGAATTAAACCAATCACGTCCGGTTTTGATTTTTGAAAAACCTCAAAACCGTCTGCAACAATATTTCATTCATTTCAGAAAATCAGAGTGAACAAAATGTCAAACAATACTTCTAAAACCACAAAGAAAAGATTACCGTACTTGTCTGAAGAACACTGAACAGTCTTTGTCTTAGGCGCAAACGACATTTCCCGAATCGTGAGGCTTATTAATGTTTACGCATCACAAGCGCGAGCCCATGCTGGACACAGCGCTTTGCCTGCACATGCACACCACACACTACACATGCCACATACGCGCTGCATGCACGGCGGGCTGGCCGGCCGGCGGAAACGAACACCACTGGATTTACTATACTATACTATACTCACGAGCTTGTGCACGTCTACGGTCCATGTCATAAATCTCATTAGACTTCGACCTAGTACTCTATTGGAAACACTCATATCGCTCACGTATTAAACGCGTCACGAAAATTGACAAACAGCCAATTAATACGCTGCTTCGACTTGGCGAGTCTGATTCTCGCATTGCACATGCAGGGGAATTCCCTCACATGTGTAATACGTTTAATTTTGCACTTGTTCGCTGGTCGCAGGGATCGTCAGCTTCGTTGGTTCCGCTCCGCATGTACCACTATTAGCGTGACAAAAGCTCGTGATTACGGAAGCCAGCGCTGCGTTCCCAGTCACACGAACGATGGCTAGCTTCGCGAAGAAATAATTTTTAGGATCGACAAGAGAGTGGTGGGCGTTTGCGTCGTTTGCGGGAGGGGAACGCATCCAGTGTTTCCGCGCGCTCGACGTGAGCTCGAAGCCAGCGGCGACAAGATGGCGGCGCCCTTTGTTTCCCTTTGTTTTCCGGTGTTTTCCGGTAAACCGGTTAAACCAAGTCAAACCTTGACGTTTTTTCCGGTTTTGGTTTAATCTAAAACCGCACAAGCTTATACCAACGTTTTGAAAACAAAAAATTTAAAAATATTTTGCCAAGTTTTGGTGATTTTCAAACAAATTTTTAAACTCCAATACTCTTGAAAAGTTTCACTTATTTAAAGCAAAAGCCAATTTTGGTTATTTAAATAGAGAATTTGGGGGTTGCTTTTTTGTGGGGGAACTTATCCAAACTTAAAGTTACTGCCTTACCTTGCCCATCCGAGGCTCGGCAATCAGATTCCTAAAGTCCTGGTTGTTCTGAGCATACGCTTTCAAATGCCCGCATATGTGATCCATCTGTTGACGCCAGTAACCTAAATACAGACCAAAAATATGTACAAATCACAGTCAGAAGTCATGCACTTGGGTTGTGGGCAGGGAGGTTGCCAGGATTTTTTCTAGAGGGGGACAAAGCACTCACCAGAAAGCAGCAAAGGAAGAAATCACCGGCCGTGGAAAACTCAAAAGGGGAGGGGTGCTGGACATCACTCGACGCTTTGTTCAAGACTGCGATATCTAGGCATATTGTATATAGCTGCAATTTAGGCTCCTTTCAGCAGGTTTCAAGTGTTTTTTAATTATTGAGTACGACATTGACTTTGACCCTCTCTTCTTTCTTTAATTGGAATTTCCAGGGGGGAGGGGGAATTTCCAGGGGGGGAGGGGGAATTTCCAGGGGGGGGAAGTCCCCCCTTGCCTGCCAGGGCTGTAAACCAAAATCTGCGATAACAATTTGCTGTTTTTCTGCCAAAGAAAAAGCTAAAAGCTTGGAGCTAATTTTTCAAAAATATTTGTTACAGTTTATGCATTGAGGGTGAATAGGCCAGTTCCAATGGCATAGCTAGGTTCTGTTCGGGGGGAGGAGGGGTCGGGCAAAGGGGGTCAAGTGAAATTTGTCCCCAGTTTTTCAGGACGAAAGTGTTCCATTTTTGGGGGGAGGTGGCACTAGGGTTCAGCATTTAATGGGAGGCGTTTTCAGGAGCCTTTACGTATAAGCCTATGTCTATGTCCAAACTAATTGCATATCAGCACACTACAGGGGTCAATTTCATGGAGCTGTTAAGCACAAAAATTTGCTTTGCATGAAAATGTCTTGCTTAATAGTAAAAACAGGTTACCAGCCAAAAGTCCATGTGATTTTCAAGCTATAAAGCAAACAACAGCTGAATACCAGTCAAAAAGCAATATTCCACACATGGAAATCTGGTTGGTAATCCAGTTGTTATCAAGGAAGCATTTTCATGCTAAGCAAATTTTTGTGCTTAAACAGCTCCATGAAATTGGCCCCAGATGTCAGCCCAAACTCCCCACATCATTTTTCCTCCATGTAACCTGAATCGTCAAACATCCTCTGATTTAAAAGTGTTTAAGCTGCATGTAACCTGAATCCTCCAAAATCCTCTTATGGGGGAGCATGAATCCTGCAAAATCCTCCAGGGATTTTTGTAAACACCCCAGTAACCTCAATCATCCAGCATCCGATTGGGCCTGATGACCTGGATCCTCCATTTTCCTCCAGAGGCAAAATCCTCTTATGCCCTCAGTCCTGCAAATTCCTCCGATGCTTCAACTTTCAAAGACCCTTAATCCTCAAAATTCCTCCATTTGGAGGATTTGGGAAGGTTAGGATTAATAACAGATTCTACAAAAGAATATTTTTTTTTTAATCCCATTTTTATTTTTTTATTATTATATTTTATTATATTTAATTTTATTTTATTTTATTTTATTTTATTTTATTGATTGATTGATTCTTTTTTTTGGGGGGGCAAGAGATTCTTTCAAGAACCAATGAGATTACCTTTTCCAGGACTGACTGCAGTGAGTACAGGCTTCTTCTCCCCGGCGGATTCAGTGAGCGTCCTCTGATCTCCAAAGCCTTTCCCCTGCTGCTCCAGTTTCTTGTTAGACGGGAAGAACAGACCGGCAGTCTGCGTTCCCACGGTCAGTTTCTCTGGCTCCGGCCGAGGCATGGACATGGGAACCCAGGCTGACTTGACTCGCTTGTCAATAACCTGGTTCAATAAATATAATAAAAAGTAAAAAGTAAAAAATCAAGCACGTTTAAAAATGTAAACAAGTGTTTAATAAACATACTGCTTAAAAAAAAAAGACACAAACAAACCAAAAACCACACAAACAAACAAATAAACAAACAAATAAACAAACAGGGAGTTGATTTAATGGTTTCCTTATTCATTTTCTAAGACGACTGCTGGCCTTTTCTTTGTGCATGCAGGCCCCCCTGTTGAAACCCTGTTTAACCCCTTGCATACGGATGACGCCTGTGGGCGTAAAAAACCCAGTGTCACCAGGCCGGATGACGCCACTGGACGCTGTTTGTGCAGTTTCAATCCATTGTTGGATTATTGTTTATGATACGCTTGACTGCGCAAACACATTGTAGCAGTTCGATTTGGCTGCCAGAACCGCCGCGACACCCTGACGTCTCCCGTAAAATAGCGTGCCCAAGGGGTTAAACAAACAAAAATATATATTTGAACTTCGGACCTGGGAGGTACTTTTGCCTCCAACTGTGATGTTGTTATTACGAGGGTCGTCTCTAGGCGGTGGCTCTATGGAGCAGCCGCAGGAATGACAGAAGGTTGCATAGGCCTGGTTGCTGCTCTGACAGCGCGAGCACGTCAGTAGGTGTGTCGTAGGTGCTGGCTTAATAAGATATGGTAAATAAGCAAACAAACGTGTCAATCAGTTATCTTAACCCTTGAAGTTCTATTCCACATTATATCTAAAAAAACAAAACTGCAATTACTTTTGTTTTTTACATATATGCATAATGCTAGCTTCATTTCTGCCATGTCTAATTCATACAAACTAGGAATGTTTGAATTAGACGTGACAGAATTTTGACGTTTTGAGCAACTGCCAGATTTCTGCCAAAAGTCTGACAGGCTGTCCCAATCTTTCGGCCGAAGACCACCACAGCCTCAAACGTCACATTTCTGCGCTGTCTATATAATTCAATTCACCGTGAATTAATTTTGGAATTGTACCTGTAGAAGAAAAAAAATATTAAAACTTACAAAGATTTTGGGCTCATTTGGTAAGTCTTAAATGTCCATTGTTTCGGTTTTTTTTACAGGAATTACAGTCTGCTTTTACTAAAAAACTACCATGAGTTTTCAGAATAAAATGTACACAAATCTTCAGCCTGCTACTTTCGAAAGGAAAAAAAGATAAAATGTTGACAAGTTATAAACATGCAATACTTTACACCAGAAATTACACCAACCTCACAAAAGGCACTTACCTTAGCTCCACACCAGTCACAGAACCTAGCGTCACTGTTATTGACACGTCCACACTTATTACAGCAGAGAAGATGTGCTCCCTTCATGGGCATAGGAGGGGCTGATGTCCCACTGTAAGTAGCCTGTAAGCCCAGGCAGCGAGACATAAGTAAATGATTATACACATTTCGCCATTTTTTTTAAAGATCTTTTCTTTTTAGCAAATCTGCAGTGTATGGATTGATAAATGACCTCACACATGTCCAAAAAAATGCTAAGAAAAATTGGCGTTGCCAATGTCAGAAAGTATCCTAATCCCCTCCCCTTTACAATTATTTTCTGTTCAAGTTACAGTTATACAGAAAAATTAACCCAAAGCCCCAATGACAAATTCTATGTATTCCACTGATCTGTGTAAAGATATGCACAAGATGAATCCATGAGTATCTACACTGAATGCCATGTAAGGGCATTGGTTGAAAATCATATCAAGAAAAATAGGTATAAAAAACCTCTTGAATAAGGGCGACAGCCAAAGCTACGGTTTAAAAAAGACCGCCTGGCCCGTTGATGTCTTATAGGCACATTCCTGTCCGTAAACAATCCATTTATTCACATAAAAGGGGAGGACTCCAAGTGTGATGAATAGGACCACTCTATTCAGTGTGGTGACTATTATTAAGCTTGGCTGACAGCCCGTTCTTGGCATACCAGCACCCTATCAATGACAGCCGGACGCATAGGATTAAAGTCAACCCTTAGAGCTCCTCCAGTGGCCATAGTTTTTACATGTGTGTGAATAATAAGTCAATATTTTTGAAAAGCAACTGAAAAGCAATTAAAATACAATTTGGCCCATGCAAGCACTGCTGAATTCAATTAAAATCAAATCAAATCAAATCAACTTCTTCTTCACAAGTTGCATACCGGTTGACTGCACCTATCCACCTTCCAAGCATGTAAAAACACAGTTTGGGTTTGCAAAGGCATGCCAACATAGTTCTGGCTTTGAAACCGTTAAGTGAGGAAAAAGCTTCTGGTAATTTTCAATAATACATTGTGCTTTTTCAGTGACAACGTAAAACTATTAATTGTCACACAACATATATACTTCCAACCAATCCACTATATAAAATCAACATGTATCTACGCAGTATGCATTTATCCATGCATTCCAGGATGCGTTACTCAAACTTGTAAATGCTAAAATTGCTGCGATGACATTTTGAAAAAAACCTGAAGGTATGTATAGAGCTTGTGCAAATGACGTCACTGCCTACAGACTTGCACACGTGTGCACTGTCATTTTGGCAGTCAAATTTTCATGACGCGCATCGGCCTCCCCGTATTTCGAACATATTTTGAGCAGCAAATACGCGTGTTTATAGAACATGTTTGCACTGCGTACATATCCGCGTGACGGCGTATAATACGCAGTCGTGTAATTAAATGCCATTTGACACCCAAAATGGCTGTATGCACAAGCTCTATGTTGTTTACAATGTAGCGTAGTGTACAATAAGTGAACTAATAGTAGTTGGAAAAAAAGTTCTTGAAAACAGGTGACAAAGTAGACAAGGTTTAATGTCAATATATGTATATAGTCCCATTTCCCCTCTTCCCTCAGCTGTAATAACCCGGGCCCTCCCCCACATCCCACAATCAAGGATGACCAATTATAAATGAAGAGTACTATGCATGTTTGGCTGAAATGGACAGCAAATGTTTGCCATGGCACAAATATATAGTACGCCTATTCCTCAATTTGACAGAATTTGTAGAGTAACATATACGACGTGGTAGAATGGCAAATGTTCTTCCTAACTTGCTTGCATAATGGCAAACACACAGTCAATGCCAGAGCTGTAGTCAATCGAGTCCCTGCATGATGGTCCCTGCAAGTCCTTTCTCAAGTCATTTCACAAGCCCAGTCAGAAGTCCTTTCATAAAGCCAGTCACAAGTAACTGGATGAACAATGACAAAGGAATGCCTTTGTCAAAGCTCATTTGAATAGCTTGTGATTGGAATTATAGGATTGGAGTGCTTGTGATGGACTTGCAGGGACTTGTGATGGACTTGCAGGGACTTGTGATGGACTTGCCCTGGTCAATGCCATTATAACATGGTATAAACAAGCATTTTCCTGTTTAGACAGAAACCACTACATTTGTTTACATCTAAACCGCCCTATATATTCAAAGGTTCTTGGCGGTATGCACACGCATCGTATTTTGCAGAAATTTGGTTAATAAGGAGCGACATCAAAGGTCACATAATTCAAAGGCAATCTGACCTGCGACATCATTCCTAACCCAATATGCTACAAAACACGATGCCTGCGCATACTGCCATGCACATTTCAATAGGACACAAAACGAAGCACAAATAACGATATTTCAAAGACAAGAAACAATGTGTTACTATCCCATACAACCAATAGATTAAATATTATCTTTGACATAAAACACGACCCTATAGCACTGTTCGTTATTAGCCAAATGGCCTAAAATATATCCCTAGAAATTTAATGAGGGCATGCACAGACCAGACGCAGAGCGATCATCCAAACGCAAATTGTACGTACATGATATGATCTGACCTAACTTGACCTGGACGTGCATCACACATACGTTTTCATGGCACGTATCCATAGTATCCCAGCTCAGGTCATTGCATGATTATCGTTTGAACTTTTGACGCCCACGGGGTATGACTACGCACGAATATTACAAACAACACTTTAACGTTCGGAAGCATTGAGCGTTCTCCTTTTCGCTGAGCGTTCACCTTCATTTCGACCCAGCGCGCAGTTGCATGAACCACGACATGACTCGATGACATGAGCTGACCTTGGAATCTTTTAACGTATGATTCCCAGGTCGGGTCATGTCATTGTACATGCGTACGGCCGGCCGCAGGAGGCAAGTTGCACGCGTGCACGCTATACGCACAAATATTAATTCAGACCAGGGCCCAATTTCATGGCTCTGCTTACCGTTAGCGAAAAATCCCTGCTTACTGTAGCAGAAAATTCCGTGCTTACGCAAGCTCATTTCACGCGTTAGCGGGGAATTTTGGCTCCTGAGCATGCGTACATCCCGTAACTAAGGATTCTGTGCTTACAGGGTTAGCGCAGAATTTTTCCGCTAGCGCTGTTAGCGCAAAATGGTGATCGTAAGCGCGGAATGCTGTGGTTAGCAGAGCCATGAAATTGGGCCCAGCAGTTTGACGTCTTTAGCAAACAGTGCTATTGGAAGTGCAATGTTAAATGCATGCAGGTTAAGCGTATTATGGGTATGCATAGCTTCATGACAGAGGCAGGTCAAGACTAGCTCCAGAGGGAAAACACTGAGCCCATTTACTCTTCAACCTATCTGATACTGGACTTTACAAAAAAGAAGTATTTGGGTGGAATATGTTTGATTTCTTTTACATATTAAATGTGAATAGTACACTAAACTTGTTCACTTATCACAGGATTTAACATGAGCAGATCCAAGGGACAGCCCCCCCCCCCCAAAAAAAACACCAAAAAAAACCACAAAAACTTTTTAGCAGTAATAACAGCAGAAACTGTTGTGTACACTGCCCTGTAGGCCTGTTAATTAATTCAGGGTGCTTTTTCAACAACAATTGAAAATTGCCCTGCTCTAAAATAGTCTGGTGCCTTTTCTTCTCGCTCCTTGTGAAAGAGTGATTTGGTGCTGGACATCTCTTCGGTAACTAAGCAAGAGCTTTACACGAATTATGTCATGATAACAACAGTGCCTTCAGTCTGGAGAATTAAGTTCAAATACCTCAAACATAATGAACAAGGAGTTGTACCAGATATATTCAAATTTAACTCGCAAAGGGGTAATCAATGTTCATACATGAAACTTTGCAGACAACTGTTATTGTATACAATCATACAAATTTTGGAGTCTGTCAGAGAGGGAAATGTTTGGCGAATACATCACCAGTGTCATTACTCCTTGTCCCACCCCCCTCATGAAGAGCTGTATAAGAAATGAATATTCCAAAAAATTTGAGAAAATGAAACATTTTCCTTTGCCACTCTGGACCTGCCTCTGCCTGAAATCAGTTTAAGCTGGCATGACACAAGGGAACCCTCTCCTCATCGCGTTTTAACTGATACATTATGAGTACATGCCTGTCACGATTTGCTGACAAAAATATTCATTTTATAGCCTACCTCGGGCCATACCATCTGTTATGAAACGAGTACAAATTGAAAGGAAAGAAATAGAGAAAGTAACAAGATAATATCAAGCAAAAACCAAGCCATCCTGACATACATGTAGTTCAAGCATGTGTTAGGCAATTATTTTAAAAATGAAACATGTTTAGCGTCCCTGTCTGCTTCCTTTTTGGTGGTTGCATTTTTTTTATTTTTTTTTGTATGTATTTATTTATTTATTTGCTTTTCTCCCTAAAACGTCATAAAAATGCAATTTAGGAAGAGAGAAAATGCCTCCCAGTTGAGCTACTGCATTCTTGAATTGACATTACAAAAAGCCATCTTGAAAAAAATTGGAAGCGGCCATCTTGGAAAATATTTCGTCACATGAATTTGTTTTTACTTATCTCCCCAAAACGTTAGAAAAATTCAAAATGAAGAAAGGAAATGCCTTCCAGTTGATCACTTACATTCTTGAATTGAATTGGAGGACTCCTATATGTTATAGAAAGCTATCTTGAAAAAAAATTGGAAGTGGCCATCTTGGAAAATATTTCCTTGAGAATCATCTAAAGACAAAAGTTTTAAAAAATTGTCTCCTCCTTCCCTTTTTAAAAATGACATGACGCTTAACATGTATTTTATCTTGAACAGATCTTAATCCCTATCCACCGAGAGATTGCAGGAAATCTTATATTAGTTCACCCATCACAGCCATTCTATCCAGTGAAGACCAGTGCATAAATCAGGATCTAGCACCATACCCTCATCACAGCACAGCTATACCTCCTACTTGTAATTATGATCAAGAGTATAATGAAGGTAGTGTACAACATTTGCTTTTGCTGTAATTTGCAGAAATATATGGATTTAGGGGTTAGGGGTTAGTATTTTATAGCGTGCTAGCAAATACTGTAACACTGACCTGTTTAAAGTTTTGTGTGCATAGATGCTGGGAAAACAGAGAGAGAACAATTTCTGTTCTTGTAGTCTGGTTCCCTGACCCTACTTTAGACAAAACGGAGCAATTTATAGAGTCAGGGAATTATCAGGTCGGGGAACTCTATTTCCAATGATTGTCGGCCGACAATCATTGGAAAACGATATAAATTTCAACTTTTCTTGAAAACAAAAGCACACCAGGTGCCATAATTTCACAGGATGCCTGAGACTGCTATTTACTTACAGTCTAGTACGGTATTTCGTAATAATTCAGTTTTGTTTTTTGATGTTTGCAAATGTTGTATACTACTTTTAAGCCTGTTGAACCACCACCGTCACAACACCATCACCATGTTCTTTTAATTAACAGAACAGGATTTTAGTGCTTGAAATGCAGAAAAATTCTGATCCCTTTCAATCAACATACCTCAGGCCAATTCATCTATGGTAAAGTTGGATAAAGACACATTAAAGAAAGGTTAATTTGACATAAAAAGACACAATTATATAGAAGCTGGCCTTAATGGCAATACAGGGTGGTAAAAAAGAAACTGGAACGGCATACTTCCGCTACCCAGACACTCAAACAACCTATACCAATGCGTGGGTAATTTTGTTAAAAGAAAAATGATACCAAGATCTCCCGATTCGGTCCAGTAGTTTTTGTTCTAGAACCTCTTTTGTGAAACAAAGTTGGGGGTCATTTGGTCCCGAGGTATTTAAACACAAGTATGCTATCATCATGCTCTTTTCTCAGTGCATGGAACAAATCTGACTATGCTTCACAAAATAGGATCTGGAACAAAAACTACTGGACCGAATCGGGAGGTCTTAGTATCATTTTACTTCTAAAAAGATTCTCCATCCACCGGTACAGGTGGTACAGGGTTTGGGTGTTGAGTGTGCTGAAGAACAGTTTAAATTATCTGAAAATGTCTTAACGTGGCCGTTCTGCGTGCGTCAAAAAGTATTGCTTTATTTGCATCCTTAGGTTATGAACGTCCATTTAGTTGGTGCGTTAATCTTGCTCAGCCTTGACTATTGTTGAGATCAACAACTTAGTATTCTTCAACCCCTTGAGTCCGGGGCACTGTTATCGAGAGTGTGTACTCCTGGCCGGTATTATCGATAGAGGGCGTTGCAGGGCACCGAACAAGTGAGTGGTCACGCAGGCTGTGGATAAAGTGCTGACATGTGGGGATTTTTGAGGGCGGTGCGGCCAAGTATCTTACAGGCAGTATGAATGAAAAGCCCCATCTATTCATTACACTCCCCATTCAAGAACAATATAGTACACCGAACCCGAACGAACTCTAATTATTGCGAAAGCCACACTAGCCACAGCCGAATGATGAATAGAGCTGTACGTGCTTTAATATATGTACAATACATGTAAACAGGTCCATCATTGGCCACATGGGCCTACGTACGTAGTGCTAGATTGCGGCTATAGACGTCAACCGGCCCGGCAGCCTCACATCACGCCGCGCCTATAGATGTTAACACATGAAAATCAGTAGGGGAGATGGAGGTTAGTTGGAACACGGGGTAAGTTGAAACATTGAGATTTTTTTCCACAGCTAGCTTAAAAGAATCTCAATGTTTCAACTTATATGTTCCAACTAACCCCCATCTCCCCTATATGTTTTCCATAGGTTTGTGCACAAACATGTGTGCACCAGCAGGCTTTACTTCATACAACAAAGTTAGCACTCTAGTAATTTAATATACCTCTATGAGTCCTCGCTACATTCGAAAATGCATTGCTACTTTTCACTTTTGATATAATTTACATGTACAGCAGTAGGCTAAACACGGCAGTAGGCTAAACACGGCAGTAGGCTAAACACGGCAGTATCTAAACACGGCAGTATCTAAACACGGCAGTATCTAAACACGGCAGTATCTAAACACGGCAGTATCTAAACACGGCAGTATCTAAACACGGCAGTATCTAAATACGGCAGTATCTAAACACGGCAGTATCTAAACACGGCAGTATCTAAATACAAAGAAATGTGATCAAAAGATTTCAGTATATGCAATAATCAAAAATCGTGTCTACCATTGCAAACACATATATACTGACAATTTGGGAGACCGCCAACATAGGGCAAGATAGCTCAGTTGGTAGAGCGCCGGTACGGTAACCCGGAGGTCGCAGGTTCGAATCCCGCTCCTGCCAGTTTCTTTGTTCACTTTGAAAATGTATTCAAATTTACATAGTCAGTTTCCCTTGTTGATTGTTTGCCGAACGACAAATAAAGAGTATCAGACAGGGCAGGAATGCCGACCACTTTTGGCTCAATTACAATAAGTAAGAAAATAATGTTTGGCCATGAAATTAATGCGTTTTACCTTTAGATGCCTGTTGTTTCCGGTCAGTCTACATTCACACGTGACGCAGTACTCCATATTGGCCGGGTTACCCGTCCCACACTCATTGCACACCAACTTATCCTGACATGAGAACATACCAATTTCTTTTTTGTTTATGGAAGTCGCCCACTAGGCTAAAACCCACTCTAGGTAAAGGGCTGCAACAGAGATAGTGGGATTGGCCACATTTTAGGCTGCCAGCCCTAGCTACCACCCTTACCGTTTTCCTGGGCCCAGATCTAAATAGAATAAATCTTCAATAGATACCAAAGAAATTATCCCAACTTTTAGACCTATAGACTACGGGATTCGTGTACCCGATTGAAAAAAGCACGGGTACCTGGAAATTGCTGTTCACATTTGTTCATAAAGGTCCGCACGTTAATACTACCACATCGGTGCATCAATGAAGCAAGATGCAAGTGTGTACAGTGAGCTCTACAGCTTAACAGTGTAAATTGCATTTTCGCAAGCGTCATAAATGGTAATGTGGTTTGTTTTCCATGTACCCCAGTTTTCATTTTGAAAATTCCCCACAAATGACATTTCAAAAACTTTCTCTTTCATTGTCTGAGAAATTACTAAGTAATATGTTAATTCGGCTACGGGTACTCAATTCCATAATCTGGAACCGGTTCCTGACATTAGCGGTCGGGTACTCTGGTACCCGGTTCGGATGCACAGCTCTACTATAGACCCTGAAGCAGTAACTCCCACCATTAGTGTTACCACTTCATTTCCTCTTCTGCAAAAAATTACTTTAAAGAATTACTGTGATTTTCTGCTTAAAATCTCAACAATGGGTGTCCCAAAACACATCCCATTATTCAAAATCACACCTGAGGCCTGTCAAGTATTGTCCCACCTTGACAAAGAGTACATTGTGAAACCTCATTGTGATTCTGGGCTCTGGATGTAATTTTGGACCCTCGATGTTTAAAATCAGATCCACCTAATCCTCCTGTCCATTTTGAATAGAATATCGCATCTAAGGGGCTCACGGTGAAATTTTTCCCAGCAGAGAGTGTTGTCTCAAACTCATTAAGCATGCAGAATATTAGAAGTAAAAATTCAGAGTCTTTCAGACACTACCTTGAGTTTGATGGATGCTTGTGGGACCAGCTGTGGAGCAATAGGCATCTCACATATCAGACAACTCGTGACATTGAGTGGCACCATGGCATTGCATCCCACACACATACCAAGCTGTGTACAGACAAGAAACAGTATGTTGGGATTGGTATGGGTTTATTCATCAACCCTAATGTACATAAATCCATCAAAATCCTCTTTCTGTTTTAGAGGATTTCGGCGGATTCAGGATACCTCCATATTGAAACCTGGGGGATTTTGATGGATTGAGGATTGTAAGCCTGGCGTTACTGCAGGATTTTGATGGATTCAGGATACCTCCATATTGAGCAGTCACCAAAACCAACTTTTTGTGCATGACAAAATAGGTGGATTTTGGCGGATTCAGGATACTTTCTAGTAAAGTTACCCTTGGAGTTAGGGTTAAAACAATAAAACAAGCAACAACAAAAAAGAATCTATCAGGTGTACGAAAAAATGATGTCATTTTACATGAAATCATAGTGTTAAATACAGAAACACGTTTAAACCTCTTGAATACGGACGGCAATAGCCGGGGTTTGTAAAAGACCACCTGGCTGGTTGTCATCTATACGCACATTCCTGCGTGTACTCAATCCATTTATCTTTCAACTATATTGTTCTTGAATGGGAGTGTAACGTATAGATGGAGCTTTTTCAAACAAAGCTTTTATTCACACAAGGGGGGGGGGGGGGGGGGGGGGTGGGGGGTCTCTGTGTGTGATGAACAGGACCACTCTTTAGGAGCCTATAATGATTGCATTTTGTTGGATTAGGCAGTGTTAGGGTTAACAGTACCTGTGCTGGCTCTGGTGGTGGTAATCTAGCATTAGGGAGTGGAGGTACTGGGTTACCACACGCTATGCAGAATCTTGCAAATGGGTCTGCTGGTCTGTCTGCCGCACAAAATATGCACCTGCAATTTGACAAGAAATGTTTTCACATTTTGCCATCATAGACAAATTCCTGAGGTTGTAATGGAGAACTCCAAGGGGTTCATTATATGCTGTGGGTACATGAGCCTCGCCCTGAGCCTCGCCCTGAGCCTCGCCCTGAGCCTCGCCCTCAGCCTCGCCCTCAGCCCTAAGCTTCACTCTAAATCTCAAACTATGGCTCAAACTATGGTTCATTAACCCTGACCTACCTGAATCCATCAAAATCCACACCCTGTTTTGGAGGATTTCGGCGGATTCAGGATACCTCCATATTAAAAACTGGGGGATTTTGATGGATTGAGGATTGTAAGCCTAGTGTTACTGCAGGATTTTGATGGATTCAGGATACCCCCATATTGAGCAGTCACCAAAACCAACTTTTTGTGCATGACAAATTAAGGTGGATTTTGGCGGATTCAGGATACTTTCTAGTAAAGTTACCCAAGGGGTTAGGGTTAAAATGTAACAAAAATTACACTGACTTCTCAAAAAATATTACGTCTTTTATCCAAAAACTATAAATATTACACAGTTTATTAAGTAAAAGTTGGGTCTGCACTAGATTAATCTTGCCATAATTTTGCATAGATGATAATACTAATGCAACATTCATGTAAGTAGTAATTAATACAGATCTTACTTGAGAAAGTCAGTTTCCCGTTGCAATCTGTTGGCCTGTGTCATGTTCTTGGGAGGAGTTTTAAACTTATCTTCAGGCATCGGACTGCTAGACTGCTGAATCAAATTAATGGTACATCAAATTCAATCATTCAATCAAAAAAATTTCAAATTCAAAATTCAGTATTATAAAACAATGCAAGAAGGATCATTATATAAATCTAATCACCTACTGTAGTAGAGTCACATAAATGTCTAGTCCTACAATCCGAGTATCAAGTTCTCCGAGTACAATTAGAGCCGAGTACGGGCCGAGTCTGAGTACATTGATGATCGAGTCCTGGGCCAAAAAGTTGAGTTCAGGGTTGGAGTACAGGCCGAGTACGAGTACATAAACAGTCAAGTATTAGCCAAGTAAGAGTACACCATAAGAAACACAAATGCCAAGTTATGTTCTGAATATTATTATAATGTACCTGCATCATCAAGAGTCTAAACACCCACAATTCAGGAGACTGACTATTTCACTTTATTTCCATGTTTTTTATTTACCTTTTACACAACATGATGGACCTACTCAAAAAGTTGTACATCACATTTGATTGAGCAGGAAATTTCTCCTTTTGGGAATTTACCCAACAGCCCAAGAACTGTTTATGTATGTGTACTTTCGAGTCCAAATGTGCAGTATCAAAAGAGAAAATAATCGATTGTATTCCCGAGTACGGGTATCGAGTACTGAGTACAAAATGCCGAGTCCGGGTCATGAGTACAAAACAAAAAGCCGAGTACATGCCGAGTCAAATTTTTTTCGAGTACTGAAAATAGAGTTTGGGACGAGTACTTAGTGGTACTTGAGTTGTACTCGAGTACGAGTACGAGTACTCCAACACTAATGCAGACTATGGAACAATATCAATTCATAATCTAATTTGATGTGGAACTATAAATGCAAAATCTCAAACAAAATTACATAGCACAAAATTCCATCGAGTTGTAAAATGGAGTGTGGCTATGTATCATTGAGCGATATGACAACAGATTGATCCATTAACCGTTTGAATATGGAGGACTGCCATAGCCACGGTTTGAAAAAAGACCACCTGGCTGGTTGTCGCCTATACGCGCACTCCTGCGCGTACTCAATTCATTTATGTTGTTCGTGAATGAGAGTGTTATGAATAGATTTTTCAAACAAAGCTTTTATTCACACGAAAGGTGGGGGGAGGGCTCCGAGTGCAATGAACAGGACCACTCTATTCAGTGTGATGCCTGTTAGTGTTTACGCTTGGCTGAACAGCCTGTTCTTGGCATACCAGCCCCCCATCAAGAACAGCCAGACAGAAGGGGTTAAGCCCCACCCCCTGACACATTGACCAATCACCGCCAAGACTATAGTCTGACACTCGTGAAGGACTTGTGGTGGGCATGGCTGTGACTGGTCTGAAATCTGAAACTGTAAAAACAAATTGTGAACTGTGAACTTTGGTGAAGTTCACCTGTAAACTGAATGTGTAGCTTTGTTTTATTGTTTACCTGTCCATTCTGTTTGGCCTTCTCTTTGGCCGATGTGTTGGCCGACTTGCTGCCCAATCTAGCTTCCATGAAACGGGTACCAGTGGTGGGTTTACGATAGTTGGATCCGTGGACTGGTTTTTGCGATTCCTCCAGCACTTTCTTCATGATTGCGGCAGTTGTCTTGCTTGCCGTAAGCTATCCATGGAAAATAACGAAAAATGTCTCAAGAATTAGGTATTGTTTGAAGCTTTGCATGGTGGAGTTGTAAGCTGGAAAGTAGGTTGTGGGTACACCATGGGAAGATATCTCTTTTGCATCTAAGACAATCCCGCATCCTCTACTCCATGCCCAAACGACTTCACCATATCCTTCATAAACACCAGCCTTTTCCATCTATCCAGCAGTCTCCTGAAGACGAACAGAGCACACTGTTCAAAACATCGAGACCTCATCTAACCATCTCACTTATCTCACTTCCTCACAAAAGAGATATCTTTCCATAGTGTACCCATAAACTACTTTCAAGGTTTGTTTGATCAATCAAACAAGTAGCTGTTTATGAACTCAATAGGGAAAATCAACTTGTCGAGTGAAAATATGTCAGGTTGAAAAGCAGTAATTAAAAGCACATTACCAAAATTCCTCGAATTGCCTGACAGTATTATACAAGAATAAGTTTAATCACCAACCAGTGGTTAATGCAAAACATCCTGCTGTCTGTGCAGTGAACTTCAAAGCTCAAACAAACCCTAGCTATAATGTAGTAAAAAATGTCCTAAAGATCCCGGTTCCCTGCTGCCTATTGTAATTTATCCAGTAACTTAACTGTATTACTCTGTAGTACTCTGTAGTTGCAAGTATCTTGACTGCTGTCATGATACACTCAATCATCAAAGACAGAGAGACTCAGTGCTACAGAATACTAAGTAGTATTTCGTAGTACACAGGTCTTCACCCCAAATTAATGCCTAGGATGTTAGGGTTAAAGTACAATTTGATAGTGACAGGTTCCAGTCACTTCAAAATTGTACTGAGGTCTGATCATGAATCATGCCCTTCCCTCAGGAGCTACTCAACCTGTAAGCCAGGAGTCTGATTGCGAGAGATGCGATTTTGAAAACTCTCATCATCTGTCTCATATTTCTCCTGGCCTGGTACCCACTCCACACTAAAGGTCTTGCTCACGATGTGACTCTCTCTAGTTCTGTAAACAAATGAGTCAGAAAGTAGCTGTTAATTTTAAATATACTGTAATCCTGAATGAATTTTAAAGAGAACAAAGAAAACTGGCAGGAGCGGGATTCGAACCTGCGACCTCCGGAATACCGTACCGGCGCTCTACTAACTGAACTATCTTGCCTAATGTTGGCAGTCTCCCAAACTGTCAGTTTCATTGTTCGGGGGGGGGGGGGGGGGAGGGGGGGGGGATGTGCGCTAGTCAGAATATAAACCCATAATGCCGTACAGCCAAGGATGAAGCCCAAGCTTTACGGATTGTAGAGATAGTACGGTATTCCAGAGGTCGTAGGTTTGAATCCCGCTCCAGCCAGTTTTCTTTGTTCACTTTGAACATTTATTTTAAAATTACCTAGTCAGTTTCTCTTGTGGTTTGTTTGACGTTATAATGTAATATTATCAAGTAAACACTGCACACATGTATAGTAGAATCACCAAGTCATTTGTTAGCAACCTGTGGCTGCACATATTGATTCACAAATGTCTGAACTCTCGGACAGTTTCACTTTTCCTATTGGTCAACAGCATATCAAGTGGGTATGTTTAAACCTTTGTTTAAGACTGGTAGCGTATAGTCTTATAAGTAAATATATTTAAGACCATTCAAACATGCACGTTGGAGCTGGTTGTTCCCAGCTGATACCATGGGATGCAGAGTTGTATTCGAGTCCTTTCACAAGTCCCTGCAAGTCCCTGCAAGTCCATCACAAGCCCTAAAGTCCTAATCCTAATCACAATCTATTTAAATGAGCTTTGACAAAGGCATTCCTTTGTCATTGTTCATTGGATTACTTGTGACCGGCTTTATAAAAAGACTTCTGACTGGGCTTGCGAAAAGACTTGTGAAAGGACTTGCAGGGAATCGAATACAACTCTGGCTGATACATGATGGGCAGAGTTGTCATCAAGTCAGTCACAAGTCAGTCACAAGTCAGTCACAAATAAGGTCACAAATAAGGTCACAAATAAGGACACAAATAAGGTCACAAATAAGGTCACAAGCTACAGGGGATAACTAGAACAAAGGAATGCCTTTGTCGCAGTTATTTAAATAGCTTGGGACCTGCCTGGAGACCAGACTTGCAATGGGACTTCTAATGTGACTTGAGAATAAATTTACAATGTAACTTGTGATTAACATGGTGACTTGACTTGTAATGCGACTTGTGCCGACTTGATTTACATTTCTGGTGATGGGGACGGTGTTTGAGGCATATACACAATATGTAGTGAAGTTCACACAACAGCCAGTTTTTACATGTACTGCCTTGTGGGGTCGTCATACAATGGGAACAATGCATCCCTGCAAGTTGGTCTTTGTGTAAAGGTGGCCCAGATAGAAGAGAAATTATAAAGATTAGGGATAGGGTGTGTGTTTTATTAAATCTTGCATACTCTTTGTGGACCTGTGAACAAAAGATGTCCACACGATGCAGGAAGAGTGAATGGTCTGTGGACTTTCCCACGTCCACAGAACGTTTCCCCTCCCTGAAAAATTACTTTGGAGGCATTTTGGGGTTAGGGTTATCTGTCGCAAAATGAAGGGGAACACTAAAGGGGATCACGATAAAAAATTCAGGTTGAAAGAGCATTCACAGTGTGAGTAAAATTAGCTTTTTTTCTCTTCTTTTTTTTAACTACATGAAAACAAAGGAATGTTCACAGTAGGTGCTGGGTGTACAGGTTCTGTATATACGTTTAAGAACAAGAGGAGAAACAAAATACAAAGAAATCTTTCTTGTCCTCGCAAGTCAGTCTTTTGTTGAAATCGGTCCTCGGACGTAAAAATACGTGCTTAGTCTATGGGGTTGGGTTATATTAACCCTAACGTCACCGAATACTACAAAATACCACTTGAGTAAACTGTAGTATGCAGTACTTTTACTACACAGGCCTATGAGAATTGTGTAGTATTTTGTAGTAAAGTGTACTGGACCCCAAATGAATGCCTAGGACGTTAGGGTTAAAGGAACAATAGGAAACACAAAACATTGTCCGCGGTAGTATAGGGAAAACACGACTGAGTGCACAATAATGAATGCCAGAAACACCCACAGACAGCAGAACCATTTACAGTGGCCATGGCATTTCACAGCCATTACTGGCATGATAAAGATCGGGTCAATATGACCTACTTGGTTACTGCAATAGCCCGGATTGTTTTCTTCCCTTCCTGGAGTAAGAACGGCTTCTTGTACTGCTGCGTCTTCCGCACTCCTATCTGCTGAAAGGGGTCAGGCTTTGAACCATCAATGGTGAAGTAGATTTGCGTCTCTGGAAAATCTGAGTATTATAGAAAACACTGACAGGATATAACAACAGATTGTGGTGATTTACTGATGTGGCATCGTGGTTTGTTTGTCTTTTGTCTTTTTTAAATTTTTATTTTGTTTATAAATGCAAGTTTGCCGGGGTGCCAGAGTTGTAATCAAGTCAATCACAAGTCAGATTAAAAGGCAGATCACAACTTCAGTCAATCACAAGTCAGCTCACAAGCTACATGGGAAGAAGAATGACAAAGGAATGCTTTTGTTATATAGTGCGTTTGAATAGCTTGTTACATGGCTTGAGACCAGAATTGTGAAGTGACTTGTTGAAGTGACTTGTGGTGACTTGTGATGACTTGTGATTGACTTGTGGTGACTTGTGATGACTTGTGATGACTTGTGATTGACTTGATTACAACTCTTGCCTTAAAAAAGGCTAAAAACCACTTGAGGTATGGAGTTACACAGGAAAAAAGAATCAAATATGAAGATGTAGGAATTAATATTTCTCTGGAAGCATGAAAGATCGTAAGATGAATAGGGCTGTGCATCCAAACCGACCGCAAATTATAATGCCAGGAACCGGTTCCAGATTATGGAATCGAGTATCTGTAACCAAAATAAAATGTTACTTAGTAAAATGAGTTCCAAGTTGCCAGAGTTACTTGAGTTGAGTTACAGGCCCTTAAACAGGACTTATAGGAACTGTTGAGGTTTTCACCCATGTCCATAATTCATCAGGATGTCAAACTGAGTGATATATCAGAATGAAGAGCGAAGTATGCTCTATCCAATGCAAGTCAAAAACTAACAAGTCAAAAAATGCCCTTAAGACTCATTTCGTAGGATCCGGTCACATTTGTGTTGTGGGGAATTTTCAAAATGAAAACCTGGGTACATATAAAAACAAAAAACTGATTAACGTTCAGGACGCTTGCGAAAATGCAATTTACACCCTAATGCTATAGAGCTCACTCTACACACTTGCATCTTGCTGCACTAGTACTGTATGTGGTAGTATTCTTTTCTTTTGAGTTGCAATAATTAACAGAGAACGCACCACATTCCACAGCAATAAAGATCGTGTTTAAGTTTCTCAAAGCTTCATCAATGCATTCAGTTTTGGTAAATGAAACCAAATATGGCCAAAACACCATGCAATTCCCACGGGGTTTTGCATTGGAGACTTTTTAAGGGCTTTTTTTGTTTAAAATTTGGAGGATTGAGGGTCTGGAAGTTGAAGGAACAATAGGAAACACAAAGCATTGTCCTCGCAAGTATTGGGAAAGTACGACTGTGTGTGCAGTCACTCAGTGTTCACATACATGTTGATTTCTGACTTTTTGCGGAACAAAAATCTTAATAATGGTTGTGCCACATGTTTAGACAAGTGTTATCAAGGACGGTTGGTTATTTTCCAAGATTATCCTGTTCCTGACTGATTTTGGTGGGGTATCAAAGTAAAAACTTTCCAACATTGGTAATTAAGCAGCGAGGGTATGGTTACCACATTGAGTTAATTTCACAATGGTATTAAGAAATCAATCATACAGGCATGCAATGGGGCTCCAGTTTTCTATATTTACGGCCATGTACCTGATCTGAGCTCAATGTAAGTATTTGTGTCAATCTCAGTCTGGGATTTTCCTGCCACTGGTACTCTCAGTGGAATAATGGAAGGGGCTGTCACTGCACCGGCTGCCATCTTGATTCAACCACTCTGTCCTGACATAAAATATGAAATCCAAATGAGAAGACAGAGTAACATATTAACCTCTGCCTAACCCTGCTAAATGCAACATAATGCACCCATGGTAAAAAGTTGTTGCATTTAGCAGTCAATTGGCATGTCTCCTGGTCTGATGCATTCTTTTGTATTTAGTATTATACATGTTTAAGCCTCCTGCAAAAAGGCTGGTATAGAGTTCATTGCATTTGGCAGGGTTCTTATTTCAGCTGTGTTGCATTCTGTTGCATTTGGCAGGGTGCTCAGGGAATACCTTGATAACCAACAAGTCAGACTTTTTAGGGTGTCTGATATTCATATGACACCAGTCAGTAAAATTGCTGGCTAAATATCCCCTTTCTTTACAAAAAGAAGGCCCCACCTTTTTGTTTTTGTTTTACTGTTCTTAATTAAATCATGCAATTAGCAAGGAAAAATTTAATGAACTTATGGGTCCGAGAGTTTCACATATCACGCCAAGGCCAACATAGACCTTAGGCCAATGAAAGTAGATTACTAGTTTCTCGTCAGCGCCTGCATATGATTTTGGCCCCACACCAAAAAATTTCATTATACCGAAATTTCATTATTTTGCCCAAAAAACGGGGAAAATCTGACTCAAACCACTCCCAAGCGAAAAGGTTCCACTCCATTTGCGCGGTTGGTGTTTTGCAGCTTTGCAAATGTATCCCAGAATGCAACTTCCCAACCGTATTTTGCGAAGACACTTATTCATTCAGAAATATCGGTTGTGTCCGAATCTCTTGTTTATAGCTATTGTCTATGGCTATTTTTTCTTGATGAGAAATATTAAATAATGAAGGGAAAAAAAATCCCAAAAATTTGATAAATGGCTGACGAGAGACTAGTAACCTACTTTCATTGGCCTTATCGCAAATACCGCCTGGTTCAGATGTCACAATGGTTACAACAAGGGATTGTGGGAAGGAAACGCACACAAAAATTGCTCCTGTTTCCTTCTCACAATCCCTTGTGACCATTGTGATGTCTCATATCAACCAGGCGGTATTTGCGATATGGTCTCTGCCCAAGTGATCCCACGTCGAATGACCGTCAGACCATAGAGAAATAAAACACAGTCTGACTCTGAGCATGGAGAAATAAAACACATTCAACATGCTCCGAGTCATGGAGTGCTGAGACACTGACTGCAGCTGCACACACACACACACACCCAGTCATGTAAACGGGTGCAATCGTGGACCTCCCATTGTTCCTCTTTTGTTTATACTCTTAACTTTTTCGGAAGGCCTCCCATTGGTTTTGTACACGATTTTCAATCGTGGACGTTAGGTCAAACGTGGACCCCTTTGTCTACGCTCGAATTCTTTTGTCCTATATTTTGCCGGCATATACAAACTCACACACACACACACACACACCCATGCAGCTAGTTCCCCCCCCCCCCCCCCCCCCAACCCCTCCCTGATTATGATTTAGAAAATGTCGTGTATTTATAGTTTTGGACAAGTGTAAGAAACATAATCAAACGAAACAAAAAAACATTCCCTGTTGAATTACACAGGTTTTTGAAGCGATAAAAACGGTTTACCCTGACTCCCAAAACGCGTCGGCTTGGCATTTGTTGTCATTGCGGTCAGAGGTCAAACAAACCTGGACAAATTCATTTCAAGCGAGGGATTCTATTCATTGATGTTTTTAACAACTAATTTACCGATGTATCTTTAGTCCAGACTATAATGTTATTATAATATTTTCAAAATTAATTTAGATTGTTTTAAGCATCGGCGTTGTTGATAACGGAAAAATCCAGCCACATGAATCAAATAATGGCTCAAGTAAAACAAAATAACCCCACACGAATATTATGCTAAATATACTCTTGAGGGCGCTGTTCGGAAAGAAGGACGAGTTTCTCCATCCAGGGTAGTTCACTCATCTTATCGGACCTCTGTAATACTAATGACTAATGTTTACAAATATCTTTGGGTTGAATGAAATGCACGTAATCATTAACGATGTCGACTGGATCGAAAGTTTCTGTGGCAGCGTCTGTTGTGATAGCAACTGGGATCATTGCAGGTGTACATTACAAGAAGAAGAGTGATCAAGCTGTGAGTTTAACTCGAACTCAAATCAACATTAATGCATCATGTTCAAGTTCCTTTGTTAAATTTACATTTATTTCCATGCTATGCAATAGATTAATTCCCAGTATATCATATATGCGTTAGAAAACAAATATCTAAGACATCTAACACAGAAAACACAAACGTATTGCACGAAAATTTCCCAACTAAATTCTCAAAATTAAACATTGTGCCAAGTGTTTAGCAATTCTCATCAACACAAGATTTTCTGTTCCTCACCGATTTTAGTGTGGGGTATTATTAAAGTAAAATCTTTCCAAGTCAACAAGTGAGCTTTTCATCTCCATGGAGAATTCAAGGAATCATTTTTAACCCAAACTCCCTAGGGTGTGTTGCAAATAATATTAAAATTGGAGGATTCAGGACTGTTAGAGTAATACTGAATAAACGGCATGACATTGGGGGGAGGCTCCTCCTCATTTTCTGTTCACAGAAGCTGCATCAAGGTGTGGAGAGGGACCTCGAGAGGCAGAGGAAGAAGAGACAAAACCAGAGAGACTTGGAGGAACAGATTACCCTTACGAAGCAGCTGGAGAAAGAGAGAGACCGCCAAGAAAAACAAGAACGAAACCTGCCTTCGTGATGTTTGTTGTTCATGACAAAATGAACAGTGGATGGAACACCGATTTCTCGACAGCTGCAGCTGCAAATGCATACAAAATCCCAAGATATCTGAGGTTCATAGTGGCTGAGAGATAGATAGTGCAATTTTGGGGACCTAGCTGCCAATACACAACTGCGACATGACTGTCACATGAGATATTTTTGTACAAGTCTCTGTTATGGCAGATCAGAGACAACACTGCAGAAAGAGTTTTGGGTAAATGATAACCAAACTAGGAGAAACTAAAACAAATGGCTTATGGGAAGACATTATGTACATTTCTCACGTCTATGAAGTGTTTAAATGAGACTTGTAGGTTTGCATGGTGGACATGAAAAAGGTGTAGAAGGTTTGCGGTAACACCCTGTGAAATTGATCTCTTTTGAGTTGTGTGCTTCTAAGAAGATTTCGAACAGTATGTTCTGTTTGTCATCAGGAGATTGCTGGACTTTCACTGGTGCAGGGGCTTAAAGGTAGTACATGTATACATTTGCAAAGATAAAATAACAAAACTAGTGAATTATTATGAAATACCGTACTAGACTGTAAGTAGAGAGCAGTCTCAATCATCCTGTGAAATCATGGCACCTGGTGTGCTGTCGTTTTCAAGAAAAGTGGAAATTTATAACATTTTCCAACGATTGTCAGCCAACAATCATTGGAAATTGTCTAGTTCCCCGACCTGATAATTCCCTGACATCTAGAGGCCTATAAATTGCTCCATTTTGTCTAAAGTATGGTCAGGGAACCAGACTACTAGAACAATTTTTTCTCTGTTATTCCAGCATCTGTGGCCTTGTGGCTTTAGTGCACCGGACTCAAGATCTCGGTGATACTGCAGATTGTGGTTTCGAGACTGGCTGGGGTCATGGTGCTTGTGTCCTCGAGCAAGACACTTTGTCACAAATTGCTTCTCTCCACCCAGGAGTAAATGGGTACCCGTAAGGGAAGTGGTGGTTATGTGTTTGATTAGCCCGTGTGCGCTTTAAACTTGCAGCCGGGGCTGTATACTCCCCAGGGAGCTGAGAAGGTTTCAGGAATGATTAATGGGTCCGATGAGCAGGGGTAATAATGTGTAGTGTCTTGAGCACCTTCTTGGTGGATAACTGCGCTTTAAAAAGTCCATTATTAATTATTATCTTTGCACTCAAAACAGGTCAGTGTTACAGTATTTGCTAGCACGCTACAAAACACTCGCCCCCAAATCCATTTATTTCTAAAAATTACAGCAAAAGCAAATGGTGTATACCATATGTTGGCATGGGATGTCGGTGAACCATTGAGACGGGAGATTCTGTTGCAGGTTACTAAGTTGGCGGGTAGAATGCTGTGTGCTCATCTAATTCCCCAGAAGGGATTAATTTGTTCTATCTGATTGCCTGTTTGTCATTTTGCACAGCACAACTTTTTGGAAACAATATTGTACTTCAGTGTGTATACAATAAAGTAAATAATTTTAAAGGACAGACACACTATTGTTTGCCTGTACGAAGATTATCTGTACATATCGAGGCACACTCACACGAAACTTTAGAATGATCCATCAGAAGCGTATCTGGGGGGAGGGGGCTAGATTTTTAAAAATAGAAATGGACATACGAAAAAATGACGTTACGCGTGTTTTATACAACGTTTGCACGTTGGGACATGCAGAAATATTGCCACGTCGCAGTATGGTTTCTGGGCCGTCCACACCTGGTTGCACAAATGCAACGAGGTAAACAGTATGACTTCATTTCCTTGTAGGTCTATAGAGCACCGAAGTGATGACGTCAATGCAATGTTTGGAACCAGAATACTATTATGTGTTTGCATGACTGGCTGTTAACAAAGGAACATTCGAAATTTACATTTGTTTGGAACCAGTTGTCATGCCAACTGACGTCAGACTTCGGTACTCTATTGAATGCGTCACACCACTTCACAACTACTGTTGCTTAGGCCAAGTAAAAATTAAAATCCTGTTTAGCGTCCGGTAGGTTTTTTAAGAGGAAGGAGGGGGCTTTTTATTTTTTATTTTCAAGATGGCCGCCATTCTTTTTAATATTTCCGACAACCGTAGGTTTTTCAACTGTTCAAAGACACAAAAATGAAAGAGAAATGTTGTACAAATGAATTGAACATGTTTACAAAAACCTGGATACGACACTGTGTATGGAGGTTCAAAAGTGGACATCTGCTTTTCTGCTGCTAAAGTAGCAGAAAAGCAGATTGAACATTGTTGTAAAATGCATTTCTCTACTTTTCTACTTTTCTGCTAGCAGAAAAGCATATTTAACGTTTTGTATGGCGGTTTAAAAGTGGACATCTGCTTTCCTGCTACTTTAACAGCAGAAAAGCAGATGTCCACTTTTAAACCACCATGACTACAACGTTCGATCTGCTCTCTCAGAAAGCAGAAAAATATATTTGCTCGAAATGTTCGATCGGCTTTTCTGGTTTTTCTTATTTTCCATGACTTATTAATTTCTGCCCTCTGATGGACAAACCACGGTATGAAACAATAATTGTTGCAGTGACAGTTTGAAAGTGCCCAAAATTTACGATATCACATGTGGGGCGGTAGAAACACAAATCGACCTGTGGCGTTTGAGATCATATTAATAGCGCGAGTCCCATATTTTGGACGGAAAACCACAGAATATAACTTTCTGCCTTGTGATTGAGAACCAGCAGCACTAAACAATGATTGCTACAGTGACCACAGTTTCAAATTTTCAAAATTACTAAGATATAATAGGTGTGACGGTCGAAAACACAAATCCACATGTATCGTTTGAGATGGACATTTTATATGCGCTTGCCGTTGAGGGCGCTGTGTAATAATAAATGGCACATAATGGTAAGCGCACAATGAGTGCAGCGGGATTGGATAAATTGAAATAGCTATAAATTTGCAACTTATTTCAACATTTCCTGTCAGAGTGATCACCGTGATTGGCGTTTTATAAAAAAAAAATCGGCTTTTCCTTACTTTCTTTTCATTTCATGATGACGTTAAACTCAAAAAATTTTGCGAGTCGACCTGTAGCGTTCAATTGGACGGTAATTTCTGGAGTTGCGTTTCCAGTGTCTATAAATATCGTCTGTGTGGGAACCATCTGAACTGACCAAAAACTACATTGTAATAGAGCACAAAGTTCCCATACTGTCATGGTTCCTCAGATTATTCGTCTTTATTGAAATAGCAAGGACGAGGTCTCGATTAGAGCCATTATAAATCGACCTGTGGCGTTTGAGATGGTTTGTGTGCACAACATAATAGTGCAGCGAGTCCCATATTTTGGACGGAAAACCACTGAATCTAACTTTCTGCCGTGTGATTGACAACCATCAGAACTAAACAATGATAGCTACAGTGACCACAGTTTCAAATTTTCAAAATTACGATTATGTGTGACGGTCGAAAACACAAATCGATTTGTGGCGTTTGAGATGGAAATTTTTAATGTGCTTGCGTTGATGGCGCTGTGTAATAAATGGCACAGATTGGAAAGCGCACAGTGCAGCGGGATTGGATAAATTTAAATAGCTACTAAATTTGCAACTTAATTCAATATTTCCTGTCAAAGTGGTCACCGTGCTTGCCGTTTTATGAAAAATCAGCTTTTCTTTATTTTATTTTCATTTCATTATGAATTTTGCGAGTCCACCAGTGTCTATAAATATCGTCTCATTGTGGAAACCATCTGAACTGACCAAAAACTACATTGTAATAGAGCACAACGTTCCCATACTGTCATGGTTCCTCAGATTATTCGTCTTTATTGACATAAATAGCAAGGACGAGGTCTCGATTAGAGCCCATTATAAATCGACCTGTGGCGTTTAAAATGAATTTTTTTATAGGGCGCATAGCGCAAAAGTTTTGTTTTCCATGGTAAAAAATAGCTTATTAATTTCTGCCCTCTGATGGATGAACCACGGTATGAAACAATGATTGTTGCAGTGACAGTTTGAAAGTGCCCAAATTTACAACGATATCACGAAGCAGAAAAGCAGATGTCCCTTTTTGAACCGGCGGTGTCACGGGTAAAAAGTAAATTCTGCTTTTCTGGTATAGCAGAAAAGCAGAAAAATGCATTTTTTTTTTGCTGCTATTTTAACAGTAGAAAAGCAGATGTCCACTTTTGAACCTCCATACACTGTGATACACCCAGCGGCGGCGATTTCTCGTCAAGGTTGGGGGGATGGAGGAAAAAGCGCAGAACCAACAGTAATTGTTAATCATTTTGTACTCGATGTCTCTTGTGATACTGGGAAATTTTCAAAAATCTGTGTTGATCTTTGTGTATTCTGGTGCATTCTGGTGCATGTAAAAGCCAATGACCCATAAAATGTATATGACCATGGGGAAATTACTGGGGGGACACTGCCATAGCCGTCCCCTCCCAAAAAAATATAAGGGGGGGGACATGTCCCCCAGCCCCCCCCCCCCCCCCCCCCCCGATCGCCGCCCATGGATCCATCAGTTGAATGACTGACGTTCATAGTTGGACGTGGGGCTGAATTTCCAACAAAACGATTCGACAGAATAACGTATTGTATGAAATATTGCCTTCGCTCTAGCTCTGAAAGACATCTGCGCCGAGTGCTGTTAATTGCTCCGGGTACAGTACACCGATTGTCATACACAAAACTCCGCGAACAAGTCTCCATACACCCTCCCCTCATCACAAAAATAATCATTTGATCTAAAATCGCACATGGACCAATTTAACGAGGTTACTATGGACGGACACACATTGTCTGAGAATAGAAAAGATTCGCAATGCAAAAACAGGTTACCAGCCAAAACTGCATGTGATATATATTGCCTGTGACTGGTTCTCGGCTGAATTTGGCTTAAAACGGAAATCTGTTTAGCACGATATTAATATACATAATCATGGGCAGCGATCCCCCCCCCCCCCCCCCCCAATATTTTTGGGATTGGACGGCTATAATAGCAGTGTCCCATTATACATGTTATGGGTCATTGGCTTTTATGCACCAGAATGCACAAAGATCAGCACACATTTTCAACAATTTCCCAGGATACAAGAGAGACACCGATTACAAAACGCTTAACAATTAATTTGTGTTGGTTGTGTGCTTTTGCCTTCTCCACCCCCCCCCCCCCCCCCCCCCGACCTTGACGAGAAATCGCCGCCGCTGTTAGCTGTAGCATTATATTAAAAATTGATAATTGGGGAGGTGAGTTGGTCTCACCACGGTGGAAGTTACCCGGCCTGGGTAGGCCGAGAAAATTGGGATAATTTCTTTGGTATCTTTTGAAGATTTATCCCCTATTTTGATCTGGACCCAGGAAAACCGTAAAGGTGGTAGGGAACTGCAAATCTAATGTGACCAACCCCACCATCTCTGTTGTCGCCCTTTACATAGAGTGGCTTTTAGCCTTGTTTGGGCGACATAACATAATACAATAGTTTGAATCATAATACCAGCACCAGTTTGCTATGATTGCAAGTACAATGGCTTCAGTTCTTGGATATTCCACAGACTATTCTATTTGGTAGTCCTTTCCCGCACATCCAAACTTATGTTTCGCCCTTGCAAATCCGATACGTGATTTCTATACACTTGTTTGTTAAAATACTCAGGGTTGATAAAATCATGATTTTTCTTTTTTTTATACAAAAAAATCTGATTTTGTTTTTATTTAAATGTTTTTTTTATTTTTTTTACCACCGTACCATTGGCATAAAACATTTGTTTCAAATAAGTCAATTTAAATGACCATCATTGAAAGTAAAGTATAACTACATGTACACACAATTGTTCATGAAATCAGTAGTGAAATTCCTTTCATTGATCATATTCTTTTCTAGAATACAAAGTTTGTCTTAAAATCTCTGTTACAGCATCACCATCATACTGCACATTTCTCATCCAAGTTGATAACGGGAACCCCCCTCCTCTCTACACACAACCATGGTGGAATAAAACTATTTAATGCAGCCACCATATTTTTTAACGCAATGTCCTTATTTTGATCCTGTAAAAGATTTTACGATTTTTGCTGTGGAAATATTGTCCTTCGGCGTCATTTTGCATTTGCAGCTGTAGAATGGAACCAGACAATTGAACTTTCAATGGACAGAGCACCATTGAAGATTTAGGCCTATGTTAAAATATAGACGGTTTAGCAGAGACGATGAGGCAAAATTTACAATTTTGGAAAACGTAAATATTTATTAAAAATCATTAAAAGTCCTAACACAACATTTTTTAATTGTCATTTTTATACAACTCAGCAGAAAGTCCTTAATGCCTGATGAACTGGATAAAAATCGCCACTCGGGGAGTGGGGAGGGGAAGGGGGAGGGTCATGGCGGGGGGGGGGGGGGGTCGGGGTGGGGGTGGTTAGGTCAGGTCGGGGTATCAATTGATAGGCGCATGAGCTATTTAAACCTATGTACAGGATTACTGTATCATACATGCAGGTAGTACATTACAGCACACACAATGTACTTCAGAATAATATGCATTGTACACAAGATAAATGTAGTACACTGTTTCAGGAAACTGGCCTTATACATCCCTTTAGAGTGAGTATAAGCGATTTAAAGTTAATGACAGTCAGGTTTGAATAACAGAAATTGTTTTTACATTAAACTAATAACAGAAATTTAAAAAAATCAAAACGTGATTCTATTTAGTGATTTTTTATATTTTTTTCCAGTGATTTAAATCATGATTTAAATCAATGATTTAAATCGAGTGATTTATATCAAACAACCCTGAAAATACTACAGATCAGTAGAGTTATTATAATTGGCTATCCGGAAATGTTACTATAGAAAACTTTGTTTAGGGAGGGGAGAGCACATGCTTTCATCTGGTCCATTCTGGATCTAACAGGGAGCCAACAAGGCAGAGAATTGCAAATCAAGGTCAAGATTGGAACCTGTACCTGGAACTCGTATCAAAGATCATGAACTCCAAATAACAAGAACCAATAATAGCACAACTCGAAATCTTAAATGCACCTCGCTCAATGCCTGTAGTTTAGGGAATAAAGTTGACGAGATTAAATCTCTTCTTGAATTTGAAGATGTTGACATCCTCGTCAAAGAAACTCACCTAAATGACGATGTTTTCACATCTGAAATATTTCCTAGTCATTATAGTGTGATAAGGAAAGATAGAAACAGACATGGCGGCGGTGTTTTTGATCGCCTATAAATCCAGTCTGTCGGTCATTCATAGATCAGACCCTGACTCAGAGTGTGAGATTCTGTGGTGTGAAGGATTTTGGATTTTGCCAAGGCATTCGACACGGTCTCACACGTTCTCCTTCGTGAAAAACTGCAAATGTTCTGCCTTGGAGATCGCAACCTAACATGGATTATGAATTTTCTTGAATGCAGAATGCAGAGAGTCATTCTCAATGGTGAATTTTCTAACTGGAGTGCAGTCTGATCAGGTGTCCCCAAAGAACAATCCTTGTTCCAATTCTTTTTAATTGTTTTATTAATGACATAACCGAGGATATACAATCTACTGTAAGATTATACGCCGATGACTGCATAATTTATCGTCCAATTAATTCTCAAGAAGATTGCAATATACTATAAGATGATCTAAAAGCCCTAGGTAATTGGTCAAAAAGTGGATGCTTGATTTTAACATTGCCAAGTGCAAGGTTATGAAAATGACAAAAACGAAAAATCCCACTGACCACACAAACTTCATTGAAGGTCAAACATTGCAGGACACGGAATGTGAAAAATACCTCGGGGTGATGATAAATAAGCAATTAAATTGGAACGACCAGTGTAATGAGGTCTATAAAAAGTGCAATAAAATGCTTGGGTTCATTAGAAGATCCTTCACAAACTGTTCTGGTCAAATTAAAAAACGGCTTTACGAATCACTCGTCCGGTCGCAACATGACTTTTGCTGCGTGGCTTGGGATCCTTACAGGAGTTCCCAGTGTGCCACTCTCGAACGCATACAAAAACGTTGTTCCAGAATGGTTTGTAGGGATCGGGAATCTTGATACATTGATCATAAAACTGCACCTGAGATACCTGAGACTTGTAATGGCTTATAAAATCATGAACAACTTAACCGATGCCTGTAGCTTTTGTAAATCAGCCCACCTAATAGAATCTCGAGAAATGACCGTGCCTTAAAGTGCACGGGCGACTATAGTCGCCATTGGGGCTGAAAGGGTTAAAAGTCTGCCAAAACCGACTACTTTAAGAATTCATATTTTGTGCGTACTGCAAATGACTGAAATGACACTCCAGGTGATGTTTTTCAAAGTGGCTCCCTGAGTATCTTTAAATCTTCTCTTAAGGATTATTTTTAAAATTAGATTCTCCCCTTTTTTATGGTTCTTTTATTGTATCGTTTTTAACATAGTACACAGTGTTCTTCTTACGTATTTTACATTTTAACTTCATTTATTTTATTTGGCGATGAATCTCAAATTTTTGTCCATGTTAAATTATATTTTAAATTGTATTTTAAATGTTATTCTTTTAATTCTAAGCTAATTTTATATTTTACACCGCACCAATTTTTATTTTTGCACCTTTTTATCTTGTTTTGTGTCAAGACTTGTCTTTTTGTTCCAACTACTATTTTGTTTGTTTTGTTCCGTTATCCTTATAAATGATATTTACTTGGTAGTTGATATATTCCTTTTATTGGATTTTACATCATATTACTTTTTATACTGCTAGTGTTTTACTCAATTTTTATATATAGTACTTAATCGCTGTAGTGGATCTCATTATGGGGTTTTAACCTTTTCCACGACCCGTGACCTTGTGTCAAAGCTTTAAATAAACTGAAGAGTGAGTTCCAGAAGTTCATTTTGGCTCAGAGAATAATTCGGTCTCTTCCTCGCTGCCATCGTACGAGTTGATCAACTGCTCTCGAGCGCTCTTCCCGTCTGGAATCAAATGTTAAAAACTGGATTATTAGGATTTGATGATGGTTTACAACTTTACAGACTGACCAATCAGAGCAACGCGCACCACTCGTCGGTCACTTTTGTCAGACCATAGTCGCGGCTGTGATTGGTCAATACGTCAAGGGGCGGTGCTTAAAGATCTGTATATTTAAGTCACTTCCTGTAAACAGACCATGTGCCTTTGATATTGAGCTTCTTAATATCAAAGAGCACGCACGCATCGTGTTTTGCATAAATTAGGTTAAGGAGTGACATCAAGATCATATAATTCAGAGGCGATCTGACCTGCGACGTCACTCCTGAACCGAATTCTGTGCAAAAAAACGATGCGTGCGCATACCGCATGGCATCACATCAACAAGTGACGTCAGATGGCGCATGTCTATAGGCCAAAGAACCAAGACCTATTAGCAATTTTGAAAACGGGCGGTAAAATAAATTTGCTCGTCACGAATTTGGAAGAACATCTCCTAGCCTTGTCCTCAGGGAAAATATTTTGCAACACGGGAATGGGGGGAGGGGATTACAGGAAATCGGGGGCTACATACAATTATTTGTAAAATTTTACAATATAGGCCTAGTGTTCCGTCAAGGCACGCTGACGGAACTTGGTTGTCTAGAGACCTTTTTCTCGTGTCCTCATGGACCAGATCGTGTAGTGATAATGAAGTGCTCCATTATGGTTTAACCTGCCCAAATACGTGGCGATTTTTGTTTACACTTTACGGTCACGGTCACGAGGGCTAAATGGTTCAAAAGGGGAAGGGGTTGCGCCCGCATCCCAACCCTGCCCCACCCCTACCTTAAATGTTAAACAGGACAGACGGTCTCTGACAGAACATTTCTGTGACAGACGAGGGAAATGATTTAGCACTCTGCATTATACTACTCACCTTTCTTATCAAGGTGGCCACTTAAACACCACATGTACCTGAAGAAGAGAGATAAATTATGAGCAGCCATTATTTATGTGTATCGCGAGCAGCATATAATTGTCACCACCATCGTCATCACCCGTTCCTACCATCAGTCTTACACTCGGTCTTCATCCTATTATGTGCGTCGGCATCATCCTTACACATCTATCTACCCCTAAATACTACCACCTCAAGCACATTCATGTATACAGCCACAATTACCATTACGCCAAAAAGTAATGAGAGGCTTTTATGACGCTGGTGGCGGCAGGCATACCGGCGTCATATAAATATCAGACTCCATGAATATCCGACTCCTCTTCCAGTCTAAATTGGGTGTGTTAAACAGAATTCGTGATTACGTTCCCCAAAGCAGCCTGCACACACTCTTTGTAAGTTTAGTTATGCCATCTTTAGAGTATTGCTGTATATACGGTGTGGGGAGGAAGGTACATATCTCACGACAATACCATCAACAAAATATGTCTAAAAAAAAGCCGCACGGATAATCCTTAAATGTACCTCCCTCACCCCCTCAGCTGATATGCTCGCCAGACTAAATTTGATTCCTTTTAATGAAAGAGTTCAGTCCAAAAAGGCTATCCTTGTTTTCAAAAGCCTTAAGAAAATTTGTACATGACAAATCTGTTCACACCACCTACAGTGATTCGTGAAACACGACAATCGACCTAAATGGCACTGAAAGTTCCTTTCTCCAAAAAGGAATGCTACACTGTAAAAACGTTGGGTAAAACATAATTGGGCAACTGCTATTTACCCAACATTGGTATGAATTTACCACATTGTTGGTTCATTCAGGTAAAATGGACCAATTAGTGGGAAGAATTTGCCCATGATTTTGGGTTGTTGATATGTTGCCCAACATTGGGCAAAATATCAACCCATTTTGACCAACTTTTTTTGCAGTGTACGTGACAAGTTTCGCTGTGAGTGGTGCCAGTATATGGAATAATCTGCCTGAACAAACGAGAACCATAAACTCCTTAAGTACATTTAAATCGGAGCTACGTAAAGCCATCTATCGGTGATATTTCTGCCATTTACGCTGATCTGCGGAGTTATAAACTTGGTTGCCAAAATACTTTGGAGCCGGATGGGAATTTCCCCTTGTTTTTCACCCTAAAAGGTTTTTTCGCGGGTTTTTCGCCCATCCCGTAAATCAGCAATTATATAGGCTGCTACTGGAGAGTTGAAAAGTTAACCGAAAATAGATTTTATTTGTGTAAACATTATTGTATTTGTTTAAATATTTTGTATGAATGTGTAAATATTCAGTTTTAACTAATAATATGCAGGGCCCCAATGGAAACCAGTTTTAAACTGTTTGGGCACACCCTGGGTAAAGAAATGTAATAAATAAATTATTGGTCAAACCCTCTTACGTGACCGGCCACTCTTCCAATAATTGATTCATCGATCACTAAAGTCATGTGCAATACTACAATATTCCATGGTCCTTTTTGCTAGTTCTGAACCTTCGCGCATAGGTCTGAGCATGTGCGCGTGCACGTAGAGCATGCGCACGACTGATGAAAACAACAGCGTCTCAAAAGTTTCCAATACATGTACCTCTATTTTTTATCATCAGCATTTTCCTCCGCAGCAATTACAACTGAAATTAATTATCCTCTAATAATGCGATCCATGAGTTAACAAGAATTCAAAAAGATGTTTACAATTAACAAATTTGAAATAAAATGTTAGACCACGGGTACAGTTTACTTTTTTTAAACAGAAAATAAGCATGACATGCGATGTCTAATGCAACGTACGTTATTATAGACAGCAACATGACAAAGAAGACACCCATGCCTAGAAACGGAAGGCGTGGCCAGATTGACAGCGTAGCAATATACAGCTTTTGAAAAAGAATTCTTCCAAGAACGCGGCACACTGTCTGGATAAGCATCGTACAGGCAAACAGGGATCCTGGAAAAGACGGGACAGGTATAACAAAGTTAAGAAACTTCCATGCAGTAACTGTAAATATGATAATGATTGTTAGGACGGATATACAGTCAAACACCTTTATAACAAGGTCCTTGGGACTTTACATTTTACCTTGTTATAACAGGTACCTTGTATTATCAGTAATGGAAAACAAAGAAAAACAAAGACTTGGGACCTATTTTTTCCTTGTTATAAGCAGTATGTTGTATTAACAGTGCTCTTATTATCAGGGTTCGACTGTATAGACAGAAACATAAAATTGGGATAACGGATGAAAACATTTTTCTCACTTTGGTGCTCACTTATGACTTGTGTACTATGCAACCATTCTGATCCACTCGGTTTCCAGCGTACATTTCTTTGATAAAAGGTAATTACAATATTAAATTAATTATATTAATCGATACAACTTATTGGGAATATTGCCCAGCGTTACTGTTGTGTTCAAAACAAAAGGAAAACCAGATAAACCACAGTAGGGAAGAAAAACTGGAACCGAAGACCTTCAAAACAACATAATGCTGATTCACCATGACTCAGCCTAGCACCTTTTACCGAATTTCAATTCATGTTTAGGTTGGGCCAACAAAATATTTGTTTGATGTGGTTAGGTATTAAATATAGCAAGAACATCATTTTAACATTTGTTTTTAGAACATTTCTTAAATTCACTACCGTGCACCCTAAATAGCTTTGTCTTCCCGTCATTGAGTCATTGTCAGTGGCGTATACCCCACCCCTGGGGGAGGATACTTCAGTGAAGTGTTTTTGTTGTTAAAAATGGTTTCTGGTTTCTCGTTTCTCGTTTCTAATAGTACTAACCCATCCCCCACCTTCACTACTCATCCCTGCTTTTCAAAATATTTTACGGACGAAAAGTTATGGTCACTTGTCATAAAAGTTTGCCTCCTGGACCCAACCTTGATAGCCACTGATCATCATAAATTGGACACGACCTGCATGGGGAACATGGTACCTGCACCCTGTGTTTTGTTTGAGCATCCATTTTATTTTCCGTACGATAATGATACTCTTCCTTTTTTCTCACTACTTGTATACAATTTCCATTCCAGAAAACGAATTCAGAGAAGCATAGCTATATTACTTGGACGTGAAAACCAGCAAAAAGATCCAAACGGAGAACTTACTGGAGATAAAGAGTATCATTACGAACCGAATACTGTATTGAAAAGCAATTACAAAGTCCAAGCAATTGCAGCAACCGATGATTTGGTAAGGCCAGACTGTGTATCAACTTCCTGATACAAACGCGATGATGAACATCAACTTCATAACTTTATTAATGCACACTTCACCGTACACATAACCAGTTATGTGTCTATAACGTTTGCAAGATGAGCCTGGCTCTGCAATTACCAAAGGCATGCACTTAATATGTAAAACACCTCCAAAGTATGAAAACAATGACCCCACTGTAATCCCAATCAAAATGAAAATAACTGCACGTGGATGTGCACCCAGACTTCATCACAAAGAAATCGCAATACCATGTTACAGTGTATTATACACACAATGTGAATATAAAATGGGATAAGCTATTCATCATGGTAAACAACAATGATAGCATCTACTGTCTTACTATGTAGCCAACGATGTTGACCGCATCGTTGACTACATCGTGAGACAGTAGATAAGTATTGCTATCAATGTGAATATAACCCAGTACACGTTTTGCTATTTGAATATAGCCCAGTATTGCTACCAATATGAATATAGTTCAGTATTGCTACCAAATGTGAATGTATAACTTAGTACACGTATTGCTATCATCGTGAATATAGTCCAGTAGTTTTTACCGAACTCATCGGGGTCTACCAGCTTGCACTTGATGGACGAGATGAGCGTGTTTGGAAAGCCTCCTAAACAGCTAATCACGGGCACTGTAGAGGAAAATATTATTTCAAATATTTTATTATTTTTTGTAGTATCAGAATTGTTTGAGAGCGTGCAAATCCCCCCACCCCCAAAAAGAGCTGTTTAAACTCTGTTTTTCGGTCTAGTCACAGTTATTTGGTATTTTATAGATGGGACAGAATTACCATGCCCGCCATTAATATTGACAAAAAAAGAAATAAAGAAAATGTTAAACGAGATGAAAAAATGACCGATCCTCCTTTTACGTAAATTATGCATTTTGACTGATGATCCACCAACTAACTTTTATTAAATTTAAAAACAAATTTGCAGTTCCTCAAAATCCCAATCTCATTCTCTATGGAGTACCGAAGTCTGACGTCAGTTGCCGCGGCAACTGGTTCCAAACACATGCAGTTTACAATGTATTCCAAACATTGCATTGATTGACGTCATCACTTCGGTACTCTATAGGCCATTAATAAAAATATATTAAATGGTATAATGCCCGGAACTGTGTCTAGCACGAGCCTCAAACAGGGAGTGTGTCTAACGTCAGATTATTTGTTTGGTGCCCACAACGATTGTGAGACAAATAGCACCAGCGGACTTGACTGAACTTAGTAAAAACAGCTCTCAAAAGGAACTATTATATTGTTTCATTACAAAACCAATTGCCAGTTCTATTGTAATATACCTTATTTTGCCTAAAACTACAAAATGACGCAGGTTTCTCTCAGCAATCAACATCTTTTTAAATGTTTATTTCTATTTTTAGTTGCGGCCCAATTTGACGCCACATTTGCGAAAAAATAATCCGTCGGAGGTCTGGGCAAGTTGGATGGAAACGAGCGGAAGGTTTGAACGCTGTAGGCGCTACTATCTATGGGTTTCAATGATCCACCTCCTTCAAAAGTTGGGGGAGGTGAGTTGGTCTCACCAATGGTGGAAGTTATCCCGCCTGTGTCGTCTGAAAATTGGGATAATTTCTTTGGTATCTATTGAAGATTTATTTAGATCTGGACCTAGGAAAACCGCGAGGGTGGCAGGGCTGGCAAATATGTGGCAAACCCGGGACCCCACCACCTCTGCTGTAGCCCTTTTATACATAGAGTGGCTTTTAGCCTTGTATTGGGCGACTTCCCTGAAAAAAGAGATTGCGATGTTGGCCTACCTAACATCATCATGAGGGTGTTATAGGCGAATGCCATCAGCACCAGCGCCCCCGAGGTAGACAGAAGCGTGTTCATGGCAATGATCATGTCCAGCCGGACGGTCCAGTGGCTGAAGAACACGAACAGGACCGGCATCCCCACGGCCAAGAGCATCCCCCGCACGGCATCCTTGGCAGAGACGAAGGCCAGGAGGGTGGAAGGGGCCCAGCTCAACGGGGGGCGGCTTGTGTACAGGCGGGTGAGATCCATCTCTCCTAAAAGCACGAATCAAGAAGAGAGAGGTTTAAAGAATTTTTTTTGTGAGTTTCAGTGTTACCCGAGCCTACACGTAATGCAATAAATGTCGCACTGTTTTTACCGCGTTTGCCAACTGGAGACATGCGGAAGCGGATCCTGCGGTTTCTCCGTCGAAATGTGCGTTGTATATGCTTATTTGTAGGATTATTTTGTTTCACTTCGTAATACTAGCAACTTACAGGAAGCCATTGTTGTATCTGTATGGGTTTAAAAAGTGCAGTCTTTGGCAAGGACGGGGGAGACGGGGGGGGGGGGGGGGGAGGAGGGGACTCCCCAGCTGACGTCCACCTCCCACCCAATCTTGAAATGAAAAAAAAAATACAAGCCGCAGTTCATTTACTTTCAGTGCCCCTTGAAAAAATGTGTTCACCCCAGGTGCCCTTCCCCCAGGCGTCCTTCCCCCAGGCGTCCTTCCCCCAGGCGTCCTTCCCCCAGGCGTCCTCCCCCCAGGCGCCCCCCCCCCCCCCCCCCAGTTACGCCATTGGTCATTTGTGTTTGTCGCAAAAAACATGCAGAAATTGACATGCCGTGATACCGGTACCACAGCGCGCTGTTCCTTCCTCACTGCAACGAAATAAATACGGTATGACGTCATACGTCGTAGGTCAATTCTCTGCTGCTGTTGCTCTAGTCATTATTATTGTCATCATTGTGGTTGTTTTTTAGTGTCCTTGCTTTTAGGTGAATGCCCGATGTGGGACATGGTACAGCTTTTCCTAAATTTTAGCTGTTAACAAATCTGAAATGTTAGTTTTTCACTTCAGTTAATCTTGATTTACAATAATTATGCAAGTTTAATATGGAAAAGAAAGATTATAAGTTGGAAATAAAGATATACAGGTAACTTTGAAAGATGTTGTTTGATGTCAACTAAAATATTCGTGGACATGTATATCGCCAGGAAATATTTTTGACCGTTCCATAATGCATAAGGGCAACGTTATAAGAGAAAAGATGATTTAGACAGTCAAGGGATAAGTACCACACTTTTTTATTAATCTCAACAATCGGAACAGATCATCCTCTGTAATAATACTCCGTGGTATATCCAAATGCTCTCATCTTCAAAAAAATTGTATCCGAAGACCACATACATTTCATGTATATGTTGAATCGAAGAAAGTATGAACACTGCCTGCAACTGTTTTTCCAGCTCTGCTAATGCTGCACCATACATTTAAACCATCAGCGAACGCCTTCCTGTCTCCTATTTATTAATTGTCCAGTTTTATATCGTTTCCACTTGCTACTCGTTATTTATTTTATTGTTGTCTCCGGTCTGTTTCATGTCTCCTTCTTCGACGCTTCAGGTGTGTGGGGGTTGCTGAGAAGCAACTGTTTGCACTCTTCCCACTCCCTGATTCGTCTTGTTTAATAATAATAATTATTATTATTTATTACATTTTCAAAGTGAACAAAGAAACTGGCAGGAGCGGGATTCGAACCTGCGACCTCCGGGTAACCGTATACCGGCGCTCTACCAACTGAGCTATCTTGCCCTATGTTGGCGGTCTCCCAAATTGTCAGTATCTTTGTTCGGGTGGGCGCTAGTCAGAAGTCATAAACCCAGAATGCCGTATATAGCCAGGGATCACACCCAATTTTACGATACTACCTGGGAAGCGACATTGTGGTGTCAGTTATCCTTGTAGATTGTTTGACGAATGAATTATAAGTTAAAAAGTCGTATCCTCATTACGGTGATCCCCACAATGTCGCTTCCCAGTTTATATTTTAAATCGTAAAATTGGGTGTGATCCCTGGCTATACGGCATTTGGGTTTGTGTCTTCTGACTAGCGCCCACCCGAACAAATATACCAGCTGACAATTTGGGAGACCGCCAACATAGGGCAAGATATAGCTCAGTTGGTAAAGCGCCGGTATTCCGGAGGTCGCAAGTTCGAATCCCGGTCCTGCCAGTTTTCTTTGTTCACTTTGAACATTTATTCAAATTTACCTAGTCAGTTTCCCTTGTCGATTGTTTGACGAATTAATTAATTAATTACTTAAACAACATCCCTAATTTCTTTTGAAATATGCCTAAAAATAGTCAAAAGAAGCCAAAACAACTGTACATTTAAACCACTGATATTGAAACTAAGACAAAAACTATTTTTTTTCTATTCAACGCCAATATCAGATTGAGACGAAAATGACGATGACTCGGACGAATTAAAATGCTTCTTTCGTGAATAAAAATGCTCTTAAAATGAAATTAAGTGGTGTAATTATGAAATCGAAATCAACAATTAGTCCCACGAATTTTTTTTGGACGAAATTAAACTTTCTTTCAAGCGATTTTAAGTGCGATATTAACCGGGAATATATAACATGCTGCGTGATACTTCTTTTATGTTTTGTGAAATGCTGGCCAATACTCTCAGCGACGTTGTCCGTTTATTAGCTGTAGTATGCATGTATAAAATTGAGAGCAAGGTTGAAAGTAGACACCGGGAACAAGGATGTCCATGGCGCCTGTTTCGGATGATCATAGGGGATTTTCGAAACCTTTGCGGCGGCTTCGGCTTCGTCTCCGACTTCTGAATAACCAAGAAGCAAACAAAACGGAAATATTCTAATTGTTTTGCTAATGAACCGAATGAATGTTCCTGAAGCAGAACATGCACCAAAATTTAGCTACAGTTCCTGAAGTTGGGGGTTTAATTCTCCTAAATCCTATAAGACGAAGCCGAAGCCGCAAGCAAAGGTTTCGAAAACCCCCATAACCATTCTGGCCGGCATTGGCTTTGGCTTCCCGTAATTTTGTGGCTAGATCTGGGTCCCTTTTCGGTACACACATCGAACTGTTATATTTAAACCCGTCGATTTAGTTCATTACGGCTTCAGATTGGTAAAGAAGGTCACTGATCTCTATGTTAAATAGAGATCAGTGAGCTAGGTACAGCTGGAAATGAATCAGAAGCTATAAAGCCATTTGAGAAATGACCTATGACATTCTCGGGTCCCGCCATTGTGGATTGTATAGGGTGCACCACACTAATTTAAGCTCCATTGACAACAGTGTAAAATCAACAAACTTCAGGGCTTGAAATAACCTGTACCCCAGCATCACTTGGGTCTACACAAACAAATGTCACTTATTGTCTGATCTTTTGTCTTTCCATTTCTTTTCTATTTTGGTGGGGTTAACCAATTACATTTTAAATTATTGACACAAAACAAACTCACCTCCCGATCAACAGCCATTTAAAAAATGGCATCCCTCCACTTTCTCTGGCAAATAGGACCCATTTTTCAACAGTAATTTTGTTAATTCTGCACACAGATGGAAGCCCAGAAACCAGGTAGTTGATGCTGGGCTATGTTTAAACAATCCCACATTTTTTGGAGGCACAAACTCTCCTTTTTCAAAAAAGTTGTGGGTATACATTTTATGTTGATGAACTGGCGCATAAATTCGGACATGAATTAGTGTAGTGCACCCTTGATCAGTAGGTTGCATCAGTGATCCGGACATAGACGAAAATAAGAAAATCTAAAAGTTTTATACATCTGCTACTGTGGAAGATTTTGCCGGCCATGTTGGATTTTTGCAGCCATTTGGGATTTTTGTTGGGGTGGGGGTAATAATTATATCCCGGCCAATTTTCTGATCATTTTCGTTATTGGTCATTCAAATTCGCGTGGTTTTTACACATCTGATCAAATTTAGGTTTCTTTTTCACTGTTTGGGCATTCAATTTCAATTTTTAAGCACCCAAGATTTTGTTCCTAATGTTCGTTTTCGTTTAGGGGCATTCTATTTCGTCTTGGTGCATTGAAGACTTCATTTGTTGCATTTTTACATTGAGTTTTGTGACATCTTTGACGGTTGAAGCATTCAAATTTGCGAACGTCGGTGTGCATATGACGTATGACCATGTTTGTTTTTTTCTTATTCGTTTATGGGCAATCATTTTCATCAATTGGTCATTCAAATTAATAAGATTTTTAAAATATATTTTCCTCCTGTCTTCTGATTTTTTTTTTTGTAAAATTTATAATAGAAAATTTTGTAACATCTGAACTGATATGAGGGATGGATGATGTAACGAACTAATGAAATGAAAAGGGCTAAGGAATTTTCTTTTTCACTGTTGATATAAGTTTGACCCAAAAAATTAGGGGCATCTGGTATGTTGATATGTTTATGAATCCTTTAACTTTTAAACTTTGTTTACTGTTCTTTTTCGTTCTGATTCACACATCGATCTCTTCATGTGCAAGACATCGCTCTCTCCATGTGCAAGAGATCGCGGCATGTATGTTTGGCAATGGTTGTACCATCGAGAACACTTCTCTTGTGTAATTTGTTTTCTTGGGCCGATTCCATCAGACGATCACACTTCCCCTCTCATAGGTTCGCCATCTTATCCGTTTGAAGACATAGTTGAGAAACAGAGGTGTGCATCTACGGATTGAAGACGGCAGATATGATTTGCGTTGAGATAACTCAGACTTTTATAGGAATACGGACATGCAGGGATGTGGACAAGCAGAAAAAGTATCTTGAAAAAAAGGTGAAATATGTTTGCCTATTAATGAAAATGAATGCCCGATCAACCCATTACTGCAGGTCCAGACGAAATTGAAAGAACAACACGATACTTTTAATTTGAAAGCATCTTTTACAGGCATGATTGAAGCTAAAAGACGATAGAAAGCTCGGATAGTTGATTTTAATGATCTTTTTATTGTCGAATGACGATCTGCGTGATCATTTAATTTCAATCTAAATTGAATGCGCCAGGCGTTAAAATGAACGAAAACACGGTGAAATTGGCCAGGGAAACCTATATTATTGTTTAGTGAAAGAGCATTCGTTGACATCTGGCAACAACACACCAGGCAGAAATGTTTGCTTTATTTTATTACTTAAAAGGACTATTGGGGTCGTCAGCTAAATATGAATTTAACATGAAGCCACAATGCCCACATTTATTTTTAAGAGGTTAACACAACTCAGTTTATTCACCACCATTAAACCACCTTCAAAGCTATGTCCCCGCATATACTTGTCACAGGAACAACCTTGATCCCTACGGACCCTATCCATGCAGTGTTTAATTAACTGAAGGCACAGTTTGATTTGTAGCCGAATTGTTGTCATTACTGCTCCAATGTCCAAATCTGTAGTTACTATACCGGTACCCGCTACCGTACGATACCGTCATGATGTAAAAAGAAATGAACTGCAATAATTCAACTGACATTTTTGCTTTTTACAGAAAATAAGCAGTATTGCTGGTTCGGGGGCCAAACTCGGGAAAAATACCGGTAGTTCTGAATTTGCCGCATTATCAACAATTTCCCCCGTTTGTGTTAGATTGGAGCAGAAAGTATGGACCAGCATAATTCGCGCACATTTTTGTGAGGCCTTTTCTGGTGAATTTCGTCAGCTCGGCTGGCCTGCGCGATGGCGTGAGTAGGCCTATACCTGCAAAAATATAAAGATATGCCAAGTAAAATGCGGGTAGTGAAATCAAATAAAATCAGTCGTTCTCGTGTCGCAAAATCAGAGGTTAGCACTCGCTGCTTGTGATTCATTATAATCCCATGTGATTCACTGTTGTCCGCTCACACTTCACGGACTGTAGGCCTACTTGTGGATAGTAAACAATAAGCTTAATTATACGTATATTGAATCTGTACCGAGAACTACACAAAATACAAGATGGCAGATGGGTTTCTGCGACGCCATGTTGCAGAGGTAACCTTGTTCCTCTACACGTTTGGCATCGTGATGCAGTGGCCAGTTACGCAGAACTTGATTCTGGACAAGTCCTGCCAGGGCACGTACGATCAGGCTGTGTGTGCCTCCCTGTCTGACCATCCGGAGACCGAGGAGGCGGTCCAGAGTGCGGCAGCCTTCTGGGTGATGACCATGCCTAGCCTCACGGGGATCATCACGGCCTTCAGCTCCCTACTCCTGGGCTCGGTGAGCGATCGGTACGGCAGGGCAAGAGTCCTGATGATCACATGCACCGGCGGCATCGCCATATCTCTCTGTTTCATCGTCCAGACCTTCCTGGGTAACCTATCACCCACTCTTCTCCTCCTCGGTTCTGTGGCGATGGGGTTGACTGGCGGTATGGGGACATTCCTTGTGACCATCTTCAACTACATCACCGATACGACTCCCGCGGACGAACGCACCGCTCGCTTGAGCGTCGTGCAGCCCTTCGCCGGTCTTGGGACGATTCTCGGTATCCTCCTCTCAGGCGTCGTGTCCAAGCATCTCGGCTTCGGAATGGTATATCTCATCTTCCTCTGCACCCAAACTGCAGTGCTGATGATGGTGGCAGGGTACATGGTAGAATCTAGTGAATCCAAGCCCGACTACTCCAGGGTGACCACCGGGCCGGGTTTGATTGCTGGAGTGGTTGGGAGTCTCACGGCCGGGGCCAGGATTTGTATAAAGCCCAGGCCAGGTAACAAGAGGAAACACATCATGTTTGTCCTTCTTGGTGGAGTGGTCACCATGGTTGGAGTTGGAGGTATGGTTCCAAGGATTTGTTTTTGGGGCGGCTAACCATTCCCGCCCCTACAATTGCTCAAAACATTTTCAAAGTACATGTATTGTTACCCCGAAACAAAATTACGTCCAAAGGCGGGTCGGGGGTGGGGGTGGGCGTTAGCTTTTCGGGCAAAGTTTAAAGATGGCGTAGCACCCCGAAAAATAAATTTTCAAATTGAACTGCTGATTTGTTAGCATTAGATATTAAAGTTATGAGCTTTCGAATGAGACATTTCACACACAAAACAGGAGCGGGACGCTCCTAATGGTTACAGTGTATAGCGCAATCTTGGTGCGTAGCACATAATAAAACGGAAGACAATAGAAGTGTAGTATTATTTTTTTCGCTCATAAATACAAATTCGTACGTAGGGGGGAAAAGCATTTCATTGAAATTGTTCAGTTAGAGCACGGACAGCAAGCTTTAACAGATAGTTTCAGAAACGAAACCCGCCCTTACAAAAATCTCCCATGTAATGCATGGGAATTGCATAGTGAATTGGACACCATGGGAATCTTATGTGAGGTTTTTGTAAGGGGCCCACTGATGACTCTCCGTCGTTTCATCCTCACAGCCGACATGGGGCTGACCGTGCTCTACACAAGGCGGTCCCCCTTCCACTGGGAGTCCACCACCTTCGGTTACTTCACGGCTTCCAAGAACGTGGGCCAGATCCTGGGCATGGTGGTGGGGACCAGGGGGCTCCTGAAACTGGTGGGCTCCGGGGGCTCGCGGGACGACCTGACCCTGATGCAGATAGGATCCCTCGCCCTCACCGCGGGCTCGCTGGTTATGTCGGCTGCCACTGGCTCCTCTCATCTTTTAATCGGTAAGGAAAAATATTCCCCACAAAATGAGTCTGGCACTGCGCAACCGTTAGATGTGATTTACCATTCAAAATGGACATGAGGATAAGGCGGATGTGATTTTTCACATCCAGACTAGCCTAGCATCACAGCCTAGCATCACTAGCCTAGCATGAGGTTTAAGCTGTTGCATTCAAAAAGCTACTATTCTTTGTAAAGATTGGACAATATTTTACAGGCATCAGATATGATGGAATAAAATAGGATGCGGTTTTTGGACGCCCATTGTCGAAATCACATCGTTCTAATCTCCCTTTCTAAACTCAGAAAACCACACCCAAGGGGTTCATAGTGTGAAGTCGCAAGAGCTACGTTTGAGTGCAAAATGTTAGGCCTATACAGAAATAATCTTCTCATGTTGCCAGTCACGCAATGGCCACAATTTGTCGGACTGAGTGATACGTTCGTCAAAAATGTTCTGAGACCGATATCGAAGAATCTTGTCACGAATTAATTTTCGGCTGATGAAATTTTTTGATCCAGATTTTTGTTAATTTGACTACCACAGTACATATCCTACTTTTTGTGTAACGGATCGTCTTCCACCACTAACTCCGATTCGATTCCCGCCCGGAGCCAACATGTGGATTGGGTTTCCATTCCATGCTTTTTTCTCAGGCTGAGGTTTTCCTCCCATATGTACAACTATAATTATCCGGCCTCCTCGTCTTCTGCAATTGACTCTACTGGAATTAAGTCGAAAGACTTCAATTTCGTGGGCTATGCCGACCGAATGCAATCTTGATATAAGTTTGCATTATTTATCTCGTAGTTCCATTGATGAGTATCTTGTCGGGACCTTCGCAAGCTGCCAGTGGAGCTTTCTCGTCTAAGCTTGTCCCACCAACAGAAAAGGGTAAGACATCTCTCAATGGGGTCTAAATTATTAGATATCACCGATGGACTTCCTTGCCCAAATTAACGATTTTGAGACTTAGTTTGGTTGTTGAACCAAACTCTCGAGTTTTAATACACACCGCGTCGTCAGATGTGCTGGTAAAAATAGGCAGGGGTCTGCATGTAGACAAATTAGGTTTAACGTTTAGAACTTCATTTGGGTAATGGATACTCCTAGTTGTAGGTACCGAGATGTAGAAGGAAAAGCTATGCCAATAGCTTTTCCCTTGTTCTGTATCTCTATGGAATTCTTCGCCTGATGCATGTTTTCCTTCATCTTACGATCCGTTCTGCCTCAAGAGGAATATTAATTCCTACCTTTTTGATTGTTTCTTTTCTTTTTGTAGTTCGTACCTTGAGTGGCTTTTAGCTTTGTTCGAGACGAAATTGCATAAAACAATAAATATAAAACCAATGAGCCAGACCGCTTTTCGGTTGTAAGAGTGCAGGCATCACTGGCGAGAGATTTGTACTGAGTGTTTTATACATGCTATTTTGATAATGTGAAATCCCTGCTAATCTTTACAGGAGCATATTCGTCATTTTCGTCTTTCTTGAATAACCTTGCCATGCCTGCTGGCACCCTCGTCTTCACCACTGTCTATTCTTGGACATCAACCTCCATGCCAGGGTTGGCATTCCTACTGCAAGCTGTCATGTACACGGTACCCCTGGTTCTTATCACGTGAGTAATACATGATGCCCCGATTGGTCACTAGTTTTTTGCACGTGTTAAGCAAATAGCCAATAAATTCAGTGGCTTCTCGGCACAAAGATTTGCTAAGCATAAAAAGTCTTCCTTGGTAACAAAGAAGGACTACCAACCAAACTTTCATTTCAAACTAGTTACAGACATGCCTGTTTTATTTAATATATTATTTAAATAAAGACCAATTTGTTTCATGTTCAATATAAGACATTTTAATACAATGAACACCCATCATTCTACATCTCTGGCATATTTCATAAAATATTATATAGTTTGGATATTAAACTGACCCGCATCAGTATTAAACAAATCATTAGACTAAAACAAGTAAAATGCTTCTGTACTACGAAAGAGAATGCAATAATTTTGTTACGCATGAAAGAACGGAGTAAAACATTATCTGTACGTGTTAAAAATGTCTGATATGCTTTTAAACACGAGCAGATGAAGTCATTCTATTCCGATCAGCTGGAGGATATAGCTCACTTTCCACTGTTAATTAGAAACGAAAACATATCCACTTAATTTCAACGCTACTGAATAACAGAAGTGGTCATATAAAATCTTTTAAAAATCAGCCGTAGAAATAGCGTCAACTAGTGCTGCTCAACATGCAAAAACATTTCATTGAAATGTTTCGGTGGTGGTTTACCTTAATTAAAAGAACAAATTTACATTGCAAAATAAGTAAGCACTTCTGTAGCACACATGAATGTATTCCAAATACATATGAACAAGTCAGTCAATTTCGTGTAGTACACAGAAAATCAAAGGACCACTGAAAGTCACCATTTGAAATCCAAAGCAACATACAAAATTCACACTATGAACAAGTAACAATGGATTTAGTGCCAAGTAACAATGGATGTTCATTGTTAGTGCACCGTTTTTCTTTTGTTAATGTTCATAGCGTCAACTGGTTTTTAGTAGGCAATGACAACAGTTTATCATGGGTGCTGTCTACATCACTGATTTCAATATACCATATTTAAACCAAGATGGGCACAAAGTAACGACCATTTCAGATGCAAATTACACAAAATCTATACATTTCTGTAATTCTACCTTTCAATCATGTAAATTGAAGTATTGCATCGGAGTGTTTTTTGTTTTTTTAAGTCGCCCAATACATGTACAAGGCTAAAAGCCACTCTATGTAAAGGGCTACAACAGAGGTGGTAGGGTTGGCCACATTTTAGGTTGCCAGCCCTACCACCCTTACGGTTTTCCTGGGTCCAGATCTAAATAGACGATAAATCTTCAATGGATACCAAAGAAATTATCCCAATCTATAGACCCTTGTGTGGTATCCGCACATGAAAGAAGTTGTGCGCCGGGATCATACACTATGCGATGATGTGTGGTTCGTAGAAAAAACAACTGAACTGGACATTTCAAGTCAGTGTGCTCCGACCATCATCAGATACACAAACCAAAACGTCAAGTTAGAGTGACACACAGCCTTGGTGCAACAACTGGACTACAAAAAGCCTTCGTCCTAAAATTACCATTTTTGGAAAGATCATTTAAAAGTAGAAAATAACAATGTACATCACCGTCTCTTAAAAATGTGGTGTGTCTGAGAATCTGTCGAAAACCATTTTGAGGATGCCGGCCAGTTTGTTTCAGACTGCTGGAAAATTGCAAAAATTCAGACTGGTGCCCTTGGTCTGTAGTGCTTTGGTTGCACTTCAGGCTGCACTATGTGTGGCACCTGTCTGAATGTCCGGATATCAAGGCTTTGTTGTTTTTTCCACTTTTCTCCGTCAATATTACACATAATGGTAGAATTTGTACACTCGGGCCTTGGAAATAGGTTAATTAGCTAACCAAAGTGATAAAACCTTGGGGATTTCTGGGCAATATGTGCCTTTAATAACTGGTTCCTTTCAGAACCACACTTTTCTTTCTTCACACGATGTATCCGCACACTAATTTCCATGATTGATCACAACATCTGATCACAACATTTATTTTTCCAAAAAGACTCATTTTCAGAGAGCCGGTAACATTCATGGCCACAGACAATCAGAGATTTTGATTAAATATAACTGCTGATCAAAATGTTTGTTTTCTTCACAGACTGATGAAAAATGATCTGACAAAAAGCAGCAAAGAGTGACTCATAGGATCTATGCTGTGACATCGTCATCCATCATCTCAGAATCAAGTCAGCTGTGTTGAATACAGTGGTGTCAAACCATTCTGAAAACATGAGGGAGACGCTGAACATCTAACAAAAGAAAAATGGTTAGGGGTGTGCATCGGAACCGGGTACCCGAGTACCCGACCGTTCATGTCGGGAACCGGTTCCAGATTATGGCATCGAGGACCCGTACAACTTTACATTATCGCCTAGTAACTTCCCAGAAAATAAAAAAGAAAACTTTTCGAATGTTATTTTTTGGAAATTTTCAAAATTAAAACCCGACAACATGGGAAAACAACACAGATTTCATGTTTATGACGCTCACGAAATTGGCAATAAAGGGAATTTACCAGTTGTGGTTTTTGTAGTCTGGGTATGGATAAAGAGGCTCTACGAGACATAATAGCATGCCTCATTCCACACAAAATACAACTGTATAAAGCTTCTGTCTTTTTTGATATGCCGGCGCATGCACGTGCCAAACATGTAATGGCGGAGTAGTGATCATGTTTCCTGGACAGGCATGAGATTTTTCAGACTTTTGTCTAAATCAGACTTTTGAATCTCAGAAAAAGAAATTTTTGCAACTTCCGGGATTTGAAGTTTTGGGTTTGTTTTTTTGAACGGGTACCCGGGTACCCGTATTTTTTTCAATCGGGTACCCGGTTCTTTTACTACCCGTAAATGCACACCCCTAAAAATGGTACACTAATAACAATGAACACCTATTGTTACTTGGCACTAAATCCATTGTTACTTGTTCACAGTGAGAGAGGGATATATACCATTTACATTTGTATAATAGTAGGGCACAATAGTAGTACCCCAAGGATTTCGTTTAACCTCTTGCCTCCGGCTGTTATTGATGGAGTGCTGGTATGCCAAGAATGGGCTGTGCAGCCAAGTGTAAACGCAAACAATAGTACTCTTCATCGAACTTGGAGCCCCCCCCCCCCCCCTCTTTTGTGTGAATACAAGTTTTGTTTGAAAAAAGCTCCATCTATTCATTACACTCAAGAACAATAGTTGAAACATGGATGGATTGGGTACGTGCAGGAATCAATGAAATATGCAGTCAAACGATTAGAGGAATTTGCAAGACACGCAGGAACAACAATTAAAGCTTTAACTGATTCGGAACTGGACCACTTTTTGTCACGGTTTTATGCAGGACTGAGAAGGTAAACGGCACGTTGTACACAAAGAAATCCATGCATGCAATCTGTCGTGGATTTATTCAGGCGTTGTATATAACAAATAATGAATGTTTCACATTCGTGCAATGGTAAGAATAATTTCATTCGGTGACAGATGGAATGTCCCATTCCATGCCACTCGGCTTCGCCTCGTGGAATGGAACATTCAATCTGTCACCTCATGAAATTATTCTTACCATCGCACTCATAAACATTCATTATTAGTATAATGCATTGTGGACGTGGCTGAATGCAGCCTTTACGAGGACTTTTTGCGTATAACAATACAAAATTCATGGAACTGTCTTAAAATAGCTGCGGCAGCAAAATTTTAAAACTCTTCACGTTCTTCGCTCCGAAAAATTGGTGGCTTGAACTTTTGAAAAACATGCAGCAGATAATCAGTTCATTACCCTCTGAACTGGTCTAGTAAATTTAATAAATAACTTGCTCAAGTCATCATTTCGGTGTTTGCGTGGACAACTTACACCATCTAAAAGGAGTGCGTAAGTTACACCGTATTTGTGGTGCAAGTCAGTGAGTTACGCACTGCGTAAATTTCGTGAAATCGATTTTAAAACCACCACAGATGTTGTGCAACTTATGCAATACAATGTGCCGTAAGTGGAGTAATACTGTTGTAAGGTTCCTGAAATCGGCTGCAAACCAGCCTAAAAACAGAGGTTTTTGGAGGACTTTCCGGAATTACTTTGATATCCATTTAGTAAACTGCATGAAAGTTGAGAATGGAAATCACAACAGGTTATGCCATAGCAGGGAAAGTGTATCACATAACAATACTCTCCTCTTGAAGGGAGGCCGGCGGAGTTGTCATGTACAGAGTATCATCTTCTTCTTCTTCATCAGATCCATCGTCATCAAGGAGCCTCTTTTGTCCTAAACCTTTGATAAACAAAAATGATATATGAGATGATTTGAATGGGATTTCCCCCTCCAAGCACCGTGTGCAGTGCTTTCCAAGCTTGAAAATAATTTGCGGGCTAAAACCGCTTACTTGGTTTGGATTTGAACCCACAGCTGTACTCTTAAAGGTAGTATACAACATTTGCAAGCACCAAAAAACAAAACTACTGAATTATTATGAAATACCGTACTAGACTGTAAGTAAATAGCAGCCTAAAGCATCCTGTGAAATCACGGCACCTTGCAAATAGCAATCGGCAATCATTGGAAATAGTCTAGTTCCCTGACCTGATAATTCCCTAAAATCTATAAATTGCTTCATTTTGTCTGAGGTATGGTCAGGGAACCAGACTACTAGAACATAATTTTTTTCTGTTTTCCCAGCATCTATATATGCACACAAAACTTTAAACAGGTCAGTGTTCCAGTATTTGCTAGCACGCTATAAAATACTAACCCCCAAATCCATTTATTTCTGAAAATAACAGCAAAAGCAAATCGTGTATACTACTTTTAAGCACTTTGCAGAAGATTCGGCTCAAATCTAGATTATGCTTTGGATGATGTAGATAGAAAGGACAGTTTTTTATGTCAGATAATTATGATGTCTAGCTTAATTCCTTTACCAAGCTGACTAAAAAACATTAGAGAAAAGGTTAAGTGTACTCTGGGGTGTGTTGTTGAAATGAACAAATCATTTTTATGTGGACTGGTGATGGGATATCGTAATTGCGGGAAAATGAATGATTAATCTAATAGTTTCACCATTTCTGCTGAAAGTAGGTATTTTATTATTTGTTTTTAAATTTTCAAAACAAACAAGAATTTATGATGGGGTGGGGGGGGGGGGGGGGTGTCGTCTGACCAACCACACCACCTCTGACAATAGGCCTGGTGTAACGGATGCAAATATTACAGATTTTGTTTCAGATAAACAGGACTGTGATATTAACCCCTTGCGTACGGATAACGCCTGTGGGCGCAAAAAAAACAGTGTCACCAGGCCGGATGACGCCACTGGCCGCTGTTTGTGCAGTTTCAATTCATTGTTGGATTATTGTTTATGATGCGCTTGACTGCACAAACACATTGTAGCGGTTCGATTTGGCTGCCAGAACCGCCGCGACACCCCGACGTCTCCCGTAAAATACCGTGCCCAAGGGGTTATAATAATCTTAATTTACACTAACACTGCTGAATCCATGAATATCAATACGAAGTTCCACACACCCTAGGTTAGGGTTAGTAAATCTTAAAACCCTAACCCCCTAGACCCTTTTTGCTAGGAACCATCCTCAATCCTCCAAAATCCTCCGATTACCCTGCCCCAAAAAATGCATTCATCCTCAATCCTCCAAAATCCTCATGTGCTTTAAACACCGTTCATCCTCAATCCTCCAAAATCCTCTGCTTGAAACACCATTCATCCTCAATCCTCCAAAATCCTCTTTAAAAAAAAATACCATTCATCCTCAATCCTCCAAAATCCTCCTTGCTTGAAACACCATTCATCCTCAATCCTCCAAAATCCTCTTTTTTTTAAAATACCATTCATCCTCAATCCTTCAAAATCCTCCAAAACTGCAAGGAGGATTTTGGAGGATTGAGGTGGGTTAGTTTAATTAACAGTGATTTTAATGAGGCTTGGTTAAATAAATTTGTGTAATGTATTTCTTTTGAATCTACATAAAATTCAAATTCTTGGGGGGGGGGGGGGGGTAAATCCACCAGAGGAAAAAAAGGAAATACATCAGTTGACAAAATCAACCTGTGTCACTCACCATTTTTACCTTCTTGAATTGATTTCTTCATGTCCCACTGAAGCCATCTGTTTTAAAAAGTATAAGTAAACAAGAAAATTGTGACCCGCTCCAGAAAAAGGTGATATAAGTCACGCTATGCATTTACGTGTAATGGCCCTTTCAACGTTTTTTTGTTTTTTGTCTTTAATGACATCTTAAATATCTAAAGTTTCAGATTTGGTGCACAACAATGTTAATTTCAGTGAATAAAGTGAAAAAATTACCTTTTTAGAGTGCATTGTTCCATAGAGTACCGAAGTCTGACGTCAGTTGCCGCGGCAATGGTTCCAAACACATGCAGTTTAGAATGTATTCTGGTTCCAAACATTGCATTGATTGACGTCATCACTTCGGTACTCTATTGCATTGTGTTAGAACTAGCTTTTTCAAAGCATGTTTTCTCTGTTGTGCAATTTGAAATCCATAGAACTAATTAATATGCAAATATGTGATATCTCCAGAACTGAAAGGGCTTTGGAGCTCTATCATGTACCAAATGAAAGCTTACATTGCGGGCTTCCCAAACATACATAAAACTCATTTTTCATATTTTGCGACATAATATACCTTTTTCCAGAGTGGGTCACAAATTGTTTAGAATCGACAACACGACTCGAAAACTCTTCCTGTCAAAATTAATTTTTCGAGGTGCTCTGCACAGACACAGCATGTTTAAGTAAATTCAAATGTTTCTACTTTTTTATTTTTCTATCACAGACAAAGTTCAAGTTTACCTTTGTGCTTCACCCCTAAAAGTTAAATTGGACAGCTCTCTCAATTAGCCAAAAATACAGGCCATTTCAAAAAGGTCCTTTTTTGGGGTCCATCAGCACTAGCATATTTACGCACAAAAATAATAAGATTTAAAGTGAAAATATACTCACATGACGATTGCAAGAGAAATGGCATAGACAGCTGCCATTATCAGGAAGGAGAAACCAGGCCATATATGAAGAGTTGCTGGATAGAGCGTGTTGAACAGGAGAGAACCGGCTACTTGAAAGCAAGTATCTAAGAATGACGTGCAGGCAAACATTCCACCTATGAGATGAGATATCCCAACGTGATTTATATAATTTTTTTCCCACATTTTTAACACATTCCTCTTTAACGAAATTTTCTGCAACAGTAATCAAATCAAGAATGCAATTTTGTTTTAATTTGATTGTTTCTTGCCTTGTACAGCATGCTATTCTCAAGTTAGCAATACATAGTCATTATAATTGAATTCTTTTTGAAAGTGAACAAAGAACAAAGAACAAAAAAAACTTGCAGGAGCAGGATTCGAACCTGCGACCTCCGGGTTACCGTACCGGCGCTCTACCAACTGAGCTATATCTTGCCCTATGTTGGCAGTCTCCCAAATTGTCAGTGTCTTTGTTCGGGTGGGCGCTAGTCAGAAGTCATAAACCCAGAATGCCGTATAGCCAGGGATCACAACCAATTTTACGATACAACCTGGGAAAGCTGATTCTAAATTCTGATTATGAATGTTTTTCGTGAAGAATCTCCCTTTTTTGTCAATACATTGGCATTCTTACCAAACTCATTTGGTTCAACCAACTGTGTCTTAAAGGAACTGATGACTGCTCCTGTGATGCCCGACAGACATCCTACCAAAGGAACTGGGAAAAAGAGGAAAGCAAAACATTGTTAGGAAACGGAACAAAATGTCATCAAGCTTGAAAATGATCCTCAAAATACTGCCAAACTTTACAAAGGTGATTTCCTACTATGCAGACCTGTGGTATAGCGTTGTAGTCAAAGTCTGGGTCCAAGTCCAAGGCAATGTCGGCATAAAAGTAGAATTAAAGTCCATGTGAGTCCAAAACTGGAAAAACCGACTCAAGTGTGGCCTTGACTTGAGCCCCTAATATCAGCCAGAGTTGACCCTGGACTCCAGCATGCTTTTGAATGTCTTAATGATCTGATACGCATATTTGGACTCGGCTGAGTCCAGGCATGAATCCAAGACCATTATGATATTAAAACAGTATTATGAAATCTGGCTTTAAGTCTACATTCAAGCAAGGGCTCTTTTCAAGTCCAAGATTAGAACTTTTTAACACAAACACGACCATGTTTGGTTTTCAAAATCCTTTTTAAAAACACACTGCCTCATAAGCTCTTCAGGAAATTTGACTTTTGTTTCTTTTAATGAAAGTACAAATTGTATGTTTTATTATTTTTTTATTCCTTTTTTCCCTAATGTGGACGTCTGCAACCCTCCCACAGAAAGCATTTAATCTTGGTTGCTTTCGTGCCTCTAATGCAGAAAAAGATCCCCCTATGGTAACTGAATTATTGCTGGGCCACAAATAATTCAACATTTTTATTAAAAGTAAAACAACTTTGCAGGTTCACATCCCGTTCCTGCTAGTTTTCTTTGTTCACTTTATTGACTTTGAAATTAATTCAAATTTACCTAGTCAGTTTCTCCCGTGGTTTGTTTGACGTATTTAATAACTAAATGTGGGGAGATTTTTTTTTCATTTGATCTGTTATTTAAAAGTGAATAACTTTTAGATTGTTAGAAAAATAGCAATTTTAAGAAACAAAATTATTTTGGGGGTGAAGTTGAGAACAGACAGTACATCTGTCTTTGACAATCAATGCAAAGTCAAGGAGGCCATTAACATCAGGCCTGGGGCTGGAGCTCCCTGCGATCTATGACCATTTGTTGTCATGTGACCAGCATGGTCACGTGACCAGCATGGTCACGTGACCATGCTAGTCACCAGCATGGTCACGTGACCAGCATGGAACCTGTCTCCTGAAGAAAAGTCAATGTACTGATGATGATCGTGTGAGATGGTCGAAAAGCTGCAGTTGCTCAATTCAAGTCCCGTGTTTCAATTCAAGTCCTGGTTTAATTATTTTTAAAATTTCAGTATAATATCTTTAATTAAAAAAAACCAAGAAAATATTTGTTACAGGTGAATGTAAAACCTTCACAGAGAGTGTAGCAATAGCATACAAACCTAGCATCATGACTGCGGTATATCTGGAAAAGGCTACGTTGACTAGACTGAGGATGTTGGACACCAGCCCAACCTGTGCCAGGACCAGATCCCTGTGAATGACACGCTCCTTGCCGATGCAGCGGAACATGAGGGGCAGCAGGGCAATCAGGATGACTCCTTTCATGATGTTCTTCAAGGCCATGAAGACCCCGATGGTTGTCACGTCCCAGCTGAGGGGGGAATGCTTGGAGAAGAGCACCAGCAGATCCATTTCCCCTGTGAAACACAGATTTGGCAGAAAGAGTCGCGAATTCTTAGAGACACATGTACTTGTGTATAGCCATGTTTCCATTGGACTTTCCCTCATGGAAAGTTACTGGACTCTTTCAACATTCCTTTGTGTAATCGTACAGTTGTACCCAATTGGAATTTTATTCACATGAACTGACTTTTAAGTTTGCCGCATGTGGCTGATGTAATCGATGTTCATGTAAAACTACCATGGCTGGACGGAAGTCTGCCGTGCCACCTGTCGGCATGTTAGATTTACATCACGGCTGTGGTAACTTAACATGGACATTAGTTCTCCGTCCGTTCCTATTGGACTTAATTTTGTTACTCTACAGGAAAGCAGCAGTAGATTGACCAATAAAAGTCCAATGGGAACACAGCTTCAATCACTTCAAGTGAGACTGCAATAACCCTAACCCGCACGAGGTATTCTCTGAGCACCCTGCCAAATGCAACAGAATGCAACACAGCTGAAATAAGAACCCTGCCAAATGCAATGTTGCACTGTGCAGTGTTCCCATCTGTACCAGCCTTGTTGCTAGAGGCTTATACATGTATAATACTAAATACAAAATAATGCATCAGACCAGGAGACATGCCTTGACTGCTAAATGCAACAACTTTTTATCATTGGTGCATACTGTTGCATTTAGCAGGGTTAGGGTTAAGCACAATCCTCCCAAATCTGCCATAATCTATTACCATGTTTTGCTGAATTTTGATAGAGTAAATGGACAGCCTTGCCAACATTATCTTTAATATATAATTGATGTTCCGATGGGTGGGGATGGGAGGGGATGGGATGGGGAGGGGATGGGAAGGGAAGGGGAGGGGATGGAGGGGAGGGGGTGGGAGAGGAGGGGATGGAGGGGAGGGGTGGAGGGGAATAGTATTGTGAAATTGCTTAAAGAGGGCATGTTTGGAGGAACCCCTCTGTGTAGCCAAGCTATGTTTTGCCAACCTTAGGCTTGCATAAAAACGAGTGATCAAAATTTCATGACTTTTTGAAAATCTGCCACTGGGTCTGCCACTTAAATGTAAGAAGATATGATACACCCAGGCCTGGATTCTGACTTACTTGCTTCCTAAACCTCTTACCTGATATTGCTATGATGCTGAGGAGGTTGATTACCTGAACAGATATCAGATACTTCCTCTTGTTTCCTGGCCTCTTGGCAAAAAATACCGTCAAAGAACGGCGCACGCTGTCCAGGATAGGTCCCAAACACAGGCACCTTCTTGGTAAACACCCCGCGCCGACAGGCTTGTCTTTCTCATCCAAGCCTAGTCTGTTTTCTGGTTTCAAAGACTCATCCAAACAACAGACAATGTAGGCAATGATCACGATCTGGATAGTCAGAACCAACAAGTATATGATCGTGAAGCCATGATTGAATCTACCTATGGTACCCGCGCAGAGAAGTCCAACGGTTCCCCCAATGAACAGCATGGCCTCTAGGATGCCAAATCGCTTCGTGCGAGTTGATTTGTCAGTTATATCGGCCATGTAGCTGATTATTGTTACATAGGCAGTCCCCATGCTGCCTGTCAAGCCAACAGCTATGGCAGCGACAATGATGTACCCCAAGGGTGAGGTTAAGTAGTACGAGCTGAGAGCAAACACAAATGCAGAAAAGGCAGTGCCGATTGGCGGGAGAAGCATGATGTACTTGCGGCCAATCCGGTCACTAGTAGCTCCCAGAAACATGGACATAAACGCTCCGGGCACATTGGTGCAGATGCTGAAGAACAGAATCCAGTGTGATGCTTCTGTCTGCACTGCATCTTCCGCATCCTTAAAGGTGCCGAGGTTGGAGCACACCGTCTCATTGTAATGAGACATGCAGACCTTCTTGATGAAGAGGAGTTGGCTAGTGGTGAGCATCATGAACAGACTCATCATGAAAAGGAACAGGACGGGCTCCACTGTTACTGATGAGCAAGCCATCTCACTTCACTAATTATTAAAGGCAGTGATTCACAAGTCAAAGTTTAAACACTTCTTCTTGATCTCACAAGTTAGTAGAGCACCAGTACTATATTCCGGAGGTCGCAGCAGGTTCAAATCCCGCTCCTTCCAGTTTTCTTTGTTCACTTTGAAGAATTTAACCTGTTTAAAAAGACAATGTTATGTTTACTTAGTCTGGCTGTAAGATATTCTACTACACATTTTAACTCCTCCATCCTGTTTTCTTCCTATGTATACTTTTTTTGCAATTCAGAACAAATGCAATTAGGTTTCTTCTTTCCCCATAGTTTTTTCTATATTTTTTAACCCTAACCTACCTGAATCCATCAAAATCTATACCCCTGTTTTGGAGGATTTCAGCGGATTCATCAGGATACCTCCATATTGAAAACTGGGGGATTTTGATGAATTGAGGATTGTATAAGCCTAGCGGTACTGCAGGATTTTGATGGATTCAGGATACCTCCATATTGAGCAGTCACCAAAACCAACTTTTGAAGTTGTGCATGACAAAAAAGGTGGATTTCGACGAATTCAGGATACTTTCTATTAACCCTAACTACAAGCCTTGCAAACTCCAACATCAGGTTTTGTCAAGTTTTGATGGGTTCAGTACTGCAGGGCCTTGGCACTATTACTTAATATATGGAGCTATGATGCCCCAATTTGTCAAAGTCCAAAGAATGTGCCATAGGTATACTGCACAGTGTTGGATTTTGACAGGTTGAGGAAGCTTCCTAGTAAAAATGCCTTGGGGGTTAAGGTTAAAGTAAGTTACCCAAGGGGTTAGGGTTATGTTTCCCACACCTTTGAGTGGCCTTCTCGCCTTGTGTTGAGCAATAACATGTTTAAAGTATAAACAATGATTGCAGAGATAAAAACACTGATTATTGAGAGTTAATAGAGATCCTGGGGTTCAGAGATGTTGGCTGCTACAATGATGGAGGTATTAAATGTAGGCAATGATGGTTATGAATCTATGAAGATGGTGGTAGTGATGCCATCCTCACCTGCAGACTCTGAAAATGGTAATGATGAAGGTGATGACAATTGACAATGATGATTCAAGATGAAGGTTATCGATTCAAGACAGTTTGGAGGTGATGAATGCAATGATGGAGGTGATGAAAGTGATAATTCAAGATTATAGTGCAATGGTGATAATGATTCAAGGTGACTGTAAATGTTTATTAACCCCTTGCCACCGGGTGGCGCCAGGGCACCAGGCCGGGTTATGCAGCCAAGCGAAACGGAAACAAGAGGCTTATGCAGCCAAGCATAACGTACACAATACCCCAATAATGGATTGAAAATGCAAAAATTGGCCTCTATTTGTGTCAACCGGCCAGGTGGCAATTTCAATCTGCCCGTATTTGTGTCAACCGGTGGCAAGGGGTTAATGGAGGTGAGGATGGTGATGAATCAAGATGATGGTAACCAAGGCAACAGATGGTGATGGTGAGTGGAGATGACTGCAGTGATGCGGGTGATGATGGTTATTTTCAAGAATTGTGTAATGATTCAAGGTGATTCAAGATGATGGTGATTCAAGGCAATTGTAATGATGGAGGTGATGATGATTAAAATTGTATGCTACTTAGTGCCTGTAGAGCGTATAGAATACCCACGTCGTCATAGCAACAAGAGGCTGCCATATTCAGGGACAGGCACATGATAATATCGGCATGTATTTTTGTACACATGTATCCCAAAATACGGCTGCCATGAAGTCATATTCAATACGGTCTATCAGTGATGAATCAAGATGATGGTCATTCGATATGAATGTACAATGTAGTGGTGGAGGTAATGGTGAACTTATTCCGGAAAAATGTAATGACTATTGCTACATATGATTGCCGATGTTTGAGATGATTGTGGTCAGCTATCATGGCATAAGAAGTTGTACCCTAATTGGGTTGGCGAGTGTTGCTAATTATTTTGGTGGCACTCTGTGATGGCAGTGGTGGCGACTGTAGATAATTTTGGCGATTGTGTAGTTACGAACCCCGGTTCCTAAAAGAGAACAAAATCCACTTTAAGTTATTGGATTTACCAAACTAGCTTACGACATTAATTTAACCCTCCTATACTTATAACTATCACAGCCTATCAAAATCTCTAAACACCAACTCTGACAGTTTGTGTGTGTTTCAATCTGAAATTTGATAGGTTTTGATCTGTACAGCAGCTGGGTCGATTTTGGCCCAGAGAACAGGAGGGTTAAAAACCAACAGATACATGTATGTCATAGATAGAGGGCACGGTTTTCATTTTTTGTGGGAAATTTGGGGGTCCCACAAGAAAATGCAACACGAAAGATGGCGGTCAACACAATGCACAGTGAACACGCAAAACCGCACTTATTCGCAAATACACCAACCGGAAAATGCGAAAAGTCTACTGCAAGAAACTGTTGTTAATTATATAGAAACCTGATGTCATTAGAATTGAGAGAAGTATACGAGGTATATTAAGTCGATAAGGTCAAGTAAAAATACACCAGTTGATCATCCTGGTTATTTCAAAAAGAGGAGGATGAGGACCTTTTTATTATATTTTTCTAAGATGGCCACAAGCATTTAAATTCAAAATTGTCGCCAAAATTTCAGTTCAAAATTACTGCCAGCTTTTTATTAGATATTTTACTAGTAATTTTTTAGTATAAGTCGAGTCAAAATATCCACGGAGAAGTCTAAAATATCAGGAAATGAAGTCGATCATCGAAAGAATGGTACCAAGATAAAGCGAAATACATGAAAAATCTAGCTTTTTTGGAGATATAATTTTTTTAAATTTGTTTTAAAGGATGCGGGCGGGGACGATCAACTGGTGTTTTACATGGAGGCCTGGCCATAGTCCATGGCCTAAAGTAGTCCGAGTGTAAACTTGGACCCTTTATCGCCTTTTTAAACATTTGGACAGGGTCCAAGTTACGGTACTCGGACTAGGCCTAAGTCACTTTGGAATGATAAAAACACCCTGAGTTTTTACTCAAATTGGACTACACAATCGTCATCATAATTTTGGTAATCATTACCTTTAGGTAGGGGTGTGCATTTACGGGTATTAAAAGAACCGGGTACCCGACTGAAAAACATACGGGTACCCGGGTACTCGTTAAAGAAACCCAACCCAAAACTTCCAATCCCGGAAGTTGTAATAATATCTTTCTCTAGTCTGAATTCAGACAAAGTTCTGAAAATCTCCAGTCATGCCTGCATCCAGTAAGCATGATCACTTCTCCACCTTTGCGTGTGCCGGCACACGCATGCACCGGCATCATCACAAAAGACTTGTCCGGAAGCTTATACAGTTGTATTTATTGTGGATTGAGGCATGCGATTATGTCTCGTCAAGGCTCTTATCCATACCCAGACTGCAAAAACCACGACCAGTAAATTCCCTTTATTGTCAACTTTATGAGCGTCATAAACGTGAAATCTGTGCTGTTTTCCCACATACATGTAGTCCAGTTTTAATTTTGAAAATTCCCGACAAATACATGTAACATTCAGAACCTTTCTTTTTTCATTGTCTGGGAAGTAACTATGCGATAATGTAAAGTTGTACGGGTACTCAATTCCATAATCTGGAACCGGTTCCTGACATAAACGGTCGGGTACTCGGGTACCCGGTTCTAATGCACACCCCTACCTTTAGGACACCTCTATTATTTTTCCCTGAGTTCCGTTCAAAACTGACTTTTGCAGATGACTTTACAGTACTAAAGTGACTTTAATATAGTTTAATTTGCAGGCTAAAGCAGTCTTTTTTTCTTCAGATTAACTCATGTTTGTTGCAATTTTGAAATGCACTTTCAAAGAAAATGTGACTTTCCTACCTTTTTTTGCAGTCAGAGACATTGCCGTTTTACCCCATAATTTCCCTCATAAATCAAAACCCTGCCCTCTTTCCACAAAATTAAGCTTGCTCATATTCAACATGATATCTTAGCGAACTATTTAGATGATTTCAAGCACACAGAGTCAGAGTATAAACTTTTCCTGCCTGTAAAAGTTTCCGAAACATAAACTGTCTCCTTCGTTCTCTTATATGGAATGGGGTCCTAAAAGTAACGATTACCATAATTTTAATAAATTTGGTGAAGGTAATACCATGCAGGTAGGGAAAAGATGGCTCTCCAGACAAATTTACAGACGTGGTAATTTATAAAATAACAATTGTGTGCAAAACAACTTGGCTGTCACTTCGTACCAGCAATGATAAGTCAGCACCCGACTACAGATTGTACAATGCAATGCGCAATTGTATGCTAAACACGTAATCGCCCAGGACCGGTACCCCGACGTACACACTCACTCGGATCTGATGCACGCCATGTGCATCCTGCACTCACTGTCTGCAAACCGTCTGGACTTGCTTTCGTTTGCGGTTTCGACAATTCACCGCTCAATAAACAGTTGCAAAATATCCAAGGAACTTCCTCACGCGACAAGACACTGAATAATATGGAGCTGGCACTGCTTCTCACTACGTCTATACATATGGAGGCATTGTTACACCAGCGAGTTGTAGTTTCTGGTTATAATGTATTTTTTTTTATTCCTCTTCGATAGGTCAAGGTCCACACGCGTAAAACGTACTAGTAATAAATAACAGACGGTAAATTTGTTCAGCTTGTGTCCCGCCCGCCCGCCCGCCGACGCGTGTTTGGATGATGAATGGGCTTATACATCCATCCATGAATGAAGTGATTTAGTCCACAGGAATGCAGCGATTTTGTACACCAAAACGAGGCGTCCGACTTCAGGGAACTTCTGGAGTCTGTGACCATTAGGTTGGTGGTAAAACGTGAGATTATGCTGTAATCGAGTTAAACAGGAGAGAGGGATACTCCGTCATTGTCCGTGAGAAACTTGTTCAACAACGGCTACCAAAAATGGCCAACAACAATCCGGGAGACGCCCTACCACTGCATCACTTGGATGACGACGTTGTTGACTCTGAAGATGTAAAGTCGGACGGGTCCAGCCAAATTCAAGAGAATTTGAATGACAGCAACTCAAGAAATAATCAGCCCCCCACTTCCAAAACTGGCACGAGTGCCAGTAGTAGTAGCGCTTCTAGTCTTCTGTCTGATGAAAACATGGGACACTCACCTGAAACTGAACCAAATATGGTAATTGAAGTAGTAAATGCGAATTCAGTTGGGAAAGATGGCCTAGGGAAAGAATCTCAGTGCACAACTCATAATCAGAAGATAGCAGCGCAAACTGAAGCAGTTGACAAGAGCGACATCCCAGCAAAGATAATGGGGAAGAAATTGATTAGCACCAAAGACAAACTAAACCATGCAAGTTTGCATCAGGAGGCATATAGGGTAGATGAGGACACACAGAATTGCCCTCAACATCTGAATGAGTCAAACAGTGCCTGTGTCAAAAATGACGCTGGGGGCAGCGAGGCGTGTAGCAGCATCAAGGCTCCCCCGGGACATGAGCTGGACGACGGAGAGCGTGCGTTGTCATCAAATGGCCAAGCAGCTGCTGTGCCAAGCAGTCCACACATCGCGGATGATGGAACCGAGATGCCCGGGGCGGATGTCAATGCGGAGAAGTCTGGAGAGGGAGTTTCAGTCAATTCATCAGAGACTTCTATTGATATTATCAACAACAGAAACCTTGCTCATAATATTGCTAGTAATGCAACTGATGCGGGTGGCAGTATGAGCAGAATGGACAGCGCAACCGAATCCTCCCCGATGAGAGTTGCCAAGCATCAACCTGCATCATCGATGGGTGTGGCCGCATCCAATAACTGGGTTTCCTTTGAGGAGGAGGAGGAGGATGACGTGCCAGCATCTCAAGTGGCGTCTGGGAGCAAACACGACAATGGAGAGAAGGCGGGTTGGGTGAAATTTGAGACGGCACCGCATACGCCTAGACATCCAATGAAACCTCAGCTCACAGGTAATGCAGGGGGGAAAAATCAATTATTGTATCAAAGTATCTGAATGTGAAAATGAAGCAGGCTACGTCATGATGAAACTTTTGATATAGAAAATTTAATGCAGTCTAGTGCATAATTATATTTTTTGTTCTGTTTGCCACAAACAAAATTTGAAAAGCAGATCAGCAGTATTACAGAACCATAATTGGTTACTGCTCCCGTTTGAATGAATTAGTGTGCACAGTCTTTGTAAACGATGTATGTAGCTTGGGAATGTTTATATTGTGTTTGCAATGCCAGCATGGCATTTGTATTAATAACAAATTGGAAGGAAAAATCAGTAGGGCCTATCATTCACCAATATCTATCCAAAATGTTTTGACATATTAATTTCAGTGAAGGGACTTTTTATTTAAATGCCTGCTTCTGTGCTCAAATTATTTATGTGTACACATGTTGGGCACAATTGGGCGATCGCGCTGCACTTTCACATGATGTATTTATCATTCGTGCAAGTATTGGAAATTGAACAAGTATTGGTTAATCGTGCAGAGCAGACTTTGCACAATCTACATGTACTGATCGCCTAGGGCAGTTTTGCCATGCAATCTGCCGATTGCGTTTGGCAGAAGATGCTCGATCGGTAGATCGTCATATATTTGGATTGGAAGGATAAATTTGGTATCATTCATTTCTCTGTATTAGTAAAATATTTCTCTGACAATAATTTTTAATAAGTCAAACTTGGGGGACATTACTCAATGTGCTACATGCACAGAAGGTCACACAAATGTACGTTGGTTTACATTTATGCTGTATTAAATCTAAATAACCCATGCTTCCGGCTGTTATTGATGGGGTGCCGCGCCAGCATCGGGGCTGTGCAGCAGAGCGTAATTCAAACAATAGGCACCACACTGAATAGAGTGGTCCTGTTTATCGCACTCAGAGCCCCCCTTTCATTTGAATGAAAGCTTTGTTTGAAAAAGCTCAATCTATTCATTACTGACACTCCCATTCAAGAACAATATAATTGAAACATGAATGGATGGAGTATGTGCAGAAATGTGCATATAGATGACAACCGGCTAGGTGGTCTTTTTCAAACTGCGACTATGGTCCGTATTCAAGAGGTTAACCCCTTGCGTACGGATGATGCAATAGCTAGGGTGCAAAAGAAGCAGTGTCACCAGTCCGGATGATGCCACTGGCCGCTGTTTGTGCAGTTTCAATCCATTGTTGGATTATTGTGTATGTCATGCTTGACTGCACAAACACATTGTAGTGGTTCGCTTTGGCTGCCAGAACCGCCGCAACACCCCGACGTCTCCTGCAAAAAATACCGTGCTCAAGGGGTTAATGAAGCAAAGCTGTTGACAACACAGTGAAAAGGCTGGGTTAGTTTAACATATATGTAAACATGTACAATATACAATGTATGTACCTGTACATGTACATTGTAGCATGCACAGCAGCCCAGGCAGTAAGAGATCATAAAGGCTGTTGCCATGGTGTTGCCTAGAAAATATGTACATGTACCTTGTACCTTTTAGATCATACCTCCTCAAAACATCCTCATGGGAGTATAACTGGAGGCTTGATGAGGTGCTTGGTGCACTGCTTAAAACCCTCCTATGCAAACATACATTCTGAGCCATGTTGTTGTATGGGTCAAAATCAGTCAAGGTGATTGTTTTTGACCCTCCTGCCATAGTACAAAACCACATGTAATTATAATCTGATCATCACGTCTGTGTAAAAGTATAGCAGGGGAGGTGGAAGGAAGAAGGAAATTTTGACTGATTTTGACCTTTTAAATGGTAGGAGGGTTTTAATTATTAAGACTGATTTGCCCCGCTGATTAATGATTGGAATTTGGTTGTAGATGTTGCACAAATGATTGGATGAGATAATGTGTTCCACATATCAATTGATTCGGGAAAGAATGATTTTGGTATTAAAACCCTCCTATACTTATAACTATCAAAAACTCTAAACACCAACTCGGACAGTTTGTGTGTGTTTCAACCTGTCATTTGATAGGTTTTGATCTGTACAGCAGTGGGTCGATTTTGGACCTGAGAACAGGAGGGTTAACTGGGTTACATGTATGTAACATTAGTTTGTTGTGACCCCGTCTAGCTCTAGGTGGTTTAGGTTTGCAATATTCATCCTTGTTAATGGCCAACTCGTTCTTTAGAATCTTGTACAATGTAATGAGATGAGTGTGTTGTCTCATTTCCTCAATGGAGTACCATCTGAGCTGCTTGATCATGCCTGTGACACTTTCCCTTTTCCTATAATTACTTGTACCATGCTTGTACATAGTAAGATAAAAATGATACAATTAACACAGCTAACACTGGTACTATACACGTACACACATCCTTACATATGCACCCTTACCGGGTACCAGGACCTCTATTGCCCACTTTACTTTCCTTCTATTATTCTCCTTTGTCCCTATTGAAATCTCAAACTCCATTGCATTTTCCTCGTGGGGCACCTACATGTACATAGATTTCTAAAGATTTTCTTGTTGGGCACCATTGTCTCCATTGTTACCCATTGATTGAGGTACTTGTGTACATGTATGTGTACAGGTTCTGTATATACTTCCGAGACAAGAGGAGAAAGGAAATTATACGAAGAAACCTTTCAGTCCTCGCAAGTCAAGTCTTTTGTTGAAATCTGTCCTCGCAAGTAGAAGTATGTGCTTAGTCTATGGGGTTGGGTTATATTAACCCTAACCATCCCTAACCTGCCAAAATCAAACACCCCATTTGTGTTGAATTTTGTGTGATTGGGTCTGTAGAGCCTTGGCACCATCACTTTGCATGGGACTTGATGCCCTGATTTTGTCTAAGTACAAAGAATGTGCCATTGGTTTACTACACAGTGTTGGAGTTTGTGTGGTTAATAGGGAAGGATTCTAGTAAAAAGCCTTAGGCTGTTAGGGTTTTAAAGGAACAATAGGAAACACAAAGCATTGTCCTCGGAAGTATTTGGAAAGTAGGACTGTGTGTACATGTACCCTCTAGTCTACACCCCGTGTATAACATGTACAATGTACATGTACATGTACATGTACATGTAGTTTACACAGAAAATGTAAAAACAGTCTGCATCATTTTAGTTTGTACTCAAGAACTGAATACTTTTTGTAATACATGTAGTTGTTAAATTCTTAAAATAAAATAAAATAAAATAAAATAAAATAAAATAAAATAAAATAAAATAAAATAAAATAAAATAAAATAAAATAAAATAAAATAAAATAAAATAAAATAAAATAAAATAAAATAATTTTCCAAGGAAACTTTATTTCAATCCTTGAAACAACAATATATACAAAGTAAAATAATTCATAAATAAATCAGTACATTGATTCCAGTATTAAACATTACCAAGTAACCTTAACAGAGGTTGTAAGAGATAATGAAAACAGTACATAAAGTTACAGAACATTATGCAAAAAGTAAACTTGACAATTGGAATCAAAGGAAAATCGAGAGTACAAATCTAGTTATGAAACATTATGAATTAAGTGGGGAGGGGAAGGACTCAGGGAAGGGAGGGAAGAGGAAAAAGGAAAAAAGGAGTGGGACCCACTGGGTTCTGGATGTGGGCACATTCGTGCCCACTGCCAGCAGGCCCCAGAAGGGAAAAATGTCAGGGCACCGGGGTGGGCAGTGAAATGACACCACGTCCCGCCTGGGAGGGGCGGCGACTACCCACACCTGGGGAGGGAGGAAAGGGGGAATATTAATTTAAATCAACCATGTCAGTTCTTTATTGTCAAAATTGAAAAGTGTATCGTTAGTTCCCCATTTTTCGAAAAACATATCTAAAGAATTGTTGAGTTTGTAATAATTATATTCAATAAGATTTTTGTTTTTGAGGCGGTAGTTCCAAATGATAAGGGGATCAGAAAAGTTACAAGTGCGATACAACCAATAAATAATATTCTTGAGACTAATTATAAGATAATTGCCTAAGCGCACAGCCTCCCTGCTTCGACTCCGAGCGTGCGGAATCAGTGCCCAATAGATGTCAAAGTTCAGTTGTAGTTCGGGAAGAAGACGAGAGAGGAGACGGTGCAGTAGATTCAGGGCAGGCTGGACGGACGGACAGGTGATGAAGAGATGACAGATGGTACCCCTCTCGCCGCACCAGCCGCAGGATGAAGAGATGCCGGGGTTGAGATGGCTAAGGACCGGAAGTGAGGGTAGGACGTTGTGCAGGAGTTTGAACTGAACGTCCCCTTCCTTCTTCGAGGTGGGAAATTGATAGATGACCTTCCACGGTATGTGGTGGGAAGAAGGAAGGACACCAGTCTCATGCCAATAGGTAGTAGTAGATGAAGGAAGTTTGTTGACGCACTGGTTGAGAAAAGAGTACAGTAGTTTCGAAGGAGCAGAGAGAGCGTTGATGTCACCGTTGAAAAAAACGTTACCCGGTGGAAAGGGATGAAGAGGAACATTGTGAAGCAGAGATGAGTTGTGAAGAAAACAGGTATTGTTGAAGAGTTCAGGGAACGTGGAGGAGATGGCCTGGTGCAGACGAGAGAGGTTTCGTCGAAGAATACATTCAGACGGGAGACGGAGGTTCGTGGAGGAAAGTTGAAGGTCTTGGGCGCGGAGCCATGCGCCGGAGTCGGTGTCAAGAAGATGTCCGACGAGTCTGATTCCGCTGGCTTGAAGTCGAGCAGGAAAGGCCGAGTCGCCGGGCAATTATTTAAAAAAGGGAGGAAAAGTGAGGGGAACGACATGGTTGATAGAATTGTTGGGTGTTTCCACTCGAGCTCCGAGTGTCAACCAAGCACGCAAGACCTCGCTATAAAAACAGGTGAGACTAGTCAAAAATTTAGGGTCGAGGTCTAGAAGGAGAAGATGATAGTCAAGGTTCATTTTTTTGTACTGGTGGAGGTTGTGAGGTTGTGATCTATCAGAAGAGAACAGGGGTGAGAATTTGAGCCGAGGTAGCGTTGTAAGAGTGTAAATTTGAAAGCGAGGCTGCGTGCTCGGAGACAAACAAGACCAAGCCCACCATTTTGACAGTTTTGATACAAAATTTGTTTATTTAGAAAATGTCGTTTGTTGGACCAGACGAAGTCGACGATTATGTTCTGGAGCTCGTTCAGGATATTTTCGGGGCAGGAGAGAACTGAAATACAATTAAAAAGTTTGGAGGCAGCTGGCTGATTAGCCACGAGAATTTTGCCTTTGAGAGATAAGGTACATTGTACTAGAAAGATATTTCCATCGGGAAAAGGTTTTTGTTAGTTTTTCTTTGCATTGAATCCAATTTTGTTGAATATAATTATTGTCGCTACCGAGGTGAACCCCAAGAAAGGAGAAGCCCCGGGCATTCCATAGGAAGCCTAGGGCTTCATCTGGTCCAAGATCCGACCCATAACCCCTTGGATTTTATACGGTTGAGAGATGCAGCAGAGGATTTGCTAAAAAGGCTGTACACTCTTTGGATTGTTTCAAACCCTTCGTCGGAGGTGACAAAGACGGAAATGTCATCTGCATAGGCCGAGACCGAGCAATAAGTTTGTGAATTTGGGAGAAGAAAGCTTTGTCCGATAGGGTCGGTATGTAAAGTATGTAGAAAAGGTTCAATGGCGATAGCATACAGCAGCCCCGAGTGCGGACAGCCTTGGCGGATGCCCTTTTGAAACGGGAAGGGTGCAGTGAGAGAGCCCGCACACCTTGACGTGGCTCTCGGCGCCGCTGTACTAGAGATTAACCCTAACCCTGCCAGGGGCAGCACAGTGCATCTGTGGTGACAGCTTGACCTTGCTGCACTCTGCACACAAGTCAATGTGACAAAGTATGCAATCTGATGCGTCTGGCAGGGTTTCTAGTAAGAGATAAAACCGTCCCCAAATCTCCCATAGCTCTCATAGTTCGGAATAGATAGCCGTGGTCAACGTTATCAAAGGCCTATTTTTTATCGAGGTTGACCACGGCTAAGGGTAAATCATTATAATTTAAATTAAATTAAAATCAGCAAAACCTCCCTGAGGGTCAAGAATCAAGTTTTCACAGGAAAAAATTGACTAAAAGTCATACCTTCAAAATGCATGTTTTGATAGGAACTCCAAGGGCTGTATGTAATAGGCAGTTCTCCAAACTGATCAATGCTGATTGCAGAGGGTGATTGATGGCCACACTGATGGAGAGATTAGGCTAATGCTGGTCAATCAAGAGCTGATTAGGGCTGATGGATTGTTTGAAGAGCCAGGCCAAGGTGACTCCTGAGAGCATGAAGCAAAAAATCAAGGGTGAAGATAGGCCTAGTGAAGAGGAGGGGAAGGGGTGGAAAAGGTAGTATGCACTATTTGCTTTTGCTGTCATTTTCAGAAATAAATGGATTTGGGGGTTAGTATTTTATAGCGTGCTAGCAAATACTGTAACACTGACCTGTTTAAAGTTTTGTGTGCATGTATACATGCTGGGGAAAACAGAGAGAAAAAAATTACGTTCCAGTAGTCAATGTCTGCTTCCCTTGACCCTACTTTAGACAAATCTGAGCAATTTGTAGAGTTAGGGAATTATCAGATCGGCAGAGTTGTATTCGAGTCCAGGCAAGTCCTTTCACAAGTCCTTTCGCAAGCCCAGTCAGAAGTCCTTTCATAAAGCCAGTCACAAGTAACTGGATGAACAATGACAAAGGAATGCCTTTGTCAAAGCTCATTTGAATAGCTTGTGATTGGGATTAGGACTGGAGGGCTTGTGATGGACTTGCAGGGACTTGTGAAAGGACTTGCAGGGACTCGAATACAACTCTGCAGATCGGGGAACTAGACTATTTCCAACGATTGTCGGCCGATATATTTCCACTTTTCTTGAAAACGACAGCACACCAGGTGCTATTCACAGGAATGCCAGGCTGCTTGAGACTGTACAAGGTACATGTACATGTACATGTACATGTACATGTACATGTATGTAATTTGTCTAGTGCGGCACATGCAATTTAGTAGTTTTGTTTTTTTATGTTTGCAAATGTTGTACATGTACACTACTTTTAGGTGTAGATAATGTAGGTAGGGTGTTGTGCTTAGGATGCTTCTCATCATCAGCTTGGTCCATATAAAGGGCTCATTCATCAAACTGGAAGTGCTATGGGTGTAGGCTTGGGTGACTTCAATGTTTTTGGAGTCGACTCCGACTCTGAGCAGCAATCGCATTTCCATTCGGAATCAACTCCATATATGGGTCATTCCATAAATCTGGGTTCCAAAAGTGTGACATTTTTTGGGTGTCCCTGTTATACACCCGACTTGTGTAATTTCCATCAAGTATCATTAAAATTTACTTTACACTATTTTGTACTTGTTTGGCAGGTACATGTACAATGTACATGTACTTTGCTTTAATTACACAATCACTCTTGGAGATAAATGTAGAAGGCTTTAACCCTCCTAGTGTTATAACTATCATAACCTAATGTATTTAAAGAATGTGTCCGGAATTGCAAAGTCTTCTACATAAAAAATGTATAATAGGGACACCAAAAATGTCACACGTTTGGACCCCAAATTTATGGAATGATCCATATAATACATGTAATTTGTATACAACACCTGCATGTAAATAGATCCTTGTCATTTGATTGGTGGAATATAGTCACATGACAGTTGATGACATTGTATCGTTTGCCCTATTTCATTAACAAATATTCCATTGTGTGATTTGCATCTTACATCATGCAAATTTGGTTCCATTTACCGTGCATTTTGGTTCCATTCGTTGTGTGCCATTGCACGCGAGCCTTGATACTAATCACAGTGCATGAACTTTGCTAATTGCTTTGAGATTGTAGCATCAGGGCCTTTATGCATTGACTGTACAATGTACATGTACATGACCATGGAAATGAAGCGCAACATTTAAGTTAAGCCTAAGTATTTTTTTCATTATACATGTATATATCAAGTGGCAAGCATCTATTTAGGTATTGTATAAAACAAATAATGATGTATTTTTCATATTTGTCACTTTTTACAATATGATTAGCATATTTTGCTAATAAATTTTTTTCTCTCTTATTTTCATCACTTTTGGTTACACTGTGAACCCTTTGGATCTGATTTTTAGTTCAAAATGAACAGGAGGATTATGTGGATGTGATTTTAACAATGAGGGTCCACGATTCCACCCAGAGACCATAATCACAGTGAGGTTAAAGCTGTTAAACCCAGAAATCACAGTGTAGTGTTTCTAAAGGTAGTTTGTGATTTTGACTAGCTCTAGGATGTGATTTTTGGCACCCATTGTCAAAATCACATTCTCCCTGTCCATGTTGACTAGAAATCACATCTGGAGTTCACAGTGTGATTACTGCACAGATAGAGGTGTATACATACATGTACATGTACATGTACATGTAGAGGCCTTTTCACACTATGTACGTTCGACCCGTGTTAAAATCTACACGGGTCCGACACGGGTCCGACCCGTGTAGACTTCTTAAAATTTCAACACGGGTCAATTACGCTGCCTTTTCACACTACTCAACACAGCGCCAGCATTTTTGCTACACGTGTAATGTAATGTTTCGATCCGTGTATTGTGCGATCGTTTCATACTACACACACGGCCGGCCGTTCAACATGGGTCGAATCGGAAAATCCCTCATACTGCATTCTGGTTGTTCCGCCGAGCTGGCTTTAGTTGGATGGAGCTGTCGGCCCAAATCATCCTTGCTCCATGTCGGTCTTTTGTCTAATTTGGGGCCCATTTTCTCCGACATATCGGAGGTGAAAGAATCCAGTGTGTTTTATTCCTCCATGCTTGCACGCGCACTTGTACATGTACTTGACCGGCCAAGGCTAGCTGTTTGCAACAAAGCAATGTGCACGCGCAGATGCAATTTTGGGGTTCCCCATATTGAGCAATAACCCCGGCCCCCTCATGTTTTAGTAGCCTTTTCTCGAGACGAAGTTCGCAAAATGTTAGCTGCATGTACGTACATTGTACATGTACACTGGGAATAATATGGTAGTGTTCAGTGCGGTTGTTTGCATTTGACCAAGACTACACTAACGATGGAATACGCATGCAGGCAATGCGCTACATACGGCGCGGAGATGTCTGATAAGTCATGTCAGGGTTTAAAACGATTAATAAAGAAACGACACATTTAGTACAGAATGTATTTTTGTATTCCCCCATATACGTTATGTACTATTCTGCCGTCAAATTTATTGGAAATAATTTCAAGCAAGGTAATCTAGACTAATCCACACCTAACGTATACACACTTGGAGAAACCATAAACGCTGCAAAAACTAAAAAAGCAACATAATAGCGAAACATCGGCAAATATCATCATATCGAACAGCCTAGTACATGTATGTGGTGCTCTGCACACACACTCCGATCCACGGTTACACGGGTCGAACTCAACCCGGAGGTGTTCATACTACGACTTTCAACACGGGTCCAACTTCTCTACACGGGTCGAAAGCTCTCATCCCACCTCCCGAGCAGGGTTGAGTTTCAACCCGGGTTGGGCGCTCTACACGGGTTAGTGCCGTGTTGAAATGTTGCAGTGTGAAAAGGTCAGTCTAGTTAACACGGGTCGGACCCGGGTCCAACACCGAGATTTTTCGTAGTGTGAAAAGGTCTTAGGAGATGTCGGCATTTAAGTTGTTTAATTCAACATTTAAGCATTACATACTACATGTACATGTACATGTACATGTACTTACCTAGTCAAGAAAGTGTTCAATTTTTAAAATGTTGATAAGTGATATTAAAATGGATATTAAAAAATTATTTCAAGATGTTATGTGCCCACAACTGTTGTCTTTCCCTTGTCACTCATTCCTACAACATTAAAATACTAAGGTTCTAGCATTTCCACAAACCCCAACAATGTTGAACAATGTTTTTTTATGTTTTGTGGCCCTTGCATGGTACATGCACATGCTGTGCTTGTGTATACAACAAAGCAGTACAAATACACATCAGTGGCTGAGCTGACAACTTGCAGGCAGTGTTCATGTACTTTGTACATATACATGTACAATGTACATGAAATAACAAACAAGTCAGTGAGAGTTCGAGCTCAATCAGTCACCCGTGTCACACGAAAATAGTGAAAACTGTTGTTTTAACACATTCATGTGTTCTTATTTTGATTATTGAAATCAAAATAAGCCATGGTGTTTGTTGGAGGTCTTCAGATCTACAATTTTCTTGAAGATGACAGCATTCCATATGGAGATACATGTTTCTCAAAAGGATTGGTGCTAGTGTCATCTTTATTAAGACCAAAAAAAAAAAATGTACATGTGTTGCCCTTCGCGACCGACCCTAAGTCACAAAAGTCTAGTCGCCTTTTGGTTTTTTGGTTTTTAAAGAATTTTTCAAAATCTCACCTTTACCCGCACAAAATGAACAAGTTTGATTAAAATCATTCTCTTTGACAGTACAATCATGCATTTCGCAATCTTACTTTTTGCTTTCCGACTTCCAAGTTGTGTACCACATGTACATGTACATGTACATGTACATGTGCAATTGTTTTGATGGATTGTAAAAAAAAAAAATCGAGCAGCCGACCCTCCCGACCGATTTTTCCCATTGAAGGGCAACACAAGTTTTTTGGTTGTTTTTTGGCCTAAACAGTCTAAGCTTTCAGATGAAACTAATCACTTTTTATCATTACCAATTCTGTCTCGTACATGTACCTTTAAATCAAACATATTTGTACATGTATGCAGACTGGATATTTCATGATCTGTGTATTGTACATTGTATGTGCAAGTTGACACACGTTTCTGTCTTGCAGGCATTTTATAAGCACCCTCGCCATCAAGTGCAGTGTCAACAGACTGTGAGTAATATTGGACCTGCAGGCAGTGGATCGGACCAGCTAATTTATCTGCAAATCTAATATTGGGCTAAACTTTTCAGCCGTACACAATTTTTCCTTTTATTCAAAGGACACCCACATGCCATGGAATTTCATTAAAGGAATGGCTTTTTGGAGAAGGTCAATTTTCACGCTTACAATAGATGGTGTTCAGTCACTTGCACCTAGAAAGGAGATTAGAATTTCGACTGAATGGTCTCATGTTACAAACCCAGTAATATTACAGCACTGCAAATAGAATTGATGAAGTGATTTGTGTATTATGAGGAAAAATCAGATACGGAAAGATAATACCCCCCACCAAAATCCCGTACCAAAACAGCAAAATCTTGGAAAATAACCATCTACATGTATTTGTGTTCTTGACAATTGGCACAATCTTTAAATTTGAGACTTTAGTCAGGACATTTGCGTGCAATATAATGTAGGCCTACATGTACATGTAGAGAAAGAAAGTTTGTGCTGTCGGTGTTACATGTACATGTACATTGTACGTACATGTATACATGTACATGTACGTGCACTGTATATATCTCCGAGGACAAGAGAAGAAAGGAAACACAAAGAAACCTTTCAGTCCTCGAACGTAGAGTCTTTTGTTGAAATCGGTTCTCGAACGTAAGGATACGTGCTTAATTAGTCTATGGGGGTTGGTTATATTAAAGGAACAATAGGAAACACAAAGCATTGTCCTCGGGGGGGAAGTACGACTATGTTCTTGGCACATGTACAATGTATGTACAGTGTATGGTTTATACTCAAAGTGTTGACATGTTGATTTCTGCTACATTTTTCGTGGATTTTGCTAACATAAATCTTGAAATAACAGATTGTGCCACATGTTTAGACAGTTGTTATCAAGGAGGGTTGGTTATTTACCGTGAGATTTCACTCTTTGGTGGGCAAGCCCGCGGGGGGGGGGGGGGGGGGGGGGGGGGGTGCTGTGGGTGCTGCAGCTCCCCCAACTTTTTGATGGGGGTGCTGGAATATACTAAAGCACCCCCTATTTCACAAGTTCATCCTAATTAGGGGCCATTCAAAATTTTCAATGTTTTAAAATTTTGATTTCTTTTCGAAAATGTGGGTGGGTGGGTCAAGGAAAGCTATTGAAAATTGAAATTTACTTTTTAATAAAAAACATAAAGGAAAATAAAAAGAAATGCTCTTTTGACTTGCCAATTCCACTTCCGCATTTCGATTCGTTTGTTTTTTCAACCCTATACCCTTACATATCGGTTTCCCCAGGGCTTCGCAATGCGCAAGCATATACCCAGCACGATATGGGGCAGAGGAGTACGGCCTATGCGTAGTCTTAGACACGTCATCCGTTGTTCAACAGAGTGGTTATTCTATACTTCATAGACTGTTCTTATGGCATTTGGCACAGCACTGCCGTACTGGGCTGCACATTATTGATCAGATATAAAAGCATGAAGGAAGAAACATCTTACAACGACTGTACTTGCGTGATTTTTACACTAATGTCAACTTCAAAAGGTATTGTGTGGCTTCAACTTTAAGAATTTCGGAAGTTGTTGAAAAAATTTACTTGTGACTTGAATTGAAAAAAATGACTGCAATAGTGTATCATTCCTCCATATGGGTGGACCATCTGAGTGGCGATATTGTAACAGAAAGCTTTGGCGGTGTTAAGTTTTTGAAAGTTGTTTAGGCCTATGCGTTTCTACATTAGGATTTTAAGATCGCTAACCTTTCACAAAATTGTTATCATGCCGTAATTTGTAGACGATTTTATCTCCATATCGGCGATATAGCGGAAAAAAATATCGACTACGAAAACAATATTTATCGCCAGCGCTAGGTCAGAAGCTGATTATGAAACACTAGAAGTCATCAGGGCACGTGTTAAAGTGGGGGAGACCCACAGCTGCATCACACTGTCATGAAACTGGGCATTTTATTATTTGTTTAATTGAATGGCAAATCAATATTTTAAGATCGAAAATTGGGGTGGGTGGGTGGGTCAAACAAATTGAGAAAAAAATCAAAATTTTAAAACATTGAAAATTTTAAATGGCCCCTAATTACCTAAACGTAAAAAAAAATTAACAAAGTCAGAATTTTATATTTGTGACATGTAAAATCTTTTCTTATACTGTACTTGTAAATGCCTTTTTTAGTAGTCGTCGTCCTCGTCCTTGTTCTCGTCCTTGTCCTCGTCCTTCTCGTCCTCGTCCTTCTCGTCCTCGTCCTTCTCGTCCTCGTCTTCCTTGTCCTCGTCTTCCTCGTCCTCGTCCTCGTCCTCCTCGTCCTTCTCGTCCTCCTCGTCCTCGTCCTCGTCCTCGTCCTCCTCCTCCTCGTCCTCCTCCTCGTCCTCCTCCTCGTCCTCGTCCTCCTCGTCCTCCTCGTCCTCCTCCTCGTCCTCGTCCTCGTCCTCCTCCTCGTCCTCCTCGTCCTCGTCCTCGTCCTCGTCCTCGTCCTCGTCCTCGTCCTCGTCCTCGTCCTCGTCCTCGTCCTCGTCCTCGTCCTCGTCCTCCTCCTCCTCCTCCTCCTCCTCCTCCTCCTCCTCCCCCTCCCCTCCTCCTCCTCCTCCTCCTCCGATTATTTGGACCATAAATTTGATAAGTGGAAAGACATCAGGAATTGGTGTTTTCATTTAATCTTGAGCTACATGTACATGTAATGCCCTTCAACCCTAACCCTGCCTGATGCAGCACAGTGCATCTGTGGTGACAGCTTCACCTTGCTGCACTCTGCATACAAGTCAATGTGACAAAGTATGCAATCTGATGCGTCTGGCAGGGTTTCTAGCCAAAATACCCTGGAGGGTTAGGGTTAACGCACTGGACCCACTAAGTTGAAAGCGATGGAAGACTTGTGAAATTTTGACTTTCTGAAAGAAAAGTTAAAGCTGTACAAAAAGAATATGTCCGTGCTCCGACTGTAAATTTCAAATTAATGGCTTTGCTCCCCATCTATTATTTATGTGAGAAATGTGTATTTTTGAACGAAAAAAACAACACATCCTACACTATAGGCCTTTTCACACTACGAAAAATCTCATTGTTGGCCCCGGGTCCGACCCGTGTTAACTAGACTGACCTTTTCACACTGCAACATTTCAACACGGCACTGACCCGTCTAGAGCGCTCAACCCGGGTTGAAACTCAACCCTGCTCGGGAGGTGGGTTGAGAGCTTTCGACCTGTGTAGAGAAGTTCTACCCGTGTTGAAAGTCGTAGTGTGAACGCCTCCGGGTTGAGTTCGACGGACTTCGACCCGTGTAACCGCGGAGTGCAGTGCGTGCACACAACCACACAGTACACTGCAGCAACGAACGAACAAATAACCTCGGACCTGCGGCATTGCGCATGCACGCGCACCATACATGTAACACACGTTCATTTTAATAAGCCAGTTCGGTATTCCAACTGCACATGTGCGCATCAAGATTTGATGATTTTTCTTTCGGCGCAGACCAAATGTGGCAGATAAATACACACAAGTCTATAGGGGAGGTGGTAACCAAATATGCATTCTGTGCAATTTTTCGTGCAATCGAAAATACTATGGAAACTTTTGGACACACAAGACCCCAGAAAACACTTTGCTGTCGAAACGTTTTTGGACAAATGTTACTTCAGAACAGGACGATCTCTTTAAATTTGCTGGTACCTGCTATGCTTTTGCACGCATACGATGAAATGTTAAGCCCAAAGAAAAGCTGTCAAGATGCGATGTGCACACGCGCAATTGGAATACCGAACTGGCTTATTGTGCATGCTACTTTCACGAGATTCTTTTTCCGATATGTCCGAGAAAATTGGGCCCCAAATCAGACAAAAGACCGACATGGAGTGAGGAGGAAGTGAATGCTATGTTGGCTATTTGGGCTGACAGCTCCATCCAAAGCCAGCTCGACGGAACGACCAGAATGCAGTATGGGGGATTTTCTGATTCGACCCGTGTTGAACGGCTGGCCGTGTGTGTAGTGTGAAACGATCGCACAAAATACACGGGTCGAAACATTACACGTGTAGCAAAAATGCTGCCGCTGCGTTGAGTAGTGTGAAAAGGCAGCGTAATTGGCCGTGTCTACACAGGTCGGACCTGTGTAGTTTTCAACACGGTCGAACATACATAGTGTGAAAAGGCCTTAGCCCTTTATTTGGTTTTCCTAAGGCCAAAAAAATCGTTTTGCTTCTGATTACATGGCATTTGAAAATAGGGTAGGTAGGTAGGGAATTTTTTATTTTTTTTGGGAGTGGCACTTTTTTTGTGCTGATCATAATGCAGGTGTCTACGTGTAGTCAACTTCTGAAGGAGTATTTACAGCATTTTATGGCCTTTACCTACATGTGGAGTGGCTTTTAGCCTTGTATTGAGTGGCTTCCATTAATAACCCCCCCCAAAAAAATAATAAAAAAATATTGTATTACTGAAAATTCACACTTCACACTTGGTTGTATTTTTGTTTATTGCTTTACGATTTGGTATCTATCATCCTGCAAGGCACTAACCATCCTGATTCATGATACAGTCCTCCAGACTCACTTGAGCTTGAAATTGGTAATTAGATTTCTGTTGTGGCTGCTGGTAGTTGGTCTGACTAATCTAATGACTACACAAAGCCGTCTCTGAAGGGCTTGGCTGCTTGGGGATTTACACTGTGTATTATTGATTTACAGTATCAGCAATCCGGCTGAGAGCAGAAACAGATTGGGGGGAGGGGGAGGGGTCATTGCTCTTGCCTTACCATGCACAAAGGTCACTTCAAAGGATTTTAAACTTGCATTTAATGGAAGGGAGTATTACGTGCCCCATTAAAAGAATTTTTTTTTGCTTTCCAAGAGATGGGATCTCCCCTGAATCATATTTCTCACTTATCGACAGTAGAGAAAACGAGTTGCACGAAAATTGGTTCTCCCTTGAACCCGTCTCACTTAACGAAGGTTGAGATACGAGTTGTGTGATAAGGTTCTTTTCAGAAGCCATACCTCTCGTTAGTTGAGATAAACACATGGTGTTACCGCAAACCGAAACGATATCGATATTCCACCATGCAAAGCCTCAAAACTTATAACAAGGTACATGTAATCACACAAAAGAAATTTAATTTAATTCAGACTTCATTTGATGAAAAGTAAGGCTAGACATGCAGGCAGGATGTAACAAAATATAACAGAGTGGGACACCATCCGTTACCACTTAACCACAGATTTGTTAGCATAACAGAAAAGATGTAAGAGATACTGAGTAAAAATATGATTTGTTATTGTTGTTAAGTTACATGCAGTTTTGCGTAACCTCTCATGTAAACGAAAAAATAGTCAATATATCGCGATATTCGATATTATCGTGATGACATCACTTTTTCCTTACCGGAAGAACGGAGGAATACAAAAAAATACATGATGGAAATCACCACGGCATCACGAGATCGGGGCCACCGGGATCGGGTCTGCCGGGATTGAGTTCCGATCCGCCACCGAGATCGCGAATCGGGCCGGGGCAGGCAGAATCGGGGGGCCGGGTTGACAAGGCTTTACTCGTTGAAAAGTTGGAGTACTGAGACATTTACCTTCAGTTGGCTTCGGCACTTCAGAAAGACTAGCGTTTGTTTCTATTTCGGCATTGTTGATTAGTAACAGCTGATAATTAATACCATAGACGCCTACAATCACACGTGAGCTGTAAAAAAAACATCGTCTTGTGCACACATCTGTACACAAGGCAGACATTGTACATATACCGGCAATAACTGCGCCATACGTGCATTGTACACTGGGAATGAAACAGTGGCATTCAGTGCGGTTGCTTGCACAGACCAATTCTCAAACCCTGGCATGGGCTTCGGCTTCGCGTAATGTCCCCAGAATTGGCAAGATCTTGGACACTGTTTTTGCTATATGTACATCAAAATCTTATATTTTAATCCCGAGCCTGAGCCTGTTTATTTATTTATTTACGTATTCAATGCTTTAGATTGGCAATGAGGCTGGGGAATAGTTGGGGACGAAGCCTAAGCCCAAGCTAGGGTTTGAGAAAGGCCCTAAGGCTAGCAACAAAGCAACGCGCAGATGCGCTTTAGAGGTTGGCATTATTGTTTAATAATGCCAACACCTAAAGTGCATGTCTTAGTAGTCTTTTCTCCAGACAAAGTTTGCAACACGTTTAATAACTGCGTATACGTACACTGTACACTGGGAATAATACGGTAGCATTCAGTGCGGTTGTTTGCACTTGACCAAGACTACACCAACGATCATGGCGCGCATGCACACGTGCGCTATATGGTGCGGAGAGTATGACGGAGCGAGAAGTTATGTCAGGGTTTAGAAAACAATCAAAGAAACGACACATTTACACATGTTAAGTATGTATTTTGTATTCCTCCGTTTTAACACAGGTATGTTTGTGTCAAATTATAAGTATGGAAAAATGGTTGTTCGTTGCAAATAATTGCAAATAGTGCTCATTAAAAAATTGCAACTAGCAAAATGGCAATAAAAAGTTCGCGTCGTGCGATGGGAGGAATAATTCAATGCACGTGATCGACGATCCACCAATCGGATGGCTGGGATTTATTCAGGTTTTCTATAATATGTGCTATCTTCTGGAAACTGTGTTAATAGAGCAGTTGCATGGTCGTTAACCAAAAATTCATAAATGCCTCAGCGAGTTTCACTATCCCTATTGGTCGAGAACCTGTCACGTGGGTGTGTTTAAACGGTTGTTTAAACACGGCTGGAAGTTGTTTAAACACGGCGCGGTTTTAAACATTTTTAATGATAATGCTGATAATGACCCTCGCCTTCGGCTCGGGTCATTATCAAGCGCCCAGGCCCCAAGGCGGTTTTAAACGTACGTTTAAAACCGGCCCAGCACATATTTATTCCCTTATTCAAAATTTTCAAATTTAATTAAATACATGATGCAAATTATTTTCAAGCCTGTCCCATACCCTTGTTTTGGTAAGTTGGTCAAATTTTCATTCCGTACAGCTGTACGGCCGAAAGCTGATACTGTGTTTTAACTCCCTAGGGTGTGTGGAAAATCATATTAAAATTGAAGGATATAGGACTGTGAGTTAAAAATAAAATTAGTATTTGTGGGCGTACATTGTACATGTTTACAGGATGTGGATTCTTTTCCTTTGAATAGGCAGTCAGTGCCTGTACAATGGGAAACGTAATATCAGGATAAATTTGGGTGCAAGCCAGCCATATGAATGGCTTTGCCTTTGTGACGGTATACAGAGAGGTGAAGATTAGCTTTCCTGTACACATCCAGTCTTAAAGCCTGAGGTGGGCCGGGTATGATGTGCATACATGTACAATGTATATGCTGCAGTCCCATCCCAAGCAGGTGCTACTGTAGACTGCAGTGCCTCTGGTCATTTCTCTGGCCAGACCATGGCCAAACAGACAGCACTTTGTAGAATCACTGGGCTAGATTAACATGATTAGTGTGTCTGAGCACACTGAAAGCCATCTGTTTGGGCTATGTTCTTGTTCTTTTTTCTTCTTAATTTGACATTACATGCACAATTAAGGACTGTTACATTTTGCGGAGATAAAGCAAATGCTGGTATTGGCACGTGTGTTTACAGTGTTAGTTTAGAGTGTTAGTTTAGAGTGTAGTTTTCTCTCAATGTTGTTCGCAATGTGAGAAGCAGTGGTGACATTTATTGAATTGCATTTTTTAGCTGTATAATTAAAAATGTAGACATGTACACACAGTCGTACTTTCCCAATACGTGCAAGGACAATGCTTTGTGTTTTCTATTGTTCCTTTAACCCTTCTACTATTTCACCATACAAAACCTTGCAAAATTTTCTTGTCCAAATTTTACTATAGCATTAACACACACGTGGCAAAACCATACAGTGTAATGCTATAGCAAGCTTATTGACATGGCAAAACCATACGCATGGTTTTGTATGGTAAACATGCTTCACTGTGGTGCAGTTTGTGCCAAATGGTTTTGTATGGTAAACATGCTTCACTGTGGTGTACAATGTATGCCAAATGGTTTTGTGTGGGGAATATACATGTACTTCATTGTGGCTTATCAACAAACTACTTGGGGCTATGGTGAGTTATACATGTAATATAATGAGAAACAACCCTAATTCTAAAATGGTATAGCCTATTCATTAACATTCCCTAGTACACAATTAATGGAGTTGGTTCACCAAACAAAATCTTACAGTGCCATACAGAGGTCAAGTTGATTTACCATTCATCACCTTACATAGTTCAGTACAGGCAAGTCTTTTGACCATACAAAACCAAACAGCTGTCAGGTTTTGTATGGTATACCTGCTGTACACTCAGTGACTCACTGTATGGTTTTGAATTGTATGGTGAATAAACTTTCTTCTAAATTGCCTCAAGAGTAGAAGGGTTAATATAACCCATCCCCATAGACTAAGTACGTACTTCTACGTGCGAGGACCGATTTCAACAAATGACTTGATATGCGAGGACTATAAGGTTTCTTTGTATTTCCTTTCTCCTCTTGTCCTCGGAGATATACAGAACCTGTACATGTACAATACATGGATACATGTATGCATATGACTGAACGCTACATGTACTGTGTACAGTATGTACACATGTACTGTCATGTACAAATAACGCACCACATGTACATGTACATACATTGTGTAAGCTTTGAGGAATTCGCATCCAAAATGAAACAGACATTTCCCAAACTGCATTTGTTCATGTAGAACTTTTATCCACAAAAGGCCTTTTCACACTACGAAAAATCTCGGTGTTGTACACGGGTCCGACACGTGTAAAGTAAACAAGACTAACCGGAACAAACTTTTAAAGCAAATAGTTCTGAAAGTTTTCTAAATTGTTTTTGAGGAATTTTATCAAAACCTTTCAAATTTTTGGGACCTGCATACGGTTGCCAGTCTCCGTGACAATTCTTACGATGATACAAAACCTGATTCGCATAAACAAATCAAACGTTACAATGTACGTCAAAGAAAAATGACCATTTTCGTGAGGAAATTGCCTCGCGGCAGGCAGGCCGCGTAAACAACAATGCGCAGCACCGGCTGCCTTTGTATTCCACAAACAAAATAGCGCACTTTGTGATATTTAATATGCCGTGGAGCTGTTGCTTTTCATTAACCTTTAACAGTCCTGAATCCTCCAATTTCAATATGATTTTCCACACACCCTAGGGACTTGGGGTTAAAAGATGGCTTCATCAGAGAGTTGCGCTATCAGTTTCTTTGATGGACTGCATGCTTTTGAAACTGTTTGAATTGCAGTATAGGGGATTTTCGGATTTGATCCGTGTAGAACGGCCGGCTGTGTGTGTCGTGTGAAACGATCGCACAATACACAGGTCGAAACATTACACGTGTAGCAAAAATTCTGGTGTTGCGTTGAGTAGTGTGAAAACAGAGCGGAATTGAACCGTGTTGAAATTTGAAGAAGTCCACACCCCGTGTAGATTTTGACACGGTCGGACATGTATACATGTACATAGTGTGAAAAGGCCTTAACCCTAACCCTAACCCTCCAGGGTACATGTATTTTGGCTAGAAACCCTGCCAGACGCATCAGATTGCATACTTTGTCACATTGACTTGTGTGCAGAGTGCAGCAAGGTCAAGCTGTCACCACAGATGCACTGTGCTGCGTCTGGCAGAGTTAGGGTTAAGACTGCATTTTTCCTTGGCCGGGTGCTGTCCATTTTTTCAGTTAACCCTCTGAAGCCAGATGACGCCTATACACGCCATTCTCTGCATTTTCAATCCATTGTTGGATTATTGTGTATGTTAGGCTTGGCTGCACAGGCCTCTTGTGTATGTTTCGCTTGGCTGCACAGGCCGCCCCAGCACCATGGCGCCTCATTATAAATAACCAACTTCAAGAGGTTAACCTTGACCTTTTGGGGAGTCTATTTTTACATACTACAGCTTTTCGCGATAATTTCATGAGAGTATAAGTGAAATTAGTAGGTTTCTATTAAAATATCAAGGCATGATCCTAGAAATTAGTAGGGTGTAAAAAAGGGAATACGGTGTAGAATTTGGTTTATAAACAAACAAAAAATGCCGGATAAAATGAATATTTACATGAGCATGTACATGTACATTGTACATGTACATATGTACGTCTTATATGTTCACATCCTAGACACCATTTATTTAAGGCCAAAAGAATTAAAAATAGTTGTTGCCTTCCGCGACCGATCCTTAACCCTAACAGTCCTGAATCCTACAATTTCAATACGATTTTCTATGCCACAATTTTTTTTTTTATTTCCCGCACAAAATGAACAAGTTTTGTTAAAATAATCGTGCATTCCGCCCATCTCACTTTTAAATAAGCTTACTTTTTGCCTCCCAATTTTTTTCCATTTAAGGCCAACACAAGTTTTTTTTTTTTAATTGCCTAATCTTGATCAACCTTGACCATTGTTGAGATCAACAAAGTTCTATAAATGCCTGAAAATCAGTATAAACGCAAAGAACATGGATCGGATGCATTAGCAGGCTTAACTCTGTCCTTACAACTGTTTGATTAAGGTTTAAATCTGAACTGAAAATGGCTCTTGTGCTCTGCTTGTTCAGTGTTTATCAAATTTATCAAATTACAGCAATCAAATTGGTTTTTTTGGGCCATTTTCATTTGAGAAAGAACTAACTCAAGTTTGAAATGTTAGGCCAGCTAATTTTGTTGATTTGTATATTTCAGGTCAATCCAGGCAGTTAGCAGTTTGAAGCAGTGTAATTAATTTTCAATTACAGCAATCAAGAAGGTTTATTCATACGTGTACACAATGTATGTATGTAGATTGTAATTGACCTATCAGTCAAAGCTAGACTCCTTAGACGATCAGTGGGATTTTCTGCAGTATTTTTTGTTTTTCTCAGATATTGTTCATTCCGTTTCAAATTATAGTTGATGTGATTAGACATTGTTTTACAAGCTTCGTTCATGTCATTTTATCTTGGTGTGTCAATTACATGTATGTGTCAATTTGTTTTGCAGCATTACACAGTTTTTCTCCGAGGTAGGATTTCCGTATCAACAAGTACATGTAGTCATTGCCATTAAAAGTTCTCCGTTTTCCAGTTTACATAAAACATCAGTGTACATGTATCTGTACATTGAAGTGGTTTATTTTTTTTTTTTTTTTAGGTGGCTCATCTGTCCACAGCTTTGACCCTGCCGGTGATGACCGCCAGTCTGATGTCGCCATGTCAGTCCTCTCCTCCCGGGGTAGTTTGTCGGAATCCTACGACAATGTCTCCCATGAGTACTTACCACTAGCACCCTCACCGCTAGGATCATCCATCTCCTCCCAGTCGCCACAGGGCAGACCTAGAGGTGCCAGGCCCAGTTGGATAAAATTTGATGACCCCGGCGAGTTGTCAAGGAAACAGATGCAGTCCCCTCCCTTGCACATGCCATTGGAGTCCTCGAGCCCCTCAACAGTCCAAGACACAGCCTCCTCATCAGCTTCTACTGTTTCTAGTCCCGGTCATGCAGGAGGAGGTCAACAGAACCACATGTCCCGACAAGTGGCTTCCAGTATTAAGGGTCCTCATCAGCCTGGAGTTAAACTTATAACAGGATGGGTGTCATTTGAAGAGCCAGATAGTTCTACCCCAACATCACCAGTTAAGGCCCGTGTTAATGAGGAAGAGGCCTCTGAGAAAAGAATGCAACTACAGCAGTTGCAGCAGTCATTAGCACTCCAGCAGCAGCAACAAATACAAAGCAGACAGCAACAACAGCTACAACAACAGAAGTTTCCACACTCGCAACATTCACAGTCTCACGTGCCATCACCGACTGCACAGCAGCCTGTAGCCGTAGCTCCCCCAAATCTTCCAACTCAACCGCCTTCCTATCCTGCTGGTTATCAGCCATCCTTTACATCTCCCCCATCAACCAGTACTCCCCTCCCTGGGAACCCTTTCAGAGAGGAGATGCTTCTCCAGCAAAATCGGGCCGCGTCGCCATTTAATCCATTCCAAAGTGGCGTCATCCAAACTCCCAGTACCCCTGGAGGAACCGTAAGTGCCATGTGGGGCGAGTCGCCCATAACTCCTGGAACAGTTAATGCTATGTGGGAAAAATTTGAAGATGGCCAAGCAGGTGCTGTATCTGGGAGTGGGAGCCCAGGCAATCCATTTAAAATGTCTACCAGTGCTAACTTGTTCAATGCTCAGCCTCAGCAGGTAACACAGGCTACAACACCTGATAGAGCAGTTCCAAACCAACCTCTGATACTCAGTGCCACACCGGTTGCTGCCACACTGAAGGAACAAGCTCAGACTTTTCAACCCCAGGATGTAGCTGAGCCATGTACCTCATCCTCAACCCCTGCCAAAAGTACACCTGTATCCACACAGCCTTTCCAAAGATACACCAAAGCTTCCAAACAAGTGACAATTCGAGCTTCGGGTAAACGACCCAAGGTAACTCACAGCCAGCAAGGTGATGTGGTCGCAAATGACACGCCATTTGTAGATGAGTTCCCGAGAGAAAAGGCCGACTTGACCAAAGGCTGGCCCATGATGCTTCGCTGCCCGGACAAGAAAAAAGTGGCAGGTTCTCGCTTTTGGAAGCCTGTGCTAGTCAAACTTCTGGAAGGGAATGTAATTCAGCTGTTTGATGATGAGCACAGCTCAGAACCTTTCAGAGAGCTTCCTTTGCAGTGTAGTTATGAATTTGGGGACAGGAAACCACAAACTTATGACACACTGGGGAAGATACACACTGTCAAACTCCTCTATGTCTCATACAGCGAGAAGCGACGCTACAACACAAGAACTCCATACGAGAAGGTCATGAATGCAAATCCACTGCTTAAGCTAGGATCCACCAACTACAACACATTCCGAAGTTTCATATCTACCATCAACGAAAATCTTATGAGGTTGTCGTCCTTCCGAGACCGGGGGATTTCATACAAGCAAGATGCCATCGGTGTTGTGGTGGCAGACGATTACCGTTGCCGCATCGCCAGTAACGGGGAACTGGAGAAGCAGTCTGTCAGTGTTGATGTCACCATGCTTACATTTCTGTCAGATATGCCGGATTGTTCAATAGCCTTGAATGACGTGCAGGTCAAGGGTATTGAGGTAGTGTCAAGACGAGACATCATACCCAACAGGACCAACCAGTGGATCAAGCTGGAAAATATGGAACTTCACAAGTGTGCCAACAAGAACGTGTTTGTCGAGTCCCGTATGATCGAGTTCCAGCCCTTGGATGGATGTCGCTTTTGCCTCATGAAGTTCCAGACACGGCCCAGACATACTGAAGAGCTGCCCCTTCATGTGAAGGTGACCGTATCAGGAGAAGGAGCCTACCTGGAGTTGAGGGCAGACTTATTCCTTCCTGGTAAGTGATGTGTGGCATGTCTATTTAGTAACAATCCACCTGTGTTTTATCCTAAAGTTTTATCCTAAAGTGCATGTGCAGTCCATGCGAAGTATTTTGCATTTCTAATAACTATTTGGCTTATTAAAACAAATGTCCGATATTAAATATCGGACATTTCTTTTAACCCTAACCCTCCAGGGCATTTTGGTTAGAACCCTGCCAGACGCATCAGATTGCCTACTTTGTCACATTGACTTGTGTGCAGAGTCCAGAAAAGTGGAGCTGTCATCGCAGATGCACTGTGCCGCGTCTGTGCTGCGTCTGTCAGAGTTAGGATTAATAAGCCAAATAGTTAATAGAAATGCAAAATACTGAACAGATTGCAATTTTCTATTTCAAAGCTTTGATGCAGTGTTGTAACCAAGTCATTTTTTCTCAAGTCAAGTCAAGTTGAGTCAAGTCAAGTCAAGTCAAGTCCCAAGTCCCAAGTCAAGTCCCAAGTCCCAAGTCAAGTCCCAAGTCAAGTCCCAAGTCAAGTCCCAAGTCAAGTCCCAAGTCAAGTCCCAAGTCAAGTCAAGTCAACTAAGTCTCGAGTCAATTGAGCATTTCAATGACAAAATGACAATGCATAGGCTAGCACACAGGCACTGTACAAAATCAACCTGGTGTGCCATTTCAACAATTCTCCATGCAGCTCGGCCAGCGCTGCGGCCCTGCATACGTACTCGACACCAAGCTTACTATACATTGTATGTGCTAAGTAAGGCTTGTTTTTTAACTGATACCTGTATGTTTGTGTTTATTTTAACAGAAGTATTAAAGTCAGCAAGTCAAATTTATTCAAGTCAAGTCGAGTCACAAGTCATACATGTTCTTTCAAGTCAAGTCAAGTCCCAAGTAATTTTTTTCCCAAGTCAAGTCTCAAGTCAAACAAATTGCGACTCGAGTCCAATTCAAGTCAAGTCAACAAGACCGATATGATACATGACTGTTTTCAATGATGCACCTTATCTGTAGATCATTCTGATGCAAATCAAATTGGTACATGTAGGTGATTTTAACACTAAACACTTGTACATATGTACATCAATACCTTGTACCTGTAGACATTTGTGCATGGAAACCCTCCCAATTTTTTTTTTAACAATGTGCTTCTGTATCCCAATAAATGTGACAAGAAGGAAGCACCAGCCCATGTGGGAACAGTATTCCATAAGGGGACATGAGAGTATTTTTTATTAAAGTAAAGGATTTATTAAAGTAAAGGATAGCATCAGCAGGTAGATGCAATAGATGAGATACATGTACATGTACATGTACTTCTCCCAGCTAAGTTTAAGGGAGATGACAAGACCAAGAAGTCTGATGTTATTCAGAGATGTATTCGAGTCCATCGCAAGTCCCTGCAAGTCCCTGCAAGTCCATCACAAGCCTTCCAGTCCTAATCCCAATCACAAGCTATTCAAATGAGCTTTGACAAAGGCATTCGGATCCTTTGTCATTGCTCATCCAGTTACATGTACTTGTGACTGGCTTTATGAAAGGACTTCTGACTGGACTTGCGAAAGGACTTGTGAAAGGACTTGCAGAAGGACTTGCAGGGACTCGACTACAACTCTGATGTTATTATACCCCAGGCAAAGTATGTGGACCCACATGAACAGAAAAAAGAATCTTTGTCTTCTATTCTCAATGTAGCATGTTAAGAAATGCTTCAGAATGATGCATCTGATCAGAAGCTGGTTTTGGAAGACTTAACCCTAACCCTCCAGGGTATTTTGACTACAAACCCTGCCAGACGCATCAGATTGCATACTTTGTCACATTGACTTGAGTGCAGCAAAGTGAAGCTGTCAAGCACAGATGTACTGCATGTGCTGCGTCTGGCAGGGTTAGGGTTAAAGTGACTTCTTGATGATCAAGTCGAATCGCGTCATCCAATAGCACTAGGATGGAGGTTTGTCTTCAGGAGGGCATATTGCTTGAAAGTTTTTTCTCAGATCTCCACGTGCTCACAATACATGTACTTGATGTGTTCCTGCAAACCTCAGCTTATACCCACTAGCACAAAAGACCCAATTTGTTCTTGCAGCTCATCCGGGGAGGAGGGACCCAGCGCAGTTCACCTGTGACAACATCATGGTGCGCATTCCCATCCCAGACACCTGGATCAAGTACTTCCGCAGGGAGAGACGTCTTGGCTACCACTCGGTCAAATCAACTCAGGGGAAGCCAGACCACATCAAGCAGGGTGAGTACATTGAAAACATGTAAATTAGTCAGAAGCTGTGGTCAGATTTTTCAATATGAAATATTTTTAAAATGTTATAAATTGAAATGGCTCTTTTTCATTGACAAGACTACATTATTTTAGTTTCCCAGCTCAACCCAGTTAGAAAAAATAATTTCACAAAATAATTTCACATTGCCTATGCGGTGTTGCCTGCAAGTACTGTATTTATGCCAAATCTTGTTGGACTTTGACATGAACTAATTGCACGCTGTTTAGTATTCCTAATCCTGATTACTTATAATAATACCGTGCTAGAATCCCCAAGAGAAAGATGCACATGGGTGCAATAAAACGGCAATGCTTGCAGTGAGTTTCATACATGTACAGCATCGTTTTTGTTTTCTGGACTCTTCGGTCTACAATACACTGGTATTGTAGACTGAGTCCGTATGTGTGGCATCCCGAAGAAAATTGGACATACATTTAAGTCGCATGACCTATTTTTGTGTAAATTGCAATTTATATAAAAATTGTTTAAAAAAATCACGATTCCTGTTTTTGTCAAAATACTGTAGTAAAGGTAGTGTACACGATTGGTAATCCTCCAATATTTTTTTTACTGAATTATTATGAAATAACTTACTAGACTGTAAGTTAATAGTACATGTACATAGTCTCAATTATCCTGTGAAATGATGGCACCAGGTGTGCTGTCGTTGTCAAGAAAAGTGGAAATTTATATCGTTTTCCAACGATTTCCAGTTGGAAAACTGCCCTGTAGCCTTTAGTCAAGGCGCGCGTGGCTACTCGGATGAGTGGCGCGCCCCGGACATGCTGGCATTCAGGGCGCGTCACGCGTCCAGGTAGCCACGCACGCCTTGGCTATCATCCGCCCGACAGTTGAAAACGAGCGCCGTTTTTCTCTCGTTTTTTCCGCCATCAGTGGAACGATATTTTCTATAAAATACTTACCCCCAAATCAGTCCTGAATCCTCCAGTTTCAATACGATTTTTCACACCACCTAGGGAGTTAGGGTTATTATTAAAGCATATTTAAACGTAGTGTACACGATTGGTAATCCTCCAATGTTTTTGTATGAATTTTTACGAAATACCTTACTAGACTGTAATTAATAGTAGTCTCAATCATCCTGTGAAATGATGGCACCAGGTGTGCTGTCGTTGTCAAGAAAAGTAGAAATTTATATCGTTTTCCAACGATTTCCAGCCGGAAATCGTTAGAAAACTGCCCTGTAGCATTTAGTCAAGGTGCGCGTGGCTACCTGGATGAGTGGCGCGCCCCGGACATGTTGGCATCCGGGTCGCGTCACGCGTCCAGGTACAATGTAACCACGTGCACCTTGACTAAAGGCTATCATCTGCCCGACGGTTGAAAATAAGCGCCGTTTTTCTCGCATATATTTCGCCATCCAACAATACAAACCTTTGAACAGGTCAGTGGAACGATATTTCCTATAAAATACTAAGCCCCAAATCCGCCCATTTCTGAAAATTGCAACAACGACCAATCATGTACATGTATGTACATGTACACTACATGTACCTTTAATTCACAATACATGGTTTGCTTTTGTGTTGAGACCATTAAATGTTTACAATTTGACATTTTAATCTGGCGTACTTCCGAAAAAAGTGTGTCAACTAGGTATTATTTTCCATTCTCAATGCTGAATTTACGGCTCTATTCGAAAACCAAAATATCGTATAACAGTAATTCATTCACCATCACAAAGCTTACATGTACATTATATATTTTACTATGGAATGAAAATCTCAATTTTCAAAATGTCCAATTTATGTTTGATTTTGCTTGCTGGTGCCACTGTACATGTGTATGTGGGCTTAAATAGGGATGGAGGATGCAGTTCAGATCTGTACGTTTTCTTTAGATTAGGTTTCATAGGTTTTCCTTCCACATGTAAAAAGGCCATTCCTTCCTAATCTTCTCTCACTGTTCTATGACGCCCAGTGTATTTATAGGGAAAATATTTCATTTGGATAGTGCCTGGCACATTGCCAGAAACTAAATAATTTTATGATAATTGGATTCAAGATAATTAAAGTGAACCATTTAGGTATTAATAGCGAATATGCAATACATGTACCTGTACTTGATTGCGCATCCAACCTCATACACATTGTATGAGGTTGGATGCGCAATCTAAATTTATATGCAATATTGGGTTTTGCCCTTCACCGACGTATTTTATAAACACTGTACATGTATACTCAGTTTTGTCCCGAGAGATTATTTGGAAAAAATCACTCGGGTGGGATGTTGGTTATAAATTAAGGGCAAATCCCAATATTGAATTTACTTCACCCGGACGCAAATTCCATCATTGAAAGTTGAAATGCCCGGAGATTTATCCACAAAATACTCGACCCAGTCAATCAAGCATGGTATTTAATTAAACGTGTTGCCCCCAGCCACTAGATACAACTCACATTTTCTGAGCATACATTTCTACAATTTGATAGAAATCTTTTGTGTAGTCTTTTAATTCAATTTTAGACAGTGAGATAATAATAGCTGGGATTTTTGTAATTTGAGGACTGTGTTGCTGCGTTTTGACAGCAAAGAATCAAAAGGCATGTAGATATTACATTGCAGTATATTATGGCATTAGTGGGGCCCAAAAAATACTTATGTTTTTGATTACATGTACAAGGCCTTCCCAAATACATGTAGGGTCGGTAGGGGGAATTTTTAAAATATTTGTTTCAATTTTTTTGTTGAATTTTTTTTGAGATTCCTGTTACATGGCCCTTCAAAATAGGGTCGGTAGGTAGGCAAAATTATTAGTTCACTAATAAGAATAAGATTACAAGTACGACTCGAGGAATCGAGCTTTTAAATGTTGAACAAAGACAGACAGAGACAGACAGAGACAGACAGACAGAAATTCTTACATGTTCTTAAGTAATTTCTTAATTAATGCGGACGGGTGGCTGATTGCAGAACGGTGCATATTTAGTTTGCTGAGCTACATCACTAAATGAAGATTAAAGACAATGTAGTAAATATTAATAACAACATTTGGGTTGAAGTCTTCTCTGTTTGATGTAGGTGTTTAAACGTAGAGGGCAGGATAATGGAATCTACAGTAAAGTGTTCTTTGATTTTGTTTCAAATGGTAGTTGCATTTTAATACTCAATGAAAACTTGCTGCCAATAGAGAATGATAAATTGCTCAAATGTTGCAAAATATGAATAACCATTGTAACATTTCATTGAGTGGAGGCAACTTTGCACATGCAATGTGTTGTTTAAAAATTAACCTGAGTTTCTGCTGAATTTTGCACATACATGTACATATATGCACAAAAGACCAACCTGTTCTCATTTTATTTATTTTTTCCCCAAAATGTTTTTTTTTCTCCAATTCTTAGGTAGTCTGAATCCAAGATTGCTTGAGACAAGTCTCGGTTCGGCCAAGTATGAGCATGCCTACAAGTCTATTGTATGGAGGATTGAGAAACTGCCAGAAAGATCTTCCAGTAAGTACAAATGAAAATTTAAACGTAGTGTACATGTACATGATTGGTAATCCACAACATTTTTGATTACTGAATTATTACGAAATACCTTACTAGACTGTAAGTTAATAGCAGTCTCAGTCATCCTGTGAAATAATTGCACCTGGTGTGCTGTCGTTTTCAAGAAGTTGAAATTTATATCATTTTCCAACAATTGTTCCGCGTAACGATTGTTCCGCGTATCAATCGTTAAAAAAAATAACAGATTTTTAAAATACTGCCCTCTATTGACCAAATGTAGTTAGTCTGCATTGTGTCTAAAATAATCCAAAAACGGGCGCAATTATACTACACAAATTGGGCTTATTTTACAAGAGGGCGCTATAACAAATCCAGTTAACTGCCGCCCGACGGTTGAAAACGAACGCTGTTTTTCTCTTGTTTTTCCACCATCCAAGAATGCAAATCTTTGAACAGGTCAGTGAAATGATACATGTAATTCCTATAAAATACTAGCCCCCAAATCCGCCCATTTCTGAAAATTGCAACAATGTACACTACCTATAAAATCCTTCTGAAGAGGGGGGGGGGGGAATCGAAAAATCAACAATGCTGCGCAAAGATCGATTAAAGCGGGCAGCCCCAAAGCCAATTGGAGAAATCAGCCAGCAAATGCAAGAAAATTGATTTCTTTTTTGGGTACGTATATGTACACTGCTGGGCATAAGAAAAAATACGAACATTTCAATATTCACATTTAGTCTCCGTGCCAGGGATGAGATTCTTCCAACTTTTGGCGGAATTCCGACTTTGGGACTTTGAAAATCCGACTTTGAATTTCAGTTACAACATTTTAGAATCTCCGACCTTGACAAGTTGACTTTTGAAGTTCCGAATTTTTACTTTCCAACAATTTTAAAATGAAATAAAAAAGTTTTTGCTTACTATTTTGCCTCGTGTCACGCCTATATAAAATCTTAATAATGCCTCGCGAACGATAATGTCTATCCCCTGCACCAGGGCCAAGTTCGATCAGCGACTATTTACCACCGTTACTGGTCAAATTTGCCTGGTACCCAGGTTATATTTTGTGCATAGGTTACCAGGCAAAATCGACCAGTGGTTGACAAATGTTCGCTGATCGAACTTTGTGCAGGCTGCCATTGAGAGACAGAATAAAACAATGAATTCCATTAGCTGTTTTTCGCGCTGCACACATGCTCATACTTCCCATGACGGAAACAAATTCTGACTTTTTCATTTTTTCAGAATCTCATCCCTGCCGTGCCTTTTTTTTATTCTGCAGGTTTAATTTGGCCTTGTTGGTGCCCTACCTTCTGGCCTTGGTGCCCTCCATAATTCTGCTTCATCCAAGGCCAAAGTGGCCTTGCCCTAAAAATTACCAAATTCAAGGCCTGGTACATGTACTTCCAATACGGTGTGCCCAGAAGTATGTTTTCTCACCAGATCTGGTTGGATTTCGAGGTCAACTTGCACACTCTATTTTATTTGATCGTCAATCAAACCACAAGGGAAACTGGCAGCAGTGGGATTGGAACTTGCGACCTCTGGAATACCATACCGGTGCTCTACCAACTGAGCTCTCTTGCCCTACATGTATGTTGGCAGTCTCCCAAATTGTCAGTATCTTTGTTCGGGTGGGTGCTAATCAGAAGTCATAAACCCAGAATGCCGTACAGCCAGGGATCACGCCCCAACTTTAAGCTATAGATGTTAACAATTTGTATCCTCATTGAGTGATCCCCACAATGTCGCTTCCCAGGTTGTGTGGTAAAGTTGGGGAGTGATCCCTGGCTAGACAGCATTATAGGTTTATGACTTCTGACTAGTGCCCCTGACACAGTTCGGGAGACTGGCAACATCGAGCAATGTAGAGTGCCGGTACGGCATTCCGGAAGTCGCAGGTTCAAATCCCGCTCCTGCCACTTTTTCCTTGTTCACTTTGAAAATTCTGTTTATTTGGAATGATTGTTGTTCCCCCTGCTAGCTGGCTCCGCCTCCCACATCCTGATGTGCCGTATCCACTTGGGCTCCCACCGGGAGGTTCCCCGCACCCCGCAGGGCGACGTGGAAGTGGAGTTCACCATGCCGCAGACTACGGCTTCCCGCACCACTGTCCGCTCCCTTGCCGTAGCCTCCGACAAACCTTCGGAGAAGCGCATCCGATACATGGCCCACTACGAGTACTTTGTGGAGATGGAGAATAAAGTCGTACTTCAAATGCTGGATGGGGACGAAGGCCCTTCACTTTGCTCCCAGCAGTTAATGTAGAGATGATTATTTTCTCACTGAACCATAAAAAAACCATTGAATTATAAAGTGTAGCTGCAAAAAGGATTGTTCACACTTGTTCATATGCATGTGCACATTATTGTCATACTGTCCCATTCTTTATCACCTGTTTATTGCAAACGATGAAGTTGTTTTAGTTTGTTATTGTCAAATCTATGATTTTTATGCTAACATAAAACTAATCCACAGTCCACACTAATTTGCATTGCATTGATGTTCAGGGAAAATGTATCCTCACCGGTTTGTGCACAAAAGACACTTGAAATCTTGGTTTTTCCTGTGGTAACCATCAGATAAACCTTATTAAATCAAACTTCTATCTGCCATGCTTTTTTCTTCTCACTCTACATACATGTATGAGTGCTGTTTTGTCAGTGAGAACTGCTTCGCAACTTAACCGTGCCCTCATACACATCAGCAAATACAATTAAACAAGTAGCAAAATCTGAACACATTATTTTATGTTCAATTAATAAATAGACAAAAAAGCTTGCCATTTTTATCTTACTGCCACTAATAGCAGATATGCGTGCATGTTCCAAAAAAATGCTTACATGTAGATGTAATACTCATTGTTGGCACAATTTAACAAAATTGCTTCCTTGAAACAAAATCTGCCTTTGGTGACAAACCACATCATGTATAGTGTGTGAAAGAGATTCAGCACATGTTATCTATTCATAACATAAGTTAATTGCTTGTAATAGTTTTGCTTTGATAAGTTATGTGGTTGATTGATGGGAAAGTTCCTTGACTATGAGTTCGGTTCACGTGATCTAAATGTATGTGACACTTGTTTTGACAATGTTTTCGTGGTTGAGACAGTATTCATTTGTTCAAATATAACAAGAAATTGAGAAGTTTTAAATGGGAAATCACAGGCTTTATGAACAGAAAAATATTTTTCTGTAAAAATCACCATGTATGTGCACCTGACAGATATGCACCTACATTGTATTGTAATTACCAGAAAATGTTTTTCTCTCTGTTACTTTTCCTTAGTCCAACGGTTGCTTCTGCCAGCTAAAACTGACCAGAAAAACTGACCAGAAAAACTGACCAGATCAATTTCACCAGCATGATTTAGTCTAGATTGCAAATGGTGGGAGTTGGTAAAGTGACATAATAAAACCTTTGCATGTGACCACAGTATAAAGGTCACTCTGCACAGGTACGCCATGTGATTGATTGCATCAGAATGGTCAGTTTGTCATTCCATCATTGATTCTGCTCATATCCGTGGTCGTTTTTTTGTGTGATTATCATGGCAGAATTAATAGCATTGGAAATTCTTGTTAGTTTAGTACTAATATTTACCGATACTAAATCTTGTATAGAATCTCATAACCCTGATGTTTTACCCGACCCCCCTGCCAACAAATGTCGGGCATTGCTACATTTCAATCTTTAAATCTTATCTTCAGTAAACATCTTTGTTGGAATAATGTGTCTACTTAATATTTCTGCTAAGGCTTTTGGACTTCAGAAAAGACACAGTGTAAAACAGATTCCTCTCCAGAGAATGAAGGGTTAGGTATTTTCACATCTGTACAGTATACAAAATGTATTTGCTTCATCATTGCAATTTTTCTCGCCAATTTTTGTTTAATATTCAGTATTTTTTTCACTCCATGGATCCACTGCCTGTCATCATACAAGCAGGCATGTTGCTTACCACTTTAGGATTTTAGCCCAAAACAGTGTTCTAGCTAGACATTAAATAGCGCTTGCATCCACTACGCTTTCGGGAATTAGCACTTTGCTTGAATCCTGCCCAACAATACCACTACGCTATAAATTTAAGAGCAAGAGTATACAATGTAATTCTAAACAATTTCAAATGAACTAAATTTGGCCTATATAATCTTAAAAACTTTTGCTCAAAAGAGTCAAGGGAAAGGGGCTATGAATCCAAAATGTTTGGGCCCCTTAAGTGGGCCCCGGACCCCGCGCCATAAGGGCTTCGTGCTCTGCGCTTGCATTGTCCATTCTTGAGCAAAATGCCCCTATGCTTTCATTTCACCCTGGCTAGAACACTAGCCCATAATATTCATTGGTTTGTTGTATACAAACCAATGACAGGGGCCAAGGTCATTGAGCTACTAAGCAGATACATTTATCTGCTGAATTAGCTGAAAGCCATAATATACATGGGAGTCTGTGGAAAGTATGTGAAGCATCATGCCTGCATACATGTACTTCATTCATTTGCACTGCATTTCCTGCTCTAACCCAGGCATTCAAGTATTCCTACTTTTCCTGCTCTTTCCTGGTTTTTTTTTCCATGCTCCTACTATTCCCACTTCTTTTCGTAAAATTCCTATTTTTTCCTATTTTGTCCTACTTTTTCCTACTCTTTTGTCCAACAACCCCCCAAAATGAAATCTCTAGGTTTTATATTTTCATAACAGTGTTACACACTGTCATATGAAAATCACATAGTGAAGGGCTTGGGTGCAGGAGTACTGCAACTTGACTTGCAAGAGTTTAGTTGACGATAGAGCACAAGTGTTGTGAGTACAGAACATACCAAATGAGGCCTAATTGTGATGTTGTGGACATTGGTGAGTATCAATTAGAAGGATGTGTACTTCTGAAAGCCCACACAGGTCCTACTTTTACCCTGATTTTGTCCTCCAAAGGTCCTACTTTTGTCCCTTTTTTAAACATTTTGATCCTACTATTCTATATTTTCACTTGGGTCTGCTTGGAAGCCTGCCAGTGTCACATTATACTTATTAATTAATAAGAGGTCTGCCTGTGAGTGGTTCTCAAATAATGAAATTGGACCCTGCTTCAACCACATTTTTTCATTGTAGTCATCGGTTATCAGTCTTCAGTACCAAAGTGTAGCGTGTATTTCTGGTTCACACGCACAATATACCGTGTCTTGCAAGAGTTCGAACCCCGCCTGGGGATTATGGTGCTTGTGTGCTTGGGCAAGACACTTTACCACAATTGCTTCCCTCCACCCAGGAGTATAAATGGGTACCTGTGAGGGTAGAGAACGGATTGCGCTGATCTCGAACTGCTGCATGGAACTGTTCTCAAGGCCTGATGTCCAGGGGTAATAAATTGGAGCACTTTTGATACATTTGTATACTATAAAGCACTATATAACCACCACATTATTATTATTTTTATTATTATCATTATTATTATTATTAATGTGTGTAAAGACATTAGCGCCTGAACCAGTGCGTGAATCAGAATAATGGCAAATAACGCCACACTTTGGTTCTCCATTCCTGATGGTAAATTACACTGATAATTTGGTGGTTGCCAGTCTTGAAAGAAAATTCTCCTAGCTTCTGCCACATGTTGTTGAAAATAATTCTAAATAGTCAGTATAGTAAAAATAAGAAACGGATACAAGCACGCATGCATAATTATACTTGTCTCTTTTTATTTTCTGAACTTTTAAAGTGGGAAGTACTGTTTCAATAGCAGTAGTTACTAATTACTGTTTTTACTTATTGTTTATATATGTATACGTAACTTTTTTATGAAATTGGTTGCAGTCATATTTTTATGTGGTCGAACAGAATGAAAATCAAGTGAATTAAAACAAAATTCTATGCCTGTTATTGTGCCTGTCAACAATCATTAGTTGATGCAATTTTACTATTTTGGAAAAGGGTGCATTTTAAATTCGAATTGCACTGCAGAGCTGCCAAGATATTTTTACACTAGAATCTTTGTACACATCAAAATGACTATTTTGCACTTTAATTCTTCTGTAAAAGCAGAAGGTTTTGTAAGGATTTAACTGCAAGGACTTGTACATTTTGGGATTGTGACTCGTTTACTTACAGATGTACTGTCGGTGCTTTTCAAAAAAAATTGGATGTTACTTTTCTTCTGAATATTTTCTAAAAGTTTTAACATTGATTAAAACCTCCGTTTTCTATTTAGGTGTCATGCCAAAAAGTGTCCCCTGCGAAACAGTGTCTGCTTATTAGCATATTGGCATCTGATTGGTCCTGCGCCTGTGACATCACATTGTGTCCGCGTTAAGCGCGCATCCTATTACGTGGCGGCTTGCTGTTGAGCTCGGGCTGTCAAGACGTCATGCATTTTTCATCTTAATTTTCATTTTACAATTTCTTTGACTGACGCTTTCCCTTTTCCCTGTAATTACTAAGAATTGTGGATTTGTTGAAATAGTTTTAGTGATAGTTCAACTTAGATTTGTTCAAAATCTGTGTGTGTTTTTCGAAAAAAATACTGACAGTTCACCTGTTGTCGAAACACATGTGTATGTATGACTACAGCTGCAATACGTTGATAAACAGGCGCAGGACCAATCAGATGCCAATATGCTAATAAGCAGACACTATTTCGCAGGGGACACTTTTTGGCACGACACCGGGCATCTGCAAACCTAAAAAAAAAAGGGCTTTTATTCTTTGTTGCCTTTGAGCCTCTGATGCAAGCAAAGATACACCCGAATTATTGTAGTCCTAAAACAAGAATCAACATTTGTGAAGTAATTAAATGTGGGTGTTTTTTCTCTTTCATTTTATGTCTAATTCAAATTTGATATTAAGGCGAAGTAAAAAATAACATGTTTAGCATCCCTGCCGACTTCCTTTTTAGGGGCCGCCTGGATTTGTTTCTATTTTTACCAGTGCGAAAATGAGGTGAAAAATTCCCAAAATGTCAACCGACCCATCAGAAAATAAAATACAAGCTAACTAAAACTATTAAAACCACTGTAAACATGTTCAATTCTCTTGTCCACCATGTCTTCCTTTTTTGTATCTTTGAACAGTTGAAAATCCTACGGTTGTCGGAAATTTGAAAAAGAATGGCGGCCATCTTGAAAATAGATATAAAGCCCCTCCTTCCTTTTAAAAAAAATCTGGATGCTAAACATGTTTTTTACTTGGCCTAACTTCTGTATTGCCAGAAAATAGTTATTTAAGAAAAAGAAATTATATTTCGGGGTGAAACTCGACTAGAGCACGGACCGTAAATCTTGACCTCATCCATGTATTTGGAGTCCTGAGCCCACTGTACTCCTGTAATCTGTGTAAAGTACCATGACTGTTAGAATGAAATGTCTACACAAACCGTTAATTTCAAAGTTACAATATTTCACCCCTATTTATCAACTAATTGTCAAGGTGTTATTATCATGCATTGCATTTATTAAAAACAAAATGATGAAAACTGTTTACCATGTTTATCATGGCTTAATATGATAGACACAATGTAAGCTTCCCCTTGCCAGAACAGTACAGCAGTCTTGAATTCTAATGAGGTGTATATGAATTTTTGTTTGAAGAAAAAATACAAAAAAAATCAAAAACATATGACAGTAAACTGAATTTTAACAAGCCATGCACTGTAGATATTCTGCAAATGGAACCTAATTGGCATATCATAAAGTACTACCATGGAGGAAGAAAACACACCAGCCTGTACAGACTGCACGGTAATTATTGCATATTTTTATGGAAAATCTCAGTACAAAATGTGCACATCACCTGCAGCCATTTTTAGTCTACCTCCATGGTCTAAGCTTATTCAGTGTTTTAAACCAACAAAACAGATGAAGATTTTCTGTGTAATTTTGTGTTATGAATATGATCCTGTCCCAGATTCATGGAGGTAGGACCTCCATGTTTCAAGCTATGTGCTAAGCATCAATCAGCTGGAAACCACGAACAAACGCACATGACATGGCTGGTAGGCCTAAGGGCCTGTTTGTTTCACACGAATCCGGATCTCGATCAGTGATCCGTGCGTTGGTTCACACACCAGATTCCGCATGGTGGATGGAGCGAACCAGCGGCTGGATCACTGATCGCGATCCGGATTCGTGTGAAACAAACGGGCCCTTATTGGTCCCATGCTCGGCAAATTTGTATTCTTAATTAACAGGTTCATGAAACTGGCTCCTATGAGACTTGTTACTCTTTAATGGTAATTGACATTTTCCCCCTTTAATATCTGTTAATATTTTCATCACACGGTTGCTTGGTTTTGAGGATAAAATCAGTTAGATAAATAAACATGTTTTTTTCTTTTGTTTTCATTACTTTATTTTTCGTGGCCTCTTCCTGCTTTTCAAGTATTTTTTTGAAGAGAGGGAACAAAGTTCTCTAATTAGGAAAATGATGTATGATCGAGGAAAGCCTTTGTAGATTCACTTGTAGTTGTCATGTCAATTATGCACCAATCAAAATTGGACAGTATTTTTTGTTATCAGGTTTATATTTTGTGTCTTTGCCATCATACACCACGTTTCTGTGTTGAGATGAACGTTTAACGTAGCATAAGGCTTTCCTTGGTCAAACTTCCTGTGGATAGGTTTGTGAGATATCCATGGTTTTGGTGTAAATATCTCATAAAAGAAAATCTAATTTCAGTTAATCCAAAGTACTGATTTATAATATTTTGTGTACATTTTAATTTTTCTAATTACCATAGACAACGGACAGCTGAAAAACAACTCCATGAAACAGTTTTGTGTATTATCCATCAGCTTGTTTCAGCTAAATGTGTAACAGTAAATGCGATTAAATACATGTAATTGAATATTTAATTTCATCAACTCCATTGTACTCGAGGGAATTTGTCTAGGATAAGCGTTTCTAATTGTATCCTATGTTAGTGTTTAAAGCAGTATGTCCGTGCACTGACTGAAAAAAAATCAGTTTAATGGATTCCCCCTGCCAATAAATTATAGAAGAAAATAGTATTTTGAGCGGAAAAAAAGGAACTTACTACACTGTGAACACTATTTATTGTTTTATGTGCTACGCGCGAAGATTAATTTTGGAGGGCGTCCCGCAACTGCAACTGGCCATTTTCTGTAACTTTTTGTGTGAAATCTGTCAGTCGATTTGTGTGTGTGTAATGTCTCATCGGAAAGCTCAACTTATCTAACGGTAACAAATTAACAATTTAATTTAAAAAAAACATTCTTGGGGGTGATACACACCAAAGCACGGAATATCAGCTTTAAATCACTCAGTATTATGTCAAAAATAAACTCGCATAAAAATGCATATGGTTTGGGGGAATAGTTTCATTTGTTCTAATAAAATGAGTTCACTGGTGTACTAGTATTCATCTCACACAACTATATTGAAGAATATTTTGAAACAAAGCTGCACATTTGAAACATTCTTTTTTTTTTTTTTAAGTGTACCGGGAAAGCCGTTTATTTTAAATCTTTTAATAGTTGAAATCATCTTACCAATTATTTTTAAGTTCGAAAGCCAACAAAATTATTTCCAAGATTGTGTTATTGCCATTGTTCATTTATTTATAGCTTGTCCATCACTGCTCCAAAGGCTGAATTGTATTTTTACAGACTAATATTATTGACCGAAATGTATTCATTAGTTCAAATTACGTTAAATAAATGTAGTTTGTCACCAATCTCACGTTCTAACTCAGATGATATCCCGAGTGCAGTTCGTTGACATGCCCCCATGACTCCGGTTTAATGTGGATGCTCAGTCTCAAAATGTCCACCAGGCATGGGTAAGGGTATGGTCCGGATGAGCCCGGGCACACCTAGTTCTCGAAACGACAAATGTCCCAGTTTAATGTGGAAGAAGGGCTGTTATGGTTGGGAAGATCATTGATATAGAATATAATAATCTATGACAATTCCTTGAAAATACGCCATTTTTCTGAAAATAATTGACGAGAATTAGAAACGTTTGAAATTATTTTCGTTAATGATTTTCGGACAAACGGCGAATTTCTAAGGGATGGTCGACTGTCTTACTCTCCGTTTTAATGATCTTTCCAACCACAGCCATTTTAGGAGGATTTTTTTTCCCTTTCCGCCTCCAAGGCAGTGTGTTCCTTTAATGTTTTGGAGATAGGTTCTTTGATGCCAAGATGAAGTCATGCACTGTTCAGTATAGTAATACATGTACAAGACGGTAGTGAATAAACTTCAATAAAGCGATTCGGTCAACTCGCTATGGAAATTGCGTGATCATTGCACGGTTGTCACATTGACAATCTTTTACACGCACTTGTCAAATTTTTGATGTCAGATTTGTGACCTATGAAATTTGTGACCTACGATTCTTGAATAAAAATGACTGTAAACGCCATCTACATCAGTGAGTCATGTTCGTCCATGCGTGTGAGTTTTTTCGTTTTTTTTTGATATAGGCCCTATTGTTCAAATAATGCCGGCACACTCTGAAACACAACACTGGAACCTCGTAAAAGGCTGGTTCATACTTCACGCGAATGTGATCATAATGCGAAGCGAATTTTGCGTCATGAAACATTCGCGGCGAAGCTTCGCACAGAAGTTGAAATGTGTTCAACTTTTGCGAATTCGCAGCGCGAATATTTGGCGTTGACGTCATAAATTCGCTTTGCATTCGCATGAAGTATAAATAAATTATTCTTAATATAGCGTTTTACATAAAAGTAGTAAGTTCAAAAGTAGTAGTTAAAAATAATGGCTTTTAAAAAGAAATGTCAGACTCTTAAGCTGTGATTTAAAAATTCCCACTAAGCTGAAAGTCGGTTCCATATAGTAGGTGCATAGATGGCAAAAGCAAAAGAAATGCGCTACGGTCTTTCAGTTCTGCTGATGGTATCCAGTCGCCTAAAAATATATGTTTTCGCGTAACATTTTGGGGGCACAATTTTAGAAACGAGTTCCATTTCCTTGATAAAATGGACCACTCATTTCCAAATTTAGAGGTCGGGATTTGATGAAAAGTAAATAAATAAATATGTGTAGTTACACTGTGTAAGTTAAAGGCGCACATGTGCGCTCGAAGGTAACCAGCTATAATAGCGCCCTCTATGACTCCATAGCCCATTATTACTATTTTTTAAAGCAACAACAAAAATCATCAAAAAAATTTAAGCAACAAACAAAACAAAAGGGCCTGCAAAGAGACGAAGATGTTGTACGGACCTTGAACATAGGAAACTTGATGTTCTACTTTTGTCGGTTTTGAATCGACAATGGAAATGCATTATGGAAATGCATTAGGTGACCATTGGCCTATTGTGTGTACACCCTGTATCAGGCTTGGTCCAGAGCTAGAGATGTAACTGACCAAGTTTGGCATCAAGACTATGGGTAGACTTGGTTCCAAGTCTATGATCGTGATTTTTGTCGGCCTGATAGCCAAAACAATCACAGAATAGTGCCGGAAATAGCGCCCTCTTGCGTCCACTTGTGAGTTAACCTTGGATCACCGATCGCGAGTTAGTGTGTGATAACCAATATGGGTAATGACGTTTAGCGTGGCTGATGCTGACAAAAAAAATAACCGCGATCTCGGACTTGAAATCAAGTCTAGACTATGGGAGAAAAAGCATTTTGTAATTTTGAAGAAAATGACCCCTACTGACCATTTATTGATTGATTGATTTATTTAAAACCATCTTTAATGAGGGTAACCCATCCAGCAGAAGCTGATCATTTGGGGCCCTCACATTAAATAGAAAAATACATCAAAACAAAGACAAAACTTCAACAATATACAGCGCAACTCGATTAATAAAAGCAAATTTCTTAAAGAATTAATTAAGAAATAATGTACATAAAATTGCACACAAAGGACATTAAAAATACGAGCGCCCCTCATCCTCCCCGGGAAAATACTAAAAATATATTTGTTCAAACTTTATTTTCCTTCAGCAATTGCCGAAAAGAAAAATAAGAGTTTGAGCGGATAGTACATGCATGGAGGAACCCCATTTAAAAAGACAGAAGCTCTGTAACTAAAACCATTCTTAAAAATTTCACAATTAGGTCTTGGGACAATAAAATGACGATGTGTGATGGCCCTAGTTGTTGGTCGATTGCCAGGTTGGATTCGGTTAAGTTTTTGGCATAAGTAGTCCGGCGCAACACCGATGCTAGCCCTAAAAGCCTGGCAGCCAAGTTGAAAATGAATACGCTGGGCAACTGTCATTGTATTAAGATCACCGAAAATTAAATTAGTGGGTGAAAGTGGTGGGAGCTTAAGAACAATACGAAGTGCTCTATTTTGAAGTTTTTGAATTTTAGAAACCAGAGTACATGTAGTTTTAGCACCCCACACACACCATGCAGCAGTAGTCAATGTGAGGTAAAATCAGGGCATTGTATAACAAAAAAGCTGTAGGCTTGACCATTGTTCAAATTATGTTTACACCCTATTTGAGGCTTGGTCCAGAGATGTAACGGGCCAAGTTTGACATTAATTGGATCAAGAGCGAATGAACCTGAATATTTACTAACAGAAATTACGGATTTTTAGTTGTACACTTTTGAGGCGTCAAGAAAAATCGCAAAGTAAAACCCAAATTTCTGCGAGCAGAAAATTTACATTTTTAAAAACAGGTGTTGCTACTTCTAAAATTTAAATCTCTGCTATAGCAGGAAATGGAAAACGGGGTTGTCCACTTTTGGAGCATCATGATTTTTGTCAGTAAGAATTTGAGATGTTTAGTTGTCCACTTTTGAGGCGCCGAGATAGTCGTCAAAGTAAAATCCAAATTTCTGCTAGCAGAAATTTAAGGTTTTAAAAACCGGTGTTGCCATTTCTACTAGCAGAAAATGGGAAACTACGGTTTTCCACTTTTGACGCCCCATAATATGCATGTCATATTTGAAAGTACAAAATGAAATTCGATCAGCAGCAGGCATCTAATCGTAGATCCTTGGGCTTTTGACGGTAGTTTTGGGTGGGACACGCCCTATATCCCATTTTTCGCAGGGAATTCTTTTACGATTTTACAAATTTCACGAACGATCATTATCCCGGGCACCAAGTTCGTCCCCCCAATAGTCATGGGGGCTGTTGGATGGACAGCGACCGGTGGAGGGGGGGGGGGGGGGGGGGGGGGGATTGACCTGCTTTTAAATATCATAAAAGGTAGGAGAGGGACGCCCCACAGCATGCGATATCGTCCTGAATATTTAAGGCCCTGTCCGAATTACTTGGCTACGGCTGCATGGATGTTACACACATGTCTATGGTAGCGGCTGCAGCCACTTCCCATAGACTCATGTGTAATTTCAAGCCGCAGCCAAGTAATTCGGAAAGCCTTTTAAAATTAACCCCGTTTCGATCATTCCGCCCCCTATTAGTACAGTTCTTGAAAAGTTGACCCAGTCATGCATTGTCCGGTGGGGGTGTTATGGGGGTGTCCGGTTTTGTTAGTTGCCAGTCCAATGAATGAATTAGTTTAGTCTTTTTCATGTTTTCAGTCAACTTGGAGGTTTTTCTGCACTTGAAAAGATCTTGTGTTCGTGCTTTTTGGGCGTGGTGCCCCGAAAAATACTTTTCCAAACTGTAATGGCTAATTTGTTAGCATTAAATCAATCAATCAATCAATCAATCAATCAATCAATCAATCAATCAATCAATCAATCAATCAATCAATCAATCAATCAATCAATCAATCAATCAATGACCTTTCTAAAGCGCCAAAATCATAAAAACTGACAGTATTATAATAAGTTATGAACTTTAAAATGAGACATTCCACCCCAAAATCGGCACGTGATAGTAAGTATAACCATGGAGGAATATCCTCCATGGTTTTTTTTTAAGGCTGGGACGCTTCTAATTCTTACAATGTAAATGTAAAGGGGAACGTCATCGCGCATATATAGCGCAAATTAGAATGCAGTCAGTGATTTTTCATCATGATTCAAAAATAAACTTTTAAGTTCTTTCATGATTCGTCCAGTGGGGACTCGGAGAATTCAATGAATTGAAAGACCGAACACGGCGCAGAAACTTAGGTCACAACAATCGGCAGGGGGCCAATTTCAGAGCTGCTTATAAAGCAGAACATTTGCTCAAGCACAAAAAAACTTGCTTAATAAAAGCAGGTTACCCAGCCAAAACTCCATGTGATATTGATTAGATGTTGTTTGCTTATATTAGCATGACAATGGCGATTTGGTTGGTAACAGACATGGAGGTAGGAAAAAAGCAAGGTTTTTGTGCTTATTTTTAAGCAGGGGTGCGTTTGCGGGCGGTCGTAAACAGTCATAATCAAAGTTGGTTCGGTTGTTTCTTGTCGGTGAATTTCTTTGCAAATTTAAATTGGCGAGAATTACGAATAATAACGAAATCCACAAAATGATTACCCAAAGCCGAATAACAAATTATTTTCGGTTCATGACCGCCAAAACGCACCCGTGATGACCCCCACTCTAGCTATGAACATTATTGGACCATGATGCACTGCGTTGCGCGCTCCCCACAAAAATCATGATGGCGGATCATGCGACAGGACGTGATGAAGGAATGGTTGATGAAGTACAGACAGAGGTGAATGAAGACACGGTGTTGTCCATGGTTGATGTGTTGCAAGAAAGCGAAGAGTTAGAAGAAGAAGCTACAGCTGTTCTGGGTGACAGCGATGATAAATTTTGCACTTATCCTCTGGTGGGTATACTATAACGTTAGGCCTAATTTATTTTTTATCATTTTATCACGAATTGGATGCAATACTGCAGGTTTCACAAACCTTACAAATACAAGTTACAGGATTTTGGGTCAACTCGTACCCGAGTCAACTCGTACCCGAGTCAACTCGTACCCGAGTCAACTCGTACCCGAGTCAACTCGTACCCGAGTCAACTCGTACCCGAGTCAACTCGTACCCGAGTCAACTCGTACCCGAGTCAACTCGTACCCGAGTCAACTCGGCGATTGTGTAGTGTAGGGCCCTGTTTATAAGGGAACAAAAATCCACTTTTAGGTTTGGAATAAGCCTTTTGCGCGTTGATTAGCATAGATCCTTGTACCCCGTCTTCGCTCAATCTAAGATGCACAGCGTGCGCCGGTCGTGCCAGACTGATCATTATTATGCATGTCAGTACCATTGTTGCTAGACCACGTGATTCGGGGCAAGCCGCAACGTGGCGACGCACGGCCAGTGGTGGTTTCCCTGTCTGGTATCTGGAACTACCGCTGGGTGAAACAGCGCACGATAGAGATTGTCACTAAGGGCTCGACCTTAGCACTAGCCCGGCGTACAATGTCTAGTAAAAACTGCTCCGGGCTAGTGAAAAGCACTCTTTAACTTGCCCGGCGGGCTAGTTAAAAAAGCATACCTACCTGCTTAAAATTGTCACTGTTACTTGATATGAATCAAACAAACGTTCTTGGTAAGTTTGAGTGAATCTTCTTGTTTCATTTAATGACCGAGTACAGCGCTACGGCGTCCCGCACAGTCGAGTCAATACTATGCCGAGCCGCCGCGCTAGCGCAGCGCGCGCTAGCGCTATGCATGCCGCTCGCTGTCTCACAGCAGCTAGCTTGTGTCCCGATGGCAACATGTGTACGTGCGTACACGTGTGTATGCCATTCATTGCGCGCGTGATGCCACAAGCGCACATGACTTGTACAAGGTTGGTAGTCTCATATCAAGTCCAGAGTGTGTTGTGCACTTTTTTTGCCAAATGCTGTACGCATGGGACTGGTTGGGTGTGGGAAGAAAAGTACAGTGAAAGTGCACACAAAAAAGACTATGGATCTTTTCTCAATGCTCGGCTTCGATACGGCTGACACTGAAACATTTCTATTTTGTACATCATCAGTGTTAAAAATGATTAAGGACCGTCACATTTTTGGCCCATGTAAATTTGAAGGAAAACGCCAACTAATATTGGCGGAATAATGTCATGAATGTCTATAAGACGCAGCGAACCGTACGCCGTACGCGGCGCTATACAATCTTTGGTACGTACTATACTGAAGCCAGCTTTGATTAATGGTCCCAACCGGGGAATTCCACGTGCATACTGAGCATGCGCATCGGCACTTGACCTCAGCGATCCATGAGCCATGCATGCAGTGAATGAAAGAAGGCATGAAAGGTACGGGGCGCGTGTGCGAAGATTTGTGCGTGTGGTCTGTACCGGGCCGGTGTACGTGGTTGGTGAGAAGTTTTATTCACTTGGGTCTTTACATTTTCCGTCATGTGGCGATATCTAAATGTATCCAATCCGTCCAAAAAAGGAAGCAAAAGAGAATACGATGCAAACTAGAGCAAAAATAAAAGACAACGTGTCTACAGACAAGACTGGGAGCGGGACTTTGGCTGGCTTAGCTACGATGGAAATACGATGTTTTGCCGTGTTTGCCGCGAAATGAAACTGACCATCGTTAATGGGATATTTACAATGTCCATTAAATGTGGGCTAGTAAAAATTTCTGCGGGCTAGTAAAAAACCCAGTTAACTTGCCCAGTGGACTAGTTAAAAAAAAAGCTTAAGATCGAGGCCTGCAGTATATGTTGTATGTTCTTCTCGAAACGCGGCCTATTTTTAGCAATTATAGTTTCTTTAATGGATAACAACTTCGAAGGTTGGAACGTGAAGAAACTGCAGAAATTTCTTCAAGAGAGAGGGGTTTCAATAACGGGTTACCTGAAGAAAGAACTGGTTGAACTGTGCAAGTGCTTGGCCAATCTGAAATTGACAACCGACCCGAATCTTTCAAGCCCCAACTTGAAGGAGACTCTTGACAAAAGATTGAAAGACGCTGGCTGCACATTTTCCGACCCATATAATCTTCCTGGATTCACGAAGGATTTCTCGAATATACCAGATTTCGGACTATACGATGTCTTCAATTATTTGATTTGTTTTCGAGCGGATTACGACCGGCGAAAACTTATTCGTAAATATACAAAAACAATTTCTGCAAGACCAGTCACTTACGTAAAAACCGATAATGAGACCTTGCTCAACAGAATCTTTCTTCCTCCAACCTTTCCCACAAATTAAAAAAGAATGGAAAGAGAGATTTTGTTGATGCATTTAACAACCCCCACCCTCCCTACCCCCTAAACGAACTTTGACTCACTGCGGCTATTTCCTGAGATGATCAAAAAAATAAGATAAACTGATCATTCCTTGAATTTTGCCTGCACACACCGGTTCTTTCCTTTTTGCTATTTTCAAAATGTAAAAAGCACTTCATCTTGTTAAGAACAAGAAGTTCAACCAAAATGAACTATCGGTTAACCAAGGCCCTGAAACAAAATGTTCCATCACATTGACTCAAAATCGTAACACATAGTCTGCATGTATGATTACGCCCCCTCCCAATAAAAACAAAAACAAAATTGTTCATCTCCACCGCGCTAGATGTCGAAGCTGGTATTGGGTCGGTGTAGTCATCTGTTGGCCCATTGCCACCGACGAAATGTTTGGAGCAAATGTAAGTATTGTAAGTTACATTCTCCGCCGAAAAGTCTTTTCTGGAGCAGTTTTTTATCCAACGGAGACACTTCTCACGGTTCGACTTCGGCTTCGGAAAGGGTAGCCACCAAACGCCATTCATGTGGGGACGGTCCGAAAAGCGCGAGTCGCTGTTGCATGTTCCGTAAGAACAGTGCTTCTTCGCAGGCATTCTCAAGCACTAAATCCCACAAACTTCGTATTTTATGTTAATGTCTAGATTCTAACAATAACCAGTACTAGAGTCTGACAAAATCTGCGTGGAAATTTATCGTTCTAAAGTGACAAGAAACATATGAATCGCGTACATGTACTTCGATCACGGCAAGTGGACACGTATGTGATATGCATTGACATTGTGTCTGCACGCGCGTATGCGAGAAAGCTTGCCCCGAATCACGTGTCGTGGCAACAATCACTACGCAGCGGGGTCAAAGTACGGGTCACTCGCAAAAGGCTTATTGCCTAGTCTGAGTAACTTGGACCCTTTTTATCGCCTTTTTTAACATTTGGACATGATCTGGCGATAGTAGGGTCCAAGGCAAGTGTGCGATAGAGAATGGCTTTTAATTCAATACGTCTAAAAAATTCAAAATTCAACCTTACAATGGCCACCAAATTACTAGATACGCCACCATCTGAACAAGTGGAGTTCCATGATCAGATGAATGTACCAATGAATGAAATTTTACCGTGTAATTCCCAGAGACCCCCGCAGAACATGTCTTTTCGCTTTCTTGGAGTTCAAATAGTGACTCCTCGACCTTGCATGACGTACGTCACCCTGATGCGCAGCGCCCGCATGCACCGCGCGACAACCTGTTTATGCCGGCGACTGTTTCGTGAAGAATTCCCTCCCCCATGACGCGCGTGCAACCTCGAATCAATATACTACATGTACCTACACACGAACACGTACCGCGACCGTTATACCACGCACGAAACAGTCGCCGGCATAAACAGGTTGTCGCTCGGTGCATGCGGGCGCTGCGCATCAGGGTGACGTCATGCAAGGATGTTAAGTAAACCTTGGTACATTCATCTGATCATGGAACTCCACTTGTTCAGATGGTGGCGTATCTAGTATTTTTGGTGGCCGTTGTAAGGTTGAATTTTGAATTTTTTAGACGTATTGAATTAAAAGCCATTCTCTATCGCACACTTGCCTTGGACCCTACTATCGCCAGATCATGTCCAAATGTTAAAAAAGGTGATAAAGGGTCCAAGTTACTCGGACTAGGAATTGCCAAACTAACGTTAGTAGGCATGTCACGGCCAGCGCGCGGCGAGTCTGTCAGTGACGTTCTGCTACACACGCAAAAGCCCATTCATAAAAATGGTCGCGCGATGAAAATTTTAATCAGCGCGACATCATAAAAAGCGCTTTCGTGATTTAACACTTTGATGTTAACGTCATTATTTTACTATGTATGAGGAGATAAATACATTTTCAAAGTGAACAAAGAAACTGGCACGAGCGGGATTCGAACCTGCGACCTCCGGGTTACCGTACCGGCGCTCTACCAACTGAGCTATCTTGCCCTATGTTGGCGGTCTCCCAAATTGTCAGCATCTTTGTTCGAGTGGGCGCTAGTCAGAAGTCATAAACCCAGAATGCCGTGTAGCCAGGGATCACACCCAATTTTACGATACAACCTGGGAAGCGACATTGTGGAGATCACTCAATGAGGATACGACTTTTTATTACCCTAACCCCCTAGGAATTTTTACTGGGAAGTGTCTTCAACCTGTCAAAATCCAACACTGTGCAGTATACCTATGGCACATTCTTTGGACTTAGACAAATTGGGGCACCATCATAGCTCCATGTACTGTAAAGTGATGGTGCCAAGGCACTACACTACTTTGAACCCATCAAAATTAGACAAAAACCTGCTGTTGGAGTTTTACAATGTACATGTATACTTACGATCTGGATAAAGTGAAATTTCCCGTTCAATTCCGAGGGGCGGTAGTGCATGTTGTCATTGTGATCACCCTCAAAGTCGCGCCGTGGCTGCGTTCTGAATGCGTACATGCCTTCATATTGTAAAGTTGCTTGCATTTGCGTCACGACTTAAACACACTCATGGACTAGTACTGAATTAGGTGTCATTTATTTTCCTTTATTGATTGCAGGGTTATAGAGGAAGACAGGCCCTGTATGCATGTGCAACATGCACTTCAGAATCCAATGAATCTGCGGGTGTTTGCCTGGCCTGCAGTTATGAATGCCATGAAGGACATCAGCTCTATGAACTCTACACCAAAAGGTACTGTTTGAAATCAGCAGAGTATGCAAATTGATCAGAGGAAATTTGGTGAGAATATGTACTTTTAGACACACCGATAGGAGCTACATTGTGTGCAGTCTTTTTATGAAATTATTTTTTTCTGACTGGGCTGAGCTGGGAAATTACAATAACATGGATCTTTGAATGAACAAGAGGCATTTTAACCCTAATGTCCTAGGCATTCACTTGAAGTACAGTACACTGTACTACAAAATACTACTCAATTCCCATAGGCCTGTGTAGTAAAAGTACTGCATACTACAGTTTACTCAAGTAGTATTTTGTAGTATTCAGTGAGGTTATGGTTAAATTAAAACATTTGGTAAATATTGCAAATTGATGACCCAAAGTATTAATGACAAATTTGGCTTCACCTTCTGGTCAATCTGTCATGTGCACTGCTATTTCATTTCCTTTCCCCGTTTGAAACAGAAACTTCAGATGCGACTGTGGAAACAGCAAGTTTGGATCGATGAAATGCAAGCTGATTGAGGTATGCATGCTGAATGGAAAGCTAGCCTGGTGTCCAGACATTGTCATGTGATTCCACCGGGTTGATCAAATTACCACTGACAACTTTACCGACTGAGGACATTTTACACTGAAAGTGCTGGCCAAATTCTGCTAAGCTAGGGAAATTTGTGTACACAAATCTAAGTGCACATTTGAATGCCTTGACACCACTGCAATTTCACGTGTAACAGTGTAGCAGTTATTTTGAAGCGTGGTGGTAGTTCATACCCCACCTGGGTCTTTAGGTCTGAAAATTGGGATAATTTCTTTGGTATTAGGGCTGTTCATTTTTGAATAATTTAGTATTCAAATATTCGAAACTGGGTTTGACTGAATATTTGAATATTTGATACTTGCCGATCAAGTTTTTCATCGGAAAACCGACTTTTTGACTTTTCCAATGAAATTTCTGATTTGTGTACAATTTATCCCACAAAATTATGATTTTTGAACGATTTTTCCACAATGTGCGATTTTATTTGAATTATAATTAAGAAGAAAACTTGATGAAAAAGTTAATGAAAACGGCACGTAAAAATTATCGCGAGCGTAGGTTTATTCTCTTTCACCAGTCGTAAATGGAGTGTTTCTACGGTAGAAACACCGAGGTCAACACTGATCGGAGCCTTTTCCGGCTGGATAAAAGGTTAAACATTGACCTGTGACATGCAAAAATTACCGCGCATGCGTCAGTGTGTGGTGCGTGCGTGCGCGTGCACCTGGCAGATGTAACGGTACCAGTGCAGTGTATGTTGTACGGTGGTACCGTTGCATATTGCCGGCCGGCCGGGTACGGGTAGGGAGTCTAGGCACATGAACTATCCGTTGGATCAAATCCAACATGTTTTGTGATTATATGAGGTTTCAGATTTAGTTGTATAAAATGCAAGGCTTTAAAAATCACAATGATTACCTTGAGGATGGCGAAGAGAGCATAAGTGATACATTACACTGACAGTTGTTGGAACTTGAGAAAAAGATGCGAATTTTGCCACGTACGTAAGTGGAGTTTGGTTGAATCATGGACATGATTGAAGGTTGTTACGAATGGTGCCCTTTTCTGTTGGACTTTTTCCTCGACTTTCTCGAGTAAGAAGTAAACTTTTTTTATGAGTCCGTGACTCTAACCGTAATTCAGATTTTAAAATTTTGTTAAAACACTGAACATTTTTCTCATCATAAAATTTACAGGAGGCAGTGTCCGGAAATTGTGCATGAAGTGTATGTACATGTGTAACTGCAGCGCGGCCCAGATTTCGGACACGTATTTTTGTCCAACCAATTTTCCGATTTTTTTTTCCATGCCAGTTTCATCTCTGTTTACTGCATGCCGCACCAGTAACAAAAAAAGATATCCTGGGGGATGTGTTAGGTAACAATAGTCTGGAGTGTGTATAGGGTATAGGGACAAGAGGGGGGTACCCCTTGGTCCCATATCGTGCTGGGTATATAAAATGTGGCCAACCCCACCACTTCTGTTGTTGCCCTTTACCTACATGTAGAGTGGCTTTTTAGCCTTGTATTGAGCGACTTCTGTAAAAAAGCAATAGTGGTACTGTACCAAGATTGTGGTGGCATGGATGTGTAAATCATGTGCTCGGGTTCAGGTGTGAGGATGGGTGCATGTCTCTCGCCCTGGTACTGGACATTTGCATATCCAAATATACTGGATATTATAATTAAGGTAAAGTGTTCTGAATAGTGTAGTCTGGTACTGAAAGATAGTGTGTACTTCCGTGAAGGGGATACTGGGTATCGGACTAAGTGGCAAAATCCTTGCACTGCCGGGCATCCTCGTGATTTTCTAGGCTGGTGCAGATAAGCTCGCTCTAACTGAATGCATGTAAGTTTAGGTATGGTTCTATTCCAACAGGATTAAAAAGGACAGAGCAGGGGAAAATAATACATTTTGTTGATTTTAAATTTTTGAATTTGTTTGGCCGTTTTCTCATATACACGTACAATTCATGGAACATACTGTTCACTAAATCGTGATGAGAGATTATTCCGAATAATTAGGTTAGTATTGTAGTAGCCAATCAGAATTACACGTAGGTGAGGTACTCTCCCAGCCAGGGTTTACTCTTGAGAACAAGGACGAAAGCAGACCCTGGAAATGAGGTTGCTGTGCATATGTACAGCCAAACAAGTGTGATAATTTGATCTTTTTCTTTACTGAAACAACTCATTACCTCTGCACCTGGTGACAACAATTCTTTCTCTCTTTTTTTGCCATATCAGGAGAAAGATGCAACTAATATGGACAACAAATACAACCAGAATTTCCGTGGTGTGTATTGCATCTGTAACCGGCCTTACCCAGACCCTGAGGATGAGGTCAGTGTAGTATAAACACAGTACATGTACTCTTTAAATACATTTTTTTTCAAAGTGAACAAAGAAAACTGGTAGGAGCGGGATTTGAACCTGCGAACCTGAATACCATACCCGCGCTCTATGGAAGTCACAGGTTCAAATCCCACTCTGGCCAGTTTTCTTTGTTCACTTTGATTTTTTTTTTTAAATTTACCTACATTCCCTTGCAGTTTGTTGGATGATTTTTTTTGGTATGATTTATTTATTTATTTATTTATTTATTTATTTATTTATTTATTTATTTATTTATTTATTTATTTATTTATTTATTTATTCTGGATTTTAAAAAGTTAACCAAGGATTCTGAGAAAAATGCACTTAATCATGGTACTAGCCAGAGTTGTAGTCAAGTCAATCACAAGTCATCTCACAAGCTACAATGGATGAACAATGACAAAGGAATGCTTTTGTTATATAGTGTGTTTGAATAGCTTGTTACATGGCTTAAGACTAGAATTGTGAAGTGACTTGTGAAGTGACTTGTGAAGTGACTTGTGATGTGACTTGTGATGTGACTTGTGATGTGACTTGTGATGTGACTTGTGATGTGACTTGTGATGTGACTTGTGATGTGACTTGTGATGTGACTTGTGATGTGACTTGTGATGTGACTTGTGATGTGACTTGTGATGTGACTTGTGATGTGACTTGTGATGTGACTTGTGATGTGACTTGTGATGTGACTTGTGATTGACTTGTGATTGACTTGTGATTGACTTGTGATTGACTTGTGATTGACTTGTGATTGACTTGTGATTGACTTGTGATTGACTTGTGATTGACTTGATTACAACTCTGGTACTAACGAAGATTCTGTTGAGAAAACAAAGAAGGAAATTGTCAAATCCAGATTCAGTCCCAGTTGATTTTGGAGGATTAAAGTTGACTGGCTATTTGAAATACATTGTAAAGAGAAAGATTTTGGAGAATTGAGGCTGTGTGCATTTTGAAAAAGTGGCTGATTATGGAAGATTGAGGCCACATCCTGATTCAGTCTCGGTTGATTTTAAAGGATTGAGATTGAATGGCTTTTTCAAATGGAGGAAGATTTTGGGGGATTGATACTGTGTGCATTTTGAAATGGTGGTTGATTGGAGTATTGATATAGGAATGCCAAGCCGCTTGTCTGCTTCACAAAATACACGATACCCGATGATGAATTTACACTTTGGAGGAATGAGCAAGAATGTTTCTTTTTTATGGGGAGGCAATCGGAGGATTTTAAAGGATTGATGATGCATCCGAGTCCAAAGCACCTGGGAGTTAGGATTATAAGAAAATAATCATGCATCTTTGGTCAATAACCAAGCTTGAAGGCTGTAACAGTGTTGACTCAACAATTCTTTTACAGTTTGAAGATGAGATGATCCAGTGTGTGGTGTGTGAAGATTGGTTCCATGGAAGAGTAAGTTGTCTTCACAAATATCCCTCCAAAAATATGTTTTCTAAAAGCAAGGAGGCTTTTATTCTTTTTTGGTCAATACGGCAACCATACACCAATAATTTAATTTTTCGGGATGGCTGAAGCATCTTTTTTATCTGGCCCTACACAAAATGTTTAAAGAAGTAGCTAACATGCTAACAAATGTTTCCTGTTTATCAAGTAATCACGTTTTATTATCGGCAATTAACCCTCCTGTTCTTAGGGCCAAAATCGACCCAGCTGCTGTACAGATCAAAACCTATCAAATGTCAAATTGAAACACACAAACTGTGAGAGTTGGTGTTAAGAGTTTTTGATAGGCTGTATAAGTATAGGAGGGTTAAAAGTGTTCAAATTGTGTTCTTTAGACGGGAACTAATGTGGAATTATACGCAACAGACCAGATCTTGTTTTGTATTTCAAGCACCTGGGAGAAGCCAGTGTCCCAGACTGTAATGACTATCAGGAGATGGTGTGTGCTCAGTGTATGCAGGGATCATGTGACTTCCTGTGGCACTACAATATTACAAGCAAAGGTATTAGTATGTCACTAGCAAAGGTATTACCGCTACACTAGCAAAGGTATTACCGTAACACAAACACTAGGAAAGGTATTAATACAACACAAAGGTATTACCACAACCCTAGCAAAGGTATTTCCACAACACAAACAAAGGTATTACCGCTACACTAGCAAAGGTATTACCGCAACACAAAGGTATTACCACAACCCTAGCAAAGGTATTACTGCTACACAAACAAAGGTATTACCGCTACACTAGGAAAGGTATTACCGCTACACTAGCAAAGGTATTACCGCTACACTAGCAAAGGTATTACCGCAACACAAAGGTATTACCACAACCCTAGTAAATGTATTACCATAACACTGGCAAAGGTATTACCACAACACTGGCAAAGGTATTACCACAACACCACTAAAGGTATTACCACAATACTAACAAAGACAATACTATAAGACTAGTACACCACTAGCAAAGGTATTACCAAAACACCGGCACAGGTGTTACCACATCACTAGCAAAGGTAATATAACAACAGCAAAAGCAATTCCATGCAAGGAAAAGTACATGTAAAGCTCTAGAACAGGAATTACCACGTCACTGGCAAAAGGCAATAGCATTCTAGGCAATGTATATAACCAAACACTAGCAAAGACAATGCAGCAGTAAGCCAGTTCGGTATCTCAAAGATCAAAGGATGGCATGGGTGGCTTGTGCATAAAGCGCTCGCCTCTCACCAATGTGGCCCGGTTCGATTCCCGGCTCGGACCATATGTGAGTAGAGTTGTGGGTCGATGTAGGCCGGCTGCCAGAGGCGCCTTTACGTGCCAGCGACTCGACCACGTTGTAGCCGCGTCCTTCGCAATTCAGCATCCCAGCTGCGAGTAAGGATGATTAGCCTCCAAAATTATTATTATTATTATTAAAGGTTATTCGGTTTAAAATTGCTGATGTAAAGTAGCGCCATGTTACGCTAACGCCCATTCGGATTGAATTTAACAGGTGCGCGTTGTGCGACCACCTTTTGCATTCACACGCATGCGTTAGGTCACGCGGGTCATTCAGGATAAAATGTCACTGTGCACATGCGCAGTTGAAATACCGAACTGGCTTATTGGCAATGGTATTACCATAGTACAAGCAAAGATAATACAGCACAGGAAATGTAGCAAAGTGCTATCAAAGGCATTGCAAAGGTAATATTATTAATGTAGCCACATCACGTACGAAGGTATGATAGGATGATGCTAGTCTTTTCTCCTGTTCAAAGATGGACTTTGGATTGATTTTCCATTGCATTTTGTCCTTACCCAGAGGTTAAGCTGGAGAGAGAAGAATCCTCAGTCAATGTAGACGTAGAGAATGTTGCCAAAAATCAGCCTGTGCCGGACAGCAGTCACGAGGAGAAGGCAAAAGTGAGTTTATGTCTTGTAAGGTTTCATGATTTCGAGTGGACAAACTAACACTACCCTTTCCATTGAATTATCGAGATGTTCACAGCAGCGAAATCATGGTGTTTACTTGTTCCGATGTGTGACACAGGTTTCTGAAATGACTGATATCAAGCCCACAGAGCCACACCCAGCCACGGTCCCTGAATCACCAGATAACACCACCTTACCAGACACGAAGACTACAGCCCCAGTAGCTCGGATGGCACCGATCCCTGATAATGTCAATGCAGTAGGCTCTACAACAGAAACGGGAAACCAGGACAATAAAGTAGGGAGCATGGATCCGATCCAGATCAAAGAAGCTGTGCCGTCCACCAGCGAGGCTTCGTCGAGTGTAAGCATGCCCTCCGCTGCGGGTCAGAATGAGCGGATCCAAGAGGGGCAGACTGCTGAGGGAGTGTGTCAGCTGAAGGAACTGAAAGACCGGGAGATTGAGAAGAAGAAACATGCTACCTTCTGGCCTAGTGGATGGAGGAACAAGCTCTGTCGGTGCATGGATTGCAAGGTGAGATGAGATTGGTTAGGGGGAGGTGGTTGTTCTTGTGTGTAATGTCGGGGTGGAGCCTTTGGCCTTGTTAATGAATTCTCCATGTTAAGTCGTGTTCCTTGAATCCAAGGGGACGGGGGGACGGGGGGGAATCGGGGGGAATCGGGGGGAACGGGGGGATGGGGGGAAGGGGTTGGTGAATTCCTGCATTGAATTTAAATGCTCCTTGCTATCCAGGTATGATTCTTGACCAACAAGTTCTATTAACACGTTGACTGCCAGCCATAATTTATAGGGCGCCACCACATTGCCATTGTGCAATCTGGACATACAGCGCATGCGTCCATACTGATAAGGTGCTTTCAAGCTGTCTCTATCGATCACAACCATTCCATACATTGTGTATTTGATGCGTCTTCGGTGATGCCAGAGTATTCAATTACCATAACAATAGCGTTTGGTTCACTACGAGTATACTCGTAGTGGCAGAATCCGGTACACCCGTCACTACAAATATATACTCGTAGTCGGCAGTCAACGTGTTAAAAATGCATGAGGAGTAACATAATTTTTGGAAGTTAACCAATTTCTTTTTCAGATCTGATTTTTAGATTTGTTTAAATAAATTTGGGAAACTTACCACAACCTATTACAACCTAAGCACTTTGAAATTTTGTTCTCTAGCACAGCAATGCCATTTTCAGGCAAAATGCTTGTCATGAAGTGTTAGACTAACTGTTAAAGATGTATAGTTGCGCTTCCCTTGACTTATTTTCAGGCTCTTTACAAGAACCTCAATGACATCCCTGTCAACCAAAAATTCAAGCATGAATTACACGTTTGCTAGCCACTTGATTAGACAGGCTTTCCTGTTTTCATGTTTACATGTTGTAGGAGTTGTATGAGAGCCATCAGCTGAGTTTCCTATTGGATGATGCTGATACCGTGCTAGCGTACGAGCTGCGAGGCAAGATGAAACACGCCGGGTCATCTCAATACCAGATGGGCATGAAGGCTCTGACCACACTGAACCGTGTCCAGCAGGTGGAAGTCCTCCATGGTTGGTATCAAATCTCATTGAATCATAGTTACTCTGATTATGGTTGTTAAATCAAAATCACTGTAATCATGTTTACAGTGATTGCACAGCAGGGTGGGGGAGTCCTCCGTGGTAACGACCAGATCTCATTGAATCGTAATCACTTTAATCATGATTGCAGTGATTACAGCAGGTGGAAGCCATCCATGGTTGGTATTCAATCTCATTGAATCATAATTAATGTAATTGTGATTGCAGTGATTACAGCAGGTGGAAGCCATCCAAGGTTGGTATTCAATCTCATTGAATCATAATTAATGTAATTGTGATTGCAGTGATTACAGCAGGTGGAAGCCATCCATGGTTGGTATTCAATCTCATTGAATCATAATTAATGTAATTGTGATTGCAGTGATTACAGCAGGTGGAAGCCATCCATGGTTGGAATTCAATCTCATTGAATCATAATTAATGTAATTGTGATTGCAGTGATTACAGCAGGTGGAAGCCATCCATGGTTGGTATTCAATCTCATTGAATCATAATTAATGTAATTGTGATTGCAGTGATTACAGCAGGTGGAAGCCATCCAAGGTTGGTATTCAATCTCATTGAATCATAATTAATGTAATTGTGATTGCAGTGATTACAGCAGGTGGAAGCCATCCATGGTTGGTATTCAATCTCATTGAATCATAATTAATGTAATTGTGATTGCAGTGATTACAGCAGGTGGAAGCCATCCATGGTTGGAATTCAATCTCATTGAATCATAATTAATGTAATTGTGATTGCAGTGATTACAGCAGGTGGAAGCCATCCAAGGTTGGTATTAAATCTTGTTGAATCATAATCACTGTGATCATGATTGCAGTGATTACAGCTGGTGGAAGTCCTCCGGATGTCAGCATTACATCTCAATCTCATTGAATCATAGTCTCTGCAATCATGATTACAGTGATTACACAGCAGGGGGAAGTCCTCCATGCCCACTTCCAGTTCTCATTGAATCAGAAAGACTGTAACCATGATTGCAGTGATTTCTTCAAGTGGAAGCCCTCCATGGTCAGTTTTTCACATCGAATCATAGTCACTGTAATCGTGATTATGGTGATTACAGCAAGTGGAAGTCCTTCATGGTCATTTGGTCATAGTCAAGTTTCATTAGAAACTTAATCAATCTGTTCCTTATAGTTTGTCCATTTTTTTGTAGATTGTCTCATTGGAAAGCTCACCTGACGCTAACAAATTAGAAATTCAATTTGGGAATGTATTTTTCAAGGTGAAATGCCCCAAAACTACGGACATAACAGCTTTAGGGATACAAGGGTTTATGGTCCCGGTTGGAGGTGAATCGTCTGTAATCTCTGCTGGTAGGCAACAACCCTGAGACCAGAAACCATCAAACCCACAGTGATTCTCTTTTTTGTATCTTCGCGTGCAGAGTACAACGATCTGAAGTCATCGTTGAGGGACTACCTGCAGAGTTTTGCTAGTCAGGGAAAGGTAAAGAAAGTACAACTTCACTGTAACCCTTGCTCTATGAGTGTTGTTTATTGCAAATCAGTGGTACATGCCAATGCACTCCAGCTGCAGTGCATTGGAGGATTCCAAAGCTCCTACTAGAGTGCATTGGAGGGCACTTGGGGGGGGGGGGGGGGGGGTTGCTGGTCATTGTTGTTGCTCACTTGGCCAGCAAGTCTTGGTGGAAATTGCCATTGTATTTATTATTTGTAACTTTTTGTAATGTTAAATATCAATTTGAATTATTTTAACATTATATAACATAACATTACTTAACATTACATAACATCAACCTGGTGTTCCAAAAGTACAGAGTGTTTAGACATACCCTCCATCTCACTCCAGAGGATTATGGCATGTGGCTTTGCTTATCAGTGTAATACACTGTTTACTCACAGCATGACCAAGTTATCCTCTAGTTTCCTTAGGCATTCCTTGGAGTGTACAAGGACTCCCCATTGAAATAATGTGACAGTTATTGGAGGACCATGCAATAAACATAGGCATTTTTTGGGCAAATATTGAAGTGCGTTGGAGTGTAAACAAGTGCAAGGGTTAACGAACACCGCTATACCGAACATTTGGCTATACTGAACATCCGCTTTAGCTCCCAAAGGAACTGAACATTCCACGATCCAATGCGCAGATGGACTGTTCCAGCAGGCTGCTGGAATGGTCCAAAGGAACGTCCCTGTTCCGACTTTTGAGATGAGTCATTCGGCTTTATAGCATTGATACTGTAATCTGTAGGTCACAGGTTGAGTTCCTGCTCGATTCGTTTTTGTTTTTAGTTCTCTGAAATTTTGTTGATCTTTAAACAGGTGGTGAAACGACAGGACATAGACGAGTTTTTCACTGACATGCAGTCTCGCAAGAGACAACGCGTTGGAGTCGGGAACCCTCAATACTTCTGCAGATGACATACTCAACATCAGCGTCTTCAAAAGTGACATGGCTTTAGTGGAAAGTCGAACTGTGACAAGCAAAAACAAACACAATTTTCATTGGGAAGTCAATTTCGTGATTTTAACATTTAAAAACCGACTTTTTCTATCGTATCCCAAAGTTTTATAACCAAATTCAATCTTCGTCAAACAATATACAAGGGATCCCTGGCTATACGGCATTCTGGGTTTATGACTTCTGACTAGCGCCCACCCGAACAAAGATACTGACAATTTGGGAGACCGCCAACATAGGGGCAAGATAGCTCAGTTGGTAGAGAGCCGGTACGGTAACCCGGAGGTCGCAGGTTTGAATCTCGCTCCTGCCAGTTTCTTTGTTCACTTTGAAAACAAATTCAATCTTGAAATATTGTTTTGGTGAGGTTTTTGTCTTTGCACTGAGAGTATAGTTGGCATAATTAGCTTACTTTGAGCTTCATTTTTTCAAAACTAGAGGCATGAATCTAACAATTTCGAAAGATTATATTTGTGGTCCAGGAAAGAGTCGCAGCAACAGATATATCAAATTAAAACTCATATTTTCAGGAAATACCATCTAAATGTTCAACTTAGCTACTTTCCACCTATTTTGTGGTGCCAGGTCACAATGTTAACTCGTATGTGATATATGACTTGATATTATTCCAGTATTATTCCAGTGCTCTGCAAAAATGAGTCACTCGTCACTTGGTATTAATATCAAATTTGTAACCCGCTCTACAAAAAAGGGTATTATGCCGCACTATGCGAAAAGACACACAGGGCTGTTCTATGTGAAGCGGGCGAACAAATCTTCACATAAGTGATTTGTTTTTGTTTTTGGTTTGTTGGCTTCTATTATATCTGTATTTTCATAATTTATTTCCAGAAACATTAAAATTGATGAATAAAGATAAAAAAATAAATGTTGATAAAAATTACTTTTATTTTATTTCTTTGCACTTTTTTGTGTTTGAAGACCTATATATCTCTAAACACACTTCCGTAAAATTGGAAAATAGGAGTATACAAATGTCAAGATATCTCGAGAACACAAAATGCCACAGGGGTCAAACCTACACCAAATTAAAGCTTAGGATGTGACAAATCCAACTATGTATAAAACTCATTTTTTTAAATTTTGCGACATTATGCCCCTTTTTGCCGAGCCGGTCACATTTATTATTGGCCTTCGAAAAAGCAGAGCATGGAAAATTATTAAATTTGGATGTCGCCTTGTAAGTAAGATTTGAGGCTTTGCATGGCGGAGATACTAATAAATAGAAAGGTTTGCGGAAACGCCATGTAGAAATATTTCTCAGTTAAGAGAATGGTTCTGAAAAGAACAAGAGGTATAAACTTGACATTCAGGTCAGTACACTCTGGCCGTCTCCTTGGTTTTTTTTTTCTTTCCATTTTTGCTTGTTTGATGCATTTAACCAGTTCGAGTCGGATGACGAGTTAACACGCAAAAGTTTTGCCGTACTCTGAATGGATGACTGATATACACGCACTCGATGGAGACCGGTATCTATCTGTCAGCGACCCGCTGGCAGCGAGCCAGGCCGGAAATATCAGGGTGTTCTGCCTGCAGATTATGGCCTGATTCTGCCTGAACCGGTCTGGCATCTAGGCTCGGGAAAAATATTCCCGCGGCTGGGTCCGTTAATGTCAAAACAATCCCGACGTGAACTGGTTAAGTTCAGATATGATTGCCACAAATCAATGCGTTGAAGAGAAGTGAAAAGCAGGATTTTAAGAGTGTTCCTAATTGATCGTTTGAATCTGTAAAGCAGAATACCTGCAGTGGTCCATGATATACTCAATGAAACTATATTTCTTGTTTTTGTCTAGTTGCATAGTTAACCTCGGTACTTTTTTTGGAAGCAACAAACTCATTTTTGCAGAGCATAAAACAAAGTGCAGTGTAATCGGAATTATTGCTGTAAGATACGCTGTAATTTTATAAGCATCATCTGATGATCAATAAACTAATCATGTATTTGTAACGGAATTTGGCATTTATTGTGGAATTGAAGGCATGTAATGTCTTCATCCTGCCAGGAACAGCTTTGAAGTTGACCAAGAAACGTTTACGTTTAAATCTTATCCATAAAAGTAATGCTGAACATTAATCGTAGTTATTTAAATTGCATGGCAAATTTTCTCTGACATTGCGGTTTACTCATGGTGACCAACTGTCGCCAATTTCTAGGGACAGTTCCAATTATTCTGGCATGCTTGTCATTACAACTTCACTCAAATCCGCAATCTGTCCAAAATCTATCATTCGACTCCAAAACGATGTGGTCAGTAGCTTTCACCAGAAAATACTTGGTAACCATCCTCATAACCATCAACACTGGTCCACTGAGTTTGTGCAAATGATTACATTTTCACGACCCAACATTGAGTGACGAATATTATGGCCCGTGACGAACCAGCAAGATTGTTAAGCACTGTGCATGTTTAACATCAGACTTGGAAAGCTCAGTGCGTAGGGAAGCTTTGTGGTTGAGTGGTTAAGATGTCTGCACTAGTGGAATTTCACATTAGCCCCGTCTGCGCACTTTCGGGTTGAAAGCGAGAATGTCAATGTTCAACAAAAACAGTTCTATTCAACACATTCATGCATGAATGAATCACCCCATAAAAGGCAGCGCAGTGCACGATCAGCATTGTACCAAGTTATTTTTCTGACATTGACACCCTCGCTTTCAAATCAGGAAGTACGCAGATTGGTGTTATTTTCGTCAATTCCTCGATAAAGGAGGTCATGGTTTTGAGTCCTGGTCTGTGTAGTTTTTCCTATTAAATGATGAAAGTGAAAAGTTCAGAAAACTGGCAGGAGTGGGATTTGAACCTGCAACCTGCGGAATACCGTACCGGTGCTCTCTTGCCAGTCTCCCAAATTGCCAGTGTCTTTGTTCTTGGGGGGGGGGGGGGGGGGGTGTGTTTCCTCACAGGTTCTCCACACTCGGGTCGGGATGGGCAAACATCTTCATTTTAGTTTACATCACTCCCTAATATAAATGCAGTCTTCTGACATCAGATTTGATGTGCTCTAGGCCAAACTACCCTGTACATGTATATTTATGTTGAAAAGTTGGTCACCGTGTGTTTTAAAATGCTTGTCTGCATCATATTATTATCGTCGGGGGGGGAGCGTAATTCTTGTGCATGGTTTTGGCATGCGGTAATATGGCCACCGCTGGCTTCAGTTTTGTAGTACAGCGTGCAATGATCTATCCAGTTTACATAAAGTCAGTGCCTGCATTATGTCATGTTTTGTTTCCACAGTTTTAATAGTTAAATAAGAAACATCAACTCGAGATGTGTTTTGGTGCAAAAGTAAATATTTATTTTGAAATGAAACAAAGACAATTTTAGTGTACTATGTGTAAGTTGCAAAAAAAAAAAAAAAATCAAAAAACGCAATTACCCATTTAAGCCTGCATGTACAAATGCATGAGTCTATACCAGGAGTAGTATGTTACATCAAGCTGAATTTGGCAATGAAAGACTTTAAAAGAAAATGCAAGTAAATAAAGAATTTAGAAAATCAATACTTTTGTATACATGTATGGAATAACTTTATTCCTGTCTCATTCCTTTATCTTAATTGAAATACAATATGTATGCTTTTTACAACAAATTGTAACCTTTTTTACCTGGGTAGATCAGTATTAACAAGGCTTGGGCGACTCCAACATTGGAATCATAATCGTGATTGCATTTTTTATAAGTAGCCAGTTCTTACTACTTTAGAGCAGATTCCAGGCACCACCCCATAATTCTAAAACAAACTCCAAAAAAGAGAACAAATTGTGGATTACCAGAAAAGGCCACATGCAGCACTTGACAGAGCCAGCTGTTTCAAACATCAGGGGTGAGATTTGTCAGGATTTTTTTTTCAATCTGGAATTCCTGAGGTGTTGTCCTAAAGGTGGATATAGACCAATAAAAACAGATATTTTAAGGGGTGCCTTTAGGCAATGTTGATCTGGGCTCCACGTGGATTTTTCATTTTTGATCCATGAAATCAATCATGAAGCCATGCGGGTTCCAAGGATGTGCCGCAGATGCTCATTTTGTGCATGGTGTATAGATTCAGTTTCAAATAGAATCGTGATTCCTGCTTGAAGTTGGAGTCGACTCCAAAAATGTTTTAGTCACACAAGCCTAGTATTACCTGATGTTACATACCCTGGACATGTTGAACCACCAACTTTTCATTATTTCATAATATTAATAATTAACAATCCCCTCATTTTCTTAATTTGTTTTTTTCTCAAAGAACTGAAAATGACAATACTTCAGTCAGTACCAACTACCTTCTCCAACTTTTAAAAATATTTCAGGGACCCAACAAAATTATGGGCCACTTTTTCTATAAATTTCTTTTTGGAAAATCCCCCTTCCCAAAACCTGGATATTCGTCACAAGATTTCTCTTTCTTTAAATATTGGAATATGTACAAATACCAAAAGTGTAATATGCCTTTAAGCTAATTAAACCGAGACAATTTTATTGAGCCGCTAAGCACAACAATTTGCTTAGCATAAAAAAAAATCTTCCTTTATAAAAGGAGGATTACCATCCAAATTTCCATGCGATATATGCTGCTTGTGACTGGTAACCGCTTTTTAATGCTCGTTTGTGCTTTAGCTTAGAAGCTCACTGAATTTTCCCCCGTTTCTCACCATACTACTGTAATGGAATTTTAAAATACAACAGTATTTTATATCTACATACATCATAGAAAGATTTAAATCTACAAAATGTCCGTGCTCTGGTTGAACATTTTAATTCAGTGGAATGCCTCCTACAAACGGGAAAAACTATTTTTAAACAAAAAAACGCTTAGTAAAATCTGCTATCCATTTGGTCTTAACTCTGTGATTGCCATATACATTGACATGGTAAGAATAGGAACGTCCCTCCCTTGTTGCAAAAACTGACACTTATTAATAAGCCAGTTCGGTATCTCAAAGGTTATTCGGGATAAAATTGCTGACGTCATGTCACGCCACGTTACGCGAACGCCCATTCTAATTGAATTTTAACACGTGCGCGTTGTGCGACCACCTTTTGCGTTCACAAGCGCGTGTTAGGTCACGCGGGTCATTCGGGATAAAATGTCATTGTGCACATGTGCAGTTGAAATACCGAACTGGCTTATTGTGTAACTTGCTTCAATCGATTTGTGTGTGGAATGTCTGATTGCAAATCTCATAACTTTGAATGCTAACTAATTAACAACTTGAGTATTGCCACACCCCACAAGCACGGACACAGCATCTGTAATTAGTATAAACAAATATGTTGTGTCTATTGACAACGTAACACCAAAACGATTTGTTTTAGTTCTCTAATAAAGCAAATTCAGTTTTATGTAATACTAAGAAATTAATATATGCATGAAATTATACATTTGTGCCTCGTGATGGAACATTATTTTGAGCCGTATATAATTTTCAAAAGACTAAAAAAAAAAAAAAATTAATTCACATTTAACCTGGTACCTCTATATAGATCTCATACAAATCCCGTTTTGAATCGGAAGCCGGCTTCTTAAAACTAAAAATGGAATGTAATCCTGGAAAGTATTCCCTTGAATGGAATGTTAAGGTTGTAAGTGCTTAGCTTCTAAACGTTTGATCTACAATGCCAAAGATTTAATGGAAACGTGTCTGTAAAGAGGAAAAATATTCCAAAAGTTGCATACATCAATTGGCAAATGAGCCATTCATTAAAAAATGTTAAAGGAATACGTAGCCTTGTCCTGCTACGGTTGGAAAGATCATTGGTGAGAGAAATCTGTATCATGTTGTAGTTTTATGTAGATTAAGGTATATTACAATAAAACATGCAATTATTTCTGCAATGAAATAATAAAAAAAAAAGTTACTTTTAAGAGCGGTTTTATCAACTCCTTTCTAGTCCGCTGGTGTGGGCAACAAATAAATCTGATGTCATAAGATGGATGGATTCAGCCTTTTGTGCCTAGTGATAGACATAAAATGATCTTAGCAATCAACACCCTCTTATTATTATAAACTGCTTGTTAATGATCTTTTCAACCTTAGTCATTTTAGGATGATTCTCTTCCCCCTCCCCCCAGCTCTTCGAGGGTTAAGGTGTTCGACCAAAATGACCGACAATGAGATCTTAGTATCTGTACATGCCCGAATACCCAGTTATTTACACGTATAGACAGACATCCCCCTTTGACTTGTCAAATTGCTTAGCATATAAATGGTCTCACTGTACACACAATGGAATTTCTTTCCAATCAATTTTGCACGATAGAGAAAAAGCTGATCTAGGCCAAATTGTACAGTTCTACTTACTGAGAAAAAAATAATCTCAACTTAAATTGAAACAGAAAAACACCGCGCTCACTAACGTTGCATGGGTAATCAAAGATTGCCAGCTCGCTCATAGGTGCACATCTTGTAACTTAAGACCCAGTGCTTACAAGGTGAGTGCAGAAATTCTGTGGTGTTGTAAGCAGAGACTAGTGACGGTAAGCGCCAAATATCACGGTTAGCATAACCATGAAACTGGGCCCCAGTCATTCTACATACTGCATACATTCATTGGTCTGTATTGCACTCATTCATGGATTACAAATTTGTTCTTGCTTTTTTAATACCAAGCTACATGTATCCTCAAAATCACGGTGGCATTTTTTTTTCATGAAACATTTTGTGCTTGGACAGTAATTGCATGAACCCTTTCAGAGTGACATACTTTACACGCAGTTGACCTCTGGGTCCCCCACGTATTCTTAGTACACATTGGATTATATTTATGGAAGTTGCCCAATACAAGGCCACTCTAGGCAAATGCTAACCCCACAGAGCAGGTGGGGTTTGCCACATTTTAGGTTGTCAGCCCCACCACCCTTATGGTTTTCCTGGGCCCAGATCTAAATAGAGGATAACTCTTCAATAGATACCAAAGAAAGTATCCCAAATTTCAGACCTATAGACCCAGGATATCCTGGGTATGTGTGACACAGGTTGAAAGGTCATCATTCATTTTCATATTAGTTCATGAATGCCATTGCTCATCACTGCCGATATACAAGTATCAATGCACTTTCACACTTGATTACCCCATATCATGGAGTGACAAATCCTCAAACAATATAGCTGGAGAGAAACAATTGCGATAAGGTGTCTTGCTCAAGGACACAAGCACTGTGGTACCCCTGGCTTGATTTGAAGATTAACGAAGATTAATGAAGATAAGAATGTGGCTGATTAGATACTAACAGTAAGAACCATTAAGCTCCGCCCCCCCCCCCCCCCCCGACATATTAACCAATAACAGCCATGATTATGGCCAGACACAAGTCTGACATGCGTGACTGATGTGTGGCACGCATGGTTGTAATAGGTTAAAACGTCAAGGGGCTTAGTGGACACCTGCCTAGTCTAGCCGTTACCAACATTGCTATTCAGCTCGTTGTGCCCATTAGATACCAGCTTGCTGTCTGTGTCGCCATCAACTTGGCAACTGCTGTCGCTATTCAGGTTGATACCGTTCAAGGCATTGTTTAAACAGTCCACAGTGCAGCTGCCGTTAACTTTGATTTGACTGTAAGTCGTGCTGTTGCCGTTGGTCACGGCCTGCCCCTCAGTAGCCAGCGATTCTGTGATCTGATTCGTTGGCTTCGTCAGGGAGTCTTCACTGGTGTCGCTCTGCAGTGAGGACGAGGAGTTCCGGTTGAATGATCCGCTGTCGTCTGATTGGGTGTCGATGGCGTGAGCCTTGTACTCCAGTCCCGTCAGCTGTGCTGGATTAGTATCGGAGACCTCTGCTAGATTGTCTGCGTCCTCTGATTCCAGCTCCTCTTGGTAGCATGTGGCGTCATCAGCCAGCGCCAAGGTGTCCTTCCGGCGCGTCTTGATGTAGGCGATGGCATTGTGCAGGATGCGCTTCTCCAAGAGACGAAGCTGGACGCAGAGCTTGGTGTTGGCAGACAGGTCCGTCCTGGAGAGCTGGTCGATGTCCTCCTGTGGGGATTAATTTGATCAAGCAAAACATAATCAGCATCTCTGAATTGAATTTGATTCAGAAATGGATTTCAGTTCATGCAGAACACAAATGACATTCTGTGCAGGTTTAATTATAACTAAAATTTTACAACCGGAGTCCCGTGTTTTTAATTTAAAAATTTCTCAACTGAATAAAAATAAACAAGGCAGACTTCATTCAAAGTATGAAATCTGAGATTATTTTTTTAACCCCTTGGGTATAGTTATTATAGCGAGGCGCCGGGGTGCCAGGGCAGCCTGTGAAACGGACACAAGAGGCTTGTGCAGCCAAGCATAACATACACAATAATCCAACAATGGACTGAAAATGCAGAAAATGTTTTCCTTTTTTTTGTTGCGGCATTTTGTGTCATCCGTACGCAAGGGGTTAAATGTAGAGTTATTTCACCAGCCCCACTGGTCCAGTTTGGCACAATAGACCACAGCATAAAATTACTGGACTCAGTCGATCTAGTGTGAATTTCGCACTCCAGTTTCCCACAAGTTATGGCTATGATCAAATAACATACAAGTCTTGTACCTCAATCGTCGTCTTGTATTGTCTCAGCAGCAAGGATAGTCTGGTTTCCAGGAAGGACCAGACTCGTAGCTCGTTGGCCTTACTGATCAGGCAGTTAGGACGGATCAGTCGCCCGAGGGATTCCGTCTTGTTCTTGTCAAACATCCGAACCACTAACTCCTCTGCATTTTGGAGACAAAAGGACGACAACTGAATAGGACCCTTTGAACAAAGGTACCGACCAACTGTGAAACCCCTCTCCCTTCAATGAGTGTTTCTACAGTTTGGCACCAAATATTCCCTCTGTTACACTCTACTTTTCTTCCAGGGGTCACAATATTTAAGAAGCACTAATGTAAAATCAGGACAGGCTTTCACTGTGAACCCCTTGGATGTGATTTTCTATTCATAAATGGACAGGGTGATTAAAGGTAGCGTACATGATTGGTCATTGTTGTAATTTTCAGAAATGGGTGGATTTGGGGGTTAGTATTTTATAGGAAATATTGTTTCACTGACCTGTTCAAAGTTTTGCATTCTTTAATGGCGAAAAAAGAAGAAGATAAAAACGGCTTTCGTTTTCAATTCATTTCAATTGGTTACATAACTAGGCCGAGCTTCGGTACACTACGCGTATGACACGTACATACAAACGTACTATAATTGCAACCTTGCGCCCATTTTAGACACTACGCAGTATCTGTTATTTTTTCCAACAATTGTACAGCCGAACAATTGTTGGAAAACTATATTAATTTAAACTTTTCTTGAAAACGACAGCACACCTGGTGCCATCATTTCATAGGATGATTGAGACTACTATTAACTTACAGTCTAGTAAGGTATTTCGTAATAATTCATTAATTGGAGAATTACCAATCGTATACACTAACTTTAAGACAATGTGATTTCAACAATGGACAATCATCCTACTCTATTTAAAATCACATCTGAAGCCTGTGAACTATTATCCCACCCTGAAAAAGAGTACATTGTGATTCTGGACTCTTGATGTGATTATTGGTGGAGGGAGCAGAAAACACTTCATGTAGGGTTGGAAAGTTCATAATTCTCATTAAAATCAGAATTAAGATCTGAATTTTTGCAGTTTACCATGTGGAAATCTTGGAGAATTTGATGAGGTGAGTAAATTTGACGTGAAACTTTGCAAAAGCACTTTTCCCGGCATTTATGTTGACAAGTCCATTGAACCATCCTTAAACCCTTTGCTTCCACTAGACTCCGGGGGTAACCCACAGGGGTGAGATTTGGGGAAATTACAAAATCCATGAAACATTCGGAGGCATTTGATTTGTACGGCATGGTTGAAAAATGCATAAGAAAACTGAATTTTCTACCAGAAGATACAGTTCAAAATTGCAAAAAAAAATTGGGTCATTACAATAAAAAGAAGACCGTTTCAGATCGAAGAGGTCACCCACCCTGATCCATGGAGAAGACTCTCAGGAATGCAATCAGTTCAGGGCTGATGGGGTTATCACCGCCTTCCACTGCCAAGTTGATTGACGATCTACAGTAAAATCACAAAGATTATAAACTCACCACTATTACCCAAACTCATCAAGCTTATAATAACTGACTGAACATCCTCCCGGTCCACGTCTACCCTCCACGGCAACTGAACTCCCCATAAGCGAGACATACACTACAGTATGTATTTTATTGTCTCAACATTGCTTTCTCACATAGTCTTACTTCAATCATTTTATCCTCCGACATCTCAAAGGGGACCAGCTTTGATAGCAAATGTTACTCTTACAGGTACAGGGTTCCCACCATTTCATGAAAATAAAATTCCTTGATTTTTACCCGAGTTTTCCCCGATGAATTTCAAAATTCCAGGATAATTATTTTGACCTATATCAGGTCATGCACCACAGCCACCTGGCTAAAGAGAGATAAAGAGGGATTTCCACACTAAAAAGCCACCATAGCCAATCATGCAGTGGATACGCTGTTTGGCCATGACACAAAATATAACAGACTGACCACTTTCTCTTTTGGGCCAATCAAATTCCCCGTCTTTTCCCTGATTTGAGGCACTTTTTTCAAATTCCCTGACTTTTCCCCGACTGGGAAAAGCGAAACTCATTTTCCAGGTTTTCCCTGATTTCCAGGATGCAGTGGGAACCCTGATGCACCTACATGTACCTATCATGTGAATCTTTACCCTTAACCTCTTGAATAAAGATGACGGCTTAGCAGCAGTTTGAAAAAGACCACCTGGTCAGTTGTTATTTATACAAGCATTCCTGCACATACTCATTTCATTCATGTTTCAACTATATTGGTCTTGAATGAGAGTGCAATGAATAGATGGAGCTTTTTCAAACAAAACTTTCATTTATACAAAGGGGGGGGGGGGGCTCAAATTGCGATAAATAAAAAATAGGAATTTCAAGGAAAAAGAAGGAAAAGTAGGAGCAAGGTAACAAAATTAGGAAAAAGTAGGAAAATTATGAACGCTTAAAAGCCAGTCATGGATTTTTCACTCAAGTCATATGACACTGGCACGGACATTGGATTGGGGGAGGGGGGGGGGGGGGGGGGGTCTAAGCCAAATCTTACTCTGAGGATCCCATCATTGCAAGGAGCTGGCTTTTCATGGCATACAGACGGTCATTCCTGCTGATACCCAGCTGAATGTTGACGCTGTCACACTCACTCTCAGGGTACACGAAGCCGCTGTACAGCAGCAGGTGTGAGTTAGAGCGAAGACCATAGAAGATGCAGACTTGCTCGTCGACGGCCAGGTCGTGTAGGGCCAGGCCGTCGCAGCTGTCTCTCTGCAAGTTGAAGCTGGTGGTGATCTGTGAGAGATTTATCCAACACAAACTCATTGTCCAGACAACATGTGACCCAACTCAACAAAATGAATCAAGTTTCCAGAGCTCTTTTAAGAGTTACAGGCCCTTAAACATGACTTAAAGTCCCTATGTAATGTCCATATTCAGCAGGATGTCAAACTGAGTGATCCATCACAATATAATGAAGAAACAGGTATGCTTTTCAGTCAAAACATGCCCTTAAGACTCATTTTGTAGGATCCAGACAAATATGTGAAACACTTTTTGTATGACCAAGAGTGCTTTGTCATTTATAGAGGGAAATTAACCCAGCTATTATTAATGGGGTGCTGGTATGCTAAGACGGGCTTGTGCAGCAAAACGTAACGCAAACAATAGGCAAACAATGGATTGAGTACTCGCAGGAATGCACATATAGATGACAACCGGCCAGGATGTCTTTATCAAACCACGGCCATGGCCGTCATCCGTATTCAAGATGGTAACACAGGGCAGCAAATCCACAGCTTGATCGGTCACAGCTGCATTTAAGACTATTGAGCTGATAGAAAAATATGAATTGTACAGCCAAACCACAACTGGGTATTTTTGAGACAGTTTGGATCCGTAGCCAGACGACACATCTTTGGCAAAAAAATGTCACTGGTTTCCTCCGGAATTGCTGAAAGATCTTGAGCATAGATTGAGAACGAAGTGTCCTGGTTTGTTCCCCAAAATTTAAATAAATGTAAATATTGCATAATATTACGAAAAGGCGCAGCAAGATAAATGAGTGCCAGAAAAACAATAATAACTTGGTGTGGCCATCTCTGTAAAAACCCCTTGTAAAAGTTGGTAAAAGTTGGTAAAAGTACAAGAACTTTGTCGATTTGATTTGAAGCTTTGCATGGCGGAAACGATAAGGGAGTAAACGAGAAAATTGCGGGTAACACCATGTGAAAATAACCTCTTTAAGATGTGTGGTTCTGAAAAGAACCGGGGTGAGAATGGAACTCGATGTTTCGGACAGTGTGTTCTGTCCGTCCTAAGAACTTTGTCATAAAGACCATACATACAAGTATGAGTACTTTGCCGTGAGTATGAGTATGAGAACAAGCACATTTCTGTGAGTATAAAGCTCAGAATTCACAGAACGAGATGTACACATGTACACAACCCATAATTCCATGCGAATCTTTAAAATCTGTTAACCAGATCCTACAGTTAGGGGCAACTCATTGCTGAATACGTTAAGCGGAACCATGAAATTGGGCACCGGCATATACTCGGCTACACAATTGTAATACTAAAAGTACATGGGATCTGAAGGTCAGTTGAAGCAATTTGGGACTCACCACTCCATTGGTATGATTGCACATATCCCATAGTGGGATGAGCACTGTGACTAGGTGGGAACCGTCCTCCGATGGGATCTGATTCTGTCTGGACATGATGGTGGATACCGCCCATCTGAAAACAAGAACAAACACTCAGTGTTCAAAACATTGTTGTGAATATTAGTGAAAATAATAGTGTGTGGTGCGTAGAGTGCGCATCTAACTTTTAGCATCATCGTAAGTGCAGTGATTCCCAGGTCCGGTCCGGTCCGGTCCGGTCATACCAGGGGTGGGTTCTACTCTCACGAACAACGCGAACGTTCGCCAACTACGCGAACAATTTTCCATTGGATGTGCACAAAAAATTGCCGAACGTTGGCGAACGTTTGCTTTGCTCGCGTGAGTGGAACGCAGGCCAGGCCGGGCCGGGCCGGGCTGGGCGGGGCAGGGCCGGGCCGGGCCAGGCCACCAGACCAGTCACCAGACCAGTCACCAGACCAGTCACCAGACCAGTCACCAGACCAGATTATTTTTAATAATTCATTAGTAGGAGGAATTTCCACTAAATTAAAATTTTCAGTCAAAGCAGCCCAAATCCCATGAGTCCGGGTGTTATAATGGGGTGCCAGGATGCCATGCCGGCTTGTGCAGCCAAGCAAAACGGACACAAGAGGCTTGTGCAGCCAAGCGTAACACAATAATCCAACAATGGATTGAAAATTCAGAAAATGGCGTGTATAGACGTCATCCAGCAAGGTAATTTTCAAACCGCATCTATGGACGTTAGCCGGGTTCAAGAGGTTAAGTTCCAAGGAAACCTAATTACTAAACAAGACACAAATTTACAGAACAACTTATTCATGGTGTTTACCTGTAGCCATCATAGGTGAACGAATCTTTCAGCGGTAGCTTAGCTGCATCAGCATGCATCTGCAATACAACGAAAGAACACACAATAAATAAAAGGCACGTTTTTGCTTACTTGGTCTAAACCAGACACTCATGAGGCTAATTTGGATGAAGTTGCTCCATTCCTGTCAATGTAAACATCAGGATAATTTGTCTAAACGTGTACTGTTTTCATCCTCAGTAAAACTTGTCATCAGATTCAATTCACCAATGACAAAAGTAATTTCTGAAGTTTTATCTCATTTTTAACTCTTACCAACTGTCAAGCTTGGAAAGCGAGAGAAAAGGAGCAGTCCCATGAACAAGTCATACTTTTGGTAAATGATTAAAGCAATCAAAATGTTCCGAAATTATACAAAAACTGAATAAAGATGGGTTTTTAGGGGTGAAGGTGGGGTGGGGGAACAGGGGTGACGGGGTTCCCTATAGAGAGTTAAAATTTCATGTCAAAACTTTCCTGGATTGAACAATTTTGAAGGTTAATATTCACATTCAGTCTTCTTATTCTGAGCAAGTTATGCATATCTAATAATACATTTAAAAAACAATTCAAAAAAAGAAAACTGGCAGGAGCGGGATTTGAAACTGTGACCTCTACTATCTGAGCTATCTTGACCTATGTTGGCGGTCTCCCAAATTGTCAGTGTCTTTGTTTGGGGGGCGCTAGTCAGAAGTCATAAACCCAGAATGCCGTATAGTCAGGGATACGACTTTTTAACTTACATGTATATCATCAAACAAACCACAATGGAAACTGACTAGGGATCAATGATGACGTAGCACCAGGTGAAGTTCTATGTGAGGAGTGGGACGGCTGCTTACTCCAAAATTTCAGATAGCACCGACCCCCCCCCCCCCCCCCCCCCCCCACCTAAATTCCCCCCTTCCTGGAAAATAATTGCCTTTTAAAGAATATCTGGAATTGCTTAAAATGCACAAAAACAAATTATGTCTTACTGACATGTAATTTCAGCCCCTCCCCCAAATGACATTATTTTCTTCCATGCAATGTTCAATCTCAACTACCCTCATAATCACTACACAGATGAGTTTGAGTGACATCATCAGCATGACGAGTCATGATATCTGAATATATATGTGACCCGCTCGGCAAAAAGGGCACATAAGTCGCTGTATGCTTTTACGCGTAATGGGCCGTTCTAAGTGAAGAGGGTAAACAATTCTTCAAACAAGTGATTTTTAAGGGAGGGAATTTTTTGCATCTTTGATACCTACATTGTATATTATTCTAGTTCATAACCAAAATCTTTGATTTCAGTGAATAAAGTTGGGAAAAAATGTGTTTGTGTCGAGTGCTTCAATCTATTGCTTTGCTTTTTGTTTTTTGAAATGGCTCGTTTCACCTTAACCCCTTGCGTACGGATGACGCCATATGGTGCAAAAAAAAACAGTGCCACCAGGCCGGATGACGCCATTGGCTGCTGTTTGTGCAGTTTCAATCCATTGTTGGATTAAACAGTGCCACCAGGCCGGATGACGCAATTGGCCGCTGTTTGTGCAGTTTCAATCCATTGTTGGATTATTGTGTATATGTTACGCTTGACTGCACAAACACATTGTAGCGGTTCGCTTGGCTGCCGCGGCACCCCGACGTCTCCCGTAAAATACCGTACTCATGGGGTTAAGTCATTTCAAGAAATTCCTGAAAACAAACATGCAAATTTCCAAATATCTTGTGAATGCAAAATGCTACAGGCCTCAGACATATACCATAATGAAAGCTTATAAAATGGCCTTTCCAGCTATATATAAAACACTATATTCAAATTTTGCAACATAATGGGCCTTTTTTTGCAGAGTGGGTCACATTATGGGCTGTAAGTTGATACCAACCTGAAAGAGTTTGTAGAAGTAAGCAAACTGCCGGGCGATGTTTTTATGTTGCTTTAGTGCATCGGCTGCATGCGAGGAAGGACAAACAATGCAAAATCCACAACCTTGTTAGTATTTAAACTACTACTAATCTACGGAAAAAACACACTTTTTGCATGCACAAGATTAAATTTATATACAATGTCAATTTCATGCAGCTACACTTTAGGATAACTCCCCCCGACCCAAAAAAAAAAAATTGAAACTGTTCGTAAGCACAAGGGAAAACAGAACAGGGAAATGACAGTTCCTCCAGGAAGTTTTAGAGGTAAAGTTTACAGAAATGATTTGCCAAACTTTTATAAATATTTTCATTGACATATTTTCTAGCATTTTACCATGGCATTTAAAAAAAAAATTATGAGACAAAATGCTACCGGTGACGCGCCAAAAAGTGTCCCCTGCGAAATAGTGTCCGCTTGTTAGCATATTGGCATCTGGTTGGTCCTGCGCCTGTTTATCAACGCAAGTGTAGCTGTGGTCATACACACGTGTTTCGACAACAGGTGAACTCTCAGCATCACGAACAACACACACAGATTTTGAACAAATATAAGTTGAACTATCACTAAAAACTAATTCAACAAATCCAGGAATTCTTAGTATATTACAGGGAAAAAGGAAAGCGTCAGTCAAAGAAATTGTAAAATGAAAATTAAGATGAAAAATGCATGACGTCTTGACAGCCTGCGCTCAACAGCAAGCCGCCATGTAATAGGATGCACGCTTAACGCGGACACAATGTGCTGTCACAGGCGCAGGACCAATCAGATGCCAATATGCTAATAAGCGGACACTATTTCGCAGGGGGCCACTTTTTGGCATGACACAGGGGCTGAAAAATCCACGTAACGTTCGGATGCATCAAATTTGTATGGCATTTCTGAAAAATTCATAAAATAACTGCATTTTCTACCAAAAGATACGGTTCAAAATTGGAAAAAAATAAAGTCATTAGAATTAAAAGAAGACTGTTTCAGGTTGCAGAGGTCAGAAATCTGGAAGACATCGCACCACAAATCCTGAAATCATGAAAAATCTGGAGAAATCTCACACTGTACTTCTACTGGACAACGACCACATAAAACCCCACAAAAACCCACAAACTATGGACATAAATTCATTCCATGAAATGCCTTCATGTTAAGAGTCACACCATGCTATTCAACGGCGGGGATACTTGGACAAAAGCCCATCTACATGTACACCTCTTGGTAGGCACAAAAACTTTAAGGGGAAACGGGCACAAGGGGTAAAGTAAAAGCCTAAAGGGAGGGGGGGCAGGAAAATAGGGGTGAAAAAGCCTAGGAAATAGGGAATCAGTTATTGCACTTTGTAATGTGCATGTAATCAACTACTATCCAGTTTATATAGAGATCAGCGTGGGACACATTTCTTTCTCCCCTCAAGGATGCATAACACCCTCGGCTTTGCCTCAGGTGCTACGCACTCCTCAGGTGTAAAAAGCCAATTATTAAATGCTGAGGGCCACAGGTATTTTATAACATGTGTTGGCATGGCAAAGATCAGTATACTTCCCATTACCAGATTTATAATATGGTAATATAAGTCATACACTGCATCTTCACACCATGACCTCTCCGTCCAATATTTTGTGGGTAAGAACGGCCTATTTTTGTGTGTGTGAGACCAGTCCTTGTTTAAGGTGCCATGCATTTCTTAAAGCTCATTAATTCTCCAAAATATAAGCTGTGCCAAACTTCAAATCTGCCATATTCATGACAACTATCAAGGCGGGGCTGTCTAAACTTGTCTTGATACAGTACAGTACCAAATCATGGCTGCACAATGCTCCTTTCAATGAATGGGGGGTCTAGCTTTGTGGATTCAAGCTTCTTGAGTTCTTTTTCAAAAAAAATTGATAAAATTTGAAAGTGAGGTTTCCCCTGCAAATTTGACAAAATAAAGCAGACACGTCGACATTCAAGCTCAATACTGTTTTGTGTTCCGTATTTGGTATATACACAACATGTGGAACTAAAATGTACATGTATAATGGGAGACTTTTGAGACGCGTGTGGCAGCAGACATACTGGTCTTTTTTCCTAGTTCTGAGTGTGGTTCTGAGCATGCGCGCGTGGTTCCGAGCGTGCGCGTGTAGTTTCGAGCGCGCGCGCGTGTAGTTCCGAGCGTGCGCGCGTAGTTCCGAGCGTGCGCGCGTAGTTCCGAGCGTGCGCGCGTAGTTCCGAGCGTGCGCGCGTAGTTCCGAGCGTGCGCGCGTAGTTCCGAGCGTGCGCGCGTAGTTCCGAGCGTGCGCGCGTAGTTCCGAGCGTGCGCGCGTAGTTCCGAGCATGTGCACGATTGGTGAGAACCATGGAAAAGGAGTATCCCATTATAAGCATGCGTACAGATGTACGGATAATCTACTGGAGGTACTCAAGGAATGAGACACAACATGGATATCTCGTGAACAAGGCTAATATTAAGATGGCCTGATGTGCAGCTGAGTTGTTACAGGACATCAAAACTTCAGAAAACAAATAATAAAAATCACACCCTAGAATATTGTAAGACTGAGAACCATCAGTGTTTGTTCCTACTCACTGTATGTTGGTGAACCCTGTAACTGCTGTAACTCATCAGGGGTGAAATACAGGGGAACTTGGTAGCAAGTTGGTAAGATGTCTTCAAGGAAGTTAAGGCAAAACACTGGAAATACAAATCTTACACTGTGAAACCCTCGGATGTGATTTTTCTATTCAAAATGGACAGGAGGATTAGGCGGATCTGATTTTTTAACAATGCGGGTCCAAAATTACATCCAGAGCCCAGAATCACAATAAGGTTTAAGCTGGCAAACCAAGAAGTCATAATGTACTCTTTGTCAAGATGGGACAATAGTCTGTGATTTTGATGTGATTTTGAATGAAGTAGGATGTGATTCTGTAGGGCCATTGCAAAAACACATTGTCCTAATCGCCATGTCCATTTTAAACAGAAAATCACACCCAAGGTGTTCATGGCTTCAGAAACTAATCAGTTTAAGGGTTAACCTATAAACCCCTTCAATGTTTTTTTTTTTTCAAATGGCCTGGATAAATCCAACAATTTCCAACAAAACTGAAATGAGAAGCCTACTAAATGCAACAAAATCCAACATCAAATTTGGTTGGATTCTGCAGTGTACCACCTACAACACCAACCTTGGCATTTTGCAGCTATCCTGCTGAATCCAACAAAATGCAACAGGTACATGTACATTGTATTTGTTTGTATGAGCCCTGCCAAATCCCACAAAATCCAACTGAAATTTTACCAGAAGTCCGCTTTCACCCTCCTAAATAGAACACAATCCACAGGTATATTTTAATTAGCTACTACCCTGATGAATACCAAAAATATGTAGTTTGTATTAATAAATCCAACAAATGTTTACCACTGTTGGCTTTTGTTAGAATAGCACGGCTAGGGTTAATGGTGAAATTTGTGTGCTCTTTCTGGACAGTTTGATTGTCATTCGTGCCACAAAAACATATCTCAAATGCAGGTGTTGTAGACAAATACAAGTTATACTTTTTGTGGCTCATTTCTCTTTCTTCCTACATAAGAATACAGATTGTTCTTCTAGTCGAGCTTGAAAATTATATGATTCCATTAAACTGCTCAAAGTATTGTAACGGACCAAGCGGAAAGAGGCGACTGCAAACAAGGCAGATTTACTTTTAATACACCATAAATTAAATAACTATTTACAAAAATAAGGAGCAAATTAATCAAAGCAAGTAACTTATAAGATCGAGTGGCACTTACAAGATATAAGACCAGTGCATGCGCGAGGCTGGAGTAGGACACACGACAACAGAAAACACCCAAACGTAACGGTGACTACAAAAAGAACAGAATGACCAACGCCCCAATTGTTGGCACCAGTCTTATACCCTGTGAAGTGCACCCGACCAGAAAAGAATTTAAAGAAGGTTTTGAGCGTTACCTCCGTACTGCCCGTGGAGAACAAACGTTTTTGTTACACCACCCCCTGCTCCACAAAGACAGTGTGTACATGTGGAGATGCAGCCTTTCAGCTTCCAATGTTTAACAGTAGGAAAAGACATGTACAGTATGTCCCAAAAAAATTGTCACTGACTATTTCCAAAATAACTACAAAAATATCAGGTCAATTTTGAAAATGTTTGATTGTGCAGATACTCCATATCCTGGGCCAATTTCCCTACGAGTTTCATTTAATTTCAGTCACCCATCACTGTACAATGGTCCATTGATCAAGTTCCTTTACCTTAATGAATTTCAGTGCTTTTTTATGTAAGCTGTGTAAAATCCTGCATGTTGTGAAAAGGGCAGCGGTTGGGATTGGAATCATTTGCCTGGCTATCAGTCATCATGGCAAGACCCGGGTTTTTAGAAATGCTCAAGGGCAAATGATTCCAATCCCAAACCATTTCAGCCTTTTTTTTTCACAACATCCAGGATTTTACACAGCTTACATAACGCAGCACTGAAATTGATTAAGACAAGGAACTTGGTCACACTGTCCAAAAATGTTGTTGTGATCAATTGACCATTGTGCAGTGATGCATGACTGAAATTAATTAAGACTCATAGGGATTTAGGCCAAGGACACACTGCCAAAAATGATTTTCTTAATTTCTTAATATAAGAAAATATTTCTTATTTCAAGAAAAAAAATTCTTGTCTCACTCCCTAGAAAACTTTTCTACGGAGTGAGACAAGAAAAGTTGTCTTGAAATAAGAACAAAATGTCATTTTAAGAAAAACATTTTTGGCAGTGCAGGGAGTATCTGCCCACTCAAAAAATTTCAAAATTGACTTTATGGTTTTGTAGTTATTTCAGAAATAGAGTGACATTTTTTTTGGGGGGGGGACATACTGTATATTGTTACCAGAAAGTATGTCTTGTAAGGATACTGATGTAGGGTTTCCAGTTGGAATTTTCCGACTGGCGTTCCATCAGCAGATAGAGCGCAAGGGCAACATGTGCCATACCTTGCAGTACACGATCCTTCTGGATAAGAGGGCCTGGGGAACAAATAAGATACAACATGAGGGAGTTAAACAAGGCAGGGCTGTGCATTTGAACCGGATACCCGAGTACCCAAACTCTTGAGGCAATTTATAAGAAAGTTTATTCACCATACAAAACCATACAGTGAGTCACTGAGTGTACAGCAGGTATACCATACAAAACCTGACAGCTGTATGGTTTTGTATGGTCAAAAGGCTTGCCTGTACTGAACTATGTAAGGTGATATGAATGGTAAATCAACTTGACCTCTGTATGGCACTGTAAGGTTTTGTATGATAGTACAGGCTATGTATTGGGGAACATTGATGAATAGGCCTATACCATTTAAGAATTAGGGTGGTTTCTCTTTATACATTATACATGTATATAACTCACCATAGCCCCAAGTAGTCTGTTGACAAGCCACAATGAAGTATATTCACCACGCAAAACCATTTGGCATACATTGTACACCACAGTGAAGCATGTTTACCATACAAAACCATTTGGCATACACTGTGCACCATAGTGAAGCATGTTTACCATACAAAACCATGTGTAAGGTTTTGCCATGTCAATAAGCTTGCTATAGCATTACACTATGGTTTTGCCATGTGTGTGTTAATGCTATGGTAACATTTGGATATGAAAATTTTGTAAGGTTTTGTATGGTGAAATAGTAGGAGGGTAAGGTTTCTTAAATGAGTGGAATGAAGGGGAACTCACCTTAGCTGTGATATGCCAAAACAAGAACTTTATTGTTGGTTCAACATGAACTTTCCTTAAACTTTCTTGAAAAGGCATTAACAGAATTGCAGGCTTTTAAGCAGACCCAGGTGAAAAAGTTGGAGAATTGTGGGATTAAATTTGTTCAAATAAAAAAAGACAAAAGCAGGACTTTGGAGGACAAAATCGGGATAAAAGTAGGACCTTCAGGAGTAGTTTTCGTTGATACCCACCCATGTCCACTGCATCACAAGCCTCATTTGGCAATCCCAGTTCTGTACTCACAGCGTGTGTTCTCCATCCTCAACTAAGCTCAAGTTGCAAGTAAAGTTGCAGTACTCCTGCACCCAAGCCCTTCATTGTGTGATTTTCATATGACAGTGTGTGATACTGTTACAAAAAATATTAGGAGTTGTGAGGCAAAAAAATTGGAAAAAGTAGGAAAAATAGGAATTTCAAGAAAAAAGTAGGAAAAGTAAGAGCAAGGTAAAAAACAAAACTAGGAAAAGTAGGAAAAGTAGAAATACTTATTATTGCAAACCCAGGAGTGCTTACCCACGTCCTTCAGGCAAAAAGATTAATTCAACCTGTCAGTTCCCTAACCAGGTTACATGTACGTCCCAAACCTTCAAATCCATAACCAATGATATCTTAGCCATCCTCTTCAGAAGTAAACGTTAACTTCTGTGTCAAATTATTTCCATTTTTATGCCCGATTTGTATGCCTTATATGTATATTTCTGGTCTTAGATCGTTTGTTTTTGTTTAATCGTGAATAGTTGGCTGTTTTGGAAACTTTTCCAAAACAGCCCTTGTTTTCGTTAAGATTTTTATTTTTTTTTTCAGACTTTTTTGCCCATAGCATTTGTACACGTTTTCTTTCTTACCGGCACTTTGGCTACTATTATGCTGCCGATTGGCTTTAAACTTGGCAGACACTTAGACTAACTGCTCAGAATGTATGCCGAACATTTTCGTCATGATGACGTCATCACGTGATTTTTTATGAATTTTTGAAATTTCAAAATCGTAAAATTCTTTTCAATATTTCTGGCGAACAAAACAAGATATTTTCAAAATTCTTTTTGTTATAGCTTTGGTATGTCTCAAAGATATCCCCTAAAAAGGAGAAAATGTGTGACGTCATGATGACATTATCAAAAATGTGCTTTTTTAAAACACATATAAGGATAGGTCCGATCGTCATGAAAATTGGTGGGTAGGTAGATACTGTCACTAGGATGCTGAATCCAAAGTGACGTCATGATGACGTCATCACGTGATTTTGTATGAATTTTTCAGAATTTTAAAATCGTAACATTCTTTTCAATATATCTAGCGAACAAAACAAGATATTTTCCAAATTCTTTTTGTTATAGCTTTGGTAGGTCTCAAAGATATGCCCTAAAAAGGAAAAAAATGTGTGACGTCATGATGACATCATCAAAAATGTGCTTTTTTAAAACACATATAAGGATAGGTCCGATCGTCATGAAAATTGGTGGGTAGGTAGATACTGGCACTAGGATGCAAAATCCAAAGTGACGTCATGATGACGTCATCACGTGATTTGTTATGAATTTTTGAAAGTTTGAAATCGTAACATTCTTTTAAATATATCTCGCAAACAAAACAAGATAGTTTCAAAATTCTTTTTGTTATAGCTTTGGTAGGTCTCAAAGATATGCCCTAAAAGGGAAAAAAATGTGTGACGTCATGATGACGTCATCCAAAATGTGCTTTTTTAAAACACATAAGGATAGGTCCGATCATCATGAAAAGTAGTGGGTAGGTAGATACTGTCACTAGCATGCAAAATCTGAAATGATGTCATGATGACGTCATCGTCAATTTTTTTATGATTTTTGAAATTTTTGAAATTTTATTTTAATCACAATTTTACACAAAAAAACAAAACAGCCCTGTGTTTGTCCACAAACACTGTACCAGATGTCTAGTTTTTTTTTGTGCTTCTTTTTCAGCCAAATGCCGATAGCATTTGTACACGTTTTCTTTCTTACTGGCACTTTGGCTACTTTTATGGTGCCGATTGGCTTTAAACTTGGCAGACACTTAGACTAACTGCTCAGAATGTATGCCGAACATTTACGTCATGATGACGTCATCACGTGATTTGTTATGAATTTTTGAAATTTCAAAATCGTAAAATTCTTTTCAATATATCTAGCGAACAAAACAAGATATTTTCAAAATTCTTTTGGTTATAGCTTTGGTAGGTCTCAAAGATATGCCCTAAAAAGGAAAAAAATGTGTGACGTCATGATGACGTCATCAAAAATGTGCTTTTATAAAACACATATAAGGATAGGTCCGATCGTCATGAAAATTGGTGGGTAGGTAGATACTGCCACCAGCATGCCAAATCTGAAATGACGTCATGATGACGTCATCACGTGATTTGTTATGAATTTTTGAAATTTTGAAATCGTAAAATTCTTTTAAATATATCTGGCAAACAAAACAAGATATTTTCAAAATTCTTTTTGTTATAGCTTTGGTAGGTCTCAAAGATATGCCCTAAAAAGGAAAAAAATGTGTGACGTCATGATGACATCATCAAAAATGTGCTTTTTAAAAACACATATAAGGATAGGTCCGATCGTCATGAAAATTGGTGGGTAGGTAGAAACTGTAACTAGCATGCAAAATCTGAAATGATGTCATGATGGCGACATCGTCAATTTTTTTAATGATTTTTGAAATTTTTGAAATTTCATTTTAATCACAATTTTACACAAACAAACAAAACAGCCCTGTGTTTGTCCACAAACACTGTACCAGATGTCTAGTTATTCTTCTTTTCGTTAACCCCAGCACGGAATCGACTTGACTTATCGAACTTCGCTTTAGTTACGCAATATGTTTAAGTTTCAAAAAGCGATGACTCCACGAAATGCACCCAATTTTTTTTAATATATATTCTTAGACTCTGATTATCGCCTTTATTTGACGGTACATTAGGAAGACGTCCCTCATAGACAATGGTTATGGTAATTCACAGTCCCTTTTTATGGTAATTCGTTTGTGGTACCCCATTGGAAGTTTGACGTGTAGAGTTGAATGTGTGAGAACCATTTGTGCATTTGGGCTCCATCGGAGCGTAAATTGTAGAATAACAGGCTGTGCACTTTGTGTGTGTGTACAAAACAAATGAGGGATTACCATGTTGAGACTTCACCCGGAGGTGAGTCGACGCAAGCTTGACATTTTAACCCGTCAGCCGTGCCCGTGTATAAAAACAGCCAGATCGTGTTAACACGTCCTCCGACGCGAACTGGTTAAACCCTCTCACGTGACAGGCCACTGTCCTAATTATCTTCACTTTGGCATGTGTAATTCTACCAATGAGCCTGTATTTCATAGTTAATAAAATTCATGCTACACCGACAGTGAGCTTGCTGTAAGCAAGTCTTGTTGAGGGACCTTCCCGAATCCTCAAAAATCCAATAATGTGCAGTCACCCAACGGCACATTCTTTGAATTTGATAGAATCAATGGATGCTAAGCCTTACGTAAAGTAATGGTAGCTGGGCTTTTCATTCCTGAATCCATCGAAACCAAGCAAAACCAATGTATTGGATTTTGGCAGATTTTGGTGGATTTTGGATGGTAGGGGTTAAGCTCAGCATACACTAATAGTGACTGGGCTCTTCAATCCAGAATCCATCAAAATAAAGCAGAACCCCACGTATAAGATTTGGCAGATTGCTACATGTATATGTACTAGCTGTGTGCATTTACGGGTAGTAAAAGAACCGGGTACCCGATTGAAAAAAATACGGGTACCCGATTGAAAAAAATACGGGTACCAGATTAAAAAAAATACGGATACCCGGGTGGGTACCTGGGTAACCGTATTTTTTTTAATCGTTAAAGAAACCCAACCCAAAACTTCCAATCCCGGAAGTTGCAATAATGTTTTTCTCTAAGATTCAAAAGTCTGATTTCAGACAAAAGTCTGAAAAATCTTATGCCTGTATAGTAAACATGATCACTAATCCGCCATTACATGCGCCGGCATATTACAAAAGACAGAAGCTTTATACATGTGTATTTATAGTGTAATGAGGCATGCTATTACACATGTATGTCTCGTCGAGGCTCTTTATCCATACCCAGACTACAAAAACCACAACCGGTAAATTCTCTTTATTTTCAATTTCCGTGAGCGTCATAAACATGAAATCTGTGCCGGTTTCCCATGTAGTCGTGTTCTAATTTTAAAAATTCCCGACAAATAACATTCGAAACCTTTACTTTTTCATTTTCTGGGAAGTTACTGTGCTATAATGTAAAGTTGTACGGGTACTCGATTCCATAATCTGGAACCGGTTCCTGACATGAGCGGTCGGGTATCGGGTACCCCGTTCTGATGCACACCCCTAATATAATATGTACAAGTATTAAGCACTCAATAAGGTGTCAGTGTGGTGTGTTGTGCCCGTTACACCCGTAACTTCTCTAAAGCTTCGTTTATAGTGTCATAACATAATCTGAATGGCAAAAACAAATTCTTCTTATTCATGTCACACTGAATAATAATTATGCATTTTGATGCTACCTATATCGTTAAAAGGGTTTTAAACAATATATGCAGAGTAACAGGTGTAACGGAGACACACAACCCACTGTGGCTCTTTATTGTGCACTTTTTAGCCAGATATGGATAAACGATTAGGGACAAATAGCTGCCTGGCTGGAATTTGGTTTTTACATGTACCTGTAAAGCTGGCATCTGTTATATACGCAGCTCGCCAAAAAAAAACTTCCGGTCATGTATCAAGTTGTCATTTATCACATTCAATGTGATCCATCAGGCTTCTCCCAAGAGGGAAATGGCACTTCCCCTGACCGGTATGTCATGCACAAGAGAAATATCCGCAGGAGATCACCGAGCCTCTGCCTTAAGATCACCCCCCTTTCTATGTAAACTTGCACCCTCACCATTTCATCCCAGGGTTGCGAGGAGCGCGCGCATGCTCAAACCGCCTTACATTTTTTGTTATCGGCTACATCTACGGTGCAAGTCTTAATCGAGCCTGGCAGACAACATGTTTTAAATTAAATGATTACTCAGCCCCTCCATCAACTGAAATGAAAACAAAATGCATGCAGACTGTAGCTGGTATTTAATTGCAAGGTGCATACTGCGTGCTTTCAAGCAGGCCCAGGTGCAAAAGTAGGAGAATAATAAGATCAAAATTGTAAAAAAACAAAAAAACAGGACAAAAGTAGGACTCTGGATGACAAAATCATCAGGATAAAAGTAAGACTTTTGCGGGCTTTCAGGAGTAGTTTTCATTGATACTCAACCATGTCCACAGCATCACAAGCCTCATTTGGCATGTTCTGTACTCACAACACTTGTGCTCCATCCTCGACTAATAAGCTCTCGGAAGTAAAGTTGCAGTACTCCTGCACCCAAGCCCTTCATTGTGTGATTTTCATATGACAGTGTGTAACACCGTTATGAAAAATATTCAATGAGATTTCATTTTTTGCAGTTGTGGGACAAAAAAGTAGAAAGAAAGTAGAAAACAATAGGAATTAAAAGGAAAAAAAGTGTAAAAGTAGGAGCAAGGTAAAAAAATGAGGAAAAAGTAGGAAAAGTAGGAATACTTGAAAGCACGGCCCTGTGTTGGCAAAAGGGTGTATCTCGACAAAACAACAATTGGAGATACAGTGGAACGCCGCTATAACTAAAATCGCGGGATCCACAGATTTTGTTCGGTATAGCGATCGTTCGGTATAGTGATTTTCAGCCTCCAGTCCGCCAACATGGCGTCCGTTCTTTTAATACTTGCATCGTATTTGAAGTGCGCCCTCTTTTGATTGTAATTGAACATGTGCCGGCCATTGAATCATGTAATTAAATGTTCATACTTTACTAAGTTACCAAATTCTAAAGCAACAGTTGGCTTTTTCCTTCTATTTCTTGGGGAAATAATAGCCACTCTTCAACATAAAGCTGCGGCCGTTTGGGAATTACAAACAGCCCAAATACCCGGTAATTTTTTTTAATCTGTTGCCTTTTTTAAAGAACAATGTTCGGTAAGTTTTGTACACAAAATTTGGGAGCCAATTATGGTGTTCGGTATATCCGAATGTTCGGTATAGTGGTGTTCGCTATAGCGGCGTTTTACTGTACACTTTTACCAACACAGGGCCCAGCAGTAAAAATAAAGCTTGCCATTCCGCTGATGTTCAGAGTGTGTACAAACTCACTGTGTGTGGAGGGGCATGGCCTGCAATTTGTTTTAATACCAATGATGTCACAGCCAAAAGGGGTACTTTTGTGGGCGGGGAAACAGCAACATGATTTTTCTGTCCTTGATAAATTTCTAGAACAAAAATTCAACCAAAAATTGTTTTCTTTCTTACGTGTATTCATCATTGTTTCAAAAATTCTTTTTAGTATTTTCACCTTTTCTCATTTCTCTGAAACTGTCAAGATGTCTGTACTAGCGATCAGGAGGCGATAGGTTCTAGCCCCACCTCAAAAAGCTCTGGATTTTATTTGTTTTATTCTAATGCTACCCACTGCCTATTGGCACTCATTAGCATAAGGCAATTATAGCGTCTGCTTAATATCTCATGACATTCTAAATTTTAGCACATGTCCGTTGAAATGCATTAGCACTGTTCGCTAATGACGTCAAAATGTTGGTATGAATATACGTGCGTATAGGGTGCACGTGTGGAACTTGCCTCCCGTGGCTGTACGTATGTACGATGACATGACCTGACCTGGGAATCATAGTCGAGAGTCAAAGGTCAGCTCATGTCATCCGGTCATGTCGCAGTTCATGCAACTGCGCGCTGGATGGAACGGTGAATGCTTCCAAACATCAAAGTGTTGTATGGAATATTCATGCGGAGTGCGTACCCCGTGGGCATGAAGCTTTCAAACGATGATGACATGAGATACTATGGATATGACCTGACCTGCCCCGATACGTGTGATGCCTGGGTCATTGTGTAATTTTATTTGTGTTTTTCCGGTGTGATAGCAGTTTATCTAGACAGTATATAATGCCTTCTAAGTCATTTACCACTGGTATGCTATTATTTGACTAAGTACACCAAATAGAACTTGGTCTAAAAAAAAAAAAATATGTAAACAAATAATAAAACCCCCAAGTATATGAGGGCTAGTAAAATCTGTAGTGGGATAGCCAGGAAAAGGTTAGCGCAAGGCCTGAACGTTAGCATTGCAACAAGCCACGTCCTAATTAAACCAGGTTTGTCCCTTTAAAGCACCCTCCCCGGCAAAGTAAACTCTGTCATGGTTTGTTACCTAGCGGCGAGTCCAGTACCCGGTCCTCCGTGAGCATGGCCTTCCGCGGCACCGTCAGAAATGGATCGTGTTCCTGAAACAAACCCCAACAGAGGAAGGTATCACCCAACAGCCTGTGACAGTGATGAAGTGACCATGAATCATAACCCACATGCGCGCAACCCCGGGGCCACAAACGTCCCACATTCGTGGCAGTTTCACAGCAGGTTTGCATTAGTGAATGTGGGCCAATCTATATGGGTATTAAAGGAAGCACCAGTATATACTGTGTTCCAAAGCACAGGGTACATGTACAGTAGCTAACAGATGTGTACATGTATACGTTCGAGGACAAGAGGAGAAAGAATATACAAAGGAATCTTTCTTGTCCTCGGGAGTCGGTCTTTTGTTAAAATCGGTCCTCGGGCGTAACAATTTGTGCTATATAGTCTATGGGGTACAATAGGAAACACAAAGCATTGTTCTCAGTAGTATAGGAAAACACGACTGTGTGTACATGTTTTATGTACAAGATTTGTTTCAATCACAAAGCTATTAAATTACTAGAGCACTACAATTGACCTATCGCGGTCGAATCGCGCCAACGCAGCTTGTGAATTTTTGTCCAATTACATCAATTATAATTCTACGTGGAACGCACAAAATCCGAGACAAACAAATATTACCACACAAAATTCCCATAGGGTTGTCTAAGGGGCGTGGTTAACTCGTAAACGGCGATAGGTCAATTACTAAGCCTACTGGGCGCATCCATGTTTGTGCACAAACTCAACATTTTGTACGGCCGTTGTAGGGTTATTTGCATACCTGCGTTTGTATGGAAAAGAACACTAGACCTCAACAATGGTCTAGGCTGTGCAAGATTATTGCACCTACCAAATGCACGTCCATAACGCGAATAAAGCGATGCTTTTTCAAATGAAACTTCTGGAGGTTTACAGACATGCGTGGAAAGCACATGGCGAACGACCATGCAAAGACTTATTTTCAGGTAATTTAGTCACGCACACAACACGCAAACCCTCTCATCATGGCCGTTGCCCCGGGTGGCTTTAAAGCACCTGCACGAGGGAATGAGGCGTAAGCTCTCTAGTAATTTAATATAGCTCTATGGTGTCCATAGAGGACCTGAAACTTTGCTGAGGAGAGAGTAAACTTTAACTTGACATAGAGCACTAATATTAGAAAAACCTGCTTCTCTATTCTGAACTTTTCAAGAGGCACGTATGCTACAGCCAGAGGCAGTAACAGAGATACAGGGATCGAATTTCAGGTAAAAATCTACTAGATGACACAAGGGGGGGGGGGGGGGGGGGGGGGTTGATTAAGTTACCCTGCCTGGGTCTATGGGTCTATAGGTCTGAAAATTGGTATAATTTCTCTGGATTCTGTTGAAAAATTTTCTTCTATTTAGATCGGGCCCAGGAAAACCATAAGGGTGGTAGGGTCGGCAATTCAAAATGTCACCAATCTGATCGTAACCCTCCAATCATTAGCCTTGTATTGAGTGATTTTAATTTAACCCCCAAACAAAGCTAGTTGCTCAACAAATTTACTAGACCATAAATCTTTTTTAAAAAGCAGTTTTTAACATTCCTTACTTTGTTCTTATATTGGTTATTACCGAAAGCTCATTTTTCTAAAACTTTGTGAAAACTTGCTTTTCCTCAAATATACTTTTGAAACAAAATACCCTACATGTACAAAGGCTCGTGAACGTCGCATAGTTAAAGGAAATATACAACATTTGCAAGCATCTAAAGCATCCTGTGAAAAAGCATCCTGTGAAATTATGGCACCTGGTGTGCTGTCATTAAAAAAAAAAAAAGTCAGATTTTGTTTTAATTTCCAATGATGGTTGGCCAACCATCATTGAAAAAAACTTTTTTTCAAATACTGCCCCCAATTTACCAAATTTAGTTGGTCCACATTTTGTTTGCAATCGGTTATGCATCCATGAACGGGTGCAAGCTAGCTATGTACATTGTAGTCTGATTCTCTGACCTGACAATTCCCTGTCTGTAAGTTGCTCTGTTTTGTTTTGAAGTGGGGTCAGGGAACCAGACTACTACAAAAACGGCATTTTGTTCTTGGTTTTTCGAGCATCTATGAATAGAAAACTTTAAACAGGTCATTGCAATAATATTTGCTGTAAAATACTAACCCCCACATCCACGCAAATGTTGTATATTACCTTTAACGAGCCATACTCTGGCTCATGTTAAAGAGGGATCGAGAAAACTATAATTAATAATCAATGTCAATGGCACACACACACACACACATGGAAATTCAAAGGAAATGAACAATAAAAATGTTATGGTTAGATAAGGAAATCTAAATTAAGCGGGGAAATTAGATTGTCTGATTGAGTACAGATGAACTTGGGTTACCGGGGATACCGGTAGCCTGCACCTCGACCTGTCCTGAAAAAGACTTGCTTCTGTCAGTGAGCATATGAAAATCAGGAAGTGGGGCAGTTGTATTTTCACCTCTGTGACCCAGGTTCGATCCCCACCTGGGACTGGCACGTCGATCAATTTTTCAATCCCTCCTTATTTTTCGAGGCTTTCCTAGAATATGATTTTGGTGTTTTCCTTTTTCCAATGACACTAAACTTTATCTTCATCGTCTTACATGTACATGTATCTCATTTCCTCAGGCTTGTGAACTACAGTGCAATACAGTCTTCTGAGGAATCCTTTTTTTGCAAAACTAATGATACTAAAACTCGAAATCCAAGATAAGATATCATGTATACATCCAATCACGCAGACTCGCAGAGTACAAGAAACCAGACAGAACAGCATTCGACACAGACGCTAAACAATTCATAGCAAATTATACAATCTTGTTTGAACATGGGTCACAACACAGCCCGTTACCTGCACATTCAACATTTTTTCAGCTGACCATGTTTTTCTGCTTCTTGTACACCGTGTTCGGCAGATGTACATGAGATTATGTCGGGCACCAAGCATACATGTTCTCTAATTTAACCCTAGCAATCCCAAATACTCAAATTTTAATATGATTCTGCATGCACCCTAGGGGGGTTAAGGATTAATTAGAAGCTCTGAATATGTTACCATTAGAAATCTGTATTTTCAACAAAGCAAGGTAAGGCTCCAACAAACTTGTACTAAGTTCAACTTTGACACCGCCAAAAAGTTTAAAATTAATTGGTCTACTTTGATTCATTTTCGAAAGAGGGGATGCACATGCCCCGTTTGATACCCTCGGACCATTATGAGAGAAGGGGGCGGTCGTGATTGCTTACTTTGATTTCCTTGACTGCTTTAAGCCCGAGTCCCTGCCCCTCGAATTTGTGGATGTCGACCGAGTCGCATGCTATGCCTTGGCTCGTGGCCCAGCTCATGAACTCCTCAATGTGTTCCTCTCGATTGTGGCTCTCAAAGGAAGTGTCTGTGTGTCAAAGAAAATGACTTATCCATCATGGGGGAAGGTCATGGATGTACACATAAGGTTCCGTTATTGCAGCATTGACGCAATGGAGCAGAAGTGTACATATGTTTAATGTGGAGCACTGTGGCCTTGTGGTCTAGTGTACCGGACTAAAGATCTTGGGGGCACTACACAGATTGTGGGCTCAAGAACAGCAGGGGGGGTCATGGTGTTTGTGTCCTTGAGCAAGACACTTTGTCACAAGTTGCTTCTCTCCACCCAGGAGTATCTGTGGGGGAAGTGATGGTAATGCCCATCTGTGCTTAATTAATTTGCATTCTGAGATATACATCCGAAGGAAGCCAAGGTTTCAGAAATGATTAATAGGCCTGAAATTTCACGGATAAGGCTGCCATCGTGGTTTTTAAAAGTTGCTTAGTTGAATTTGTCATGCCAGAAAACATATGATTAGATACCAAAATTGCTAAAATCGGACCATAATAACAGATTTTATAAATTTGACCCTTGACCAAAAGTGCGTTGACCTTTCCAGGTTTTAGATTCTGTATGACTAGACGAGTAATTTGGTATACATTTCGAAAGGATTGGGGCATTTTTGAATTTTGACTCCCAGTTGACCCCATTTTGACCCCTACCAAAAATTGCTGGACCTTTCGAGAGGGACATCCAATCTAATTTGTTTTAGTATCCTTCAGGCAACCCAAAACCACTGTCAAACCTTTGTTCCCACAAAAGTCCCACAAACATTAAGATTGATCTTCTACTATGATGTGCAAGGGTGTAGAGCCTTGAGCACCGTGATTACGGTCGATATATGCACTTTACAAGTCTTTAATTATTAGAATGGGCAGCAAGCGCAAGCTGGACAATGGGTCAGGCGGGACTATTGTATTTCCTTTGTATTCCATTTTTGTAAACCACGTTCGAATCGCACCTCGGGCCAATTTCACACAAATTTGCTTAGCAAAAAAATGTCTTGCCGAGTAAAAACAGGTTACCAGCCAAAACTCCATCTGATTTTACACGACAAGCAAATGACAGCTGAATACCAGTCCCATGCAATATACAGGATATAAAAATGTGGTTGGGTGGCCCAGTTTTCACCAAGGAAGACTTTCGTGAAATTGGGCCCTGGACTAATCTATTAATCAGGGCACTGTGCAGGCTCCACGTAATCTGTATGTAAAAAAATCTGGATAGATCATTGCCATTGAGCACTGTACAAACAACTGAAGCCAGCAGCGGCCATGTTACCACTCCCATCATACAGGAGCATTCCATCTCAATACAGTGATTAATGTGTAGGAACAAAGTAGACCGTTGGGAAGAATTTGAAAATGAAAGCAAACCAGACACATGGTTGTCAACTTACCATGCTGCTTCTTGCGAATCTTCTCCACCAGGCAATGTATCTGAAGAAATTCTTCCCACTGCTTAGCTGGTGCCATGGGCGAAGGTCTGCCGGCAACTACACAAAACAATAATTAACTCCTTAATAATCTCCTTCATTAACTTACGTCTCCCTGCCCAAGCTTCCAAGCTCCCTGCCCTTGCCTCCTCCTATATATAAACCCCTCAAAAAAAGTTTGGAAATTTGTGTTTGGTCGATCATATGTATTATGCATCATTGTATGTTTTATCATTGGAAAGCCTGTTCATTTCCCTTTACAATCATGATGTCCCATTTGTAATGATCATGCATTTGTGGGATGAGCAGCACAGCTGCTAATGTGGGTGGGTCCCAAGTGAAAGGTGACAAATTTCCCTGCCAATGTCAAACAGCGTATTCTCCTTTTGGTATCGACTCTATAGGACGCCATCTTCGTAGGATAATTACAACTTCGTGTTCAACGCCATCAGTTGCGTGTGCACGCATTGTGCAAAATATTCTAAACACGCGTTCATGATCATGTTGCTTGAAATCAGGGTTGATAAAAATCATGATTAAAATTTTTTTTTTATCAGATTTAAAAAAAATTAATCGGATTTTTTCTATTTAAATCGATAAAACATTTTTTTTTACCATTGTACCATTTGCTTAAAAATTTGTTTTTTAAAGTCAATTTAAATGCCTGTCATTAAAAGTCAAGTAAAACCAGAATGCACACAATTGGTTTATAAAATCAGTACTGTATATTCTTTTCTAGAATACACAGGCCCTAGTTTGTCTTAAAATCTTTGTGGCATTATAAGTTACAGCATCATCATCATACTGCACATTTCTCATCTAAGATAACAGGACCCCCTCCCCCCCCCCCCTCTTTCCGCTACACACACAACCATGGTGGAATAAAACTATTTTAAAAATGAAATGCAGCTACCAGTACATGTACCATAAATATCACCAGGTACATGTACATGTAGGCGTGTACAGTATGTTTTTTTTTCTTATAAAGTTTATTTTCTTAGAGTCAGAGCAGACAAAACACTACCCTAACCATCAAGTACATATTAAAATTCACTTCACACTATTTTTTACTTGTTTGGCAGGTCCTTTGCTTTACATAAGGCAAAACAAAATAGTTCTGCTTCCGGTTACCCTACATCCCCTTTTTTTAACGGCCACGACCCTAATTTTTTTCGTGAAAAAAAGTAAAAAATCAAAAACAAAAAACATAAATGCTACCTGACTACACATAGACACCTACATATAATCAGCACAAAAAAGTGCCAAAAAAATTCCATACCTACGTGTACACCTACATAATGCCACGTAATCGGAAGCAGAACTATTTTTTTTGCCTAATGACTCTTGGAGATAGAAGGCATTAAAGAATGTGTCCTGAATTGCAAAATCTTATACATGTCAGATGTAACAGGGACACCAAAATTGGACGCCACATTTATAGAATGACCAACACATTGCTTCAGAATACTGTATCATGTGCATTGTACACAATATAAATGTAGTACATTGTTTCAGGAAATTGGCCTCATACATCCCTTTAGAGTGAGTAAAAGCGATTTAAAGCTAGTGGAAGTAAGGTTTGAACAACAGACTTTGTTTTTACTTTAAAAATTAACAGAAAAAAAAGATAATAATAGAAAGTGATTGTTATTAGTGATTTTTAAATATTTTTTTCCATTGATTTAAATCATGATTTAAATCAAGTGATTCAAATCAAACAACCCTGCTTGAAATTGCTTCAAAATACGGTGCAGCCAATACGCGTCACGAAAATTTGACGTCCAAAATGCCCATGCACGTGGCAATCTGTAGGAAGTGATGTCATTTGAGAGAGACCTATCGTCTTGAGTTGTGTGGGAGATTGGTTGTGTTTTGAATGGCACTGTTTGTGAGACTGGATTACCAGTGTTTACCAAAGTGGTCATTTGGTGTCTCTTCCAAGCATTAGCGTGCCACGTTTATCCAATCTACCTGCAAATCTCTGGAAGACAGCCTACGGTTCCTCAGTGATGTAAGGCTGATGAAGCGGTCTTCTTGGGGTGTTGTCTTCTTGGAACGCCCACTTCGCGGTCTGTCTTTGACATCACCGGTTTCACGGAACTTGGCCTTCAGTTTGGAGATAGTACCAGGGCTCACTCCAAATAATGCTGCAACTTGCTTCTGGGGAACACCAGCTTTAACCTGCCCTATAGCACGGGCCTTCTCCAGATTGGATAAACGTGGCATGCTAATGGCACCAGGCTCTCACTATAAAAAGGGCTGTCCACATTCTTTTTCCAAAAATTTTTCAAAAAAGAAATAGCTTACTTTCAAGTGTCTGTGAACACAGTGCTGTGATCTCTTTCTTGTCGGCTTTAGCTACATCCTCTGGGTCCTGGTTATACTTTCGTTTGCTTTTCCGTCCCATCTTGATACTGCAATTCATCAACAGAATGGCATCAACAACGACCCAACCAACACAAAGAAATTATTACTACATGTACATCTGATTGCCAGCCACATAGCTGTAAAGCACCAACACTTAATAATGGCAGCGGCAGATATATAAAAAACATACATAAAACCGTTTTTAAATTCCAGTATTCACAAAATGTGGATCAACTGATAAACTGATAAACTGACCGTTTGCAAGTTGATTTCCACACCTGGGACAACTTGGTACAACACGTGAATATGATAACCAACAATGCACAATATGAACTGCATGTATGTTGCACGCATGGTCATGCACTTGACAGTGTATTAACTCTGCCAAGACATCCTACTTAATAATGCAACAGCATTCATGATCAGCTACATGTAGTTGTCAAATTTATTGACAAACCTGAAGAAGAAACAAGTTGTTGGTATTTGCAGACAAGTTACTCGGACTACATCACATGAAAATGTACATTGTATTAAATCCCGTTTTACTAAGACATTTCATGCTAAGCAATTTGTGTGTGCACCTCTCTCCCTCACCCCCCCCCCCCCCCAATCCTGTGAGGCCACACCCCCCAGACATCAGGGTTTTGGTACAAGTAACTTGAGCTCCAAAATGACAATCCTCGCAAAAAGGGTGGGGTAGCGGAGGGGGGGGGGGCAATTTATAGGTGAATTCCATACATTTGTAGACTTTACCTACAGGTGTTTAATAGAAAATTTGTCCAAAAAAAAGAAAAAAACAAAAAGCACTAAACACATAGTCAGTTTTAAAATCAGATGCTTTACCACTAACCCTCCTATACTTATATAACTATCACAGCCTATCAAAAACTCTTAACACCAACTCTCACAGTTTGTGTTGGTTTCAATCTGTCATTTGATAGGTTTTGATCTGTACAGCAGCTGGGTCTATTTTGGCCCTGAGAACAGGAGGGTTCTAATTAAGCCACCCGATCGAGCAGCTCGATTAAATTGGCTTATTTTGTTTTATTCAACGCTTACTGTTGGAACTAACGTGCATGACTATAGTCGCCGGGTCCTTTTTGTCGCCACTCGTATGCATATGTACATAAGTACGTGTGGCAACAAAAAGTGGCAACTATAGTCACACACGCTATATACATTTGTACATGTGAGCAAATATTAGCCAATCGCAAGATGGCAACAAGGCTAGGACTAGTATTTGGGCAGTAGATTAATTCCTCCATCATGTAGCCCACAACCATCCACATGTGAAACGAGTCGGATGCACTATCCATTTGGCAACGGCTTGGCTCGACCGAACTCACTGAATAGGTAATGGGTCAACTCGTACCCGAGTCAACTCGTAACCGAGTCAACTCGTACCCCAAAATTCACACCCAAGTCAACTCATACCCAAGTCAACTCGTACCAGAGTCAACTCGTACCCGTAACACAAGCACGTGTTCCAATTAATGGTTTCGGAAACATAAATGCTGGTTCATACTTCACACGAATACGAACGTACAACTTGTGCGAATCTTCGCCGCGAATGTTTCATGGCGTCAAATTCGCTTCGCATTCGTGTAAAGTATGAACCGGTCTTATAACTATAAAGGCATATGGTGATAGATTTATGAATGTTTAAATCACACTTTTTTCTTTTTAAACGCTATTAGTAGCTCTTAATTAATTAGCTGTTGTTAGTTTAGTTCCGTTTTTTTATTTAAAGCGTTTTGAGAATATATGAAGAATAAAATAATAAGAGGCTGAATGGCAAAGAGGGGAGACACTGTGTCCAGTTTTACACAGTGGTAAAACTCCTGCACGGCGAGGCTGAACACGTCCAACTGCAGATGCGCCTGATAAAGGAGTCGAAGCTGCAACAGTACCAGCAGAAGCAGTTCAAGACAATCCAAGGCCGGCTGTTCAAGTTGTGGCAGCGATACCAAGCAGGGGAACTGAAGACGTCCAGCTTGCTTGCAGCCTATAAGCATCTCACCAGGCCAGCGCTGTAGACGGGCGTCATTCAAAACCAAACGGCTCTTTTCAGAGCCATCCCATATTCACAAAATAGAGTCAAGTCATACCGCAGTATTCATTAAAATAAATAATCAATGCAAAATAAATTATTTAATACAATTTAGTAGTTGAAAATAATAATTAAAGATAAATATATTATAAACGCATTCACAAAAGGGATTCAAGTCATGTATTCATTAAAATAAATAATCAATGCAAAATAAATTATTAACATATTTAATTAGTTGAAAATAGTTCTTAAATATAAATATATTTCAAATGCATTATCTGAAGTAATATGAAACATGCTTCTGCAAATCTTTCTTGCCTTAATAAATATTATCAGCGAGGGTAAAACATTTCACACCGTAAATCATTATCAATTATCTAAAAATAGGAGAGGGAGGGGCAAAAGAAAGTATCATTCGGAATATTAAAAAAGACAGCAGATCGAGCAATGCAAAAAAACATTTAAATAACACTACATTCTCCATTAACCCTAACCCTCCAGGGTATTTTGGCTAGAAACCCTGCCAGATGCATCCGATTGCACACTTTGTTACATTGACTTGTGTGCAGAGTGCAGCAAGGTCAAGCTGTCACCACAGATGCACTGTGCTGCGTCTGGCAGGTTTAGGGTTAAAAACGTTCATACAGTCACCCATTACCAGTCGTCCAGTTTCTGGTGGAAGATATCATTTAGAAGGTTAAAAAAATACTAACAAAGACAGTATATGAAAAATTATATCATCCACATGGGAGAGGGGAGTACGAGTTGACCTGGGTACGAGTTGACCTGGGTACGAGTTGACTCGGGTACGAGTTGACCCAAAATCACTGAATACTGTTGATTGGTAAACATCCGAATCCGACAAAATTGAACATGCCAAATTTTGTATGCTAACCAATCTTCAATCAGAGAAGACTCCCGGCAAAACAACTTTTCAGAATGTTTTGCCGGGGACCAGTTAAATATCCACAATCACCTCGGCCTACATGTACATCGATCAGTCATCTCATTGTCACGTCAGTGGTCACATCATGGAGGTATTAAAAGGATCAATTCACTCTTTTCAGGCTTCATACAAAAACCAGTCATCAGCCATGTATTGTTTTCCTAACAGAAATTTACATTAAACTCTCACCTACCTTGGGAAGAGAATCAATTTAACGCAATTTTGAGCAACTCTGTGCCAAAAGGAATAGAGAAAAGTCCCACAAACACAAATTTACACCGATTCGCTGATGAGCGATGTTTGAACACTCCTTCTGCATCCGCCCCACATCGGCAACTGCACGTCCGTAACAAAATCTAAAATCAGATGTAACGCATATGCTAGACTTGAGATTAAGTCCAAATTCTAGCCACACGTTCAGGTGTATAACGGGACATTACTATTGAAATGTTGTACGATCAATAATTGGACTTTATCACAAGTCTAGTACGTAGACTAAATTACTGTCCTATAATATTGTGTATTTTCAAATGCATACAAAACTAGCTAGATTGCTGACACAGTAAAATGGATACTCTCGATCAGTGTCAAGAATTAAGAAAGGACTGATAAACTAGTCTAAACTAAATTGGAGATTAACGTTGAGGGCAGGCTACTGAATCGGAATCTCCAGTCTATCCACATCCTATGCTGTCGTCAGTTCTTGTGTTTCTCCGGCTATTTTCACACCCAAAATTTCGTTGTAGGAGGCGTAGTTTTCAGGTATGACTGTCCTTGTTCTTGCTGTTGGGATGCAGGGGCTCTTTTATTAATCCACTATTGATTACTTGGTTCATTTAATATTTTGAGATTGTCACGTCCTTCATCCCGAAATGAGGCCGTGTCCGTCGACATTCTCAACAAATGCATTGTGGGTATGGAGGCCAAACACCATGCCAGCCTAGCCTATGGCACTGTGAACCAGTCCAAATATTAAAGGGAAAGTCCACCCTGAGTTTATAATAACATAATGTTAAAGAACGTTAATTGCAATTGTGACTTACTTTTTATTTCATTTTGATTGGTTTCGGTAATCGTATAAACCGGAGGTTTTTTCATAACGCGCCTGCCGTCATGCGGGCCGCCCTTTTGCTCTAGAATATCGGTACATCCGGGATACTGTGACGTAGTGGCTGCACTACCAAGCCGGCCGGCCGGTACCTTGTCTGAGTATCAGACGTTGCATGCATTGCATGCCGGTACCCGGCCGGCCCCGGAGCCTGAGCTGTGCGAGTGCTGTGAACCATTGTCCATACATGCAACACACACGAGAACGCGGCAGTGTTGTTCCTTGACGCACGTCTGTTTTCCATATTCCTGGCGAATTTTTGCCTGACTGCTAAAGCAAAACTCGGTCGTGCTGTAGTACAGCAACATCATGACGATTTGGCAAGCTTTTGGCTGCTCAAATAAACCGAATTCTCTAAAAGGTCTCAGCGCCTTCTTCCAAATTCCCAATCCCCCAAAGTCAAACGACCGGATATTTGTAAGAAATGGCTGAACAATATAAAAACGCGACGACTTCGAACCGGATTGCTTTGAGGAAAATCGGCAGGCAGTTCTCCTAGGGTAGGCTAAGAATCTTCGAGATGATGCAGTGCCTAACATATTTTCTTTCCGACCAGAACAGACTTTGTGCTCTTCTAAAGAAATACAAAAAACCACGATAAATTGCAGCACGTCAAGTCGAAGTAAACATCAGCCTTACGCATTCACGCAATAGTCGGGCGCCTTATAAAACATACGTATTCATATGCACTAAGCTGCGTCTAGGTATGATACCGCACGTAGCCAACCATGGATTTCCATTGAGGTGCGGACACTACGTCATAATCTCCCGGATGTCGCGGGAACTTCGAACAGTATGGACGCGCCCTTTGTACTGCTGAATGGCAAGAAATCGTAAATATAAAGGGCGCGTGTGTCGTTCTCCATAACAAAGAAAATCCAACTCTTGGTGCAGTATGTATGTTAGTGTATGTTCTTTTAGACTAGATAAAATATTATAGAGCCTGGAATTCTCCTTTAATTGATTTTATGCTAAATATCAGTCATGAGTTGAGAGATATATGTACTCTTTCACATATCTTTGCATGGAACATATGGAAAATAATAACCAGAATAATCAATTTTATATAAATGGCAATAAATTCGGGAACTACCAGCATTGACCAGTATCGTGCTCAGTGTTCGATTTTAATAGACGGGTGCACGCATGCACTGGTGCATGTACTTTTTCCTCTGTGCACGTAAACCTCTGATACAACGTGCACGCTGTGCATGTACCTTTTTAGGCCTGTACGTACGTACCTGCTCGTATATTTCCCCATGTTGAACAACGTATCAACGCGCACCCGATTTATTGCACGCAACGATCGACATGATGTGTGCGTGCCTGCATATTACCATCGTTGTAGTCTCGGTCAAGTGCAAACAACCGCAACCGATCTGCTACCATATTATTCCCAATGTACAATGTACGTACACGCAGCTAACATTGACTTGAGAAAAGACTTGTTACCCGGCCCCCGCGACCTGGGGTTAGAGCAATTGATCAATAAAGCCAACCTCAAAAGCACATCTGCGCATGCGTGTTGCTTTGTTGGTAGTCTTGGTCAAGTGCAAGCAACCGCACTGAATGCCACCGTCTTATTCCCAGTGTACAATGCATGTACACGCATCTAACACGAAGCGAAAGTCGTCTTGAGAAACGACAATGCGTGCGGCACATGCATTGTGCACAAGACATGCAAGACCATGTTTTTGACAGCTCACGGGTGATTTGGGCGTCCATGGTATAATTTATCAGCTGTTACTATAAATCAACAGTGTCAAAATAGAAACAAACGCTCGTCTTTAGTGCCGCAAGGAAGCCAACTGAAGGTAAATGTCGTAGTACTCCAACTACTCAACAAGTGAAGCCTTGTCTGAGTTGTCATCAACCCGGCCCCCGATCCTTCCTGGCCCGATTGCCGGAGCGGCCTCGGCCCCCGGGCCCCGGCCCGATTCGCGATCTCTCGGTGGCCGGCCCTGATATTAAATTTTAGCGGAACCGAGCTCAGTCCCGGCGGGTCCGATCCCGGTGGGCCCGATCTCATGATGCTGTACACGTGGTGATTTCCATCAAAAGAAAAAATTATTCCTCCGTTCTTCCGGTTAGGAAAAAGTGACGTCATCACGATAATATCGCAATATTTTGGGCCGATATTTCGGTATCAAAATATCGAACAGTCTTCCGTGGAACATGATACTACAGTAGTAACGTAACTTCGGCTTCGGCTTCGTCTTCTCGCGATCGTGTCAGAGATTGCTAATTACCACTGATGAAATAAACAAACAGCGAATACAATTGTACAAAAACACATTTTATTTACAAAGCAAAACAATACCCTTAACAGCACTATACATGTAATAGCTACATTTGAAAATTTGTAGGAATACACATTTTAAAACAACAAACCTATTGTTCTTTTGGGTTATGACTTGTGTGCACACTATTTTGTGCATGTAAAATTTATTTTGTGCATGTAACTTTTTTGGTCTACATGCACCAGTGCATGCGATTTTTGTTGGTCTAAATCGACCCCTGATCGTGCTGGGTCCTAAATTCGTGCTGCCCAATATTCGGGCGACCAACTTTCTCGGCGCGTACCTTTTTGCACGTAGCACGCACTGACATCAAATTTGCTGTCATGATCGTTCGTCATATCATCTTTCTTCTGTGTGCAGTTGTGGAAAGTAAAAGCTTTTCCCGTAAGTATTTTGACAAAATGTAAAAAGAGAGTAAAATCTTACCATATGTGACCCGCTGTGTGCTTTTACGCGTAATGGGCCGTTCTATGTGAAGAGGGTGAACAATTCTTCAAACAAGTGATTTTTTAAGGGAGGGAATATTTTGCATCTTTTATACCTATATTATTCTAGTTCATAACCAAAATCTTTGATTTCAGTGAATAAAGTTGGAAAAAGAATGTGTTTGTGTCGAGTGCTTCAATCTATTGCTTAGCTTTTTTTTTTTTTAAATGGCTTGTTTATCCTTAAGTCATTTCAAGAAATTCCTGAAAACAAACATGCAAATTTCCAAATATCTCGTAAATGCAAAATGCTACAGGCCTCAGACATATACCATATAAAAGCGTATAAAATGGCCTTTCCAGCTATATATAAAACACTATTTTCAAAACATAATTGCCCTTTTTGCAGAGTGGGTCACATATAGACTAAATACAAAACACCGCTTGTTTAAATTTCCCAAAAGACTACTGGGTGGAAAGAGTTCCACATCCGGACATCACTTGATACCTCGTGCACAAAGTCTATAGGCCATGACAGAAAAAGTATTTTCAAAGAATCAGTTGAAACATTTTCTCTCCTAAATTCGTGTTTCTTCATCAGATTTACACTTTTTTGTAGTTTTAAGTCATATTAAGGGAAAATAAGTGATGTCCGGATATGGAACGCTTTCCTTTATATAGAAACTTCGTTCATTCTGGCAGGAAAATAAAATAAAAAAAAAATCTAACTTTTAACTTGCGCTTTTCACGCGTCAGTGCCGCAACGTTCCTTGAAATCACATGTATAACTCTAAATCTCTTTGACAAATTGTAACTTTTTTTGAATGTAACTTTATAAATAAAAGGAATGCCAAAAAACGCCCAAGCTTCGTACACATAAGCCCAAACTATTATAAACAGGGTGTCAAGGGTGATATAAAAAGAAAATCAGTCAAACCAGGCGCACTCAGTCAACAAGTATTTTTATAGATCGAGTACAGAAGCAAAATGATTCCCGAGACATCTTGCGTGGCGGAAACCAGACTGGTACCGTATGCGTATTGTGCGTGGATGCCATAAGTCCATTGCCAGACTTAGTCTGGCTTGCGGTACGCGACGCATGTTCCGTGTTGCTGCGTTGTGCGTAGCGATATTTGGAACTAATTTAGCCCGTGTCTCACGGGCTGGACGTCCGGTGGGCCCGGACAATGTGCGGGGGTTCGGGAAAAATCACAACTTTTTTGTTCTGAGCGATAAAATGCTGATTCCAAAATCAAGTTATAGTTTATTTAATGGGGTCTCCGATGATGACAAACATTTCGACAGGTTTGGAAAATTTAGACTTGTAATATGAAGAAATCCAAGCTGAAATGGAAAAAGCATGTCCAAAACGTGCGTTGCTATCGGGTATTGTGTATAAAAAAAAAAACGGTCATTAGGGAGTTGGCGCATGCGCGAGCGAAACATCGAACTGGCTTATTAGAACAGCTATATAGTACAGTGTTATAATGTCACATTATTAGCCAATCAGAAGAGGATTTTTGCAACCATGACAACCAACATGTAACCAATGCGACCAATCACGTCCGTTCTAATGTGCTTGCTCTTCTAACTTCTAAGGCAAAACAAAAATAGTTCTGCTTCCGGTTACCCGACCTACCCTATATTTATGGCCCCGACCCTAAAATAGTTATTGGCAAGTAAAAATACCCAAACAAAAACAAACAAAAAAACCAAAACTGTAGTCTTTTCTGTCTTCACAAAACGCCTCTCAACAGCCTATTTACGTCAAAAACGCTTGTAATTTGTTTGCCTACTTTCATTCGTTTTTTTTTTTTAGAAGAAACCTCCATTGTTTTTACAAGTTCCGTTCGCGATTACAAGTTCCCTTCGGTGCGTGATTTCATATCACTGTGATGGAAACATGTGCGTAATGCTCAATGCAGCAATGCTGTACTGGTTCCCGCCGCGCCGCCCACTTAAAAGTGCCAAAGAAGGCTTGACGGAAATGCGGCAACCAGTCTAATGCATATGGCCGCCCAACATAGCGTAACACTGCAGAGGGCACTGCAGTTCCAGGTCAGATCTGACATCGTAAAAATGTAAAAAAATGTAAACATCGATGGAGAAAGAAGATTTCTTAAGTTAATTCACAGAGCTTGATCTCTCTTGTCCGTGTATGTATTTTCTGTGTTCATGAATTGATTTCGAGGTTTTACCGCTTGTACTTAAAGTGAAAATTCTCCATTATTTTAAAGAATTAATTATCGACCGTAAATATTTTTGACATTAATTAAGGCAAGTTCTTATCACTTTTTGTAGCCATTTTTGTATAGCTTTCGTAGCGTAAATGGAAATAGTTCAGACTGAAATTCGCATATAATTGAATACCACATTCAAACAGCACGAAAAAACACCCTATTTATGAAAGGCATGTAATCGGAAGCAGAACTATTCTTTTTTTGGCCTAATGCCAGTAAGGGCTGATGCTTTGAGCAAGTCGAAAAAGCTTATTACTTACTTGGCTACAGCTTGAAGTTACACACAAGTCTATGAGAAGTGGCTGCAGCCGCTGCCATAGACCTTATTGTATACCGCGTGGCTGAGAGCAATGTTTGCTCCCTTTTCCTTCCCACAATCCCTTGTGAACATTGTGTGGACTCAGCCAGGCGGTGTAACCAGCCATAGCCAAGTAATTCGGACACAGCCTAACTCGACCATGAGCTGTTTCACGGATACCGCTATCTTTGTTGGATACCGCCATAGATCTATCGCAAATTCTGCCTGGTTGATACGTCACAATGGTCACAAGGGATTGTGGGAAGGAGAACGGATCAATGTTGGCTCCTGTTTCCTTCCCACAATCCCTTTTGACATATCAACCAGGCGGTATTTGCGATGCAATACATGCATGCGCACGCAGTCGTACTTTCCTAATACGTGCGAGGACAATGCTTTGTGTTTCCTATTGTTCCTTTATAACCCAACCCCATAGACTAAGCACGTACTTCAATTGGTGCGAGGACCAATTTCAACAAAAGACTTGGAATGTTCCATCTGTCTAACCAAAATCAAGTGCTATTAACTTCCAAGGTTTAACACAACATGATGAAAGGTGTGTAAAATCGCGAAATCCTGGCTAAGAGTGCACACAAAAAACATTTATATTTACAAATTTTGCTTCTTAAATTCTCAAATGAAATATTTCACTGCATTTAAAAAGATTTTTGTTGGATTCCCCCTCCCCCCTCCCTAATTTTGCACAGGTACAGTAGTTGTGATGCCGTGTTGGTACTATGAAAAAGATGATCTGTTGGATACTCCCTCTAGGAAGGATAGCATCGATGCAGCTACTGAGGCCAGATACCGTAAGGAAGGTGCTCGCTTCATCATTGATGCTGGCACCTCACAGGGACTGTATCCTTGCTTATTAAGCTCAAAGATGTTGACATATAAGGCTACTGTTCCTTTAACCCTTGAACCCCTTGGGTAACTTTACTAGAAAGTATCCTGAATCCGCCAAAAATCCACCTATTTTGTCATGCACAAAAAGTTGGTTTTGGTGACTGCTCAATATGGAGGTATCCTGAATCCATCAAAATCCTGCAGTAACGCTAGGCTTACAATCCTCAATCCATCCAAATCCCCCAGGTTTCAATATGGAGGTATCCTGAATCCGCCGAAATCCTCCAAAACAGGGGAAGGATTTTGATGGATTCAGGTACGTTGGGGTTAAAAAGAATATCACTTCATACAAGTGAATCACAATTCTTAAAAAGAAATGCTGTGATCACATGTTGATAAACATGTCTTTATTGCTGTGGGCAAAGGTGTGTGGGGGGGGGGGGGCCAGCTAATGGCTCAGCATGATGACCTGAATAAGCCAGTTTGGTATCCCGAAGTAGTCCAGGTCAAAGGTTATTCGGGATAAAATTGCTGACGTAATGTCACGCGATATTACGCAAATGCCCATTCTGATTGAATTTAACGTGTGCGCATTGTGCAACCACCTTGCACAACCACCTTGCATATTCATACACGTGCGTTAGTTATCCCGATTGACCTGTGACCCATGTCATTGTGCACATGTGCAGTTGAAGTACCGAACTGGCTTATATGAGATTTGAAGCCATTGTTGATCTACATGTACCTTGACTGGCAAGACACAGTCGATATGATACCATGGCCACCGGAGTCGTCTACTTTCATCGCTTTTACATGTTCCACTCCTTCAAGGACTTCCCCAGATATGTAAGTATGACTGTTTTTGTAGTCGACATTAATTTTTATTATTTCTATTATAAAAGATTAGTTGTAATTTTGACCGCCAAAAAAGTTTTTCAAAGTTGATACAGAAATTCTACTTTTCTTGAAAATGACAGCGCAGGTGCCATGATTTCACAGGATTATTTACTTAGAGTTAAGTACCGGTAAGATATTTCATAATAATTCAGTAGTTTAGTTTTTGCTGTTTCCATGAGCACACTTTGACTGGAATTGTTCATGTTTTTTTTTTCACTCATAATGCAGTAATTTTTCACCATCTGTTCTCGTACTCAGGTGACTGGGGCGGCCTGCCTGTTCCTGGCTGGTAAAGTGGAAGAGACACCAAAGAAGTGCAAGGATATCATCCGTGTGGCCAAGCTCATGGTTCCTGACCCTCACTTCAGTGCATTTGGTGATGATCCAAAGGTACAGTCATGTGACAATCATGTGACAATCATGTGACAGTCATGTGGCCATCATAGGTCGGTCATGACTGTTGGATATAATCTCCCCGTCCACTTGAAAAAATATCCAAACATTGTTGAGAGAAGTGTACTGCTTTTTGTTGTACATTGGTATTCACTTGCTCTAGAAGCCCTTCTCCGCCTCGAGTCTTTGGCCTGGACACTGTCAATCATGGCCCTGGAGCAGGTCTGGGGAATGGATGATTGATCAGGCATTGCATGCCACTAGATGTTTGGCGCCGAGTGAAATTTGCATACACACAAGGGAATTGTCAGCGGGGGTTATTAAAAAAAAAAAATGACCAAAGGGGATTTTATCATGCTATTTGGCTAAGTCTGAAGAGGGAATGTGTGGAACATGAAATTTTAGACCGATCAATGCAGGAGGACTTAAAAAGTTAGGAATATCAAACTACAACTGTATATACATCTGTGAGGGGAGGGGAGTTAAAAGGCTCGTCACGATGTCGATATTTTTTAAAATTTATTTTATTTAAAACCATCTTTAAAACCATCTTTTGGTACAGTGTTCTTCTTCAAGTATATTTTCTACTTTTGTAATGCAGTTCAAAGGCTCTCCAACTTCCTTCTCTGCTTGCTAATTAATTTCCCAAAAATATGGCAGGGATTTATTTACATTGTCATGTAATTTGTCCACGTTAAGTATTCAATCCTATCTTGTCTGTTTCTGTTAAATTTCAGGAAGAGATCATGACGTACGAGCGGATCCTGCTTCAGACCATTAAGTTTGACCTGCAGGTGGACCACCCTTACAGCTACCTCCTCAAGTATGCCAAGACGCTGAAAGGGGACAAGACCAAGATACAACAGCTGGTGCAGATGGCGTGGACATTTGTCAATGACAGGTGAGAGAGAGTCGAGTGTTTGCCCACTCGCTGTGAGAGTATGGTTGGTAAGTTTAAAAAGTCCTTCTGTCTGGCTGTTATTGATGTGGTGCTGGTACGCCAAGAATAATGCAAACAATAGGCAAACAATGGATTGAATACACGCAGGAATGTGCATATAGATGACAACCAGCCAGGTGGTCTTTTTTTCAAACCACGGCTGTGGCCGTCGTCCGTACCCAAAAGGTTAAAACTTGGTTTAAGAGTCTGGTAAGTTATTCAGATACCAGACTGTCATTGTGAAAGTTTGCCGACTTTAGATACGGGTAACTCAATGTCTGGTCTCTCATGATAGTCCAACAACACGTGACGAAAGAACTGTGACATAGCATGAACATTCTCTGTGGAGAATTGAATTATTGTTGTTGTTCGTTTTATAATATCATAGGGCCCAACCTTGATTCTTCAGGAATTCTAACACAACTTAGGCGTTGTGTCTTTTATGGAACTTCATTCTAAATCAATGTGGGCAGGCTAATCTTTGGACACCTGTAGTACGTACCACGCTGAAGTAATGTATTATTCAGTAGGACCATTAACATAACAAAACCGCATGGCCGGCGACTGCCTCATTAACTTGGTCAGGTATGAGCACACACTGGCGGGAACATCCGCTGACTGGCTAAACCTTAGCAATGCCAGAACTACGCGGATATTCACTTTAAATCTGCTTGAAAATCCGCTGAGTCAATTTTAATGGCTTCCGTAGTTTTATACCTGGGAGGAAAACCTGTTCTGGGGAAACCGCACAGAATTGGATAAGAACTGAAAAATGTAGTCCACAATTAGGCCCTGGTGGGAAGTGAACTCGAGTCACAGAGGTAGAGAGTCCAGTGATTAATTGATTTTAAAGCGAAACGAGGGGGTTCATAAATGTGGTTCATGTCCACCAATTTACTGAACTACATTTTTTGTACATGTAGTGCATGCCCGGACAAATTGCTTGGCTTTCGTTAAAAAAAAGTCACGGGTGTATGTTTCCATGCCACACGCGGACCACAGTTTTGGAAGCGAGTTTCTTGGGAAGATCTTTTTGGTAACACTGATGCGCATGCGTCAATCTATTTGCATATTAAATCAGGCCCCATTGCATGCGTGGTGGTCTATACCCGTAGTGCAGTGCCTGTTGAAAATGTGCTGTAGTGCGTGGCGGTCTATACTGCCACGTTTGCAGATTTAGGCCTCCGGTTTGCTGTTTTTTTTGCAGTTTTTGTGAGAACCGCTCATCCAAACAACTTCACAATTGACACTGCACATTTTTGCGTCCTGAGCAATACACCTGCCGATTTTTAACTTCATACAGTGCCCGGTTCTGGAGATAATCGAATTGCACACAGACACACATACTGGCAGGCAGAGATTCCTGGAATTATAGTAAGATGACAGTCCATAGAATTGGTCTATTTGTCCCCTCAGCCTGTGCACAACACTGTGCCTGCAGTGGGAGCCCCACATTGTGGGCGTGGCCTTCCTGTACCTGGCGGGACGTCTGTCTAAGAGTGACCTCCTGGAGTGGTCGGGCAAGAACACTAAGGTCAAATGGTGGGAGCAGCTGGCCGATGACGTGTCTCTGGACATCATGGAAGGTCAGTTACAGTTTGGATTGTTCAAATATCAACACTTGACTCCATTAAAAACAACAATAAAATTTTGTAGCACTGGGATAGAATGTAGAAAAAATTGAAAATTGAAATTATGGTATTTCGTAAAAGTACATGGAAAAACAAAACAGATTAACTTTTATAACACTATAGAGCTCACTGTAAACACTTGTAACTTGCTGCATTGATGTACCGATGTGGTAGTGTTAACTTTTACGAACAATATGAACAGCAATTTCCGAGATTCAATATTTTTGATTGGCTTTCTTTAACGGGACCTGGGTACCTGGGTAATTGGGTACCCAATTCCTGTACCACCCGTAAATGCACACCCCTATTGTCTGCCCCACTGGGCTTGGACTGGCATTTTGAATACAGAAGATTCTACGTGTACTTTCAAAGCACCCAGCGTGAGTGTTCCCATTTCTAGCTTGCCATCTCCAAGTAGTGTACACCGGATGTTGTCTTTATACGTGACCGGCTCTGCAAAAAGGGGTATTATGTCGCAAAATTTGAAAAATGCGTTATAAACATATGTAGTTGAATTTGTCACATCCTAAACTTTATTTTGGTGTAGGTTTGACCCCTGTGGCATCTTGTGTTCTCGAGATATCCTGACATTTGTATACTCCTATTTTCCAATTTAACGGAAGTGCGTTTAGAGATACAGGCCTTTAAACACAACAAAGTGCAAAGAAATAGATAGAAGTAATTTTTATCAACATTTGTTTTTTCATCTTTATTCATCGATATTAATGTTTCTGAAAATAAATTCTGAAAATATAGATATAACAGAAGCCAACAACCAAAAACAAAAAATCACTTATGTGAAGATTTGTTTTCGCCCGCTTCACATAGAACGGCCCTGTGTATATTTCCACAAAGTGCGACATAATACCCTTTTTTTGTAGAGCGGGTCACATACAGTCGAACCCTGATAATAAGAGCACTGTTAATACAACATCCTGCTTATAACAAGGAAAAAATAGGTCCCGAGTCTTTGTTTTCCACTACTGATAATACAAGGTACCTGTTATAAACAAGGCAAATTGTAAAGTCCCAAGGACCTTGTTATAAAGGTGTTGGACTGTACTTCCTAAGAGTTCTTCAATTTTCCGTGCAGATATCTGCCATTTGCTTTTGGATCTGTATTCTACTGGCAAGGAGCCCAAGCCAGTCATCCCAACGCCACCCAAAGCAGCATCCAAACGGCCTAGGCCTGTATGTATACGTTTTTCTTCAATCCTTAAGCTTCCCAAATCCTCCAAAATCCTCTTGGAGGAATTTGGAGGATTGATGGTCTTTGGAATTTGAAGCATCAGAGGATTGTGCAGGATTGAGGACATAAAGAGGATTTTTTTCCCAGGGGTGAGATTTGTCAGGATTTTTCCTGATTTCAGGATTTTGTCGGGATTTCAGAATGTTTAAAGAATCTCTTTTGCAATCTGGAATTCCTGAGGTGTTGTCCTAAAGGTGTTTTTACCTGTAAAAGTGGATATATTTTTGGCTAATCTCACCCATGTTTTTCCTCTCGAGGAAAATGGAGGATTCAGGTCATCAGGCCCAATCTGATGCTGGATGATTTTGGAGCATTGAGATTAGTGGGGTGTTTATCCAAAACCCACTGGAGGATTTTGCAGGATTCAGGCAGTGGTCCCCTGCAACAAACATTGGAGGATTTTGGAATCGGAGGATATTGGAGGATTCAGGTTACATGTAGGAAAAATGATGTAGGGAGTTAGGGTTAATTGAACTTGTTCATTGAACTTTCAATTTAACCCTAACCCCCTAGACCCTTTTTGCTAGGAACCATCCTCAATCCTCCAAAATCCTCCTGTGCTTTAAACACCATTTATCCTCAATCCTCCCAAATCTTCCGCTTGAAACACCATTCATCCTCAATCCTCCAAAATCCTCTTTTTCTTGAAACACCATTTATCCTCAATCCTCCAAAATCCTCCACTTGAAACACCATTCATCCTCAATCCTCCAAAATCCTCCGCTTGAAACAACATTCATCCTCAATCCTCCAAAATCCTCCAAAACTGCAAGGAGGATTTTGGATGATTGAGGCGGGTTAGGTTTATTAATGGATTTCTTCCTACAAGCGAATAATGGACGAAAACAGCATTTTTGAATGAAAGAATGCTTACCACAGTTTGCAATCTATTTGGTCATAACGTGTGAGGATTGCTCTATAACACTGTAAGAATTGCCCTATAACACTGTAAGAATTGCCCTATAACACTGTAAGAATTGGAGTGTCTTTTTTTTGGGGGGGGGGTCAAAAATATTCAAAAATCAGCCCAATAGATATTTGTGGACTTACGGTACAGACAAACCCAACCAAGCTTTTATGGCCAGAATGAATGCGGCCAGCATAGGGCCATCCGCACCTGAAAACTAACATGTGCCTTGTATGGTTGAAAGCATTGATTGTATTCAGTCGCCTGAGCCTGGGGTTGACTAAAGAATGGTATGTGGAAGCCCCCAAGGTTTTTCTTTATGCAAATAGCCCATCACAAGGCCAAAGGCCACTCGAGGTGTGGGCTACAGAGGAAAGTGTGGAAGAACCAGCCCCTCACACTGAAACAAGACAAGATAATCTGATCTCTTCACAGTATGAATAGGGTCGGGATGGGTAACTAGTCCACTGCAAGGCATTAATAATACCTCTACCCATATTAGGCATAGAAGTGCTATAGCCCAGGACTGGGCTCGAACCCACAACTTGCAGAATTACCCGCAGACCACGGATTCAATGCTCCAAACCACTATTCCACGGCACTGGTCTATACAAACACCAATGTATTTAGCAACAATATAATTATTGCAACGTATTTGTATTTCTTAGAGAGAAACGGTTCATGAACACAAAGTTGACTAATCTTTCCTTTGGATTGTATTTCTCCCAGAAAACACCGCCAGTGGCTGGGCCTGAAAGTAACAAGGCTTCTGGTGAGTTAAAAGTCTGAACTTAGCGTCGCAATATCTCATGACAAATGGTCGGCAAGTCTTTTGCAGTTTGCAAGAAGGTTAATCCTATTTCGGGAACTTTTACAGTTGTGCGAGGCCGACGTCGTGAAGGAAATCAACAGAACAGAACTGTATTTTTCAATTCGGGCAATTCGCAGTATAGTGCACCGCCACGAGTTTATCACGGAGAGGCCATTTTTCATAATTGCATTTGACAAGGTCGACAACAGGATGTCATTTTGCTCTGACATGCACAAACTTTAAAATAGTGATATTTTCAAACGGCGGTTCATTCTTATATTTAGCAGGCTTTCAAATGCTTTTTAACCCTTTGTCCAGCTGTTGTTAACCCTCCTATACTTATAACTATCACAGCCTATCAAAAATTCTACCCACCAATCTCACAGCTTGTGTGTGTTTCAACCTGTCACTTGATAGGTTTTGATATATAGGGTAGTTGGCTCTATTTTGGCCCTGAGAGAGGGAGGGTTAATGTGGTGCTGGTATGCCAATACGAGCTTGTGCAGTCAAGCATAATGCAAACAATAGGCAAACAATGAATTCAGTGCGCACAAGTTTGCACCCGTAGATGACAACCGGCCAGGTGGTCTTTTTCAAAACGCAGCTATTGCCGTGGTCCGTATTCAATGTGCTATTAATATAACTATCTTGAAATATCGTGAGAAATACCCTTGGATCAACAAGATGGTATGGGTAACTTGTCGACTGTGCAGTTTGAAAAATGGCCTCTCTGGTGCAGCTGCTTGGTGGCGCACTGTATAATAAAACATTATTGTACAATGTTTTCCTGTATGAAGATTTCTTACACAGCCATCTTTTACTTGTAGCTTTAGTACCAACTGACACATAAATAATATTTCGTTTTTATTATTTACTTGTGTAACAGATGACTCCCATGCATCCCAACAGTCCACATCCAAGCCGGACAAATCCAGAGATGGCCACTCCCACTCCCAGTCCCGATCCCTGCCCCCTCCCCCTCCATCATCAAACTCGGGCGCCTCGTCCTCTGGCCACAGCAAGTCAGGACGGCCCGACCAAGCGGAGAAATCATCAAGCGCAAAGGTCCCGCTCCCTCCTCCGAGGAAAGTCATGAAACTGTCGGAGCCCGCCGCGCCCCAGCAGAAGGCTCACCCAGCCCCATCCTCTGCCCCTGCTGCACCGCCTCAAACGGCTGCCCCTCCCAGTCGGCCATCGTATCCAGGGCCCGTGTCTTACTCAGAGACTGCCCCGACATCGTCCTACAGTGTGCCACCCCCGCCCACCAGTCAAGGGTATCCCACAACTGAGTACCAACACTCCGGTCCAACCAATACCCAAGCGAGCGCCCCTCAGCCAGCATACAATCAGGCCCAGTACCAGTCCCAGTCCGGGTGGAATTATGGAAACCAAGCACAGCCGACCAACCCGGTTCCCAGCTACGGACAGGGAGGTTACAATGTAAACCAACCTCCACCAGGGTACGTGCCTAATGCCCCCCCACAGGGGGTTAATACAGCCCTGCCTCCGCCACAGCAGCAGCAGCAACCGCAGCAACTACCGCAGGTACCACCGCAGGTACAACAGCAGCCTTACAGCCAGCCATATAACCAATACCCGCCACCAAGCCAGGGTCCCCCGCCCAGCAACATTCCGCCCCCTCCGATCAATGTTCCCCCGCCCCCGCACAACATGTCTGTGCCCCCACCCAATATGAACCAGCCTCCCCCGATGATGTCCCAGCCACCCCCCTTGATAGGCCAGCCGCCCCCAGTTCAGATGCCGCCCAACCAGCCCCTTCCCAATCAACCATTCCCCAACTTCCCCCCACCCCCAGCTGCCAATCAGGGCTACAGCCAGCCTCCCCCTGCGTTTGACATGCTGCGGATGCCCGCCCCCTCTGGTATGCCCCCTGGCGGGCAGGGAGAGGCTGGTTTTGCCTCCAGTGCCCCCATGGGTCTGGCCACGGTACGCATAACTGGGCGGGATAGCAGCTGGAGTGCGCAGAGGAGAGGTTCGCATGGTGGCAATGCAACAGTCAGACAGCCATCTTGGTCAGAAAAATAATACTGATGACTAGACAAGATTACATTGTGCTTTTTTTTTCATTAAAATATTTACTGTCTATGCTCTTTGACAAATTAATTTTTTTTTTAGACCCGCCTGGGTCTATAGGTCTGAAAATTTCTCTGGAATCTGTTGAAGATTTATCCTCGATTTAGATCTGGACCCAGGAAAACCGTAAGGGTGGTAGGGCTGGCAACCTAAAATGTGGCCAACCCCACCACCTCTATTGTAGCCTTGTATTGTGCAGGCATGCAACTTGGAATTAACAAAAAATTAAAGTGAAAAATAAGGAAATTAGCTGATCCAAGGAAAAGTTGCATGCCTGATTGCGGGCATCTTCCATAGTAAAAAAAAACAAAAAAACAAAAAAAATATCATGGAATGTGAGTAATAGTTTGAAGCTTAAGCAAAGTTGGTTATTTTAATTTGGCTGCTTTTTCACACCAAATTTATTTTCTTCAACTTCTGTTGTAGGCATCAGAAAATAATTGATTTATGGCAAAACTGCTTTTGCTTTCAATTACATTGTTATAACTACATTTATTTGTTTTGTTTTTCTTCAAAAATCTTAAATTGTTTTGGTAGTTTGTAGCAGTTTTGAATGTTGGGAATAATTATGTTGACCCTTCTCAAATGGGGGCCTATTTTGTCGCTGTACAAATATTTGAGAATTATCACTATGTTCATCACATTATACACCCTTTAATCCTTGAAGCTGGATGACGTCTATACAAGCAATCTCTGCAGTTTCAATCCATTGTTGGATTATTGTGTATGTTATGCTTAGCTGCACAGGCCTCCCCCGCACCTTATTGTAAATAACCATACTCAAGGGGTTAATGTGATGAACAAAATTATTACCATCCTTTTTTGTGTGCTGCATTTGTTTGGTTACCCCCCTCCCCCCCTCCCAAAAAAAAACAAATTAAACTAGAGGTCTATGTTTTTAAGAACATAGGGCTTTTCCATATGTTTTTATGATGTCACTTCGAATTTTGTAAACTAGTGACAAATCTACCTAACCACCAAGTTTCGTGACGATTAGACATGGTCTATCCATATGTCTTTCAAGAAATCATGCCTTTAATGACGTCATTATGACTTCAGTAATTTTTCGCATTTATATAAAAGAATGTACGAGCTAACAAAGCTATTACAAAAGGAATTTTGAATTGAACATGTTCTGTTAATGAGATGTGGTTTTAAGAATCTTTAACGTTAAAATTTTGAAATTACCATAAAAATCAGATGATGACGTCATTATGACGTCACCTCAATTTTGATTTATAACATGTACTTGTTTAGCCAACATACCAGGTTTGAATGCAATTGGACTTACGGTTCTCTTGATATGGGCCCTTGAAAAATGAGCCTTTAAGATGACATCACGTAACACATAATGACGTCATCGTGACATCACTCTTCGGCACACAATTTCAGATTAGGGTCTATGTTTGGGTTAAGTTTGCTTAAGATCTGATGTTGTTTAGTGACCAAAGTGCCGCAGACAAAATTCGTGTTTAAGAAGAAACCAAAATAGTGGGTATTGTGTAGTTTAGGATTTCTGTATTAATTGTGTTCATGTTAGCTTCTGGAGTATTTGATTATTCCAAAAGCCTTTTTTTGTTACTAAAGTAGACTTCTCTGAATCCCAATGACACGTGCTTTTGTGATTTGGAAAGGTTTTTTAAGGCGGAAAATACGATTTTCTTACGTTGTGTCACGTTTTGGCTCGGTCAACTACTCTCCCACCAGCTATATATCCGTGTAAAGCTGGGTATTGCGCAATCACGTATTTTGTTACCTCTTAGCTAACGATTTCACTCCAAAAAAAACCCTGCAGATGTTCTTCGACGTGGCCCTTTGTTCTGAATGTGGCAAAACGAACAATTTTCAAGTAGATTGTGTTCATGCCTGGGCGAAAGTGTACTAAACTACACAATCGCGCGAACAGAACAAAAACAAAGGCTTTCCTGCTGTAGCGGAAACGCCGAAAAATGTGCGTCTGTTGTAAACATACGCATGGCTTTTCCTTTTTTTCTTTTTTATTTAACATAAAGTATCAGAAGGTCTATGTCTTTGCTAAGTTTAAGATCTGAGATTATTTTATGATTAACATTTCGTACTCCAAACTTGACCTTTAAGTTCATGTTACATGCCACACGAAGACGTCATTGTGACGTCACTCTTCGCGGCACGACTTTGCATCAGGGTCTATACCTATGCTAACTCTGACTAAGATTCGTCGTTGTTTGATGACAAAAGTGCCGATCAGAAAATCTATGCACAAAGTCTATGGGATTTGGGATGGAACTAAAATAAGAAGCAGAAAAAAAATAGATATAGGGCCTTCAAAAATGCAAATTTAAGATGACGTCACGTGACATGTGATGACGTCATCATGATGTCATGATTCGGCACCCATCTCGAGTAGATAGTCAATGCATATGACAAGTTTGAAGTTCATGGCATTTGAAGAAGTGCAAAATTTTAAGAGTACAATGAAATTTGAAACATTTACAAATTCATAAAAAATCAGCCGATGACGTCATCATGACGTCACTTCGGATTTTGCATGCTAGTGGCACTATCTACCTACCCACCAATTTTTATGACGATCGGACGTACCCTTATGTGTGTTTCAGAAATGCACATTTTTGATGACGTCATGATGACGTCACACATTTTTCAAATGTATGTGAAAGAATATAGGAGCTAACAAAGCTATTACAAAAAGAATTTTGAATTTAGCATGTTCTGTTGGTGAGATATGGCTTTAAGAAACTTTGAAGTTCAAAACCTTTAATATTACTGTAAAATCGTATGATGACGTCATCATGACGTCACCTTAATTTTCATCTATAACACGTGCTGGCTTACGAACATACCAGGTTTAAAGGCAATCGGACATATGGTTCTCTAGATATGGGCCCTTGAAAATTGCGACTTTAAGATGACATCATGTGACATGTGATGACGTCATCATTACGTCACTCTTTTGCGTGCAATTTCAGGTTAGGGTATATCTTTGTGTTAAGTCTGATTAAGATCTAAGGTTGTTTAGTGACCGAAGTGCCACGTACAACATTCGTGTACAAAGTCTATGGGATTTGGGATAGAAAAAAAAATTCATAGAAAATCAGCCGATGACGTCATCATGACGTCACTTTAGATTTTACATGCCAGTGGCTCTATCTACCTACCCCCCAATTTGTATGACAATCGGACGTACCCTTATATGTGTTTCAAAAAAGCATATTTTCGATGACGTTATGATGACGTCACACATTTTTCAAATGTATGTTAAAGAATATAGGAGCTAACAAAGCTATTACAAAAAGAATTTTGAATTTAGCATGTTCTGTTGGTGAGATATGGCTTTAAGAAACTTTGAAGTTCAAAAACTTTAATATTACTGTAAAATCGTGTGATGACGTCATCATGACGTCACCTTAATTTTCATCTATAACACGAGCTACCATACCAACATACCAGATTTGAAGGCAATCGGACCTACCGTTCTCTAGATATAGGCCCTTGAAAAATGCACATTTAAGATGACGTCACATGACACGTGATGACGTCATCATGACGTCACGTTTCGGCTTACATTTTCAGCTTAGGCTCTATGTTTGTGTTAAGTCTGATTAAGATCCGAGGTTGTTTAGTGACCAAAGTGCCACTTACAAAATTCGTGAACAAAGTCTATGGGATTTGGGATAGAACTAAAAAATTCACAGAAAATCAGCCGATGACGTCATCATGACGTCACCTCGGATTTTACATGCTAGTAGCACTATCTACCTACCCACTAATTTTTATGACGATCGGACGTACCCTTATGTGTGTTTCAGAAATGCACATTTTTGATGACGTCATGATGACGTCACACATTTTTCAAATGTATGTGAAAGAATATAGGAGCTAACAAAGCTATTACAAAAAGAATTTTGAATTTAGAATGTTCTGTTGGTGAGATATGGCTTTAAGAAACTTTGAAGTTCAAAAACTTTAATATTACTGTAAAATCGTATGATGACGTCATCATGACGTCACCTTAATTTTCACCTATAACACGAGCTACCATACCAACATACCAGGTTTGAAGGCAATCGGACCTACCGTTCTCTAGATATAGGCCCTTGAAAAATGCACCTTTAAGATGACGTCACATGACACGTGGAGACGTCATCATGACGTCACTCTTCGACATACTATTTCAGCTTAGGGTCTATGTTTGAGGTAAGTTTGGTTAAGATCTGAAGTTTTTTAAGACCTAAAGTGCCGCCGAGAAAATTCGTGTACAAAGTCTATGGGATTTTGGTCAGAACTAAAAGAGGAAGAAGAAGAAGCAGAAAAAAAAAAAAAATCAGAACAAAAACAAGGCCTTTTCCGACGGAGTGTCGGAAAAGCCAATTAAAGTATCATTTGCTTTTAGTAGGTGTACATGTATATAATCATCATCAGTTTACTAACTATAAACTTCTTTGTAAAGAATATTTATAATTGACTTTGACATGAAACAGGAGCAAGAAATTTCTGAACTTTTTAAGGGAAATCCAACCCTTTCATATCAACAAATCTTGTCTTACATTGTATCTGTTACAATAGCGTCGTTGTTGGAATGTACAAGGTGATCTGTATTGCACCCAGTTCAAACTTTCCTACCTCAGGTGGTCAAGACCCATTCAGTAAAAGACATCACTCCTCACAAGCCACTTTCAAATAAAACCACGCCAGGAACGAATGATTTCTGTTAGACTTGTTTTATTGTACCGTATCCCCAAAATTACTTTAGAAATCCTCTTAAAAATGAAGCCACCAAAACCGAATTATTTCTTACATTAAAAAGAAAATAATACTGCCTTTTTCCATGCTACAAGCAACAGAAATTATGCGGAAGTTGGACACCTGCAGGATAATAGCACCATCCAGTTAATATAAATGTTTTTAAGTGGAAGCTTATTTAAAGCAAGCAAGACAATCTTGGAACTGAAGAATCTTGGGTGTCGATGTAATTGACCTTTCACAGTTTGTGAGTTCTTGGACAAATTTGCAGATGCAGAATACAGCGCAATGCATGCACAAACGCTCCTAAAGTGTCTGCAGCATGTATCTCCGACTGCAGTTGTCCGAGCGTACTGACCACATCATGATTGTACTGTTCACGTATTGCATTTCAACGTACAAGATTCACATGTGGGCATTTGCATGTACATTGTATGTCATGTGATATTCAACAGACATTACGATTGGCCAATGTTTATGAACGGAGATAGGTCAATTACATGTTCACTGCGAAATACTCAACACATCCTACTACTTATATTTCTTACAAATTAGTACTCGGCTCTGTTGTCCTGATGAATATGGAGTGGAAGACCATTGATATTTCCCACTAATTTCCATTGTGTAAGATTTTTCTTAGGGCCTGCAACTCAAAACTAACCCAAGTATTTCATTGGCTTTGGGCACACTCGGTCCTAGTCTTCCATGCATTTTAAATTTGTTTCCCAATTTGAAGCCAAGGTGCTGATGAGTGTGTTTCGTTGTCTTCTAGCTCTGTTGGTTAAAAATGTGTAATTTAAAATATGCATCCAACATATTCTTAAACACTGCATTTTGCAAGACATACAAGGTTTGAAATTTAAAAAAATGCCAATTATGGAACAAACTTTCTAAGAGACTATCCAATCCACCGCCCATGTACATGACTGAAACACTGTACTCCACAGATTTATTTCCAGTACCAGAGGCCACTTTGGGTTGGACTTTATTGCCAATTATTTCCAGTCGTATCTTTTTAATGAGAGCACATCATTCACCTGTCAATATAAATGTATATGGATGACTTTTAATCCACAATCGCTAAAAAAATTCTTAATATTCTGGACGTTAATGAAGTGTCGATTGTGGCATTACCATACCAAGTAAACAGCACCGGCTTAAATAAAGAAAGAAAATTCCCTATATTGCTTCTTTTATACCCTATTACATAAGAGGGCATTTTCTACACTAAATTGGACCAAAACAAAATCATCACAAATCATTTTTCTTTTGGGTGCGTTCGAGTAGCTTACTCGGGTGAAGACAGACGGGTCAGCCACAAGAGCTGGGCTAATAGAACGCTCAAACACCCTCTCCTGTTGATGTCACCTTGCACTTGAGTCGGCCATGGAGGAATAAGAGTCGGCGATAGTGTAGTAACGGACCCCTCTTTAGATTTGATCCATTTAGAGTCAAGGTTGTTTTTATCATTCCAAAATGAATTTATCAACCTAAAGTATACACCTCTCAACTCTAATGACATTTTTTTGTAATTCTGAACAGTTTCCTGCGGGAGAAAATGCATTTTTTTCACGTGTTTTGCGGTTGGTGTCTTGCGAATCAGTGCAGTCTTCGCCATCTTTATTTTCGTGTTGCGTGTTGTCATTTTACCCCAAAATTTCCCACAAAAAATTAAAAACTCTGCCCTCTATCTACGACATACCTGTTGGTTTTTAATGTCGCAATCTAGTTTGCCAAGTCCAATAACTTAAAAGTGGATTTTGTTCTCTTATAGGAACAGTCCTTAATTACACAATCGCCCTTAAGGTCAGCCATTTATAATTGAATCCAAGCACAGCACTATGATTCATTCTGGCCCCTTTTTGCCTTGTGCGTGTTTTTGTGGTACCTGAGCATATATTCACAATATGATGTTACCTGAAGATTGTCCGAGATGGGCAAGTACAAGAATAAACCAGTTTGGTATTTCAACTGCGCATGTACACGATGACATTTTATCCCGAATGACCCGTGTGACCTAACGCGTGTGTGTGAAAGCAGAAGGTATAGTCGCACAACACGCACGTGTTAAATTAAATTAGAATGGGAATGGGAATGGGCAATCACGTAACATGGCGTGACATTACGTCAGCAATTTTAACCCAAATAACCTTTGAGATACCAAACTGGTTTATTTGCACGTTATGTATGGAACATTCAGAAAGTTTAACCCAATTAAAAGCATTTTCAAAGTGAACAAAGAAACTAGCAGGAGCGGGATTTGAACCTGCGACCTCCGGGTTACCGTACCGGTACGGTAACCCGGAGGTCGCAGGTTCAAATTCCGCTCCTGCCAGTTTCTTTGTTCACTTTGAAAATGTATTCAAATTTACCTAGTCAGTTTCCCTTGTGGATTGTTTGACCAGTTAAAAGCAATTAATTTTTGTTTTAAATTTGTATGGAGGTTCAGCCACATCAACCACTGCCCCCCCCACACCAACTACTCATGGGGGATGGTCTCAAACTCTGGAACAATCTTCCTATTCAGTCTACACCAGTCTTCTTCATTATCATTTAAATCATCCCTCAAAACCCAATCATTCAACTCTTGTTTCTCTGAGGTATTTTCATAATATCTACATTTGTTTTCAAATGTTAGCATTGAGTGTCTTGCTTGGCAGATTATTCTTCCAGCCCGACAGTTTCCACATGTAGCGGCTTTGCAGGATGACGTAGCAGCATGAGTGAAATTGAACTTTTAGGCTATGCTTACCACTGTACTTTGTTTTTATGGAAGTCGCCCAATACAAGTCTAAAAGCCACTCTAGGTAAAGGTGGTGGGGTTGGCCACATTTTAGGTTGCCAGCCCTACCACCCTTACGGTTTTCCTGGGTCCAGATCTAAATGGAGGATAAATCTTCAATAGACGAAGAAATTATCCCAATTTTCAGACCTATATATAGACCCAGTAATTGTAATTGATTTCAGTGTTTTTATTCTAATGTTTGCCATCTGCAAGGGGAATAAGCTAGTTTGGTATTCCAACTGCGCATGTGCACAACAAGATTTGACGATTTTTCTCTTGGGGGGGGGGGGGGGGGGGGGAAACGTGGCAGATAAATGCACACAAGGCTATGGGGGACGTGGTACCCGAAGATGCATTCTGTGCAATATTTTGTGCAATCGAAAAGATGATGGACACACAAGACACCTGATGAAAACACTTCGCTGTCCAAACGTTCTTTCTTAAATGTTACTTCAGAACACACCGATCTCTTTAAATTTGCTGGTAACCGCTATGCTTTTGCACGCATACGATGAAATGTTTCTGCTGAAAGAAAAATTGTCAAATCTTGATGTGCACATGCGCAGTTAGAATACCAAACTGGCTCATACTCACAAGTATTGATATCTATCTTATTAGTCCTTGGCATGATCATGTAATTAAAGAAGACATGGTGGGTTACGTATGGGACTGTAAGGGGACCTTGTCTTGGACTTGTCCGGATATTCTGTTCCTTGGGATTTGAGAGTGTTGGATGGATGAACAACTTGGTATTGAAAGAGTTGACCACGCTGGACATCTACCGTAAAATCTGTTAATTCAGGGACGAGATTTGAGGAAAACGAAGAAATCCACAAAACATTCGGAAGCATTTGTTTTGTATGGCGTTGCTGAAAAAAATGCACAAAGAAATCTGCATTTTCTACCAAAAAGGTACGGTTCAAAATTCCATCAATTAGGGTCATTGGAATGAAAAGAAGACCGTTTCATCAGGTTGCAGAGGTCATTTTTGGAATGATTAAAAACAATTTCAGGACCAGGAAACCTGGCAGACGTCTCATCAAAAGTCCTGAAATCAGGAACAATCCGGAGAAATCTCACCCCTAGTTAATTTCAGAATGCGATTCCTTGAACTACCATAGCGAAGTGATTCAATCCTAGTGATTCCCTCTATTTGTATCAACTTCAAGCATTGCTACTCACTGACCAAACTGGCAGAATACTGATGTGTGTAGCACCCATTATGCTAATAACATTTTGGCTGGCAAGAAGAAAAAAAAATACTTTTTCAACTTAAAACCCATTTAAGTTATGGACAATTTACAAATGGGACGACTCACAGATAAACTGTGCATTGTGTAACACATGGTCCTCCGAAGTCAGGAACAGCATTGTTCTCCATTAATAGAAGAGATTGTTGGCCCTTTCCGAGAGCCCATGGGGGTTTTCAAAACCGCGGCTTCGGCTTCGACTGCGACTTCTGAATAACTGAGAAGCAAACCAAATGTAACTAGACATGCTATGTGTTTGTCCCGTGGACAAACACAGGGCTGTTTTCAGGTTTTTTTTATGGTCAATCTGATAAATGACTGTGTAAGATTTTGAGAAATTTAAACATTAAAGAATTCCTGGAAAATCAGCCGATGACACCATCATGACATCACTTCGGATTTTGCATGCTAGTGACAATATCTACCTACCCACTGATTTTCATGACGATCGGACCTATTCTAATGTGTTTTAAAAAAGCACATTTTTTATGACGCCAACATGACGGCACACATTTTTCACATTTTCTATGACCTAACAAACCTGTTTTAAAAAGTATTTCGAAATTAGCATGTACTGCTGATAAGATATGGCTTTAAGGTTCAAAAACTTAAAAATTACTATAAAATCGTATAATGACATAATCATGACGTCATGCCAATTTTCATCTATAACACATGCTGGCCACCTGCATATCATGTTTCAACTTAATCGGACTTGTACTTCTGTAGATATACGGCTTTGAAAAAAGCACCTTTAGGATGACGTCACGTGACACATGATGTTGTCATCATGACGTACAAGTTCGGCACACATTCTGAGCAGTTAGTCTAAGTGTCTGCCAAGTTTGAAGGCAATCGGTTGCATAAAAGTAGCCAACGTGCCGATAAGAAAGAAAACGTGTACAAATGCTGAAAAAGAAAAACAAAAAATCTTAACGAAAACAAAGGCTGTTTCGGAAAACTTCAGAAACAGCCAAATATTCAAATTTTGGCTTTCATAATCAACCGAATTAATGTTCCTGAAGCAGAACATGCACCAAAATTTAGAATATTTCCATTTTGTTTGCTTCTCAGTTACTCAGAGGTTTCAAAAACCCCCTATGAAAAAAACTGATGGGCTTACTCGGGTGGAACTTGAACCCACGACCTTCTGCTTATTAGTGTTCTCACAAATGCACAGGTGCTGATAGCACAGAGCTGCCAAACCTTCTCAAACTCATTTCAGTATTCAGAAAGCAAAAAAATCAGTGTTTTGCTCAGAAAATCTGTATTTTTCATAAAATTTAAACTTTATCTAAAAATCTGATTTTTTCTTCTAAGCTCATGCTATGCGTGCACACCACGTGCCTATTGAGTTTTATTGAACCCACGTGCTGGATGGACCGTCTTCATATTTTTTTATTTTCAAAGCTAAAGTTGCATCTGTTCAGTTAGGATCGCAATATTGAGCAAGTACACGTACAGTATAATAGTATAATAGCATAATATGCATGATAAAACATTATGGTCCGATTTAAAAAAAAATACGTATTTATGAACAAAAATGTGTACTCCGGTATTTTGTTGTGAATTTTCGTACGAAATATGGAAAATCCGTACTGGCTGGCAGCTCTGGTAACAGCACAAAGTAGTGGCCCCGAACCCAAAACACCAGTTATATTATCGTTTTCTTTATTCAAATAAAAAGGAACATTAAAAACAGGCCAGCCTTCAAAGGAAAAACTCTAGCCTTCTTTTTCTTCTTAATATTACAAAATAAAAAAATGAGTTGGTGAAGAGTCTTTGCGGCTCTGAGGGGATTACATGCCGGCTAGACTGCATGCCCTGGAACCTGCGTTTAGTGCTTCTAGCATCATCCTCAGGCTGGGGAAGGTTTCCGATACTTGGGGTAGCTCATTCGTCTTTGCCGAAGCCCTGTTTTAGAGAAGAAACAAAAATCAAGACGATGATGATACGCAACCTGCCTTCTCTCGTCTTAACAAGATACTACTGAAAGAAAAAGTTACAGAAAACTTAAACATTACATCTTTAGAAGTTGAAATTCTAATTTCCATTGACAAAGAGCTCAGTCTTCACGTTAAACAAGGAATTTCTAATTTTGACTATCCTGTAAATGTTTCTTTTCATCGAACAGTGACATGGATTTTTGTTATCAAAAATTATTCTAATCATCACAGATTTGGCAGGAAAATCACTATTAACTCCCCTATGGTTTGACCTTTCCAAACCTGCTTACTGGCAAGATGGCTATAAAACAATAATTATGAACCTTTTAAAACACTCCAGAATTTGTTGCTACTGCACTACCACACCTTTCAATACCCTTTGAAAGGTATTGAAACGTAGAACAATTGGGCTATGTTATACCAGTTTGTTCAGAGAGTTGTTTCACCTTTCGAAACCTTTCAGAGGTCTCTTTTATCACCTTTCAAAACCCTTCAGTCCAGCAAACTTGAAAGGTTTTGAAAGGTCTGACAATTTTATGGCAAATTAAAGCATAATACAAAGTTGTTGAGGCACACATCACATTATTATATGTACAAATAATCCTTTTCAGAAATTACTCTGCTGTTAAATGCATGCCTGAAATCTAACAGAGCAATCTGTCTGCCTCTTTAAAATGTCAAGTTTTGTATAGCACTGTTCGTTATTAGCCAAACGTAATCATTAATTAAAGAGCAACTCCAACGGTTTGAAAAGTGTTAGAATTAAATGTTATTGTGTTCAATATATAATAAATTACTTATTCATTACAAAATCATGTTTGTTTTGCGTCTCAATGTTGTGTTATTTTGCAAGAAATTATTACCATTTTCTTTCGAGTTTATGAAAAACTTTCCACAAATTGGCTGCTGGCGGCGCTGTTGAGACTCACCTGTATTTTGCAAAATGGGTCTTTAAACAATGTTTCCACCCTGGACACTATGTGGGTGAAACTACTGACAGTTCCTATTGATTTCAATATTGTAACATTTCTCAAAGGGCATGCAATTTCAAAGTAGATATGGTGACTTCCAGCTGTTGTGTTGGGTCACATATTGTTCTTTCTACACATCTACGGCATTAACGAAACCACAAACTTGTGAATAGCAGGGAAAACAATCCAAGCTGCCGGCATAGTAAACAGCAGAGATTCTTACCAGCGAATGTTCATCCAGTTTTTCATGAGCGCAGTAAAATTATCAGGACCACCAGAAAGAAGTGCTTCCACGTCAACAATATAACCTTTGGGGATGTGACCCGTTACCTCTTTACCAATGGCATAGATCAGACCCACGGCGACACTGTAGGCAACCGAGCTGAAACAGAACAGGACAATCAAGTGAATAATGCAATACACTTATCAGACTCCCTCCTAACAAAAAAAATCAAACAAAAGAATTTGCAGAGTTGTAACCAAGTCACACGACAAGCCACGCGACAAGCCACGCGACAAGCCACGCCACAAGCCACGCCACAAGCCACGCCACAAGCCACGCCACAAGCCACGCCACAAGCCACGCCACAAGCCACGCCACAAGCCATGCCACAAGCCACGCCACAAGCCACGCCACAAGCCACGCCACAAGCCACACCACAAGTCACACCACAAGTCACACCACAAGTCACACCACAAGTCACATTTTATTTTGGTCACCGGGTATTTTTTTAATATTGGAAGATTTGTATGAATGACCCAATACGGCTTACCTGGAGCCTCTAGATAATGGCATGAGGTTGTAGAAGTAGTAGATGATGGACAGAATCAAATGAATCACCGAGTCAGAATCCTTCAGGAGATAAAAAATACAAAGCACTCATCAAATAGGCCTTGATGAGCCCGTCACACGGAGGTGCAATAACTTTTTTAACAGGTGTTTAAACATATGCCTCAGAACAGTAGCACCTGCAGGGTTTGTGTGTACATGTTATCCTTTACGAACAATGGAACTGAGCCCAAGTTCTCGGTACTTTTCATGTACAGACCTTATGGGATATGTCAAGAAAAAGTTTAAGTCTAAATAATGGGAACAATGGAAGAGAAAAGCTTGGGTCCTCAGTAGTATAGTAAAACACGACTTTGTGTGTGTGCATATGTCTATGATGTAAATCAAGGACAGGAAACAAAATGAATGATGTAAAACAATGACCTCACCGCAACTGAGGACTGTCCTTAATTGGGAAAAACGTGTACAAAACCAATGAGAGGGGTTGATAAAAAGTACAAGCAAAAGAAGGGCAATCGGAAGTCTTCACTTTATACCCTCTACATGTACATTAGGGTGTATGTGGGAGAGGAGGGGGGGGGGGGGGGCACTAGGACTTTTCTGGCATAAGTAACACAAATTGTTTGACATTGTGGACATGCATTACAGCAGGACTCCAATCAAAATAAATAGCATCGTCAAACAAACCACAAGGGAAACTTGAAGTAATTTGAATAAATATTCCAAAATGACCAATGAAACCTGGGTGGTACAGGATTTGAACCTGCGTCCCCCGGAATACCGCACTGGTGCTCCACCAATTGAGCTATCTTGCCCTATTCGTTTTCCATGACCACTTTTTACGCTATTTTTTTTTTTACATCTTAAGAGTCTACTTGCAATACACTGACCGTGTGTATTGGTTGTGTGACTTTTCAAAATGACTTTTTTCTTGAAATATCAATTTTTCACGACTCACCATTTCCTTGTTGGGGTTGTGAGCTTTCTTCATCTCATCCGTCAGCATCAACCAGATGTAATCGATCTCCGTTTGGAACTGGTCCGTCCGCTTTTTGGTGGTTGCCGTGTCTAATGAAAACAGCGCGTTGCCTGCCCTACAGACATACCAAAACACCAGCAAATACGTCACTGTACCAAAAAGTCAATATCGGCAAGAGAAACCATGGACAAACTTCAGGTAGCCAAGCCTTCTTAAAAAGGCAGTGTACATGATTGGTCATTGTTGCAATTTTCAGAAATGGGCGGATTTGGGGGTTAGTATTTTATAGGAAATATCGTTCCACTGACCTGTTCAAAGTTTTGAGTTCTTGGATGGCGAAAAAAAACACACAAAAAACCGGCGTCTGTTTTCAACAGTCGGGTGGCATTTTTATAGAGCCCTCTTGTAAATAAGCCCAATTTGTGTAAATGGGATCGTTTTCAATTGGTCACATAACATGTACAGAGACCGACGGTCGAGCGGAACGTCCAAGATCCACTACATGCACTGGTTACAACGTGTCGCTTCGGTACACTTCGCGTGCGCCTGTTTTCTGCTTGTTAACCCGTTTTAGACACAACACGGATTAACCACATTCAGTCAATAGAGGGCCGAACAATCATTGGGAAACATATATATTTCCACTTTTCTTGACAACGACAGCACACCTGATGCCATCATGTCACAGGATGATTGAGACTACTATTAACTTACAGTCTAGTAAGGTATTTCGTAATAATTCAGTAAAAAAAAAGAAAAATTGGAGGATTACCAATCGTGTACACTACATTTAAATCTCTCTCTTGTGATACCATCATTCATTTGAGTACATCCATGATCACTGACATTGCATAATTTGTCCAGCTTCAGTTGAAGATCTGTTCTTTATTTGGATCTAAGCTCAGGAAAATGGTTTGGATGGCAGGGATTGCTGTTCTTCGCCTTTTACCTAGACTGGCTATTTTATGAGCGTAAATGTCAATTTTTTTAAAATTATAATTGAAGATGAATTCTTCCAGCCTGCTGCCCTTCTCCTTGTAGCTGGGTATCTTGGTGAAACCCCACCCCACCCTCCTACCCCGTAATACTCACACGTCCCCAGTCAGGGAGAAGATGGACCCTTCCAGCTTGCTGCCCTTCTCCTTGTAGCTGGGTATCTTGGTGGACACCATGAAGCCCGGCATCATACCCTCTCCCATCTTCTGCTTCTTGACCAGCTTCAGCAGCTCCTCGCAGTTGCCCACCTTTTCCAGGGCGGCCTGAAACTTGCTCTCAGCTCGGGAGGACTGGCTGACGATCAGGCTGGGTATGAAACGACATAAGACATTACGTGTTGCTCTCATCACAGGTAAATCAACAACCTAGAGACAGTGAAATTATATTAGTTATCCCACGAGCACGAGCGCGAGTGGAACACGGAATAATGTAGTGTGTCCGTGTCCCATATGCCACATTTTCCGTGTTCCACGAGCGCGAGTGGGATAACAAATTTATCTTCAAGCAAACTTGTTCAAAGTGAACAAGGAAAACTGGCAGGAGTGGGATTCGAACCTGCGACTTCCGGAATACCGTACCGGCGCTCTACCAACTGAGCTATCTTGCCCTGTGTTGGCGGTCTCCCAAATTGTCAGTATCTTTGTTCGGGTGGGCGCTAGTCAGAAGTCACAAACCCAGAATGCCGTATAGCCAGGGATCACACCCAATTTTACGATACAACCTGGGAAGTGACATTGTGGGGATCACCCAATGAGGATACAACTTTTTAACTTATAATTCGTCAAACAATCCACAAAGGAAACTGACTAGGTAAATTTGAATATATTTTCAAAGTGAACAAAGAAAACTTGCAGGAGCGGGATTGTTCACTTTGAAAATGTATTCAACTTTACCCAGTCAGTTTCCTTTGTGTGATATAGACCGTGCAATATGGGATAAAATCACACTGTCAGTTGCCATGGATCAACCAATCAGGATCGCGGATTCAAGTTTTCTTGAAGATAAAATAAATTATTCAGTTAATATTCAAGCTGACTGGCTTCCCATTCATCAGCTGAGTGAGGGTAAGGAAAACAGCACCGCAATAAAAATCAGCGGTACCGCAATCAATACTGCATCTGGACAATATGAATTGATCCCTTATGAGTGGCGGCAGGTGAATTCCATGGTGAATCTATCAATCACCAACCATTCTACAACAGAATCCAACTCACTTGTGCTGCCCAACCATTTTTTTGGTGAGGTTAAAGATGACATCGAAGTACTTGCTGAATCGGATGTTATACACCTGTCCCCGTAGGAGGTTCATGTGATTGTTGAAGCCAGCCTCCACGCTTGTTGCAGGCATCATGTCAATCCAAAGCACTGGCTGGTCCAGGTCGACTAATCTACACAATGCAATAGAGAGAGGAGGGCTCGGATGTCATATAACTATCCACTAGATCAAGGGGCTACTTTAATCCCGGCTGTTATTGATGGGGGGAGCTGGTATTCCAAGAACGGGCTGTGCAGCCAAGCGTAAATGCAACTAATAGGCACCACACTGAATAGAGTGGTCCTATTCATTGCATTTGGAGCCCCTCCTTTCGTGTGAATAAAAGCATTGTTTGAAAAAGCTCTATCTTTTCATTACACTCCCATTCAAGAACAATATAGTTGAAACATGAATGGAATGAGTACACGCAGGAATGCTCGTATAGATGACAACCGGCCAGGTGGTCTTTTTTTAAACCATGGCTATGGCCGTTGTCCGTATTCAAGAGGTAAGGAGATCGACTAGACCGGAGTATTTTTGTTCGAGGCCAGTAGTGTCTGGCAGCGTACTTTATATTATGTTTTATGATTAGAAATCATTTCAAGGAAATCTTGCGTGAATTTTTCTCCACAGGCTCTTGGAAAGCACTGAGCATACAGTGCTTCATACACTACATCAGGAAAGGACAAAAACCTCTCTTCTACAATTTAAGTGTACATCATCCCGGATGCAAATGTAAGATTATTTGACCGAAAAATCCCCAGCCCACTGGTCTAGTTTGGTCTTGGAGTCTGCCAGACCATGCCGAAATTACAGGACTCGGTCCATCTGAACGAATTTTGTATGGCATTTGTATATCGTGTTTGTACTCATTTTTCATGGGTTAAAAAGAGCACAATAGTCAAGGCTGTACAAGATAAACGTGCCAATTTAATACATGTTCGTAACCGAAGTACGTGCATAAAGTTGTTTTTTTCAAGCGAAAGTTCTGGATGCTTACAGACGTGTGTGTAAAATTTAAGTCATTCTTTAGTCACGGACACGACACACACACCTCGGCTCCTATCATGGCCGCACCCAGGATGGCTTCAAAGCATCTACACGAGGGAATGAGGAGTTAGCACCCTAATAATATATTACAGCTGTATGGTATGTACGGCACTTACCGTCTCCATTTGACGGCTATTTCAAACATGTCCCGCCAGCCGAAGCGTTTCCCCTGGCTGTTCCGGTAGACCCTGTTGGAGCTGGCCTTGTCCCAGACTAACCTCAGGGTTTGGGCCACTTCGATGCTGGCCAACCCCATGGCGAGGTGGGCTCGCTGGCTCGGCAGGAAACCCTCTGCATCCACCTGGCCTAGGAGGCCCATGGGCGCCGCCGTGCAAATCAGCCTTTGTGTGTCCTTGCCCAGTTCAAAAAAATCAAGGTCCTCGACATCGCTGCCAATGAAAGAGCATAAGATCTAATGAAAACAGCCCGATATTCAGATGGGATATATATATATTTCTAAGCATTTGTTTGTACTGATCATTATAAACCCTAACCATCTCATGTTGTGTTGCATTTTGATGGTTCAGGACTGTAGCAGCCTTGGCGCCATTACTTTAAACATAGCTATGATGCCCCAGTTTGTCTAAGTCCAAATTGTGCCATAGGTATACTGCACAGTGTTGGATTTTGACAGGTTGAGGACACTTCCCAGTATAAAAAGTGCCACAGGGGTGAGGGTTAAATGGGCACTTTTGGGTAGCTTGGCCAGGTAGAAAATCAAGGTCTTCAAGATCACTGGAAATTAAAACATGAGGTGCCATGATAACAGAATTGAATTGCAGATAAGAATTAAAATTGGGATTTTCATGTCCAGAATGGGAGAAATGGACAATTGTATGGACAAAAGCAAATTTAAGTTTTGTACCACACTCAAATGTCCGTTTTGAGGTATCGGTCAGTTTGACATCCTGATGAATATGGACATACATACGTGCATGAAAAATTTGTTGACAGCTCCCATTGATTTTCATTTTGTAAAATTGTGTAAGATTGTGTAAGACTGTGTAAGATTTTGTATGACTGTGTATTAAGATTGTGTAAAATGTTGTTGGGTTGGATCACATACAATGACAGAAATACGAGTTTTCATTTACAGAAGCGTCTAAATTCTTCATTATTAAATTCTTCAGAATTTAAAAAAGCATTTTCACATAAAAAAATATGTAGAGGTTGACAGGAAAGATAAAAAAAAAAAAAAAAAAAAATTAATAAATCACCTCCTGCAAATACCTTATTTCAGGAGAGAGGCCAGGCATTTCAACGTATCCTTTGGTTTCAAACGGTTTGCTCTTCACCCATCTGTCCTTCATGGTGCCGTCAAGATCAGAATCCATGCTGAAATCACTTATTGGTGTGTCCAGACGAGCGTGCAGATAACGAGAAAGCTCTAGCAAACACAAACACACACACACTTAATCAGTGTTCTATCTAGGGTGAAATTTAAGCGTAGGGGGATGTTGCTCAAGGATAGACAATGTGAGCGTAGAACGCGAAGCCCCTATGGCATGGGGTCCGGGGTCCGCTTAAGGGGCCTGAAAATGTTGGATTTTAGATGCTCTATGGTGCAATCTGAGGCAATTACTGGCCACTTTCCCTTGACTGTTTTGCGCAAAAGTTTTTAAGATTATACAGGGAAAATTTAGTTCATTGAAATTGTTTAGAATATACTCTTGTTCTTAAATTTATAGCGTAGTGGTAGCGTAGGGGCAGGATTCAAGCGTAGTGCTAATTCCCGAAAGGGTAGTGGGTGCTAGAGCGATTTAATGCCTGGCTAGAACACTGCACTTAATGATGACTGTGCGTATTCACTCATTGTAAAGAAAATGTCCGTGCCCATTTTTTGAGTTTCACTCTGAAAAATAATTGTTTGCTTTTTCTTTTTAAGCAAACAAAAGTCATTCACTGAATGAGACATTGAAAAAAAAAAAATCTGCCCACAATTAGTTATCGAATAAATAATTCAAAAAATATGTTGAAGTATTTGTGGCCTGAATATAATTCTGTTCTCACAGTGGGGATCTTTTCGAGTGTGCAGGTATGAAAACACCCTAGAATTTTTTTTTCAGATGCCCAAAATAAATTTGCAATTTATTTTGTTTACGTTAACCAGCCTACAGAGCACGGTTGCCCTGGTTATCAATAGCAATGCCTTTGTGCTAAACTGTGACTGGTGAAGAGGGGATGATTAACCTCTTGAGTACGGATGACGGATGACGGCCAGAGCCGCGATTTTGAAAAAGACCACCTGGCCGTTTGTCGTCTATACACGCATTCTTGTGCGTACTCAATCCATTCATGTTTCAACTAGATTGTTCTTGAATGGAAGTGTAATGAATAAATGGAGCTTTTTCAAACAATGCTTTCATTCACACGTGGGGGGGGGGGGCCTCCAAATGCAATAAATAGGACCACTCTATTCAGTGAGGTGCCTATTGTTTGCATTTACGCTTGGCTGCACAGCCCGTTCTTGGCATACAAGCCCTTCAATAACAGCCGGAAAAGTTTTCCTTTTTGTTTTGTTTTTTGTAAAGCGTTCGAGATATTTAATGTAAAACGCTATTTTAAGAATAAATTATTATTATTATTATTATTATTATTATTATTATTATTATTAACCAATACACTTGCTCGAACATGATCCTTGATAAAATAGAAACCTGTTCGATGTACAGAAATTGACACCTGTACCAACCTCTGACGTACAAGACCCTGTCCTGCTCACTGCTGCCTGGGTCGGGCATGTGCAGAACTTTCAGCTTGGTGTTAACTTTGATGGCCTGATAGAACTGGCCCAGCGCAGCGTAGGACAGACCCTTCATGTATTGGCACACGTTATTGTGCGGCTCCAGTGAGGTACAGGCCTGTAAATTTTCAAAATTCAAAGAAGATGACTTTAGCGTCACGGGAGGGGCCAAGACTGAGATTACCGTATCTCATACATATTCTTGATCGGGATAAGGCCCGAAGTCCATTTAGGGCCAGTCTGCATACCGGCTCCCGGTATCAGACCGGTTTAAACTGCGGTCGGTATTTTACCCCTCCCCGCACGGTACAAGTCCACTTGCTCGTCGGCATTTCAAAGTGATCTTAATGAATAGACTTGCGGTTAAGCTTGGCTAGCCTGCTGCCTGATGGCCCTGCAGAGTGTTGACAATGGGGGGTTTATTGACTGATGACTGACGGAGTGTACGTGTATGTGTAGTGATTACTGAAGTGTGAATACTGTGTGAATACTGAGCAAACGTTTAGGGCCTTTGTGAACCCGTGGAAGATTATTATCGGATTAAAGTCACCCCATTGTCTGCATTTAAAAGAGTTCACCAGCCCAGGAATTGGACACAAAGGACTCCCAAACAGGGCTAGCCTTCCAGAAGAGGCTCGGACAGTATGCAACCCGGTTTGGGAGGATTAAAATGAACCGGTTTGCGTACTGGGAGACGGTATACATACCGGCCCTATTGGGACTTGGGGCCTATAAGCGAAGTTATTGGAGAATCATCATAAGGTTTGCAAGCCAGTGTTGTTGACTCGGACTCGAGCAGTTAATTTTTTGACTTGAGACTTGACTTGAAAGAGTAGGAAAAGCAAGAATAAAGTGAAAGCCTGCTATGGTGTCAAGAACAATAACACTGATACACAATGTACATTTTGTACCTTAAAATCTGGAAGAGCCTCTCTGGGATGACCTGCCTGGTATAATAAGCTCCCTCGTAGTTGCAGGGACTGTACATGGTTAGGGTTGATTGACAAAGCTGCACTGAACTTTTCTAAGGCCTTGTCAAAATTGCCAAGTTCCCTGTAATCAGGACAAAGAGGTCACATTCTGTGATTCCAAAAAGACAATCTTGAATTTCTCTGCATTTGTGACACCAAGCCAAAACCTGGCACTTCCTGCCAAAAATCAAATTTTTTTCCCCATCATTTAACCCCAACCCCCTAGGCATTTTTTACTAGGAAGCTTCCTCAACCTGTCAAAATCAACACTGTGCAGTAAACCTATAGCACATTCTTTGGACTCCGACAAATTGTTGCATCATAGCTCCATGTAAAGTAATGGTGCCAAGACCGTGCAGTACTGAACCCATCAAAACTTGACAAAACCTGCTGTTGGAGTTTGCAAGGCTTGGGGTAGTTAGGGTTAAGGGATATACTAAAGAGCTTTAAAATGAGCCCTCACCAGGTTCTATAGACAATGTGCCCTCTAGATTGGAATGTGCCTGGTGTTACGTGCACGCATCGTGTTTTTGCATAAATTTTGGTTTAGGAGTGATGTCGCAGGTCAGATCGCCTTTGAATTATGTGACCTTTGATGTCACTCCTTAACCAAATTTATGCAAAACACGATGCGTGCACATACCACCGGGCACATTTGGTTTGGATGTAAACAAAAGGCACATATAGGTTTTGATATTTGTTTTGTTAATTAAATGTGATGTGATCTGGGAAAACCCTTCCCATGTCGTTTAACCTGCATTCATAAATGCCTCAGCGAGTTTCACTATCCCTATTGGTCGAGAGCCTGTTACGTGGGTGTGTTTAAACGGTTGTTTAAACACGGCTGGAAGTTGTTTAAACACGGCGCGGTTTTAAAAAAAATGTCTGGTGTCACACAAAATGTAGAGTCCTACAAAATCTGGTCCATTTTATTGGTTGAACACTCGAGCGACCAGTCACTCTCCTAATAACGCAAGCGCAATACTACCGATACGTCCGTATTTAGAGTCCATAATTTCACGCTACACCGGCACTGCTGCGTTCTGCACCACCTGGCGAGCGCGTCGCGCACGCGTCAATTTCCATATAAGGACATGTTTACCACTACTCGCGCGTGGCACGAACCATTAAATAGCTGAAGGGGTGTTTTACAAACCAAGGTAAAACAAATTCAACAAAATCATTGGAAATTTATAATTTTCGGTGGTTTTTGCTTAATTATACAAAAAAGGTATTTTATGAATGGGAATAAATATGTGCTGGGCCGGTTTTAAACGTACGTTTAAAACCGCCTTGGGGCCTGGACGCTGATAATGACCCTCGCCTTCGGCGAGGGTCATTATCAGCGTCCAGGCCCCAAGGCGGTTTTAAACGTACGTTTAAAACCGGCCCAGCACATATTTATTCCCTTATTGAAGATATAGTCCACTGGATTATTTTTATTTTTGGACAATTTGAGTTTCTGCTACCAATTAAATTATTAATATGTAAATTATCATTCCTGAAAATACATTGTATTAACTAAAAATTCCATAATTTTAAATGTAACAATATGCAAACTTTCAGTAACTTTTTGTGCAAACTCAATGAGTTACGCAGAGGTTTAAAAGCTTGATTTCTCAAAACGAAGTCGGCTGGTTTTCTTAAATTCCTGACAGCATAACTCAAGTTACAGACATCCTAGACTCATGAATAAATCAGTTTTGAAAACAACACAGTGCTTTCATTAACGTTATGCATATAACGCAAGAATTAAAATTTTCACCATGTGAAGGGTTTTCCTAGATCACATCACAAATGCTGTAAGTTAAATGTGATGCTATACTGATGCTATACTGATGCAAGTAAGCATTAAATCTCTCCCCAGGGGCCGATTTCACAAAACTCTTCTTATCTTAGGATCGATCCTAGAATTTAAGAAGAGTCCCAATTATAAGATCTATCTTACATAAGGTCGATCCTAAGATCGATTTCACAAAATAGGAAATATAATAAAACCGTAAGATATTTAGTGAATGAGGCTAAATTTGCTTAAGCGACGGCTATTGAATATCTGTATTGCTGTGTTAATGAAACGGACGTCGGAACCTTCTGCACTCCACATGATTCAAGATAGCTGATGGGCTCCAAACTTTTTTGGGAAATGTCGTCTGCAAACTCAATAACAATAAACCGCCGAAAAAAAAAGGTTTCTATGCGTGTAATGACCAAATGACGGATATAATAGTGTGGTTGCACAATATATTTACATATCAATACACTTTCTAATGGTGGCGCTAAACAAAATTAAAACAACGCTTGCAGGCGGTATGCGTGCTATTGGCATTATTAATAATATTATTAACGGTCGTTAGAACAAAGAATTAAATTATTAATGTCCGTTTATTATTTTCTAATTACCCGTGTTTCATGTTGTATTTGTTCACCAACCCTGTCTAGCAGTTTTATTATCCCCTGCCACGTGAATCTGTACAGACAATTTCCTCGTCGTTCAAACTATCCAACGGATTCCGACTGTCACGAAAGAGACGTTCTCTTCTTAACACCCGTCTGGCTTCGTGGTCAGCCAGCGCCAGTAGCAGCACCATTATTGCATCAAGCAGTCAGCAATGCAAGCCTACATACAGCATCAGTTAAGACGACCCACACACCGATCTTAAGTTAAGAACGGTTCTGCCCCGTTGTCAAGGTAGTTAGGACACGTTAAACCCTTCTTATCTTTTGTGAAATCGTTCTTAGGACGCATCACAAGTTAGGACGAGAATTACTCTTCCTAACTCGAGATAAGACGCGTCTTAGCGCTTTGTGAAATCGGCCCCAGGCCAGATAAGCCATGGGCACTGATGAGCCAGAAAAATCCCACACACATGATTGGTGGTTTTTCATGGAGTGATGATGCCAATGCATAATGTGCACAATGGTGATAGGGTACTTAGAATGCTTCTTTAAAAATGTGCTGGGAACAGGCAATGGGCTACCGGTACATTAAATTTGAGCGTTAATGTGTGCATCTGCCATGCTTGTGTACAACCTAAAAAGAATTGTGGCTTCAGTATGCCTGTTTGCATATTTTTATTCGCCCAACACAAGGCCAATAGGTGACTCGAGGTGTGGGCTACAAAAGACAAGAAAATATCACAGGGATAGACGGTATCTATTCACATTTTGATTGAATTGTGAAAGATAAAGATTATAGGTGGAAGGGAAGCAGGTTACAGGTAAGGAGTTCAAAGAAAGGTAGTACGAGGGGAAACAACTTTGAGTATCTCACAGTACTAGCCTTTGAAACAACAACAGTGAAAGGATGTGATGAGACAGCCAGGCGAGAGTGCCTGAAAGTTTGGACAGGGGAACTAATGGTGAAAGGCCACTGGAACACCTTCTTTCAAGCATTAAAGACAGAGTTGTATTCGAGTCCCTGTAAGTCCTTTCACAAGTCCCTACAAGTCCCTGCAAGTCCATCACAAACCCTCCTGTCCTAATCCCAATCACAAGCTATTCAAATGAGCTTTAACAAAGGCATTCCTTTGTCATTGTTCATCCAGTTACTTGTGACCGGCTTTATGAAAGGACTTCTGACTGGGCTTGCGAAAGGACTTGTGAAAGGACTTGCAGGGACTCGAATACAACTCTGATTAAAGAACAAAACATTAATTTCAACAATAAACAAGGATGAGCAAGACAATGCACATACTATGTGGACTCATCAACACCTAAGCGACACTTTTTTGAATGTTACAGACGCACATCTGAAATGCATGCAAAACGGTCAACGCACTGATGTTTTTGAGGTAATTTTAATGATTTTTCAATCATGCACAAAAAACACACACACCCTTCAATCATGGCCACACCCTTCAATCATGGCCACACCCTTCAATCATGGCCACACCCTTCAATCATGGCCACACCCTTCAATCATGGCCACACCCTTCAATCATGGCCACACCCTTCAATCATGGCCACACCCTTCAATCATGGCCACACCCTTCAATCATGGCCACACCCAGGGCAGCTTCAAAGCATTTGTGTGAGGATGTAATAAGGAGTTGGCACTCTGGTGATTCATTACAGCTCTATGGTTTGAGTAGAATTGCAAAGGTCTTGGCCAAAAATTCCTTTAACCCCAACTCCCTCCATCATTTTTTCCTCCCAGTAACCTGAATCCTCCAACATCCTCTGATTTCAAAAGTGTTCAAGCTGCATGTAACCTGAATCCTCCAACATCCTCTGATTTCAAAAGTGTTCAAGCTGCATGTAACCTGAATCCTCCAACATCCTCTGATTTCAAAAGTGTTCAAGCTGCATGTAACCTGAATCCTCCAACATCCTCTGATTTCAAAGTGTTCAGCTGCATGTAACCTGAATCCTCCAAAATCCTCTTAATATGGGGACCACTGCATTAATCCTCCAAAATCCTCTAGGGGTTTTTGTAAACACCCTAGTTAACCTCAATCCTCTGAAATCAACCAGCATCAGATTGGGCCTGATGACCTGGATTCTCCATTTTCCTCCAGATGCAAAATCCCAGTCTTGTTGACTTGACTTGCTGACTCGGACTCGAGTCTCAATTTTTTTGACTTGAGACGAGACTTGACTTGGAAAAATAATGACTTGACACTAGACTTGACTTGAAAAAACATGACTTGTGACTCGAATTGACTTTGAATAAATTTGACTTGCTGACATCAACACTTTTGTTAAAACAAACACAACTTTTGGGCCTATGCACGTACCAGTTGAAAAAATGCCAAGCCTACGGCGCATATAGCGAGCTGGGTGTCCAGTACGTATGCAGGGCTGCAGCACTGGACGACTGCATGGAGAATCGTCAAGACCAGGCATGCATGGTTGATTTTGCCAGCCAAAAGTCATTTGTCATTGGAATTTGAATTAACTATGTGCAACAATTGACTTATGACTTGGTACTTGACTTGAAAAAAATTTACTCGGGACTTGATTTGACTTGACTTGGAAAAACTGACTTGGGACTTGACTTGACTTATGAACATTTGACTTGTGACTTGAGAAAAAATGACTTGGTTAAAATCCCCTTATGCCCTCAATCCTGCAAATTCCTCCGATGCTTCAACTTCCAAAGACCCTCACTCCTCCAAATTCCTCCATTTAGCAAGGAGGATTTGGGAAGGTTAGGGTTAATGGTCGTTGTAAGTTACTCTACCTGTAAGCATGAGCTAGACTCCTAAGACAATCCACAAAGTTGACATTCAGTTTCAGCGCTTCATTGTAGTACTTGATAGCATCCTAATATCATGACACAAACATAAATATGAATAGTTTACTGTCTGAAATAAATATAGCTGCTGGAAATTTTGGCAACAAAATTTAGGGGTGTTTTTGTAAAATTTTGTCCCCCAAAAAATCAAAGATTTTTTTAAAATTGGGGTCCTCAAAGATAGGTTACTGCCTAAACCTTTTTAAGCTCCCTCTTCCAAATTTCTTGGTATAGAAACACTCCAGGTATTAAGTGTTAAAGGCTGTGTACATGATTGGTCATTGTTGCAAAAATGGGTGGATTTGGGGGTTAGTATGTTATAGGAAATATCGTTCCACTGACCTGTTCAAAGTTTTGCGTTGTTGGATGGCAAAAAACAGAAATAAAAACGGCGATCGTTTTCAATTGTCGGGCGGATGATAGCCTTTAGTCAAGGCGCGCGTGGCTACCAGCTGGACACGTGACGCGCCCTGAATGCCAGCATGTCCAGCGCGCCACTCGTCCGGGTAGCTACGCGCGCCTTGACTAAAGGCTACAGGGCAGTTTTCCCAACGATTTCCAGCTGGATATCGTTGGAAGACGATATAAATTTCCACTTTTCTTGACAACGACAGCACACCTGGTGCCATAATTTCACAGGATGATTGAGACTACTATTAACTTACAGTCTAGTATTCAGGTATTTCGTAATAATTCAGTAAACAAACAATTTGAGAATTACCAATCGTGTACACTACATGTACCTTTAATGCAAATGTGTGCTGGTTGATTTTGTCAAACGGAGTTAGGGTCAAATATGGATGTATAAAATACATTAGTCCTTTTTTAACGTCAATCTTGAATAAACAATCGAGTTGTCCTTCACAAAAACTGTTTTAAGGGGATTTTCATGATTGTGGGTCTGTGATGTGTTGTTGGAGTTATATTACCATGGTTTCAATGGCTGGCAATTTGTTGGTTTTTTAGCCTGCAATCTGTCACCTTTTAGTGATTTCTATTTTGGTTTGCTTTTAAAAAAAATGAAATTACTGGGTTTTCTTGCATTGGATTACTTGTGTTAATGTGTATTATAGAATGTGCAATTTTTGTATTGTGACCTTTCTACTTCTTGATGTGTAATATCTCCGTTTTTGGCTTTTTTGTATGTTTTCTTTTGCTTTTAAATTTTTCTTTTAATTTTCTTTACTGAATTTTATAGTAGCTTCTATATGAATGTAAAAAAAACTGCAATTCAGCCTTTGGCTGCGAGATTCTTTTAAAAATAAAAAATAAACCATTAGTAATCGTTAACACTCTTAAAACCACACAAACAACGTCTCAACAATACTTGCCTTTATCTTGCCCTGATGATACAATGCCAGGCCAAGGAGGTGATAGATTTCTGGCTGATGTCTGTTGATTCGAATCGATTCTAAAAAGTCATTTGTTGCTCCCACGTAATCCTGTGAAATTATGAAACAGTTTGATGATATTAACAACATATTAAAACCCTAACGTCCTAGGCATTACTTTGCTATAAAGAACTTAGTTCTACAGAATACAACTTAGTATTTTGTAGCACTGAGTTTCTCTGTGACTGATGAATGGGTGTGTAATGACAGCAGTCTAGATACTGGCAACTACAAAATACTACTTGTATGTAATAGTGGTAATACTGGCTACTACCATTTACTAATAGGATGTAATATTACCAACCCAAATTTAATAAAATGTATCATCTCTGAAAACCAGTAATTCATACTGTGTTTCCGCCTTAGATGATAAACATTTTTCCTCTATACCCAGCAACCTTAGTACTACATATTACTACGTACACTATTTGGGTTGAAGTATCAAATACTAAAAATTACCACAGGCATTGCACACAAGTAGGTGATGAGAGTACTGCATACTACATTTTACTACTAGTAGTATTTTTGTAGTATTCGGTGACATTAATTAGGGTTAATTAAATGTGACTCAAGGGATTGCATGGTTGACAGTATGTCTGGAAATAAATTTGTCAAACAAACCACAAGGGAAACTGACTAGAGATTCGAACCTGCGACCTCCGGAATACCGTACCGGCACTCTACCAACCGAGTTATCTTGCCCTATGTTGGCAGTCTCCCAAATTGTCAGTTTTCTTTGTTCAGCGGTGCTAGTCAGAAGTCATAATCCAAAAATGCCGTAGAGCGCCGTTACAGTATTCCTGAGGTCGCAGGTTTGAATCCCGCTCCTGCCAGTTTTCTTTGTTCACTTATGGAAATAAATTGTTTGGATACTGCATATTAAGTATCTAACTGTGAAAATAGAAGTGCAGTTCTTAGAAAAAAAATCTGTATATTCTCAATGTTTTGGTCATGCTTATATTTTCATCAGGAGAATACCACACTAATTTGTTTAGATTAAAGATATATTGTCTGTGCTTTTTCAGAGTTTCAACCGAGAAATAATTTTGTTTTTAATTGCTAATTTTTCTAGCGATACAAAAGTTATTCACTTTTTAATGAGACATCAAATGAAAAAAAAACACCCACCCACGTTTACATGTATTTGTCAAATATTTCTGTTACGAATATTGAATTATTTGTGACCTGCCAATAATTCAGGTGTATCTTTGTGTGCATTAGATACACAAAAGCAACCAAGAATAAATCCGTTTTTTGGAAGGGTTGCAGACGAATGTAGAGAAAATAACAAATTAAACTTGTTGAACAGCACGGACAGTATGTCTTCAAGCTATTTCACATGGTGAATGTGAAAAATGTCTCTCTTACAATTAATTAATCTTAGCCAATTTGTAGATAATTTATAATAGTTAATTCTGCACAATAAACCGATACACATCTGTTTGTGTTTGACATTTATAGTCAGGGTGGCATTGGGCTTTTGGGGTAAAACTTGTGGAGACTCTTATATTTAATTAAACTGTCAAAGTCCCATGCGGACGGCTGGTAAATATCAAATTATGTCAAGTATCGATTGTAAGGCAAAATTTCAAGAAACACGTATATCGTGGGGACCTGTTTCCTTTTTTTAAGGCCACCCCCCCCCCCCCTTTTTTTTGCTTTTCTCCAAAAGACATCACAAAAATGCAAAAGTTGATCAATTGCTCGTTTGAAATTGATTTGGGGAATCCACTTTCATTGACAGCCATCTTGAAAAAAAAAATGGAGTTGGTCATCTTTGAAAATATTGTCTGATCTTTAAAAATATTGTCTGGCATGAACCATAAATACAAGTTTTGTAAAAACGGGGCCTCCTCCTTCCTATTATGAAACAACATGATGCTAAACGCATTTTCTTTGCTCGCTTGTTTATTTGTTTTTGCCTACGTTTGCTGGGGTAAGTTTTACAGAGCCAGCCGAGTCCCCAAAAAGTTAACGTACATTGTCAGTTTTAACATTGCTGAAAAATTCCCTACAAAAAGCCTCGGTCATGTAAAACTTACATGATCACATGATTATTGTGCAGGGCTGTAATCGAGTCCATCACAAGTCCATCACAAACCCTCCAGTCCTAATCCCAATCACAAGATATTCAAATGAGCTTTGACAAAGGCATTCCTTTGTCATTGTTCATCCAGTTACTTGTGACCGGCTTTATGAAAGGACTTCTGACTGGACTTGTGAAAGGACTTTGCAGGGACTGACTACAGCTCTGTTATTGTGCTACACATCCAACTACCTCCCAGTGAGCACAATGTGACTGTGCTCCCGGTTTTTTTCTACACCACATCCTGGTTTAAAAGGCCAGCAGCTAAAGGTATGTGGCACACTGCATTCTACAGGTGGAAATTAATCCAAGTGCGGATTCATAGAAAATTACCCCGATGGGGAATGTTAACGACCACTCCGCGTAACTTTTTACAAAATCAAGTCTAATGCACATCACCAGGGGGATCGTGGTGCTTGTGTATTCGTGCGCAAATATTAGCTATTAATTGCTTCTCTTCACCGAGAGCAGTCGTGTGTCTGTATGGGAACAGTTGATAAGCTGCTATGTCCGTGTTTTTGAGGTCTCCCTCCGACAAATAAATTGCCGAATTGAACTGTTCATTTGTAAGCATTAGATAAGTTATGAACTTTCCAATGAGGCATTCCCCACAAAAATCGACAAGTTTCAAATCTTGAATTGAGACACTCCTAAATTCCTACAGTATTAACCATAACATCACCTAAAGCTACAAAATACTACTAGTAGTAAAATGTAGCATGCAGTACTCTCACCTACTTGTGTGCAATGCCTGTAGTAATTTTTAGTATTTGGTACTTCACCCCAAATAGTGTATGTAGTAATATGTAGTACTACGGTTGCTGGGTTTAGAGGAAATTTTTTTGTTATCATCCAAGGCGAAAACACAGTATGAATTACTGGTTTTCAGAGATGATTTGGTTGAAGTACCAAATACTAAAAAATACTAAATCCTATTAGTAAATGGTAGTAGCCAGTAACTTACCTGTATTACCACTATTACATACAAGTTGTATTTCGTAGTTGCCAGTATCTAGACTGCTGTCATTACACACCCATTCATCAGTCACAGAGAGACTCAGTGCTACAAAATACTAAGTAGTATTCTGTAGTGCTCAAATCTTTATACCAAAGTAATGCCTAGGACGTCAGGGTTAATGTATATCAATATCTGTACGTAGCACATAATAAAACATATTTCAGAAAGACCACATAGAGAGGACACAGTGTGCATATTTCGTTCAAAAATAGTTTTCAGCGAATGCAAAATGTGATCATCTGGTAAATGTAGGCAATTTTGAGCACATGTACAACCCTGAACCCATGCATGGCAACCCAATAAAAGTACTGGTTATTATATGGTCAAATAAGACTTCAATTTTTGACTAAATGATTTCACATTTTCATAGCAAAGACCAAGTTGAACTGTTTCATCTAGATCTGATCAGGCAACATTCACCTCTTCCCTGAAGTAGACTGTGGCTCTGTGTGCGTACAGCTTAGCGGACGGCTTGATGGATATGGCTTTAGTCATGTCGGACATGGCTTCCTTGTGCATTCCGAGGGCAGAGTATACCTGTATACATAAACAGAGGCTTATCATCAGGCTATATGTTTACAGCAAGGGCGAGTGTCAGGGGTGGGATTTGAGGAAGATGAAAAATCCACGAAAGATTCAGAGGCATTTAATTTGTATGGCGGTGCTGAAAAATGCATTTTCTACCAAAAGATACGGTTCAAAATTGCACAAAATTAGTCATTAGAATGAAAAGAAGACTGTTTCAGGTTGCAGAGGTCATTTTGGAATGATTAAAACAATTTCAGGCCAAAAAAATCTTCCAGAAATCTGGAAGACATCTCACTAAAAATCTGAAATAAGGAAAAATCCGGAGCAGAAATCTCAACCCCTGGAGTGTATCGAAAACTGCAGACCTCACATGGTTTGCAGGATTGGTGTGATAATGGACAGTTCATGTTATGTATACTTATATATAGATTTTTTCGGGGGGGGGGGGGGGGGTGTGAGTGATTAAATAGCCCCCCACCCCTTGTGTGAATGAAAGCTTTGTTTAAAAAAGCTTCCATCTATTCAGGATATTTCCATTTAAGAACAATATACATGTAGTTGAAACATGAATTGATTGAGTACATGCAGAAATGCACCTATGGACGTCAACCGGTCAGGTGGTTATTTTTCAAACCACGGCTATGGCCGTCCTCTGTATTTAAGAGGTAATTAAGGAGTTAAGGTGGCATGGGAAGTTGTGGGCTGGTCAACCTCTTTGATTACCCACTTCTGGTATTCGCTACCAGCATCTTAGGTGAGAATACTGTGGCTTAGGTGATTGGCTGGAGTTTGATGGTTGGAGTGTGGTAGTTGGAGTGTGGTAGTTGGGGTAGGGTAGTTTGGGTGAGAAAAAGTGGTTCAAGAATAACAGTGATGTAATCGAGACCATCACAAGATCAGGCACAAGACCATGCACATGACCATTCACAAGACTAGCTCGTTACAGGCACAAGTAACAGGCATAAACCATGAGAAAGGAATGCTTTTAATACAGTTCATTTGAACAGCTTAAGACTTGAATTAAGACTGAAGGTCTTGTGCTGGTCTTGCAGGGTCTTGTGATGGCCTCGACTACATCACTGCAGAATAACAGGACACACAGTGAGGACTGAAGCTTTTCTAAAGAATGTTGGGCTGAGGTAGGGGTAGAACGTGTGTGGATTGGGATGGGGGGCATGAGAGAGAAATTTGGGTCCGGAGTGATGACCGAGTGATGACCTCTGCTATTCTCACTGATGACATGTCTGACCCTTGCTGTGTGGCCAGGTGTGCAAGGTTAAAGGAATGAGGGAGGGGTGTTATTGTGGCTGGGCTTCATTAAACATCTGGGTTTTGAGTTCTTACTACTCAACTACTCACCTCTGCCCTTCTCTCCCATCCTTCCTCTGCACTAGGAAGAAGTTCTATTGCCTTGTTGAAGTCTTGCAGGGCCAATTCTGCATTCACTGGAAACTGCAGAAAACAATATCAAATGGAATTAACCAGGTTAAATAATAAATCTGTGGAGCCACGGCTTGTCACCTGAACCATATCCCTGACTAAATCCAACAAAATCCAACAATGGTAAAAAGCTGTTGTAATTTGTTGGATTTAGCAGTCAACAGAAACTACATGGTGTGTTGGATATTATATTCAGCAGGGTAGCAGCTAAATACACCTGCTGGATTTTGTCATATTTAGCAGGGTGGAAGCAGACCTCTGGTAAAATCTTACTTGAATTGGGCAAGGTTCATACAAACAAATACCTGTTGTATTTTGTTGGATTCAGCCGGGTAGCTGCAAAATGCCAAGGCTGGTGTGTAGGTGATACACTGCAGAATCCAACCAAATTTGCTGTTGGATTTTGTTGCACTTTAGCAGGCTTCTCATTTCAGTTTCATTGGAAATGGTTGGATTTAGCAGGACCATATGAACAAAAATTGGAGGGGGTTAGGGTTAAAATAATTACACAACATACCCGGACACCTTTCTTGGCATATGCTGTACCTCTGGTGTGGTACGCCCCGACAAGCTCAGGGTGGTCCCTCACAACCTCATTCATGTGGACAATAGCATCGTCATAACGACCAGTATTCAGAAGGACCACACCATAGGCTAAGGAGGAAGAATAACAGAATCAAACAAATCAGTTCAGAGACAGGGTCAAGTTGCCGTTACAGTGTATGTCTATCAATTACTGTCCCTACACGCATTAGGGGTTATGCATTTATGCGTAGTACGGGAAATCGATTTGGGGGTTTAGTATTTTATAGCAAATACTGTAACACTGATGACTTGTTAGTTCTGTGTGCACAGATGCTGGGAAAAACAAAGAGATGAATTGCCACAAATGCTGGACAATAGGGGTGTGCATCGGAACCGGGTACCCGAGTACCCAACCGTTCATGTCAGGAACCGATTCCAGATTATGGAATCGAGTACCCGTACAACTTTACATCATCGCATACGGTAGTAACTTCTCAGACAATGAAAAAGAAAAGGTTTGAATGTTATCTGTCGGGAATTTTCAAAATTAAAACCCGACTACATGGGAAACCAGCACAGATTTCATGTTCATGAATGCTCACAAAAGTTGACAATAAAGGGAATTTGCCGGTCGTGGTTTTCGTAGTCTGGGTATGAATGAAAAGCCTTGACAAGACATAATAGCATCCCTCATTCAACAATACATGTATAAAATACAACTGTATAAAGCTTCCTGACAACCGTCTTTTGTGATATACCGGCGCAAAAGGCGGAGAAGTGATCATGTTTACTGGACATGCATGAAATTTTTAAGACTTTTGTCTGAAATCAGGCTTTTTTGAATCTCAGAAAAAGACATTATTACAACTTCCGGGATTGGAAGTTTTGGGTTGGTTTTCTTTAACGGGTTCCCAGGTACCCATATTTTTTTCAATCGGGTACCCGGTTCTTTTACTACCCGTAAATGCACACCCATACTGGACACTGTACGAGAGTAATATCACATGCACTCAATGTATTTTAATGTCTTTAAATCTTCCAAGAAAATTTCATGTGTAAAATTATGTATGAGCCTATTTTTTTTTGGGGGGGGGTGGTGAGTTAGTCTCACCAACGGTAGTAGCTACCCCGCCTGGTAGACCCAGGCGGGGTAGCTCTAAAAATTGGGATAATTTCTTTAGTACATGTATCTATTGAAGATTTATCCTATATTTAAATCTGGACGCAGGGAAAAACATATGGGTTTAGCCTTGCAGTGGGCAACTTCCATTTTAAAAAATGACATATTAATTCATGATTACGTTTGACGAAGCATGAAATTGTAACTCACCGAGCTTGTGATCCACCTTCCGGTTGCCCGTGGCAAATGGGACGAGGCCTTTTTCAACCATTGCAAGGGAATATGTCTGTAAAAATTAATAATTTTGAGTACAATTTAGCATTTGAAGCAAGATATGGGACAGAGGGAACCCCCCTCCCCCACTCTTTTGTGTTGGTCAATGTGTTCCCGGAATCTCAGGAATTCCTTTCAGATATCCAGGAAGGGGAAGGGGGGGGGGGGGGGAAGTGTTAGGTAACAATAGTCTGGAGTGTGTATAGGGTATATGGACAGGAGAGGGTACCCCTTGTCCCATATCTTGCTGGGTATATAATTTAGAGTTCATATCACATCCTGTGTGGATGTATTGCAAATTGATCCATGCACCCTAGGGTTTAGGGTTAAAAAATGAACGTCTCTTTTTCTGCTTCTAGTATGTATCTTCTCCACTCAAATCTCAAATATGTCAATCCCGTGTGAGGATTCTGGAACCAAATTTGGTTGGAATGTGGGTCACTGGTATGCATCATCTTGCAAGCAGCGGCACTGCTAAATTTGAAATTTTGATTTATTTAAAGACTGTACGTGTACATCATGGCCTTCGTCATAATAGCAAAAATGCAAAATGGCTGTCATGCGTCAATGATCCAATACCAATTTTGTCAATACTAATTTTGTCCACTTTACATACTACTGTTTCATGAACATTCAGCTGGAAATCGCAACACAAAAATACTAGTGGGCAGAAATTCTGTTATGCAAATTAGTGACATCAATCTTTTCCTGCTTCCGTTTCATAATCTCCAAAATGAGTTTTGTCCCATTAAACTACTGTTAATGTCCACAAAACTACTGGTACCTTTTGACAACCAATACAGACATTATGCTAGGATTAACTAAATGACCACGTCCTGCATCAGTCATATTTACAACAGTGGGGAAGGAATACATCCGGGGTCAAATTTCAGGTAAAAATCTACTAGACAGCTGGGCTCGTAGCACAACATATTTACTAGACCGGAAGGTATTTCACAAGACCAATAGTAAAAAATAAGAACACACAGTGTTTTAAATGAGTGTGCTGTTTCGATTTTTCCCCCCTTTGCCGACCTTGTTGGGGGAGGGGGTTAGAAATGCTGTTTTGATTTAAACTTCCTGCCTCAAAACTAAAAATGGCCATTCCAGAAATTATGGGGCTTTTTTCAGTTTTATACCAGATTTAGAAAAAGATGGATTTTAGTGATAGCTGTGTATGAAAAAAATCACTAGACCACTGGACTAGCTAGTTCGGTCAAGAGTTCACTAGACCAACGCTCAAATCATGGACTCGGTCCAGCGGTCCATTGGATATTTCGATCCCTGGATACATGTACATGTATGCTGTGGAAAATGTATGTTATGAATAGCTTTTTACGATACACTCGCATTTATGTCATTCAATGATACTGGTTGAGGTTGACCAGTAACATGGAAATTGTTAGGATGAGCCATGGTGTCTGGGTGTCCTTAGGACACCCTGTTTGGATATTTAATTCACCATCTGCATGTAACAGTATTACAACTAAGCAACTACAGCCTATTTTTCAATTTACAATGTACAGCAAATTTGGACACCCTGTTTTCAGATTCTGAAATTTGCTTGCATGAAAAGTTCTCCTCAGTAAAAACAGGATTACCAACCAAATTTTCAAGTGATGAATACTGCTTGCCACTGGTATTATTTTTGTTTATTTTTTAGCTTAGTTTTAGCTGGTAACCTGCTTTTACCAAGCAAATGTTTGTGCTTAGCGGCTCCGTAAAAATGGCCCCTGGTTACGTATTACCTCAACAATCTTGGGATTGTTGCTTTCCTCGACCCAAGATGCGGCCATCTGAGCGCAAGCCCCTGGGACCGTGCGAGCATCGCCCGATTCTGCAAATGACGAATCACAATCAAACAAAATAATGACCAAACTGTCAGGGCATTTGCAAAAGAAGAAGAAGGTTGTGGGTTCACATCCCACTCAATTAACGTGATTATTTCTTATTGTGTAAGAAAGGGCATAACGTGCAGCTATATTCCTACTGGACTTTTGTTTTGGTCAATCTACTGCGTCATTCCTGTAGAGAAACAAAATTCAATCCGATGCCTATGGACGGAGAACTAAGGTCCCTGTTAACCCATTGTGTCCTGCTGTTATTGATGGGGGGGCTGGTATGCCAAGAATGGTCTGTGCAGCCAAGCGTAAACGCAAACAATAGGCACCTCACTGAATAGAGTGGTCCTATTCATCACGCTTGGAGGCAGCCCCTTTCATGTGAATGAAAGCTTTGTTTGAAAAAGCTCCATCTATTCATTGCACTCCCATTCAAGAACAATGAGTTCGCACAGGAATGTGTGTATAGTACATGTAGGTGGTCCTTTCCAAACTGTGGCTATGCCCGTCGTCCATAGAGTACCGAAGTGATGACGTCAATGCAATGTTTGGAACCAGAATACTTTTGTTATTTTGTGTCAATGTGTTTGCATGACTGGCTGTTAACAAAGGAACAGTCAAAATCTCCATTTGTGTGGAGCCAGTTGTCGTGCCAACTGAGGTCCGACTTCGGTACTCTATAGACGTTAGGTAACCCGTGATGTGAAACTAACAGGCCGACAGGGGACACGGTAGACCTCTGCCCAGCCACGTGGTTGACTATGCACTCTGTTTATTGATTAGTTTAGCCCTACTCCTGCTAAATCCAACAAAATCCAACTGTGCTAAAAAGCTGTTGTAATTTGTTGGGTTTGTACATGTAGCAGTCAACACAAACTACATGGTGTGTTGGATATTGTTGTATATATTCAGCAGGGTAGCAGCTAAATATACATGCACCTGTTGGAATTTGTCGTATTTTGTTTCAGGGTTGAAGCACTTCGCGCGCGCCCTCACCCCCCTCACCCCCCTCCCCCCCCCCCCAAAAAAAAGGTTGTAAATTTTGTTTAGTCATAAACCCTTTCAAGCTAATAGTGTAATCTTTTCCAGGGGCCAGGACATAATTGTTTATTTAGAACGTATGCATTGTCCTCTGTGACCTTGTACTTAAACTTCAGACACACGTGTACACTTTACACGTAGGTCATAGGCAGACCCTGATATAAAAAAACATGAAGGGGTCTATTCATCAACTCCAAACCAGGCGAATAGTTATACTAGTATACCCGGTCCATTGTCTTTTTTTTTTTTGGTTTTTTTTTGAGGGGGGGGGGGGGGGGGTAGAGGGAGTTATTTAAAAAGTTTTCGGTAAACAAACCCCAACCAAGGGCAAATCATGGATTCACATAATGGATTAAATCCTGCTGTTTACACTGCATTATTTGCATGGGACAGGCTCTTCTTCCTACCTCCCTCTGTCCATCAAAGTTTAAAAGTTGTATCATGTACAAGCTTGAAAAGCATGTGAATGGCCAGCTTACCACAACAAGTGAATTTACTAGGTTAAATTCTTGTATGAAAATTGAAACTGCTGTTAAAGCAGCTACGTAAGTCTGTGTTTTGGGGCGGATCACCCTGACAAATTTTTTTTTACAATTTAATTGCTATTGCTAATTTGTGAGCGTTACGATATAATGAGCTTTCTGGTGCGACATTCCACACACAAAAAAGTGACAGATATAATACGTTTCAAAATTTGAATGAGGAGTGGGATGCTGGGACACTCCTAATTCTAAAGAATCAATGTTTGCACATATAAAAGAAAATATAACAATATACATTTTCGGAAGACCAATATTAAGTGCCCGATTTTGTAAGTTTCTTCTTTTTTTTAATACAGTTTCTTCCATAATTCCTTAGTAAGGGAAAATAGATTGAAATTTAAATTCCCAGACAGAGCAAGGATCTCCGAAATAAGATTTCATTTCGAAGAAAAAATTTCGATGCAACTAAAACCAAAAAATTAAACCCCATAAAAAAAAACACGAAAAACTCTTTTTGCCGTGAATTGAGTGCAATGACAGAAATTGCATGCATGCATGTTGCATACAGGTGACTGTAACCAGCCCCAAAATGTCAAACATATTACATGCAAAAAAACAGGGCATTCACGACAGCATGCAGTCACTAGTTGAGCATAAGACCTTTTTTCACCCATGTGACCAGACAGCATGAAATCTAAACAAAACAAACCACATGTGGATCACCTTGGAGTGATCATCCAACCCTACATTTACGTATGAGACAGGTTAAACCGTGTTTTTATATTTTTTTTTGCAAGTTCACCCCAAACAAGGCTAAAAGCAAATCGAGGTACGGAGCTACATGTACAAAGAGAAACAGAAGAAAAACAAAACAAAAGAGTCAAAGCCAACACTCAACTGCACGGATCATAACAAAAGTAAAGTTCATTTGTAAATCCTGCACAGAATTGGAAATAATGCTTGAGTGGCTTTCCACAATGCACATCCCTGTATGCTACCAATCCATGGCGCCATGGTGACTAACTAGAAATGCAGGTAACTGCACCAACTGCTGTGTGGAAAAGTACAGCCATATAAAAAAAACTAACTCGGTGAAAATCAGTCAGGTGTTTTAAAAATATTTTGTTGTTGTTATTTTGTTATATTTCATCATGGGCCCAGCCATGACAAACGTTCTTTTTTATTGATGAATATTTGAAATCTCGATTTTTCATGACGTTTGAAAGGTGTTAACCCCTTGAGCACGGTATTTTACGGGAGACGTCAGGTGTTGCAGCGGTTCTGGCAGCCAATTCGAACCGCTAAAATTTGATGGTGCAGTCAAGCATGACATACACAATAATCCAACAATGGATTGAAACTGCACAAACAGCGGCCAGTGGCGTCATCCGGCCTGGTGACACTGTATTATTTGCACCCTATGGCATCATCCGTACGCAAGGGGTTAAGAAAAGAAAGCATGCTTCTTAAATTGAAAAAATTTACACGAGTGAACTGCAGTTTCCAACAAAACTTTAGGGTTTCAGTCTTTGCTCTGAAAAAAGTAATTAACACCAACAATTTTAAAATAAAATAATAATAAAATGTTAAATTTTCAACTTTAAGTACGAGTGTTCAAGTGTCACTTTTCCTGTGAATGTCTTGGTATGGACTAGTCTACCAACAGCAATGTAAATGATTGGTCAAAAGTCAAGGCCCAATTTTTAACTATTGTTTTGCTTGTCAATCTGCACATAAGTTGAAGTGCCTATTTCTCTGTCACAAAAGAAACTTCACCAACTCAGCCAAGTTAGAAAACAAAAGGAATACATGTATTATATCTTTTATATTATAAAATATTGTATCTCGTATTCCATGTGTTCACAGAGCTCACAAGTGTGACGTCATTTGTCATTGATCGTGCTTTTTTGTAATAACACCTTTCAAAAAATCGAGATTTCAAATATACATCAAAAACAAAACATTTGTCTTGTTGCAGAGCCCTGGTGAAAAAAGAAAACCACCGGACTTATTTTCACAGAGCTCGCTTTTTATGGCTCCAGTGCACTTTTCTACAGTCAGTACAGGTACATAGTTTCTAGTCACCATTCGTCACCATGGACTGGTACATGTATCATACAGGGATGTGCATTGTGAAAAGCCACTCAAGCTTCAATTCCAACTCTCGGAGTCAACACACTTCCCTACAGATATCTTTCCATTGTGTACCTGCAACCTACTTTCCAGGTTACAACTCCACCATGCAAAGTTTCAAACAATAGAATCAAGTTTGCCACAGCTCTATCTGAATTTTGTCAAGTCTGGTTTGAATGGGACCTGAGGGAGTTGAAATGTGAATCTGCATCAGTCACAACCAAAAGAGACTTCAATACCCCAGACTTGTAACTTTGAGTTTCAGACAGTTGTGACCTGCTCAGTGAAGTGTGCAGTAATAACTGACCATAAAGCGTGCAAGTTGACCTCAACATGTAGGGTATACCCAACAAGGTATGAGACCCAGGGGTACCCTCTCTTGTCCCTGTACCCTATACACACTCCAGACTAAACACATTTGAAAGGAATTCCTGAGATAAGGGGGGGGGGGGTTCCCTCTGTCCCATATCTTGCTTTAAATGTCTAAGGGGATTTTGCAAGAATATAGAGTACTGAAGTGTGGTACATATTTCTCATTCACGGACACAATTACAGGTGCATGTATGTGTACAAAGACATTAGTGCATACAATGACAAATGATGTCACACTTCAGAATTCCATGGACACATGGAATAGGAGATCTATACTAATTGCAGCATGCTATTTTATAGATTTATTTTGTTTTCTGACTGGGCTGAGCTGGTATTAAACTGCAAAAATATGTTTGTTTTTTATGACAGAGAAATAGGCAATTGCACTTACCTGTTGAAAATATGGCAGATTGACAACCAAAACAACAGTGAAAAATTTGACCCCATAATTGACCAATCTAGTTGGTACCAAGTGATTGTGAAGACGCGACACTTCACACAGTCATACTTGAAGTTGGACAGGGTGAAAACTATTTGAAAATCTATCATTTGCATTGATGTTGGCAGACTAGTTGGTTGGGGAGGGCTTGAAATTCATACTGCACCAGTGGACAGAGTCCAGTATCTTGGGCATTGCTCTGGCAGACTCAAAGACCAAACGACACCAGTTGTGATTTTTCTTTCAAATCTTACAATCTTTGTAGTTTTGAAAAATGAATCTCTTTGTATGCTAGGAACAGGCTGTGCCGCCAAGCATAATGCAAACAATAAGCACCATACTGAATACAGTGTCCATATTCATCGCACTTGGAGCCGCTCCCATTTTGTGTCAATGATAGCTTTGTTTGAAAAAGCTCCATCTATTCATAACACTCACATTCACAACCAGCCAGGTGGTCTTTTTTCAAACCATGGCTATGGCCCGTGGTTTGAAATAGACATTGTACACCTCATAAGACAAGAATCACAATGGCCATACCACACGCTTGGACGAGTTCTCCAATGGTAACCGTCTCCATGAGATGAGGAGTAACGCTGAGTCCACAGTGTGCACAGCTGCTCTCCTTGTAATCGGCTACTCCAGGGTTGCTTAGCTGGTTCATTTCTTGGGAGCCAACTCGTCCAAGCTTCTGCCAAGTGACAATGATTATGTATTATGATCAACGTCACTACCTCGGGTAGGTGCATCAAACCCTAATCTTCCCAAATCTTCCAAAATCCTCTTTGGCAAATGGAGGAATTTGGCAGATCGAGGGTCTTTGGAAGTTGAAGCATCAGAGGATTTTGCAGGATTGAGGGCATTACAAGTAGGCCATCAGCCTCGGTCCAAAAATTGGTCCACCGGTATCAAATGATCGAGAGGAGTAATGCTCATAGCGATTTTTGGCAAGGTATGCACACCTAGAGTTGGAAAATGTGTGATAGCATTGCAGCGTGAGCGGTGGCAGCTTTTTGGGTGTTATCACTTTTTAATTTTTTTCTTCAAAATGGCCACCAATATGCTTGTTACCGGATTAATTATATGTGTTAACAAGCATTTTGACAGCCATTTTTATCTTTAAAGGGTGATAACACCTAAAAAGCTGCCACCGCTGCAATGCTATCACATTTTTTCCAACTACAGCATGTACAGGGGTGCACACCTTGCCAAAAATCACCGTGAGCATTATTCCCCTCATTTGATACTGACCAACCCCCCCAGGCTGATGGCCTAAAGATTTTGCCTCTGGAGCAAAATGGAGGATCCAGGTCATCAGGCCTGTCGAGCGCAATCTGGAGATTTGCGCAAGTTTATTGTACTCCCTCCCGAGCTATTTTCCCTTTGAATGAAATCAATTTATAGGGATATGAACTCAGGAGGGAGTACAATAAACTTGCGCAAAACTCCAGATTGCACTCGACAGGCCCAATCTGATTCTGGATGATTTTGGAGGACTGTGATTACTGGGGTGTTTATCCAAAAACCCACTAGAGGATTTTGCAGGATTCAGGTAGCGGTCCCCATCAGAGGTTATTGAAGGATTTAGGTTGGAGGAAAAATGCAAAAGCATTGGTGAAATAAAAAAACAAAAACAAAATGGATGTATGGATACATGTAGCACATGTTTATAATACTCACAGCTGGTGCAGTTCTGCAGGGGACTAGGGAAGCTATAAACATCAACCCCCCCCCCCCCCCCCCCCCCCCCCCAAATGTAAAAACAGCCTTTTTTCTGTAAATCAACAAATCTGGCATAAATTTAGCTTTTGACCATTTCTATGAAATGTTGTCACCCTTGGCATATACCTCCAATCCGATGGATCCTGCTGAGTATTTAACATAAACGTAAATGTAGAAACAATTTTGCATCCAAATATTTATGCTATAGACCTTATCAGAGATAGACCTACATCATCATTTTACATGCCTGGTTGAGTCCGCAATGGTCACAAGGGATTGTGGGAAGGAAAAAGGAGTAATGTTTGTTCCTTTTTCCTTCTCACAATCCCTTTTGACCATTGTGCAGACTCAACCAGGCGGTATCTCCGATAAGGTCTATACTTTTTCAAAAATGTGAAATCCTGGCTGCATTAATGCCAAATTTGTTAGCTTTCGTAATTATAGTTATACAATTACAAAACAAAACAATACCACCATAACTACTTCTGTAAATTCAAGTTAAGTCAAGGTAATTGTGGAAGTGCATTTCTTAAAATTCCAAATTCAAAAACAAAATTAAAGTGACAGTGAGGGAGTGCTGTGAATTAGCCTAGCCTACTTGTGCGCCCCCCTGGCCCCACCCCTCCTCCATCCACCTTCAAATCAAACTTTCAAAGTGAGTCCAATCTTGCACATAATGAAGCCTTCAAGTTCAAGTTATGACCTATAAAATGATGAAGAAGTCTTGGCTTGGTCCGTCCTTCCTAACCTGTCTTTGTAGACTTTGCTCTTTAAGGACTTTGTCCAATATTTCTTTGGGGATGCTCAGCGACACTTTGTGCGTGGCCTGCGGCGGTGAACTGCACTGGTTTCCATCCTGCATTTGGTAGTGAACGTCCACGTTGACTTGCACGTTCTCCTTCAGAGCAACCACCGTAGCAAACAGGCCGACACAGCAACAGATAATTACTCCTACTCGTAGCATTTCTAAGACAACCATGTTTGGTTCCCTCTTGTTCGATCAAGGACTTCCAGCTTGATTCTTCATTTCCACAGCCTAAAAACTACCTGCTTAAACTTGAAATAAACGAAAGCAGCCAGGTGTGTTTTATGATAAAACTGACGTGTAAATTGCGATGTGTAGTGGAGTCTGGTACCAAGTGTTCTATTAAACAGGTTTTGATGCATTTTTACTGAACCGGTGAACCAGCATATCCACATTAATTAACTTGCCAAAGTCTCTCGTTTTTACCCAAACAACAAAATGAGTCACAAGAGGGCGCCCGAGCTATTCGGAGTTACGGGCCAATGAATTAAACACGACTTATAATAGTAAAAATAAATAGAAACTGTCGAGGTTTTTATCCACATAATGTCCATATTCATCAGGATGTCAAATTGAGTGATACATCAAAATGAGGCACCAAGTATATATACGCAGTGGCGTAGCCAGGCTCTTCCTGGGGGGGGGGGGGGGGGGGGGGGGGGGGGGGGGGTGGAGGGACTGGCACATAATATTTTTTTATAATCATGTGGATGGTCATGATCGATGGTTCAGGCATTAAATAATAGCAAGGGATGGATTTCCTGTCATAAATGCCTTTCTCCAGGTGGTTACTTTTCGATTTCCTACAAGAACGTAATTCCGTCGAATTAATTGGATGTGAATTTTACTGCTGAGAGTTCATCAAGAAGTCAAATCTACCGTAGTTACAAAATCGCGCGGATCGCGTAGGCGCGGCCTAGCCCACCGTTACTTTACTTAAACAAACTTGACCTTGACCAAAGTCCAGTACGCAGATACGACCATGATAATACATGTAATATGGAACCAAACCCTTCCCAGCACTAATCTAAATACCATGAAATATAAGGCCTCCTATATTTTCTCTAGTTGGGGAATGACACGTACTCAAGAAGTTATCATGCATAGACTTCGACTTGGCACATGTAAAGGTCTGAATAATTTCCTATATAAAATCGGCAAACATCCAAATGGATTATGTGAAGTATGCTTATGTACAGAGGATGTTAAGCACTTTCTCCTGAATTGTCGTAAATATAACATCCAGAGACAAATACTCATAAAATCACTTAATCTCCCCAATACCCAAATAACACTCCAACAACTCCTTGAACCCAAACAAAATGGCCACCATATTATCAAGTATGTACATAATTGTAATGTCAATATATAATTCCCCGATACACCTCGCCGATACTCTTGATATTACACCAGCTTCTGGGATGGGGGAGCGTGAATGGTTGGCTGGACATAGTGTCACTTATCATCACCTGAAGGTGTTGCGGACCTGCGAATCACCCGAGCGGGGCCCGGGCCCTTAAACTGCACGGTACACGGTCCGGCCTTGCAGGACACTTATGACACTTTGTGTCTCATGTGGATCATGAACGCTTTCCTTATTCCCTACCTTTACCTAGACTGAGTATCAGACGTTGCATGCATTGCATTGCACGACGAGCGGCTATTCCATAGACTAACCTTTACCTGCCCTTCCTACACAAATTCACCCTGTTTTTGGCTGTTTCGTAGTTTTACGAAACAGCCCTTGTTTTCGTTAAGATTTTTTTTTTTTTCTTTTTTGGCTGTTTCGAAAGTTTTTCGAAACAGCCCTTGTTTTCGTTAAGATTTTTTTTTTTTTCTTTTTTTTTTTTTTTGGCTGTTTCGAAAGTTTTTCGAAACAGCCCTTGTTTTCGTTAAGATTTTTTGGCTGTTTCGAAAGTTTTTCGAAACAGCCCTTGTTTTCGTTAAGATTTTTTGGCTGTTTCGTAGTTTTACGAAACAGCCCTTGTTTTCGTTAAGATTTTTTTTTTTTTCTTTTTTTTTTTTTTTTTTTTTTTTTTTTTTGCTTCTTTTTCAGACTTTTTGCCCATAGCATTTGTACACGTTTTCTTTCTACCAGGCACTTTTGCTACTTTGATGCAGCCGATTGCCTTTAAACTTAACAGACACTTAGACCAACTGCTCAGAATGCATGCCGAACTTTTACGTCATGATGACGTCATCACGTGATTTTTTATGAATTTTTGAAATTTGAAAATCGTAACATTCATTAAATTATATCTAGCGAACAAAACAAGATATTTTCAAAATTCTTTTTGTTATAGCTTTGGTATGTCTCAAAGATATGCCCTAAAAAGCGAAAATTGTTTGACGTCATGATGACGTCATCAAAAATATGTTTTTTTGTAAACGCATGTAAGGGTCAATTCGATTACAAAAATGTATACATTGAATTTTCCTGTACCCAATTCCAAAATTTCATGATCGTGGCTCACTCAAGTAAGAAATGACAGCCATTTCAAAATTTAGACCAAATTCAATATAACACAAAGGAATTCTGGGACGGGCAGATAACCATGGCTATTATGTGCTTGCTGTTTATAAAAGGGGTTGATTTCTAGTCTTTTTTCAAGTCGCTGAATTTTTGAAGTATTAAAATCGTAACATTCTTTTCAATATATCTAGCGAACAAAACAAGATATTTTAAAAATTCTTTTTGTTATAGCTTTGGTATGTCTCAAAGATATGCCCTAAAAGGCGAAAATTGTGTGACGTCATGATGACGTCATCAACAATATTTTTTTTTTTTTACGCATGTAAGGGTCAATCCGATTACAAAAATAAATACATTGAATTTTTCTGTACGTAATTCCAAAATTTCGTGATCGTGGCTCACTCAAGTAAGAAATAGGAGCCATTTCAAAATTTAGACCAAATTCAATATAACACAAAGGAATTCTGGGACGGGCAGATAACCATGGCTATTATGTGCTTGATGTTTATAAAAGGGGTTGATTTCTAGTCTTTTTTCAAGTCGCTGAATTTTTGAAGTATTAAAATCGTAACATTCTTTTCAATATATCTAGCGAACAAAACAAGATATTTTCAAAATTCTTTTTGTTATAGCTTTGGTATGTCTCAAAGATATGCCCTAAAAGGCGAAAATTGTGTGACGTCATGATGACGTCATCAACAATTCTTTTTTTTTAAACGCATGTAAGGGTCAATCCGATTACAAAAATGTATACATTGAATTTTTCTGTACGTAATTCCAAAATTTCATGGCCGTGGCTCACTCAAGTAAGAAATAGGAACCATTTCAAAATTTAGACCAAATTCAATATAACACAAAGGAATTCTCGGAAGGGCAGATAACCATGGCTTAAATGAGCATGCTGTTTATAAAAAGGGTTGATTTGTAGTCTTTTTTCAAGTCGCTGAATTTTAAATTTTTGGAATCGTAACATTCTTTTCAATATATCTAGCGAACAAAACAAGATATTTTCAAAATTCTTTTTGTTATAGCTTTGGTATGTCTCAAAGATATGCCCTAAAAAGCGAAAATTGTGTGACGTCATGATGACGTCATAAAAAAAAATCTTTTTTCAAGTCGCTAGAATATTGCCCATAGCATTTGTAAACTTTTTCTTTCTTACCGGCCACTTTGGATACTTTTAAACTTAGCAGACACTTACTCCAACTGCTCACAATGTGTGCCGAACATTTACGTCATGATGACATCATCACATGTCACGTGACGTAAAGGGGCATTTTTCGAAACCATATATCTACAAAAGTACAAGTCCGATTAAGTTGGAACGTAATATCTAGGTATGCCACCGGGTGTTATAGATGAACATTGACATGACGTTATGACCAAGTCATAACATGTCACGTGGTGTCATCTTAAAGGGGCACTCGCTAGATTATTGCCCATAGCATTTGTAAACATTTTCTTTCTTACCGGCCAGTTTGGCTACTTTTAAACTTGGCAGACACTTACCCCAACTGCTCAGAATGTGTGCCTAACTTTTACGTCATGATGACGTCATCACATGTCACGTGACGTCATCTTAAAGGGGCATTTTTCGAAGCCATATATCTACAAATGTACAAGTCCGATTCAGTTGAAACACACCATTTAGGTATGCCACCCGGTGTCATAGATGAAAATTGACATGACGTTATGTGATGTCATCTTAAAGGGGCATTCGCTAGGCTATTTCCCATAGCATTTGTACACGATTCCTTTTTTTAAACCAATCCTTCACACATCCAATAACAACATCTTCATCCCTCCGTCATTGTTAACTAACAAACAACTTTAAATATTGCATACACATTTGACATCCAAACTAACAATAAAAAAATTCGAAACAGCCCTGTGTTTGTCCACAAACACTTGCCTCTAGTTTTTTTTTCTTTTTTTTTTTTTTTTTTTTTTTTTTTTCTTTTTCAGACTTTTTGCCCATAGCATTTGTACACGTTTTCTTTCTGCCAGGCACTTTGGCTACTTTTATGCAGCCGATTGCCTTTAAATTTAACAGACACTTAGACCAACTGCTCAGGATGCATGCCGAACTTTTACGTCATGATGACGTCATCACGTAATTTTTTATGAATTTTTGAATTTTGAAAATCGTAACATTCATTAAATTATATCTAGCGAACCAAATAAGATATTTTCAAAATTCTTTTTCTTATGGCTTTGGTATGTCTCAAAGATATGCCCTAAATTGCGAAAATTGTGTGACGTCATGATGACGTCATCAAAAATGTGTTTTTTTGTTAACGCATGTAAGGGTCAATCCGATTACAAAAATGTATATATTGAATTTTCCTGTACCCAATTCCAAAATTTCATGATCGTGGCTCACTCAAGTATGAAATAGGAGCCATTTCAAAATTTAGACCAAATTCAATATAACACAAAGGAATTCTGGGAAGGGCTGATAACCATGGGTATTATGTGCTTGCTGTTTATAAAAGGGTTGATTTCTAGTCTTTTTTCAAGTCGCCAAATTTTTGAAGTATTAAAATCGTAACATTCTTTTCAATATATCTAGCGAACAAAACAAGATATTTTCAAAATTATTTTTGTTACAGCTTTGGTATGTCTCAAAGATATGCCCTAAAAAGCGAAAATTGTGTGACGTCATGATGACGTCATCAACAAATCTTTTTTTTTTAACGCATGTAAGGGTCAATCCGATTACAAAAATGTATACATTGTATTTTTCTGTACCCAATTCCAAAATTTCATGATCGTGGCTCACTCAAGTAAGAAATGACAGCCATTTCAAAATTTAGACCAAATTCAATATAACACAAAGGAATTCTGGGACGGGCTGATAACCATGGCTATTATGAGCTTGCTGTTTATAAACGGGGTTGATTTCTAGTCTTTTTTCAAGTCGCTGAATTTTTGAAGTTTTAAAATCGTAACATTCTTTTCAATATATCTAGCGAACAAAACAAGATATTTTCAAAATTATTTTTGTTACAGCTTTGGTATGTCTCAAAGATATGCCCTAAATGGCGAAAATTGTGTGACGTCATGATGACGTCATAAAAAAATTCTTTTTTTTAAGTCGCTAGAATATTGCCCATAGCATTTGTAAACTTTTTCTTTCTTACCGGCCACTTTGGCTACTTTTAAACTTGGCAGACACTTACCCCAACTGCTCACAATGTGTGCCGAACCTTTACGTCATGATGACGTCATCACATGTCACGTGACGTCATCTTAAAGGGGCATTTTTCGAAGCCATATCGTCACACAAAAAGTACAAGACCGATTAAGTTGGAACGTAATATCTAGGTATGCCACCGGGTGTTATAGATGAACATTGACATGACGTTATGATCAAGTCATAACATGTCACGTGGTGTCATCTTAAAGGGGCACTCGCTAGATTATTGCCCATAGCATTTGTAAACGTTTTCTTTCTTACCGGCCAGTTTGGCTACTTTTAAACTTGGCAGACACTTACCCCAACTGCTCACAATATGTGCCGAACTTTTACGTCATGATGACGTCATCACATGCCACGTGACGTCATCTGAAAGGGGCATTTTTCGAAGCCATATTTTTACCGAAGTAGAAGTCAGATTAAGTTGAAAAGTAATATCTAGGTAGCCCAGTAGATTATCTTAAACAATTTTGTGTCAGGAATGCTTGTAGGCCGGCATGTGTTATATATGAAAATTGATGCGACGTTGTGGTGACGTCATCATATGATTTTAGAGTAATTGTTTTACTTTTGAATCTTTAAGCTATAAGGCCTATCTCATCAACTGAACATGCTAATTTCGAAATTCTTATTGTAATTCTTTTTGAAATAGGTTGTTTAGGTAAACAAGTTTTACGTTCTGTGATTTGGGAGGATTTAACATAATTTTCAAAAATAGTTGTTGTATTTTGTTCCACTCAAGTAAATGTTGTCTCAATCGTATTTTGGATTACCTTACTTTTAATTTCCAGTTTATAATTCCCAATGTATTAAAAAAAATGCGTTCTGTGATTTTCTACTGCTCAAATAAAGTTTGTTTCAGCCGTCTATTCTTTAAGGTGTGTTGCGTTAATTACTGGTTTTCCGTTTTCAAACACTACATGGGTTATGCTTCGCTCTCACCCACCGCTCTATGTGTGTGTTTGCCTTAAATTGTTAGTTAAGTTTGGTATACAGTGCTAGGCGCCACCGGACAAAATCCGTGAATGAATTTTTACCAGTAAACTCGTATGCTGCCCTCTACAGTTCACTAAACACAACCAGAGGAGTATTTTTTTAAGTACTACCGCCCTCTTGCGCTAAAAAGTTGACAGGTTTGTCAATTGTGGCAGAGAAACTTTTGACCAGTAAGATTATGTCGAACTTTCCTTGCATTTAACTGTACCTCCCTAGGGTGTGTGGAAAATCATATTACAATTGGAGAATTCAGGACTATTAGGGTTAATAAGACCGTATTTTCTTTCAATTATATACTGTAATAAAAATATACTAGTAAGACTTCATTAAATAACTCTCTTTATTCAAAGGTCTTGTTTTCAAAGAATTCTTTTTATTGCTTCCTACGTGCCACAATGTCAACATGCATTTTTATCAAGAACATATCACATAATATTAATAAAGATTCAAATTTGAGAGGCAAGTTACTCCAATACAAGCCTGAAAACAAAATGTTGAAGAGAAAAAGTTGTGTATTTAACAAGTGCATTCAGTGAAAAGCACAGAAACAATCATGCGTCTTATAACATTCTTTCCAAATTCTTATTGTAATTCTTTTTGAAATATGTTTTTTACGTCATAGGTAAACAAGTTTTGCGTTCTGTGATTTGGGAGGATTTAACATAATTTTCAAAAATAATTGTTGTATTTTGTTCTACTCAAGTAAATGTTGTCTCAATCGTCATTTGGATTACCTTACATTTAATTTCCAGTTTATAATTCCCAATGTATTAAAACAAATGCGTTCTGTGATTTTCTACTGCTCAAATAAAGTTTGTTTCAGCCGTGCATTCTTTAAGGTGTGTTGCGTTAATTTCTGGTTTTCCGTCTTCAAACACTACAGGGGGTATGCTTCGGTCTCACCCACCGCTCTATGTGTTTGTTTGCCTTAAATTGTTAGTTAAGTTTGGTATACAGTGCTAGGCGCCACCGGACAAAATCCGTGAATGAATTTTTACCAGTAAACTCGTATGCTGCCCTCTACAATTCACTAAACACAACCAGAGGAGTATTTTTGTAAGTACTACCGCCCTCTTGCGCTAAAAAGTTGACAGGTTTGTCAATTGTGGCAGAGAAACTTTTGACCAGCAAGATTATGTCGGACTTTCTTTGCATTTAACTGTACCTCCCTAGGGTGTGTGGAAAATCATATTAAAATTTGAGAATTCAGGACTATTAGGGTTAATAAGACCGTATTTTCTTTCAATTATATACTGTAATAAAAATATACCAGTAAGACTTCATTAAATAACTCTCTTCATTCAAAGGTCTTGTTTTCAAAGAATTATTTTTATTGCTTCCTACGTGCCACAATGTCAACATGCATTTTTATCAAGAACATATCACATAATATTAATAAAGATTCAAATTTGAGAGGCAAGTTACTCCAATACAAGGCTGAAAACAAAATGTTGAAGAGAAAAAGTTGTATTTAACAAGTGCATTCAGTGAAAAGCACACAAACAATCAGGCGTCTTATAACATTCTTTTTGAATTACAGACATACATGATGACGTCATCACATGCCACGTGACGTCATCTTAAAGGGGCAGTTTTTGAAGCTATATATCTACAAAAGTACAAGTTCGATTAAGTTGAAAAGTAATATCTAGGTAGCCCAGTAGGTTTATAGCTGAAAATTGACATGACATTATCATGATTGATGTCATCACATGTCACGTGACGTCATCTTAAAGGGGCAGTTTTGAAGCCATATATCTACAAAAGTACAAATTCGATTAAGTTGAAATGTAATATCCAGGTAGGTCTGCAGGTTCATAGATGAAAATAAACATGACAATAGGACGACGTCATCACATGTCACGTGACGTCATCTTAAAGGGGCAGTTTTGGAAGCCATATATCAACAAAAGTACAAGTTCAATTAAGTTGAAACGTAATATCTAGGTAGGCCAGTAGGTTTATAGATGGAAATTGACATGACATTATCATGATGTCATCACATGTCACGTGATGTCATCTTAAAGGGGCATTCGCTAGACTATATTGCATTTGTACATGTTTTTTTCTTACTGGCACTTTGGGTACTTTTAAAATTGGCAGAATTGCTCAGAATGTGTGTCGAACTTTTATGTCATGATGACGTCATCACATGTCAACTTGACGTCATCTTAAAGGGGCATTTTTCGTAGCCATACATTGTGTATCTACACAAGTACAAGTCCGATTAAGTTGAAACGTAATATCTAAGTATGCTACACGGTGTGTTATAGATGAAAGTTGACATAACGTTATGATGACATCACATGTCACGTGATGTCATCTTAAAGGAGCATTCGCTAGACTATTGCCCATAGCATTTGTACACTTTTTTCTTATTGGCACTTTGGGTACTTTTCAAATTGGCAGACACTTAGACCAACTGCTCAGAATGTGTGTCGAACTTTTACGTCATGATGACATCATCACATGTCACGTGACGTCATCTTAAAGAGGCATTTTTCAAAGCCATATATCTACAAAAGTACAAGTCCGATTAAGTTGAAACATGTATCTAGGTATGCCACCGGGTGTTATAGGTGAACATTGACTTGACGTTATGAAGTGATCACATGTCACGTGATGTCATTTTAAAGGGGCATTCGCTACACTATTCCCCATAACATTTGTACTCGATTTCTTTCTTTAAACCAATCCTTCACACATCCAATAACGTTAATTATTGTACAAACATTTGACTAACTAACACAATAAAAAAAACACGAAACAGCCCTGTGTTTGTCCACGGGACAAACACATAACATGTATAGTTTTTGGCTGTTTCGGAAACTTTTCCGAAACAGCCCTTGTTTTCGTTAAGATTTTTTTTTTTTTCTTTTTTTTTTTTGGCTGTTTCGAAAGCTTTTCGAAACAGCCCTTGTTTTCGTTAAGATTTTTTTTTTTTTCTTTTTTTTTTTTCTTCTTCTTTTTCAGACTTTTGCCCATAGCATTTGTACACGTTTTCTTTCTGACCGGCACTTTGGCTACTTTTAAGCAACCGATTGCATTTAAACTTAGCAGACACTTAGACCAACTGCTCAGAATGTATGCCGATCTTTTACGTCATGATGACGTCATCACGTGATTTTTTATGAATTTTTGAAATTTGAAAATCGTAACATTCTTTTCAATATATCTAGCGAACAAAACAAGATATTTTCAAAATTCTTTTTGTTACAGCTTTGGTATGTCTCAAAGATATGCCCTAAAAAGCGAAAATTGTGCGACGTCATGATGACGTCATCAAAAATGTGTTTTTTTTTTAACGCATGTAAGGGTCAATCCGATTACAAAAATGTATACATTGAATTTTTCTGTACCAAATTCCAAAATTTCATGATCGTGGCTCACTCAAGTAAGAAATAAGAGCCATTTCAAAATTTAGACCAAATTCAATATAACACAAAGGAATTCTGGGACGGGCAGATAACCATGGCTATTATGTGCTTGCTGTTTATAAAAGGGGTTGATTTCTAGTCTTTTTTCAAGTCGCTAAATTTTTGAAGTTTTAAAATCGTAACATTCTTTTCAATATATCTAGCGAACAAAACACGATATTTTCAATTTTTTTTTTTGTGATAGCTTTGGTATGTCTCAAAGATATGCCCTAAAAGGGAAAAAATGTGTGACGTCATGATGACGTCATCAAAAGTGTGATTTTTTTAAACACATATAAGGATAAGTCCGATCGTCATGAAAAGTGGTGGGTAGGTAGATACTGTCACTAGCATGCAAAATCTAAAATGAGGTCATAATGACGTCATCACGTGACTTTTTATGAATTTTTGAAATTTTAAAATCGTAACATTGTTTTCAATATATCTAGCGAACAAAACAATATATTTTCAAAATTATTTTTGTTATAGCTTTGGTATGTCTCAAAGATATCCCCTAAAAGGGAGAAAATGTGTGACGTCATGATGACGTCATCAAAACATTTATTTTTTTAAACGCATGTAAGGGTCAATCCGATTACAAAAATGTATATATTGAATTTTCCTCTCCCTGATTCCAAAATTTCATGATCGTGGCTCACTCAAGTAAGAAATAACAGCCATTTCAAAATTTAGACCAAATTCAATATAACACAAAGGAATTCTGGGACGGGCAGATAACCATGGCTATTATGTGCTTGCTGTTTATAAAAGGGGTTGATTTCTAGTCTTTTTTCAAGTCGCTAAATTTTTGAAGTTTTAAAATCGTAACATTCTTTTCAATATATCTAGCGAACAAAACAAGACATTTTCAAAATTATTTTTGTTACAGCTTTGGTATGTCTCAAAGATATGCCCTAAAAAGCGAAAATTGTGTGACGTCATGATGACGTCATCAAACAATTCTTTTTTTCAAGTCGCTAGAATATTGCCCATAGCAATTGTAATTTTTTTCTTTCTTACCAGCCACTTTGGCTACTTTTAAACTTGGCAGACACTTACCCAAACTGCTCACAATGTGTGCCGAACTTTTACGTCATGGTGACGTCATCACATGTCACGTGACGTCATCTTTAAAGGGGCATTTTTCGAAGTCATATATCTACAAAAGTACAAGTCCGATTAAGTTGGAACGTAATATCTAGGTATGCCACCGGGTGTTATAGATGAACATTGACATAACGTTATGGTCAAGTCATAACATGTCACGTGGTTTCATCTTAAAGGGGCACTCGCTAGATTATTGCCCTTAGCATTTGTAAACGTATTCTTTCTTACCGTTCACTTTGGCTACTTTTAAACTTGGCAGACACTTACCCCAACTGCTCACAACGTGTGCCAAACTTTTACGTCATGATGATGTCATCACATGTCACGTGACGTCGTCTTAAAGGGGCATTTTTTCGAAGCCATATATCTACAAAAGTACAAGTCCGATTAAGTTGAAACGTAATATCTAGGTATGCCACCGGGTGTTATAAATGGAAATTGACATGACGTCACGTGACGTCATCTTAAAGGGGCAGTTTTTGAAGCCATATATAAACAAAAGTACAAGTCCGATTAAGTTGAAAAGTAATATCTAGGTAGCCTAGTAGGTTTATAGATGAAAATTGACATTACATTATGATGACGTCATCACATGTTACGTGACGTCATCTTAAAGGGGCAGTTTTTGAAGCCATATATATTAAGAAGTACAAGTCCGATTAAGTTGAAACGTGGTATCTAACATGAATTTTAAACAATTTTGTATAATTATTTTTGTAATATATTTTTAGGTCATACACACTTAAATATAAATGTGAAAAATGTGTGACGTCTGATGACGTAATCATGGTCATCAACTGCTTGTATGCTCACATTTCTAAAAAGATTATGAATAAGCCTACGTGATTGCTTGACCTAGACGACCATAAAACGAGATATTTTATCCACCATTGAAATCTCAAGAATAAGAATCAAACTACCAAAAAAAACCAAAACGAAACAGCCCTGTGTTTGTCCACAAACACTAAAGCTCTAGTTTTTTTTTTTGGCTGTTTTGGAAACTTTTCCAAAACAGCCCTTGTTTTCGTTAAGATTTTTTTTTTTTTCTTTTTTTTTTTTTTTTTTTTTTTTTTTTTTTTTTTTTCCTTTTCAGACTTTTTGCCCATAGCATTTGTGCACGTTTTCTTTCTTACCGGCACTTTGGCTACTTTGGTACACCCGATTGCCTCTAAACTTGGCAGACACTTAGACCAACTGCTCAGAATGTATGCCGAACATTTACGTCATGATGACGTCATCACGTGATTTTTTATGAATTTTTGAAATTTGAAAATCGTAACATTCTTTTCAATATATCTAGCGAACAAAACAAGATATTTTCAAAATTCTTTTTGTTACAGCTTTGGTAGGTCTCAAAGATATGCCCTAAAAAGGAAAAAAGTGTGTGACGTCATGATGACATCATCAAAAATGTGCTTTTTTAAAACACATATAAGAATAGGTCCGATCGTCATGAAAATTGGTGGGTAGGTAGATACTGGCACTAGGATGCAAAATCCAAAGTGACGTCATGATGACGTCATCACGTGATTTGTTATGAATTTTTGAAATTTTGAAAATCGTAACATTCTTTTAAATATATCTGGCAAACAAAACAAGATATTTTCAAAATTCTTTTTGTTATAGCTTTGGTAGGTCTCAAAGATATGCCCTAAAAAGGAAAAAAATGTGTGACGTCATGATGACATCATCAAAAATGTGCTTTTTTAAAACACATATAAGGATAGGTCCGATCGTCATGAAAATTGGTGGGTAGGTAGATACTGGTACTAGGATGCAAAATCCAAAGTGACGTCATGATGACGTCATCACGTGATTTGTTATGAATTTTTGAAATTTTGAAATCGTAACATTCTTTTAAATATATCTCGCAAACAAAACAAGAGATTTTCAAAATTCTTTTTGATACAGCTTTTGGTATGTCTCAAAGATATGCCCTAAAAGGCGAAAATTGTGTGACGTCATAATGACGTCATCAATTTTTTTTTTTAACGCATGTAAGGGTCGGTCCGATTAAAAATTTATACATTGAATTTTTCTCTACCTAATTCAACAATTTCGTGATCGTGGCTCACTCAAGTATTAAGAAATAACAGGCATCTAAAAAATTGTGACCAAATTCAATATAACACAAAGGAATTCTGGGAAGGACAGAAACCATGGCTTTCATGTGGCATGCTGTCTATAAAGAGTTGATCTCTAGTCTTTTTTTCAAGTCGTTAGACAAGTCGTAGGCAGATACTTACACCAACTGCTCAGAATGTGCGCCGAACTTTTAGGTCATGATGACGTCATCACATGTCACGTGACGTCATCTTAAAGGGGCATTTTTGGAAACCATATATCTACAAAAGTACAAGTCACATTAAGTTAAAACGTGGTATTTAGTTATGCCAGCATGTGTTAGATGAAAATGTATGTGACGTCATGGTGACGTCATGATGACGTCATCGGCTAATTTTCTATGATTTTTTTCATTTTTGAAATTTCATTTAAATCACATAATTTTACACAAAAAAACAAAACAGCCCTGTGTTTGTCCACAAACACTGCACCAGATGTCTAGTTTTTTCTTTTTTTTGTTCTTTTTCAGCCAAATGCCCATAGCATTTGTGCACGTTTTCTTTCTAACCGGCATTTTGGCCACTTTTAAGCAGCCGATTGGCTTTAAACTTGGCAGACACTTAGACCAACTGCTCAGAATGTCTGCCGAACTTTTACGTAATGATGACGTCATCACGTGATTTTTTATGAATTTTTGAATTTTGAAAATCGTAACATTCTTTTCAATATATCTAACGAAAAAAACAAGATATTTTGAAAATTCTTTTTGTTATAGCTTTGGTATGTCTCAAAGATATGCCCTAAAAGGCGAAAATTGTGTGAGGTCATGATGACGTCATCAAAAAATTTTTTTTTTTAAACGCATGTAAGGGTCAATCTGATTACAAAAATGTATACATTGAATTTTTCTGTACCTAATTCCAAAATTTCATGATCGTGGCTCACTCAAGTAAGAAATAACAGCCATTTCAAAATTTAGACCAAATTCAATATAACACAAAGGAATTCTGGGAAGGGCAGGTAACCATGGCTTAAATGTGCATGCTGTTTATAAAAAGGGTTGATTTGTAGTCTTTTTTCAAGTCGCTAAATTATAAAACAATTTTAATCGTAACATTCTTTTCAATATATCTACCGAACAAAACAAGATATTTTCAAAATGCTTTTTGTTATAGCTTTGGTATGTCTCAAAAATATGCCCTAAAAAGCGAAAATTGTGTGACGTCATGATGACGTCATAAAAAAATATGTTTTTCAAGTCGCTAGAATATTGCCCATAGCATTTGTAAACGTTTTCTTTCTTACCGGCCACTTTGGCTACTTTTAAACTTGGCAGACACTTACCCCAACTGCTGAATTTTTGAATTTTGAAAATCGTAACATTCTTTTCAATATATCTAACGAAAAAAACAAGATATTTTGAAAATTCTTTTTGTTATAGCTTTGGTATGTCTCAAAGATATGCCCTAAAAGGCGAAAATTGTGTGAGGTCATGATGACGTCATCAAAAACTGCTCACAATGTGTAACGAACGTTTACGTCATGATGACGTCATCACATGTCACGTGACGTCATCTTAAAGGGGCATTTTTCGAAGCCATATATAAACAAAAGTACAAGTCCGATTAAGTTGAAAAGTAATATCTAGGTAGCCCAGTAGGTTTATAGATGAAATTTGACTTGACATTATGATGACGTCATCACATGTCCGTGACGTCATTTTAAAGGGGCAGTTTTTGAAGCCATATATAGACAAAGGTACAATTCCGATTAAGTTTTTTAAAAATACCTAGGTAGGCCAGTTGGTTTATAGATGAAAATTGACATGACATGATGATGACGTCATCACATGCCACATGACGTCATCTTAAAGGGACAGTTTTTTAAGCCATATGAAAACAAAAGTACAAGTCCGATTAAGTTGAAAAGTAATATCTAGGTAGCCCAGTACATATAGGTTTATAGATGAAAATTGACTTGACATTATGATGACGTCATCACATGTCACGTGACGTCATCTTAAAGGGGCAGTTTTTGAAGCTATATAAACAAAAGTATCAGTCCGATTAAGTTGAAAAGTAATATCTAGGTAGCCCAGTACATATAGGTTTATATATGAAAAGTGACTTGACATTATGATGATGTCATCACATGTCACGTGACGTCATCTTAAAGGGGCTGTTTATGAAGCCATATATAAACAAAAGTATAAGTCCGATTAAGTTGAAAAGTAATATCTAGGTAGGTCAGCAAGTTTATAGATACGTTATGATGACGTCATCACATGTTACTACTACAAACAACTTTAATTAATTTCAAAATTACCAAAGAAAACTGGCAGCAGCGCGATTCTTTGACAAACTTAAATTATTGTATTCACATTTCACATCCAAACTAAAAAAACAAAAACGAAACAGCCCTGTGTTTGTCCACAAACACCAACCTCATGCCTCTAGTTTTTTCTTTTTTTTTTTTTTTTTTTTTTTTTTTTCTTTTTCAGACTTTTTGCCCATAGCGTTTGTACACGTTTTCTTTCTGCCAGGCACTTTGGCTACTTTTATGCAGCCGATTGCCTTTAAATTTAACAGACACTTAGACCAACTGCTCAGGATGCATGCCGAACTTTTACGTCATGATGACGTCATCACGTAATTTTTTATGAATTTTTGAATTTTGAAAATCGTAACATTCATTAAATTATATCTAGCGAACCAAATAAGATATTTTCAAAATTCTTTTTCTTATGGCTTTGGTATGTCTCAAAGATATGCCCTAAATTGCGAAAATTGTGTGACGTCATGATGACGTCATCAAAAATGTGTTTTTTTGTTAACGCATGTAAGGGTCAATCCGATTACAAAAATGTATATATTGAATTTTCCTGTACCCAATTCCAAAATTTCATGATCGTGGCTCACTCAAGTATGAAATAGGAGCCATTTCAAAATTTAGACCAAATTCAATATAACACAAAGGAATTCTGGGAAGGGCTGATAACCATGGGTATTATGTGCTTGCTGTTTATAAAAGGGTTGATTTCTAGTCTTTTTTCAAGTCGCCAAATTTTTGAAGTATTAAAATCGTAACATTCTTTTCAATATATCTAGCGAACAAAACAAGATATTTTCAAAATTATTTTTGTTACAGCTTTGGTATGTCTCAAAGATATGCCCTAAAAAGCGAAAATTGTGTGACGTCATGATGACGTCATCAACAAATCTTTTTTTTTTTAACGCATGTAAGGGTCAATCCGATTACAAAAATGTATACATTGTATTTTTCTGTACCCAATTCCAAAATTTCATGATCGTGGCTCACTCAAGTAAGAAATGACAGCCATTTCAAAATTTAGACCAAATTCAATATAACACAAAGGAATTCTGGGACGGGCTGATAACCATGGCTATTATGAGCTTGCTGTTTATAAACGGGGTTGATTTCTAGTCTTTTTTCAAGTCGCTGAATTTTTGAAGTTTTAAAATCGTAACATTCTTTTCAATATATCTAGCGAACAAAACAAGATATTTTCAAAATTATTTTTGTTACAGCTTTGGTATGTCTCAAAGATATGCCCTAAATGGCGAAAATTGTGTGACGTCATGATGACGTCATAAAAAAATTCTTTTTTTTAAGTCGCTAGAATATTGCCCATAGCATTTGTAAACTTTTTCTTTCTTACCGGCCACTTTGGCTACTTTTAAACTTGGCAGACACTTACCCCAACTGCTCACAATGTGTGCCGAACCTTTACGTCATGATGACGTCATCACATGTCACGTGACGTCATCTTAAAGGGGCATTTTTCGAAGCCATATCGTCACACAAAAAGTACAAGACCGATTAAGTTGGAACATAATATCTAGGTATGCCACCGGGTGTTATAGATGAACATTGACATGACGTTATGATCAAGTCATAACATGTCACGTGGTGTCATCTTAAAGGGGCACTCGCTAGATTATTGCCCATAGCATTTGTAAACGTTTTCTTTCTTACCGGCCAGTTTGGCTACTTTTAAACTTGGCAGACACTTACCCCAACTGCTCACAATATGTGCCGAACTTTTACGTCATGATGACGTCATCACATGCCACGTGACGTCATCTGAAAGGGGCATTTTTCGAAGCCATATTTTTACCGAAGTAGAAGTCAGATTAAGTTGAAAAGTAATATCTAGGTAGCCCAGTAGATTATCTTAAACAATTTTGTGTCAGGAATGCTTGTAGGCCGGCATGTGTTATATATGAAAATTGATGCGACGTTGTGGTGACGTCATCATATGATTTTAGAGTAATTGTTTTACTTTTGAATCTTTAAGCTATAAGGCCTATCTCATCAACTGAACATGCTAATTTCGAAATTCTTATTGTAATTCTTTTTGAAATAGGTTGTTTAGGTAAACAAGTTTTACGTTCTGTGATTTGGGAGGATTTAACATAATTTTCAAAAATAGTTGTTGTATTTTGTTCCACTCAAGTAAATGTTGTCTCAATCGTATTTTGGATTACCTTACTTTTAATTTCCAGTTTATAATTCCCAATGTATTAAAAAAAATGCGCTCTGTGATTTTCTACTGCTCAAATAAAGTTTGTTTCAGCCGTCTATTCTTTAAGGTGTGTTGCGTTAATTACTGGTTTTCCGTTTTCAAACACTACATGGGTTATGCTTCGCTCTCACCCACCGCTCTATGTGTGTGTTTGCCTTAAATTGTTAGTTAAGTTTGGTATACAGTGCTAGGCGCCACCGGACAAAATCCGTGAATGAATTTTTACCAGTAAACTCGTATGCTGCCCTCTACAGTTCACTAAACACAACCAGAGGAGTATTTTTTTAAGTACTACCGCCCTCTTGCGCTAAAAAGTTGACAGGTTTGTCAATTGTGGCAGAGAAACTTTTGACCAGTAAGATTATGTCGAACTTTCCTTGCATTTAACTGTACCTCCCTAGGGTGTGTGGAAAATCATATTACAATTGGAGAATTCAGGACTATTAGGGTTAATAAGACCGTATTTTCTTTCAATTATATACTGTAATAAAAATATACTAGTAAGACTTCATTAAATAACTCTCTTTATTCAAAGGTCTTGTTTTCAAAGAATTCTTTTTATTGCTTCCTACGTGCCACAATGTCAACATGCATTTTTATCAAGAACATATCACATAATATTAATAAAGATTCAAATTTGAGAGGCAAGTTACTCCAATACAAGCCTGAAAACAAAATGTTGAAGAGAAAAAGTTGTGTATTTAACAAGTGCATTCAGTGAAAAGCACAGAAACAATCATGCGTCTTATAACATTCTTTCCAAATTCTTATTGTAATTCTTTTTGAAATATGTTTTTTACGTCATAGGTAAACAAGTTTTGCGTTCTGTGATTTGGGAGGATTTAACATAATTTTCAAAAATAATTGTTGTATTTTGTTCCACTCAAGTAAATGTTGTCTCAATCGTCATTTGGATTACCTTACATTTAATTTCCAGTTTATAATTCCCAATGTATTAAAACAAATGCGTTCTGTGATTTTCTACTGCTCAAATAAAGTTTGTTTCAGCCGTGCATTCTTTAAGGTGTGTTGCGTTAATTTCTGGTTTTCCGTCTTCAAACACTACAGGGGGTATGCTTCGGTCTCACCCACCGCTCTATGTGTTTGTTTGCCTTAAATTGTTAGTTAAGTTTGGTATACAGTGCTAGGCGCCACCGGACAAAATCCGTGAATGAATTTTTACCAGTAAACTCGTATGCTGCCCTCTACAATTCACTAAACACAACCAGAGGAGTATTTTTGTAAGTACTACCGCCCTCTTGCGCTAAAAAGTTGACAGGTTTGTTAATTGTGGCAGAGAAACTTTTGACCAGCAAGATTATGTCGGACTTTCTTTGCATTTAACTGTACCTCCCTAGGGTGTGTGGAAAATCATATTAAAATTTGAGAATTCAGGACTATTAGGGTTAATAAGACCGTATTTTCTTTCAATTATATACTGTAATAAAAATATACCAGTAAGACTTCATTAAATAACTCTCTTCATTCAAAGGTCTTGTTTTCAAAGAATTCTTTTTATTGCTTCCTACGTGCCACAATGTCAACATGCATTTTTATCAAGAACATATCACATAATATTAATAAAGATTCAAATTTGAGAGGCAAGTTACTCCAATACAAGGCTGAAAACAAAATGTTGAAGAGAAAAAGTTGTATTTAACAAGTGCATTCAGTGAAAAGCACACAAACAATCAGGCGTCTTATAACATTCTTTTTGAATTACAGACATACATGATGACGTCATCACATGCCACGTGACGTCATCTTAAAGGGGCAGTTTTTGAAGCTATATATCTACAAAAGTACAAGTTCGATTAAGTTGAAAAGTAATATCTAGGTAGCCCAGTAGGTTTATAGCTGAAAATTGACATGACATTATCATGATTGATGTCATCACATGTCACGTGACGTCATCTTAAAGGGGCAGTTTTGAAGCCATATATCTACAAAAGTACAAATTCGATTAAGTTGAAATGTAATATCCAGGTAGGTCTGCAGGTTCATAGATGAAAATAAACATGACAATAGGACGACGTCATCACATGTCACGTGACGTCATCTTAAAGGGGCAGTTTTGGAAGCCATATATCAACAAAAGTACAAGTTCAATTAAGTTGAAACGTAATATCTAGGTAGGCCAGTAGGTTTATAGATGGAAATTGACATGACATTATCATGATGTCATCACATGTCACGTGATGTCATCTTAAAGGGGCATTCGCTAGACTATATTGCATTTGTACATGTTTTTTTCTTACTGGCACTTTGGGTACTTTTAAAATTGGCAGAATTGCTCAGAATGTGTGTCGAACTTTTATGTCATGATGACGTCATCACATGTCAACTTGACGTCATCTTAAAGGGGCATTTTTCGTAGCCATACATTGTGTATCTACACAAGTACAAGTCCGATTAAGTTGAAACGTAATATCTAAGTATGCTACACGGTGTGTTATAGATGAAAGTTGACATAACGTTATGATGACATCACATGTCACGTGATGTCATCTTAAAGGAGCATTCGCTAGACTATTGCCCATAGCATTTGTACACTTTTTTCTTATTGGCACTTTGGGTACTTTTCAAATTGGCAGACACTTAGACCAACTGCTCAGAATGTGTGTCGAACTTTTACGTCATGATGACATCATCACATGTCACGTGACGTCATCTTAAAGAGGCATTTTTCAAAGCCATATATCTACAAAAGTACAAGTCCGATTAAGTTGAAACATGTATCTAGGTATGCCACCGGGTGTTATAGGTGAACATTGACTTGACGTTATGAAGTGATCACATGTCACGTGATGTCATTTTAAAGGGGCATTCGCTACACTATTCCCCATAACATTTGTACTCGATTTCTTTCTTTAAACCAATCCTTCACACATCCAATAACGTTAATTATTGTATAAACATTTGACTAACTAACACAATAAAAAAAACACGAAACAGCCCTGTGTTTGTCCACGGGACAAACACATAACATGTCTAGTTTTTTTTTTTTTTCTTTTTCAGACTTTTTGCCCATAGACTTTGTACACGTTTTCGTTCTGCCAGGCACTTTGGCTACTTTTATGCAGCCGATTGCCTTTAAACTTAACAGACACTTAGACCAACTGCTCAGGATGCATGCCGATCTTTTACGTCATGGTGACGTCATCACGTGATTTTTTATGAATTTTAGAATTTTGAAAATCGTAACATTCATTAAATTATATCTAGCGAACAAAACAAGATATTTTCAAAATTCTTTTTCTTATAGCTTTGGTATGTCTCAAAGATATGCCTTAAAAAGCGAAAATTGTGTGACGTCATGATGACGTCATCAAAAATGCTTTTTTTGTTTTACGCATGTAAGGGTCAATCTGATTACAAAAATGTATATATTGAATTTTGCTGTACCCAATTCCAAAATTTCATGATTGTGGCTCACTCAAGTAAGAAATGACAGCCATTTCAAAATTTAGACCAAATTCAATATAACACAAAGGAATTCTGGGACGGGCTGATAACCATGGCTATTATGAGCTTGCTGTTTATAAAAGGGGTTGATTTCTAGTCTTTTTTCAAGTCGCTGAATTTTTGAAGTTTTAAAATCGTAACATTCTTTTCAATATATCTAGCGAACAAAACAAGATATTTTCAAAATTATTTTTGTTACAGCTTTGGTATGTCTCAAAGATATGCCCTAAATGGCGAAAATTGTGTGACGTCATGATGACGTCATCAACAATATGTTTGTTTTTTAACGCATGTAAGGGTCAATCCGATTACAAAAATGTATACATTGTATTTTTCTGTACCCAATTCCAAAATTTCATGATCGTGGCTCACTCAAGTGTGAAATAGGAGCCATTTCAAAATTTAGACCAAATGCAATATAACACAAAGGAATTCTGGGAAGGGCTGATAACCATGGGTATTATGTGCTTGCTGTTTATAAAACGGGTTGATTTCTAGTCTTTTTTCAAGTCGCTAAATTTTTGAAGTTTTAGAATCGTAACATTCTTTTCAATATATCTAGCGAACAAAACAAGATATTTTCAAAATTCTTTTTGTTATAGCTTTGGTATGTCTCAAAGATATGCCCTAAAAAGCGCAAATTGTGTGACGTCATGATGACGTCATGAAAACAATTCTTTTTTCAAGTCGCTAGAATATTGCACATAGCATTTGTAAACGTTTTCTTTCTTACCGGCCACTTTGGCTACTTTTAAACTTTTCAGACACTTACACCAACTGCTCACAATGTGTGCCGAACTTTTACGTCATGATGACGTCATCACATGTCACGTGACGTCATCTTAAAGCGGCATTTTTCGAAGCCATATATCTACAAAAGTACAAGTCCGATTAAGTTGGAACGTAATATCTAGGTATGCCACCGGGTGTTATAGATGAACATTGACATGACGTTATGATCAAGTCATAACATGTCACGTGGTGTCATCTTAAAGGGGCACTCGCTAGATTATTGCCCATTGCATTTGTAAACGTTTTCTTTCTTACCGGCCAGTTTGGCTACTTTTAAACTTAGCAGACACTTACCCCAACTGCTCAGAATGTGTGCCTAACTTTTACGTCATGATGATGTCATTACATGTCACGTGACGTCATCTTAAAGGGGCATTTTTCGAAGCCATATATCTACAAATGTACAAGTCCGATTCAGTTGAAACACACTATTTAGGTATGCCACCCGGTGTCATAGATGAAAATTGACATGACGTTATGATGAAGTCATTACATGTTATGTGATGTCATCTTAAAGGGGCATTCCCTAGGCTATTTCCCATAGCATTTGTACACGATTCCTTTTTTAAACCAATCCTTCACACATCCAATAACATCTTCATCCCTCCGTCATTGTTAACAAACAAACAAACAACTTTAAATATTGCATACACATTTGACATCCAAACTAACAATAAAAAAATTAGAAACAGCCCTGTGTTTGTCCACAAACACTTGCCTCTAGTTTTTTTTTTTTCTTCTTTTTCAGACTTTTGGCCCATAGACTTTGTACACGTTTTCGTTCTGCCAGGCACTTTGGCTACTTTTATGCAGCCGATTGCCTTTAAACTTAACAGACACTTAGACCAACTGCTCAGGATGCATGCCGATCTTTTACGTCATGGTGACGTCATCACGTGATTTTTTATGAATTTTTGAATTTTGAAAATCGTAACATTCATTAAATTATATCTAGCGAACAAAACAAGATATTTTCAAAATTCTTTTTCTTATAGCTTTGATATGTCTCAAAGATATGCCTTAAAAAGCGAAAATTGTGTGACGTCATGATGACGTCATCAAAAATGCTTTTTTTTTTTAACGCATGTAAGGGTCAATCTGATTACAAAAATGTATATATTGAATTTTGCTGTACCCAATTCCAAAATTTCATGATCGTGGCTCACTCAAGTAAGAAATAACAGCCATTTCAAAATTTAGACCAAATTCAATATAACACAAAGGAATTCTGGGACGGGTTGATAACCATGGCTATTATGAGCTTGCTGTTTATAAAAGGGGTTGATTTCTAGTCTTTTTTCAAGTCGCTGAATTTTTGAAGTATTAAAATCGTAACATTCTTTTCAATATATCTAGCGAACAAAACAAGATATTTTCAAAATTCTTTTTGTTATAGCTTTGGTATGTCTCAAAGATATGCCCTAAAAGGCGAAAATTGTGTGACGTCATGATGACGTCATCAAAAATATTTTTTTTTTTAACGCATGTAAGGGTCAATCCGATTACAAAAATGTATACATTGTATTTTTCTGTACCCAATTCCAAAATTTCATGATCGTGGCTCACTCAAGTAAGAAATGACAGCCATTTCAAAATTTAGACCAAATTCAATATAACACAAAGGAATTCTGGGACGGGTTGATAACCATGGCTATTATGAGCTTGCTGTTTATAAAAGGGGTTGATTTCTAGTCTTTTTTCAAGTCGCTGAATTTTTGAAGTATTAAAATCGTAACATTCTTTTCAATATATCTAGCGAACAAAACAAGATATTTTCAAAATTCTTTTTGTTATAGCTTTGGTATGTCTCAAAGATATGCCCTAAAAGGCGAAAATTGTGTGACGTCATGATGACGTCATCAAAAATATTTTTTTTTTTAACGCATGTAAGGGTCAATCCGATTACAAAAATGTATACATTGTATTTTTCTGTACCCAATTCCAAAATTTCATGATCGTGGCTCACTCAAGTAAGAAATGACAGCCATTTCAAAATTTAGACCAAATTCAATATAACACAAAGGAATTCTGGGACGGGCTGATAACCATGGCTATTATGAGCTTGCTGTTTATAAAAGGGGTTGATTTGTAGTCTTTTTTCAAGTCGCTGAATTCTTGAAGTTTTATAATCGTAACATTCTTTTCACTATATCTAGCGAACAAAACAAGATATTTTCAAAATTCTTTTTGTTATAGCTTTGGTATGTCTCAAAGATATGCCCTAAAAAGCGAAAATTGTGTGACGTCATGATGACGTCATAACAAAAAATATTTTTTCAAGTCGCTAGAATATTGCCCATAGCATTTGTAAACTTTTTCTTTCTTACCGGCCACTTTGGCTACTTTTAAACTTAGCAGACACTTACTCCAACTGCTCACAATGTGTGCCGGACCTTTACGTCATGATGACGTCATCACATGTCATGTGACGTCATCTTAAAGGAGCATTTTTCGAAGCCATATATCTACAAAAGTACAAGTCCGATTAAGTTGGAACGTAATATCTAGGTATGCCACCGGGTGTTATAGATGAACATTGACATGACGTTATGATCAAGTCATAACATGTCACGTGGTGTCATCTTAAAGGGGCACTCGCTAGATTATTGCCCATAGCATTTGTAAACGTTTTCTTTCTTACCGGCCAGTTTGGCTACTTTTAAACTTGGCAGACACTTACCCCAACTGCTCAGAATGTGTGCCTAACTTTTACGTCATGATGACGTCATCACATGTCACGTGACGTCATCTTAAAGGGGCATTTTTCGAAGCCATATATCTACAAATGTACAAGTCCGATTCAGTTGAAACACACCATTTAGGTATGCCACCCGGTGTCATAGATGAAAATTGACATGACGTTATGATGAAGTCATTACATGTTATGTGATGTCATCTTAAAGGGGCATTCGCTAGGCTATTTCCCATAGCATTTGTACACGATTCCTTTTTTTAAACCAATCCTTCACACATCCAATAACAACATCTTCATCCCTCCGTCATTGCTAACTAACAAACAACTTTAAATATTGCATACACATTTGACATCCAAACTAACAATAAAAAAAATCGAAACAGCCCTGTGTTTGTCCACAAACACTTGCCTCTAGTTGTTTTTTGTATCGATTCTATAATCTTGATTTGTTCAGAGTCGAAATTACCGCATATTGACCGTCACGCATGCGTATACCGCTCACTCATACTTACTGTACCAGGTATACAACTAGACTACTGTTGAGACGTACTGTCTTTCGCTAATTGCGCAAAGGGCATAGTATAATGCCGTACGCGCCAACCCACTCTACAACAACAACAACAACAACAACATTTCCTGTCATAAATGCCTTTCCCCAGGTGGTTACTTTTCGATTTCCTACAAGAACGTAATTCCGTCGAATTAATTGGATGTGAATTTTACTGCTGAGAGTTCATCAAGAAGTCAAATCTACCGTAGTTACAAAATCGCGCGGATCGCGTAGGCGCGGCCTAGCCCACCGTTACTTTACTTAAACAAACTTGACCTTGACCAAAGTCCAGTACGCAGATACGACCATGATAATACATGTAATATGGTTGCCAGTCTGCAGCAAGTCAGATGGTCATCTGGTATTTGTTAAATTATTGTATCACATTCGACATCTCTGCAATTTATGGTGCGTACTTGGATATTCCTTCCTCCATGCTTGGATCAACAGTTTAGCGATCGAGCTCTAAAATCTAATATTACAACTTACTTAGGCCTAACGCCGTCATAATGCAGAAACTAGCAGGCCTGACACTTGGCATAAGCCGCCTAGTAGTAGTAGTACCATGCCTACATCTCCGGCAGCTTCCAGTCTGTTTTGCACATCAATATCCCAGGTTTAAAACGAAGTGTCGCAGTTGGAATGGGTGGGGAAAGAGGCTGCATCATCAGTCATCAGTTGGACATCAGAAGGCTCATCAGAATACAGTAAGTGAGTTGAAAATAGCTCTCAGTCTCATGACTGTAGATTCTAGAGCTAGAACTGTAGATTCCTCCATACATGCCATCCGGCAATTCCACATTTCTGCCATCATAAAACAGCTTAAAATAGTAATTGTGTAAACCCTGTTCCAAGAGAACAAAAAGCCATTGATGTTTTAGGACATATTTTCCGAAACATTTGGCTATAATGATACAAGCAGGAAAAGTCACTTTATGTGTTTTGAATCATGGTCTAACATGGAAAGTTAGATTTATAATTATATGTGATAGTTGGGGATCGGGTCAACTCGGACCCGGGACCAACTCGGACCCGGGACCAACTCGGACCCGGGACCAACTCGGACCCGGGACCAACTCGGACCCGGGACCAACTCGGACCCGGGACCAACTCGGACCCGGGACCAACTCGGACCCGGGACCAACTCGGACCCGGGACCAACTCGGACCCGGGACCAACTCGGACCCGGGACCAACTCGGACCCACGACCAACTCGGACCCGGGACCAACTCGGACCCACGACCAACTCGGACCCACGACCAACTCGGACCCACGACCAACTCGGACCCACGACCAACTCGGACCCACGACCAACTCGGACCCACGACCAACTCGGACCCACGACCAACTCAGATCCCAAGCATAACCAACTCGGACCCAACAAAGAATGAATCGGCATCGCGAACTACAGCTGTCCGTGTTTTCTGAATCTTTACTGCAAACGCTCGTTTGCAGTAAACATTTTGGAACGAAAGGTAGGCCTAGTGCTGGTTGAACTTGCAATTTTCTTCTCAGTTGATCCTATTTAGTTGCTGATTGGATTAAATAATTGTTCTAGTTTTGTTCTGAATTTCTGGATTTCAGGCTGTATTTATTTAAGTCTTTTTCTCTGCGAGGTGATCCCTGAACTTTGTTATTTACTGGTACATATTTTATGGCTACTTTAGTACTTATAAAACATATAGGTTTATAGTTTTTAATTGGTTAAAACAAAAGAACATCGTAAAAACAAACAGGAGATAATATTTATACCAGGGCCTACGACGTCTTTTAAATATCCGGCTTGAGGATTTGTAAATAGGCGCGGCCTACCGTGTGTGAAAACAATTGCTATTCATAACATAACTGAATAAGATTTGTAGATTTGGAAATTTAAAAAAAATGAAAGAATAAATAAAAGTAATTTGCACGATGGGTCCGAGTTGGTCATCGTTGGGTCCGAGTTGGTTGTGGGTCCGAGTTGGTTGTGGGTCCGAGTTGGTTGTGGGTCCGAGTTGGTTGTGGGTCCGAGTTGGTTGTGGGTCCGAGTTGGTTGTGGGTCCGAGTTGGTTGTGGGTCCGAGTTGGTTGTGGGTCCGAGTTGGTTGTGGGTCCGAGTTGGTTGTGGGTCCGAGTTGGTTGTGGGTCCGAGTTGACTCGAAACTGATAGTTGTACACAACCAAAATTGGCAATGCAACATTTGAGACTTTTGGAATGCTGGTGGCAGCAGACATACTGGTCCTTTTTGCTAGTTCTGAGCATGTGTGTGCATAGTTCTAAGCATGTGTGCATAGTTCTTAGCATGCGCTCGACTGGTGGGAACAATTTAGAAATTTTCAGAGCAAAATTTGCATTGTTCAATTCCTTTTTTGTCTTCAAACAGGTACCTTCTGTAGAGAGAAAGCCCAGGTACTTCAGACAAGACAAACTTCTTCCGTTCTCGGCATTTCTTACCGACTCATTTGGGAGACAGCACAACTACCTCAGAATATCTCTGACAGAGAAATGTAGTTTGAGATGTGAGTGATTCCCAAAGTGCAATAATTATTTATATTTAACTCCCCTACTATGGTTTGACCTTTTCTATAGACGACAACCGGCCAGTGGTGTTTTTTAAACCGCGGCTATGGCCGTCATCTGTATCAAGAGGTTACGGTTCCATATGTGGCAGGTGCAGCGATGAGAACCACTTCTTTGCCATGTACATGTAGGGATTCTGGAGGATACTGTTGGCATGCATGGCAGTCCCACATTTTGGGACTAGGAGAACAGTTGAGATTGTGTATTTTATTGTTCATCATCAGGTCAGTATTGCATGCCTGAAGATGGAGTTGAATTGACGCCGCAGAAGCAACTCCTTACATCCGAGGAGATTCTCAGGATTACGAGGCTGTTTGTCAAGGAGGGTGTGGACAAAGTCAGGTTAACTGGTGGGGAACCACTGGTCCGGAAAGATATCATGGACATTGTGGGTAAGTCATGGGAAGTAAGGATTATAATGGATATCATAGTGTTGGGATTTTAGTTTTGTCCGTCCAGTCTCCTCATCAGTCATCATGGATTCTTCGTCTGGCTTCAGACACAGCAGTGCGTGGTCATTATGTCCTTAAGCAAGACACTTTTCTGCATTAGGAAAGTTCAGAGAGACTTGATAACTGCAGACATGTCATTAGATGTAACCTTTGGGGTCTGAAATAACATTTGTAAAGGTCACTGAGTTCACTTCAAATGACAGGCCTGGACATTTTAAGTTACAGGCTTGCTTAGAAACAGCACTAAAGCTGAGAGCAAAAGCTGGGTTGCATTCTCAGTTAGACAATAGAATGAGCCATTAAGCCACGCCTCCTGACATATTGGCCAATCACAGGCGAGATGGCTGTCATTGGTCAATATGTTAAGAGGCTTGGTATAATGGATTGGTCTACTGGCCTCGTCCCATTGACAAGGTAACTTAAATGTCTCAGACAAGCCTGTAGAATTTTGTGCGATAATTCTCTTTATCTAAGATTGTGAACATTCGTCGTCAAATTAGAACTAATGTGATTGGATAATATTTTGCAGGCTGTGTTCACATGATTGCACAGTGAGGTCAATAGGCTGTTCATATTTAGTATATAATAGTAGAGTGTGGAAATAAGAAATATTGCTGCCCCCCCCCCCCCCCCCCCCAAAAACAAAATCACAAACAAACAAAACAAAAGTACAAAAATAACCACAAATATGCCTACAAACAAACAAAACTTAGGTAACCTAAAACTGATCAAGTTTGGTTGCCCAAATTGACAAGTGCTCCACTATTGGAATGGGAGTGACTCTGCAAGATTTTGCTAGGTCGAGTTCTCTTTTAAAGTTTTCAAAACCAAATGAGGAAATAGTCTGGCATTTTATGATGCATATTTGTGTTTGGCGGGCAACCAGTATTTGTTCACAAGATGGATATTAGGTTGCCCTGGGCAACCATGCCAGGTTGCCTGGAAACCCTATATTTGGCAACCTGCCGTAGATCAGCTGCGAATGTTGTAGAATGAACATCACTGCATGCAAGCATGGAGTACTATCTGTCTTTCATGCATGTACGTGTTCGTGTTTTGTTTTCCGTTTGAAGAGCAACTGGGTAGATTAGATGGGCTAAGAACCCTAGCGATGACGACCAACGGTGTAGCGTTGCACAGGAGGCTGCCTAAGCTCCGTGAGAGTGGTCTAAACCTGTTGAACATCAGCTTGGACACGTTGGTCCCTGCCAAGTTTGAGTTCGTCACTCGGAGGAGAGGTGAGGGTTAATCAGTAGTGTATCCTGAAGGGGTAGCCAGGGGGGACAACTTCCCTCAACCCCACGGTGACATGTTTGGTACTTGACAGCTGGTACTACATGTAAAACTGCCCTGCTCTTCAAATGTTTTTTCTGGTAATGAAAAGCATCTCTCGGGCACCCTTTCTTAATCAATTCCCCCCTTAATTCCCCCTTCGTTGGATCTAAAACATAGATTCACTACTGAAGTTTACCCATATTCAGTGTGTAGATGGAATTTGCATCAGGTTGTAAATTACTAGGGATATGTTTGTCCTTTCACAACGTAGTGTGTGAAACCATAGAGCAAGGTAGCACTGTATGCTAAGTACTGAGCATACAGTGCTTCTAATTTATAATGTCTAATTTACAACCTCCCCGAGGCAAATTCCATCTACACACTGATTACGCGGTACCCGCTGCTGCATTGGATTCGAATCGGCCAGCCGACCCCGGCAAGCTTGGTGGTCGAGTGTTTTAAGACGTCTTCACTAGTAAGCAGGAGGTTGTGGGTTCGAGTCCCGCCCGAGTAAGGCTGTGAATTTTTTCCCACAGGCTCTCGGTAAGAGCACTGAACATACAGTGCTAGCTTCATACACTACGTTGGGAAAGGGCAAAATAACGGATCTTTTCCAAACCGCGGCTATGACTGTTGTCCGTATTAATGAGGTTTGGGGGGGGGGGGGGGGGGATGCCGTGGGAGTGGGGGATCAAGCCTACTAGTTCTCCATGCTGAAACTGCAGTAATTGTTGAGGGTTTTTTGAAAAAAATCTAAGTGGTTCCATTTTGATGACCTTGATAAAGTATAATAGTCCATGGGCCAGACAAACAAATTGGTACCAAATTAGGGGCAAACTTTAGTGGTACGAAAATATTTGTAGGGTCATTACAAGTAAATTAATATGTGATAAACTTGCCACATGAGCAGCTTAAGCTATTTATTTTGGATGTTCGTGTTTTGGCCCATAGGTACCGATGTACAATTGATTGAAATTGTATAATTATTTTTATTATACACATTATCAGATTGTATGAGTTTAAAGGCCAGCAAATAAACATGTTGGGATGCATTTTTTCATTCAGTCTAGGTTTATTCTACATGAAGGGCACATGTTCATCAGGGGGAAAATCAGACTTCCTGGGAAGGTAGTAATGCTGTAATAGATGATGTCTGGACAAAGTGTCTTTTTAGGGTTTGCCAAGAGGGTCTGTCCATTCAACGCATGGTAACCACTAATAAGCTGCAACTCTGGAAGGGTTATCATATCAAAACATAATCTAGGGATGTTGAACTATTCAAAAATGGCAACTAGAATTTTCCCACCAACATGGTACCGATAAGTAACATTTTGGGTCTGGGCCATGGACTATAACTTCAATCTAAGGCCTATTTGTTACCCAAAGTAGTTTTGTTGTCATTTAAAATTCCGTATTTGCATATTATTGCGCTTTGTTTGGTTGAGCTGTATTGTTACTTCTTCACGTGTATTGTTTTGTAAAAATAAACAATGAAACATAGCTATATGCATGAACTCCATTCAATATTGTGTTGGGCTGTGTGGACAATAAACATGCAAGTTTATTTAATTTAGCAGTGGGAGAAATCGGAGATTCAAAGAAATCGGAGATTCAAAGAAATCAGAGATTTAAAATCCGGTTTTACTAATTTTATGCAAACTGAATAACCGTTATCCGAATTTACCAGAACTTCCCATCTAACTCACAGTCATGCCAACAAAAAGTGACGAGTAAGGTGCCGCATGAAAAGCCCTCCCAATGACTGGATATAGTTTGCAGGATTCAGTGACCACTGGGCCTTTACAAAAACATTCCAGAGCTGTAATGTTTTAACAAAATGGATGTGTAAGCTGTTCATATTTTTTTTGTACCAGGAAGACCACTAGTGAGTGAATGCAGTTACAATCAGAGATCACAGAGCAAATTGGAGGATGTTATTTTTTTTCAGTCTGTGTCACAAAAAATAGGCAGCTCTTTTTAAAGGTTGCTTTCGAATATCCAGTTTCCAAAATGGAAACCGAAGAGTGGAATTAAAACCGAATGTTCAGAAATCCAAAATTATATCCCACCACTAATTATATTTGAATTTTTTTCTTGTTGCATGACTGGGTAATAGGTTTCAACCAAGTTTGGAAAGGAATAGAGACTGCATTGGAGTTAGGTTATGATCCGGTCAAGGTCAACTGTGTGGTCATGAGAGGACTGAATGAGGACGAGATATGTGACTTTGTTGAACTCACAAAGGACAAGGTAAACATACAGCTTGACTATCATTGGAATAATAACATCCATTGATTAAAAACTCATTTATAAATGCCTCAAATCCCTATTGGTCGAGAGCCTGTCACGTGGGTGTGTTTAAATGGTTGTTTAAACACGGCTGGAAGTTGTTTAAACACGGCGCGTCATAACCAGCTGTTCTCAGCCGATACGCAACAGGGAGAGCGTAGTAGGTGCGCGCACAAGATGTACTGAATTTCATAATGTAAGACAACGCTAATCCACGAGTATAAAACGCTGCATCTCGTGCGTGTGCGTACGCGCACGCGACAGACAGGCGCGGAGCGACTTCACGCACATGTGTTTTGTACTGAGCAAATGGGAGAAAAAGTGGGGTGAAAAAGCTTCGCATTTTGTCCTTTTTACGGGAGGTTCTGGCATTTTTCGTTAGAAGGCATTTATGAATGGGGATAAAAATGTGATGGCCCGGTCTTTACCAGTCAATAATAACCTCGAAGGGTCGTGACCGCTGTTAATGGACCTCGCCTTCGGCTCGGTCCATTAACAGCGGTAATGCCCCTCCTCGGTTATTATTGACGTGGTAAAGACCGGGTCATCACACTTTTATCCCCTTAATTTATAATCGATGTTATATTTGTTGTACTATACCTCGTACATATGTGACCCGCTCTGGAAAAAGGTATATTATGTCGCAAAATATGAAAAATGAGTTTCATGTATGTTTGGAAAGCCCGCAAGGTAAGCTTTCATTTGGTACATGATAGAGCTCCAAAGCCCTTTCCGTTCTGGAGATATCGCATTTTTGCATATTAATTAGTTCTATGGAGTTCAAATTGCACAACGGTGAAAACAGGCTTTGAAATAGCCAGTTCTAATACAATGCAATGGAGCAATGCACTCTAAAAAGGTTATTTTTTTCACTTTATACACTGAAATCAACATTGTTGTGCACCAAACCTGAAACTTTAGATATTTAAGATGTTATTAAAGACACAAAACAAAAAATGAATTTTGACGAAAATTGTCACCCTCTTGGGTTGAAAGGGCTATTACACGTAAATGCATAGCGCGACTGATATATCCTTTTTCTGGAGCGGGTCACATATTCAGTTGCAATTATTTGTCATTTCCGGAACCTGGGAAATGAAATGTAGTGTAGGAGAGCAACTAAAGAATTAAATGTGCACTGCAAAGCTTGAAGTAGTTCTGTGACCCTGTGTGATAGTGTGGTGACCCCCAGAGATGTAGTCGAGTGCATCACAAGTCCCTGCAAGTCCCTGCAAGTCCCTGCAAGTACATCACAAGCCCTCCAGTCCTAATCCCAATCACAAGCTATTCAAATGAGCTTTGACAAAGGCATTCCTTTGTCATTGTTCATCCAGTAATTACTTGTGACCGGCTTTATGAAAGGACTTCTGACTGGGCTTGCGAAAGTACTTGTGAAAGGACTTGCAGGGACTTGACTCCAACTCTGGTGACCCCATGCAGTAAATCCTGTGCAATAATTCAGTATTAAACACCTGTGATAGTTACAGTGACCCCAGACTATAGTTGCATGACCCCATGCTATAGTTGCATGACCCCAGGCAAATGTTTGAATTTAATTTTTTTGTCCTACCACCTGAAACAACCACACAGTAAAAATATCTACGGGCCTTAGCCTGATCTCGAAGTATTAACCAATTGAAATGCAGCTCCCATCTTGAATATGCATGAGTTATGGTAATCTTGATGCACGCAGGGTCATGGAACACAGGGTCAAACTTCAAGCTTCTCGCTGAACTGATGTTGGTCTCAACAAAATTTGAAAATCTTTGATAGTTAAAATAAATGACAACTGAATATGTGCATGTATGTGGTATTGTAAAATAAATAAAACATAGTTTATTTATTGGACAGTTGATGTATTGGAAGTTGGCAAACTTATTCCCTTGGCTTCCTTTGGCAATTAGTATGTCAACTTTCACTGCCGCACTGGGAGATAGTATACAAATAATGAATGTTTATGAGTGCAATGGTAAGAATAATTTCATGAGGTGGATGACAGATGGAATGTTCTGTCACTTCATGAAATTATTCTTTCCATTCCACGAATGTGAAACATTCATTATTTGTTTTATACAAGGCCTGAGTAAATCATCGTCGGATAGCATGCATAGATTTCTTTGTGTACAACGTGCCGTTTGCCCTTCTCAGTCTCGCATAAAACAGCGACAAAAAGTTGTCCAGTTCCGAATCAGCTGAAGCTTCAATTGTTGTCCCTACACGTCTTGCAAATTCATCTTATCGTTTGACTGCACATTTGATTTGTTTCTTTGTGTTAGCAAAGTCAGCATCACCTACGAGTTCCGATATTTCCATCGTCTGTTAGAAGAACAAACGGTGATTCGCGAAGATCGTCCGCCATTTTGTGTGAATGACAGCCATGGTGTAGCTCCACTAAATAATAGTGTGACCATGGAATAATGGAAGTTCTATTCAATGCAAACAGTTGAATAGAACTTCTATTTTTGCAGTGCCGTGCCTTGGTAGGAATCCAATGCATGTGATCGATGATCCACCAATCAGATGGCGGGGATTTATCCAGGCGTTGTATATAATATCAACTATTCACCCTCAAACCGTGTTATATTTGGATATTGGCAACCAGTACAATGCAAATGACCATACCTTCTGGTTTTATCTCCAGCCAATCGAGGTACGGTTTATCGAGTACATGCCCTTCGATGGAAACAAATGGAATGACAAGAAGATGTTCAGCTGCAGTGACATGCAAGAGACGATCTGGGAAAGGTGGCCAGATTTCAGCCCGCTGGAAGAAGAAGAGCCAAATGCTACAGCCATGGTAACCAGTGTTCATCAGTTTTTAATACTGTGTTACACATTGGAGTCATCAGGGTTATAGCTATATTGGTTAGTAGCGGTCCCAGTCTTAGTTGGTACTTGGTCCCACCAACCAACTGATCAAGACAAGAATTGAACCCTCTCTAATCGGAACTGAATTTGAGTGAAAATATTGTCAAGAAAGTTTTATAGAATAATTATTAGAAAGATAGGCAGCTACCCTGCTGAATCCAACAGAATTCAGCACATCATGACTGCCAAATCCAACAAAATCACAATGGCTTTTTACCGTTGTTGGATTTTGATGGATTTAGCAGGGCTAGGGTTAAATACAGCAGATGTAGTACACGCACATTGGTGTATGGATACACCCCAGGCTAGTGGGTTTGAGATAATTTCACCCATACCTTTAGCATGGTACAGCCATTTTGTTTTTCTCCTATTAAAATCAATGTAACCAAACCGAGGCTGGAAGGAAAAATAGTCTGGCACCTTCATTCAATAATTGGAATCACTATTCATAATTGCTAATGCATACAGGGAACAAGACAAAGATAGTGACAGCATGATTAAAGGTCTATTGACATTTGTACATGTGACTCCTCATCAGGTTTACAAGGTGCCTGGATACCGAGGCACAGTGGGGTTCATTGCGTCAATGACCAAGCCTTTCTGCGGGTCATGTAACAGGCTGAGACTCACTGCTGATGGAAACCTCAAGGTAAGCTCAACACAGGAGTCCGTGGCCTAGCTTCACCTCTGTGACCTGTCGGCCTGGCTCTTAAGTGGTGAAGCTAGGCCTACAATCCCGGCCAAATCTCGTTGGGCCCCGACCCCCCTGCCCCCGGTCAATGTTGGCTCTCGTTGCGCGGAATGCGCTCCGGCTTGATATTACAACATTGAGTGGGGGAGCGGGGGGCGCGGGGAGGGTATGTTTATCATCACGTGGCCCAAGCATTTTGGCCGGGATTGTCTGAAAGTTCGCCTAGTTTATCTATAAAAGAGTTGAAAACACGCAAAATCAACTTTTCAACCCGAATAGTATGAATTACCGGATTATAGCGCCCTCAACGGTGATACCCGTCTAAACATCGAATGCTATTTTAGTGATTATGTCCAACTACTTAGGTTGTCATAATTTTTGTTTGACCGTTCGGACAACCAAGACGTCAATTACAGGAGAAATACGATTGTTTTCACACCAAGTTGAAAAATAGCCCCCAACGCCCTACAGTTGGCACTCGCTAAAAGTTGTGGACGTCATCATTGCGACTTTCCTGGCCTGTTTCCTGAAAATCGCTTGTGAACTTGGGAAACAAGGAGGAGGAGGGGGGGGGGGCAGTAGGTGCCCCTCCCCGGTCTCTGTACGTACCAAACTAAGCCCGGTCCGGATAGGGTTAACAGAATGACGATTCCTGGCTGTAATGCACTTGCGCCAGCACTTGTTTTGCAGTGCGCACCGTACACAATGTACCATGACGATTAGCCATGACATTTTGTCAAATAACTTCACAAAAGACATTTTTTGTGAAACGCGAGAAGCGCATTCCATTTTGTTCAACTACCTCATTCCGTGAATTGTCGGAAAATTCAACGGTTAACCCTCGCCACTAAAATAATAAAGAAATGACTGACTCTCCTTTACTATTTTGGTGGCGAGGGTTAATCGTTGAATTTTCCGACATCACGCAATGAGATGGCTGAAAAATTGGAAGAGGCTTGTAGGTGGTTTGTGTAGCGTAATGCGCTTTTCGCGATGAACAAAAATGTCTTTTGTAAAGGTTTTTGACAAAATGGCATGGTTATTCGTCATGGTACATCGCGTACGATGCGCACTACAAAACAATTGGGATCATCTGTGTCCGGAAATTGAATGGTCAATTAAGCCTCTTGGCATCTGTGACTCACATGGTCTAGTGGTTTGGACATGTACATTCAAATGCAAGAGTTGTGGGTTCGAATCCAACCCGAAAAAATAATTACTCCTCACTTGGAAAGCAATGACCATCCATTGCTTCTCACACTAAGGTCTTTTTTAATGTTTTTTTTCAGACAATCCCGGCCAAACCTCGTTGGGCCCCCGACCCCCCTTTCCCCCGGTCAATGTTAGCTCTCATTGCGCGGAATGCGCTCCATCTTGATATTACAACATTGAGCGGGGGGCGCGGGGAGGGTATGTTTATCATCACGTGGCCCAAGCATTTTGGCCGGGATTGTAGCTTCACCTCCGTTACCTGTCAGCCTGGCTCCTAAGTGGTGAGAACAGTCAAACAAAACTTAGAAGCTACTCCAACCCAAAAGTATTTCAAAACGTTAATCATAGGCAGAGGAGCTTGTTGGGGGGGGGGGGGGTGTCATGAAATATTGCTTGCAGAGTGGCCCGAGGGCAGAACTTTTAGGTGCCCATTGGATTGCATGGTGTTTTTAATGGAAGTCGCCCAATACAAGTCTAAAAGCCATTCTAGGTAATGGGCAACAACAGAGGTGGCGAGGTTGGCCACATTTTAGCTTGCCAGCCCCACCACCGTTACGGTTAGCCGGCCCCCAGATCCAAATAGAGGATAATTCTTCAACAGATTCCGGAGAAATTATCCCACTTTTCAGACCTATAGACCCAGGCGGGGTAACATCAACCTGTGCTCATGAACTGCTGGCTGGGTTCAGGTGTCAAGGTCTCACTGTCGTGCTTTAAAAAGGTTCAAATATTTGGAAGTTTTCACTGCCTATGCTAATAGATATTAAATTCTGCCAAGAAAAGAAAAACTGCTGCTGGTTTTCGTTATAAATTTCCTCAGAAACTCATGTGCATAGATGTATGCATTATTATTATTGCAACCTGCTCAGGTTGTCAAAACAAATTTTTAAAACTTCCTTCATTTGCGCTTGCAGAAAAACAAACCAAATTTTGCCAATTGAGCACGGGTTTGCCATATTTAGATGAGGCAAGATTTTGAAGAAATAAAGTGAGTAGAAGCTGATAAACACATCTGTACTTTTGCCTAATTAGAGGCCAGTTTTCTTTGTTCACTTTGAAAATTCATTCAAAATTACCTAGGCATTTTCCCATGTGATTTGTTTGACGGTGTTATGTTAAAAAGTCGTATCCTCATTGAGTGATCCCCACAACGTCGCTTGCTAGGTCGTATTGTAAAATTGGGCGTGATCCCTAGCTGTACGGCATTCTGGGTTTATGACTTCTGACTAGCACCCCCGAACAAAGATACTGACAAATTGGGAGACCGCCAGCATAGGGCAAGATAGCTCAGTTGGTAGAGCGCCGGTACGGTAACCCGGAGGTCGCAGGTTCGAATCCCGCCTCTGCCAGTTTTCTTTGTTCACTTTGAAAATTCCAAATGTCCAAGATAACACAACGACACCATCTTCCACAGGTGTGCCTGTTTGGCAATGCGGAGGTATCACTACGTGACATCATGAGAGAGGGGGCCAGCGACGAGCAACTACTGGAGGTGATTGGGGTTGCAGTGGGCAAAAAGAAAAAACAACATGCTGGTGAGTGAGATATTTCAAGGTGGACAGCAGGTATAGATGATAGCATGAGGGCCAATCTCACGGAGATGCTAAGCACACAAATTTGCTTAGCAGAAAAAAGTTTGGCTTAGTACAACCAGGTTACCAGGCAAAACTCCATTTGATTTTCATGCTAAGCAAACAACAGCTGAATACCAGTCACAAGCAATACACACTGCTTGAAAATTTGGTTATTAATCCTGTTTTTACCAAGGAAGACTTTTCATGCTAAGCAAATTTGTGTGCTTAGAAGCTCCAAGAAATTTGCCCCAAATCAGGTGTGGTTCTACAGGGAGGTGTGTCCTTACATTAGTCTCCTTACAGGGTACCGGGAAGAAAGGGTAACGATAGGGACATTGGTACCCCACGAGGGAGTCTTTAGAAATCGAGGTACCCCACAAAGTTTAAACGCAGTGGGTTTTGACAAAGGAGAATATAAGAAGGAAAGTAAAGTCTACAAGAGAGAAAATATGTGTGTATATGTGGGTGGAGCTATGGCCTGTCAATTTTAGATCCTCAAAAATCTTTTCCTTTCTAAATAGCAACACTTTTTTGGAATGTTGGCATTTTTCAGCGTCCTTTTTAAAATTGAAACATTGGGTGCCATCTTTCAAATGCTTTTAAGACCCAGCTCAAAAAGTTCACCTGGCACTGATTGAGCAAACCTTCAGTTGGCTACTGTTATACAGAGCTTGTAAAAAAAGGTTATTCAAAAACGAACTATTGTGTTAAATGTAGTGTACACGATTGGTAATCCTCCAATTTTTTTTACTGAATTATTACGAAATACCTTACTAGACTGTAAGTTAATAGTAGTCTCAATCATCCTGTGAAATGATGGCACCAGGTGTGCTGTCGTTGTCAAGAAAAGTGGACATTTATATCGTTTTGCAACGATTTCCAGCTGGAAATCGTTGGAAAACTGCCCTGTAGCCTTTAGTCAAGGCGCGCGTGGCTACCCGGACGAGTGGCACGCCCCGGACATGCTGGCATTCGGGGTGCATCACGTATCCAGGTAGCCACGCGTGCCTTGACCAAAGACTAGCATCCGCCAGACGGTTGTAAACGAGCGCCGTTTTTCTCTCATTTTTTTCGCCATCCACCAACGCAAAACTTTGAATAGGTCAGTTGAACGATATTTCCTATAAAATACTCGCCCCTAAATCCGCCCATTTCTGAAAATTGCAGCAATGGCAAATCACGTACACTACCTTTAAAAATTATGGATTTGATCGCTCTTAATATGGTAGCATTTTTAAACTGGGTGTTCAGGTTGGTGTAGTGGTTCTTTCCTCGCCTTCCACCTCTGGTGACCCTGGTTCGATTCCCGTCCAAGTGCACCTTGTAGATTAGGTTTCCAGTCCCTAGTAATAATTGTTTTATGGGGGTTTTCCTCCCACTACAAAAACTGAAATTTTGTTGATCGTTTTGTTTCTCACTCAAGCTGGGACCTGACTGAAAAATCAGTACTAATGCACTGATCGGGCAACCAATAATTAAGAAATAAATAACTTCTTTTCTTTTCTTTTTTTTCCTACTGTTGTAGGGATGCTAAACATAGCCAAGATGAAGAACAGACCAATGATTCTGATTGGTGGGTGAGTCATTTATGTCTGTCCAATAAATAATGACTCACTGTTGGGATTTTACTGTGGATTCAAGGCATGTTTGGATTCAACAAGGAACAGACCAAGTTCAGGCAAGGAAAATTAGCCGACTTATGATTCAGGTTTTCAAGTATTCCTGCTTCACCTACTTTTTCCTAATTTTTTGTTTATCTTGCTCCTACTTTTCCTGCTCTTTCCTTGAAATTCCTATTTTGTCCAACTTTTTTGTCCCACAAATCCGAAAAATGAAATCCCATTGAATATTTTCAATAACAGTGTTTACACACTGTCAAATAAAAATAACACAATGAAGGGCTTTGGTGCCGGAGTACGCAACTTTACTTCCAAGAGCTTAGTTGAGGATGGAGCACAAGTGTTGTGATGCCAAATGAGGCTTGTAATGCTGTGGACATGGGTGAGTATCAACGGAAACTACTCCTGAAAGCCCTACTTTTCTTCTGATTTTGTCCTCCAAAGTCCTACTTTTTTTCTTTCTTTTTTTGACCCAACTATTCTCTAACTTTTTCACCTGGGTCAACACGCACAAACACCGTCAACACACCGTCAACACCTCCAAAACACATTATAAATTAACAAAAGAGCCATAGAAATGTAATGCCTAGGCTAAATTAGAATTTCTGTCGGTTAAAAGTCACATTTCATTTATGAAAATTGATTATATTTTTTTACGCAAAAAATTCTCTGAGCAGCACGGCCGTTGGCCGCCATCTTGCCTTCACACGCGCTGCGCGCCCCCTGCGACATGGCCGAGTGAGGCACGGCTGCCGATTTCAGAGCGTTTTCTTGAAGAAAGAAATCGCATTTTCAGACGTTTAACCTACAATTTTTAAGCCCAAATCTCCTGTTGACCCATACTTTATGGTTTTGTACCGCATTTGTCAGTTAAGACACTGTAAGAATGTGTTTTGGAGGTGTTTTGGAGGTGTTGACGGTGTGTTGACGGTGTGTTGACAGTGTTTTGCGTGTTGACGGTGATTGGTATGACCGCCTGGGTCTGCTTAAAAACCTGAATGGTTGGTCATTGTCTAAACCACACACATGTGAGCTTACATCGAAGTACAAACAAATCCATTCAAACCATTGTGTCGCTGCTTTCTTGTTATTTTTCACATTTGCACGAACACGTTTGTTTTGCACTGTGCATTTTGAAAAGGTCAATACATCCGTCTACACTGTGTCATTTTGCACAAAGCAAACAAAACTGGTACTACGCTACTCGCGAATGTTCTAGAAGTTCAAGTAATGGGTGGTTATTGGTTAGATTTGCCAGGCTTTCAAATGCTTTTTTGTTTTTACAATCCTCAAATATCCTGAGAAACATCCGTTATGATCAACTTGTCGACTATGCAGTGTGAAAATGGCTTCTCTGGTGCAACTGCTTGGTGGCGCACACTGCCAGTTCGGTATCTCAAAGGTCAAAGGTTATTCGGGATAAAATTGCTGACGTAATACGCCATGTTACGCAAACGCCCATTCTGATTGAATTTAACACGTGTGCGTTGTACGACCACCTTTTGCATTCACTCGCGCGTTAGGTCACGCGGGTCATTTGGGATAAAATGTCATTGTGCACATGCGCAGTTGAAATACCGAACTGGCTTATTCTCTGTGTTGTCAACAATAGTCAGCTGTTTTCTTGCCAGAACTTACCCATAGCTGGGAACATTTGCTGATGGCTTCCAGGGGCACTGGGATTTTTAAACAATTATCTTAATAGTAGAATGTTATCATGATTATTGAAACCAGTTGATGATGTACGTGACATGCAAACAGTACAGATTCCTCACCTGTGCCAATCTGGAAATAGCCTGATCTTATACTTGGATTGGGCTATTTTTAAATTGATGAATGGATATACTGATCGCAACTCTTAAATTTGTTTCTTTTCTCAGATAATTGGTGCCATTTCAACGTGGACATCACTACATCTGACATCTCTGCATTTGACCTTCAAATTCTGCCTCCTGATTTCTCTGTGTGTAACATTCCTGCGTCTTACCTTCTGCCTTCTGAGCTTCCATCTTCTGACCTATCTGCATCAGACCTCGATCCCTCATCTGACCTCCCCTCTATTGGACATTCAAACATTGCTGTATCCGGCCAAACCCTTTCTCTTCCATTAACTTCAAGCTCTGCTCCATCCTGCCCCGAAGATGCCTCACCACAGAATCTAACCCATGTCAGCGACATGGGCAAAGCACAGATGGTGGATGTCGGTGGTAAACCGGGTACTCCAAGGGTCGCGGTTGCGTCGGGTAGGGTGCTCCTGGGGAAAACCGCCTTCGAGTTGGTCCACCAGAACAAAATAGCCAAGGGCGACGTCCTATCCGTAGCACAGATAGCCGGTATCATGGCAGCTAAACGAACGAGTAGCCTGATCCCGCTGTGCCACAACATCCCGATATCGAAGGTGGACGTGAGGCTGACCATGGAGGCGGAGACACACAGTGTGGCTGTGTCTGCAGAGGTGCGGACGGTCGGAGTGACCGGTGTGGAGATGGAAGCATTGACCGCCGTCTCCGTGGCAGCACTGACACTCTACGATATGTGCAAGGCAGTCACTCATGACATCGTTATCAGTGAGATTAGACTGGTTATGAAGGCCGGTGGTCAGAGGGGAGATTTTAGACGTAGCGGATAAATATGAGACAAACGTGATATTTTACATAGAAGGTGAAAAGAGAGGCCTCCTTCCGATCATTTAATCGTGATCTTGTGATTTAGATCAACCAAATGAAGTCATGAAATCACTTCAGATCACTTCAAATGCACGATTCTTTTTCAGTCAATTTCAATTACAAAATGTCGTGTTCGGAAGCCAACATCCTCGCAAAGATTCAACGAAATGAGGACAAATGCTGTAATATTATGGTTGTGAAACAATGATGAATAAATATATCAGAAATGAATGTGATATATCTTTGCGTTTTGGAAATTTATCATAACTTGCACCAACAAAAATTCATGTGGGGTACCCTGTTAAAATACCCCTTTCCGGCTGCGACACCATCGGTGTTAACAAATAATGCTTGCCTCGCCCCCTGTACACGGTTTTGAACATCGATTATAAAAGAAAAACTATTTCTAAAACTTCATTGTTGTTTCAGAACCATTTGTAGTATTTATTCTGCTTTTCATTTCCATACACCTTTAATTTCTCTTCAGGTATCCAGATATGAAAATGTAAGTTTGGAAACCTTTTGGCCTAACTTCACATAACTTCTGCTGCCAAGCGGATCAGTCAGAATTGTTCATGTGTCAGTAAACTAATTTCTGTGGCTGTAATATTTCAAAGTGGGATGGATCGAATGAAACGCATGACTGGAGAATTTTCACACGATGGAAAATGGATAAACCTTTTTTTTCAGTGGGCATTTTTGCTGGGAACTTTTCTCGAATCCTCCAAAATTAAAAATTGTTCACTGGCCCCAGCCAATGGCACATTCTTTGTACTTCAACTTTCAAGGCACATTAAGCCCCATAAATAATATAGGTTTTCCCGGCCAATTTCCACAAATATGCGGCCAATTTAAACGTCGCGTCATTCTATTTCGCGCGAAATTGAAAGCTTCTCAAAACAGCCATTCAATTTCATTTAATGTGTAAAGCAATTCTCTTGCGTTATCAAAAAATAACTATTCAATTTAACAATCCACTCGAACAGCATTCAGATTCGCAGCAGCTTTCCGCAGCGTGCATTTGGTCATTCAAATTCATTATTGGGCAGGCATTTGTGGAAATTGTGCAGCTAAATTTACGTTTTGTTAATCTATGTTTATCTTTAGTTTCATCTAGATTTTAAAAGGCATAAAAACAGTTCACCAATTGTACGAGAATCACTTTCCTGATGATGTTGTTCTCCGACAACGATTGGCAAGTACAACTACAAACTGAAGAGCCTGTGAAGAAATAGCAGCTCGTGGTCGCTATGCGAGAGTATCTAATATTGATCAAGAACAGAATGTTGATGTCATCACCCAAGTAAAATGCATGCAGTGGTATAACCATACCCAAACATGCATGCCCAGATGCCTGGCACGCCAACAGATTGATGGTTAACCCCTTGCCACCGGTTGACACAAATACGTGCAGATTGAAATTGCCACCTGGCCGGTTGACACAAATAGAGGCCAATTTTTGCATTTTCAATCCATTATTGGGGTATTGTGTACGTTATGCTTGGCTGCACAAGCCTCTTGTTTCCGTTTCGCTTGGCTGCATAACCCGGCCTGGTGCCCCGGCGCCACCCGGTGGCAAGGGGTTAAGAAAACACAAGAATGGACAATTAAAAAAAAAACAGTACAAACAAAAATAGGTTCTTGAAATTGTCCATATCCTTCGTTTCCCTATAAGTTAAGCCAGTGTCAGAAAGCCAACGAAGATTCATCCGAAAAAAAGACCAAGTATGACAAAAACACTAAAATGGTCTCATAGTGTACGCGAATAGAGAATTTAAATTTGGTGTAAAGTAAAGATAAAAAAGTATTCTGTTTTGTACAATTAATCTATGGTTTGCATTTGTTTCTTGATTATATTTTTTGGAATGCTCATTTTTTGAAATTGCTGTCGTTTTATAACGAAAACGAAAGTAACATTTTGCTAGAAATCTCTAGCTGGGCCTACTCTGCTCAATTGAATGCCGATTTCGTGTGGCTAAAAAGAACGACATATATGTTTAATTGAATATTGATTTGATTTGATTTGATTTGATTTATTTCCATTCATCACAACAAGTGAAAAAGAAGCAAATAAATAGCACAATACACAGGGTGATGTATGGAGGATACCTGGCAGAAGCATAGGCTTATACGAGGCCAGGCTCCTTTACAAATAATTAAATGTTACTTTCTAAATAAATATAAATAATTTTATTACGTAATAAAAGTTTCAGGAAAAGAATGTCATTAACAGGAGTATAAAAAGGAAGGGAAATACATTTAGCAATGATACATCAATACAAATATAATATTGGAGCATTAAGCAGTAGTATACTGTTATTCACTATAATTTTCCGGAAATAATAGTTTTTTTGAAGTATTTTTTAAAACCATGTATGTTTCTAAAGTAAGGGATTGGCATTATTTTATGTTAAATGAATTAATTCACATGCCTTCAAATGAAATGACGGTTTCAAATGAAGAGGCAAAATAATACAAATGCATCAAAGTGAAATAGGCTGCCTAAATTGACCTATAATAGTTGCTGGGCTCTGTCATGGATCCTGCAAAACCCCACCAAAACCCCACCAAAACCTCCATTTAAAGAGATCTAGGAAAACGGGGTTTCATTTTTAAGAAATTGGTTCAAGGATTTTTGTTTTTCTGTATTTAAACAGTTTTGTGAGATGCCTTATACGACATTTATATTACATTTAGGGGTAGTGTACACGATTGGTAATCCTCCAAATTGTTTTTTATTGAATTATTACGAAATACCTTACTAGATAAAGTTTATAGCAGTCTCAATCATCGTGTGCTGTCGTTTTCAAGAAAAGTTGAAATTTATAGCATTTGTCAACGATTGTTACGCGTAACAATTGTTGGAAATAGTCTAGTTCCCCGACCTGATAATTCCCTGACATCTATAAGTTGCTTTGTTTTGTCTAAAGTATGGTCAGGGAACCAGACTACTAGAACAGAACTTTTCTCTTGACACAGACTACGGTTTTTCCCAGCATCTATGCACAAAATACTTGAAACCGGTCAGTGATACAGTATTTGCTAGCACGCTATAATATACTAACTGCCAAATTCATTCATTTCTCAAAATTACAGCAAAAGCAAATCGTGTATACTACCCTTAACGAGTGGTTTAATCCTGGATAAAAGAATGGTTTACATTTGTCACACCCCCCAAAATTCCACTTTCTGGGGTGGACAAGGTTATTTTGTTTTCTTGGCCATGCAGCTTTGCCGAAAGTTATTTACGACCCCGGTCTCGGGCATGGCCTAGCTTTTATTGACCTCCAGAATTCGGGGTTAGGCCTCATGTAGGTGGTTGGGGCATTCTGACTTCAGCCTGCAAGCAGTCAGGATCAATGCCACCTTGCCTCCTACATGAGCCTGTTTCCACCATTTCTTCTAAAATAGGTGATCTATGAGTCCCCGAATTCTCTTCTGTTCTTATGATGTATAGTAATGGTGTTGTTGTTTGTTTGATTGATTGATTGATTGATTTACCCTCATGGTAAATTAATATTTGATACAGATATTCCTTTAGTACTTTCCCTTGATTAGGAAAGATTTTGAATTGTTATGTCATTATTATCGTTATAGAGGACTCTTTCATTCAGTTTGCTAATTCATTCGTGTTATTCATAGTTATTCATTGATTGCTTGTGACGTTCTTATTAACTTTTAGATGTCTTTACACTGCAAAAGTGGTGTTTATCAATTAGGCAAGTTCTTGCTATCAGTTTGTGAACACGTTTACATACTAAACATGTTTAGCGTATTGACGGATAGTGTTTAGCCGTTGAACATTGATGTTTATAAATTTGGACACGTAATGTCTGACTTCTAAAGCCCCTTTACAGACTGATGGCAGGATTGTGTTTGGTTGCTGAACGCAGTTTTTAGAGTGTATACTTTACTGGATTTTGTAGCTAAAGGACATTTGTTTTATGAAACTTGGTCTTCACCGTAGGGAAGAAAAGAACATAATCATCTGTAGGACTGATTATTAATTGGGAGCTTTTCAATGTGTTGAGTTTCTCACAATTTTGTCGGAACTTCTAAAGTACATGTACAATCATGTCATTTGACTGATAATATTCTGTGTCTTAATATCATAGCCTATACGTGTATGGATTAGTGACACTTTAAGCAGTGCCCAGTACAGCTCAATAGTGCATAGTGCCACTATACACTCCTGTACAGAGGGGTTCGGCCGAGTCAAGGTTAATGTGGGATTACTTTCACTTTGGGTTTCTTGGGTTGGCCTTACTCTCGGGAGTTGTTGATTGATCTACCTTACTTCATTTTAGGTCTGGACATTTTATAGCTAACCAGTTCTTTAGTTGTTCTTTGAGTTTGTTTCTCCGTTTAAGGCCTTTGATGAAAGTATCTGAACCACCTGTCGGTTGTTTCAGTTAATAGGTTTTATTAACTTTGAAGATTTGGTCCGAAGTGACCTTTGCTTGAACACTAGGCCAATTATTAAAGCGGCTTGGCATTACTTTATTTGTTTTCTCCAGAAACAAGATACATGTAATTTTGTAGGGTTTAATCTTCTTACTAAGTGAATATTCTATCTTTTCGTTTATATCTCCTAGTGTTTGATTATTTTTGTTTCTGGCATTGTTATTCTTTATTAAGTTAGGTTTAGTTTAAGTTAGGTTTAGTTTATTAATATTTAGTATGCATTCTGACTTCAGCCTGCAAGCAGTCAGGATCAATGCCACCTTGCCTCCTACATGAGCCTGTTTCCACCATTTCTTCTAAAATAGGTGCAGTCGACGAGAGGAACGACCCCTGTTTGTGTTTTCGTCCCCGTCGTGAGCTCCAGGAGTGTTTGCCGTCTAACCATTCCAGATCATCCATTGCAGTTCAGCTATAAGCCCCGTCCCTGTTTCTTCTGTACCATCTTCACCTTCTTGTCTCTGCCAGTTTACGCTTTGTGCCACTTCATCGTCACCATCTCCTATTAATGAACTGTGTAATCGTTCGCGTCACGAAAATCCGGATCGCGTATTAGTAGCCTAATTTCATTATTTGTTAATTACCCCACTGTTTAAATTGTTGCATTTGTTAATTGTTGGATCTTTTGAAATATACCCGACTGTCATATCGACTTGTAATTCGTTAACATTCTTATCACATTTAATTTTGTCTGCCGTGAACCGGTTATATTAATAAAAGGTTTTCCATTCAGGAAGGACGCCGTGACAAAATTTGGAGGGGACACCCGGATTGGGTCGAATCGCTAATATAACGTTGCTATTAGCGACCCACAGTCAAACCAGATTTTCACCAGATCCAAAAATTAATAATTTCTTGATATTTAAAATTTGTCTGTTGTTTTTATAAACACAGGCTAAGTCATGTCCGAGACAGAGGGTAAATCTGAGCTTAGTGGTGAATTTAAGCAGGCATTAGATGAATTCTTGCAGCAACATGGCAAGTCCCTCAATGATATACAATCTCCCCAAAACCCATCGGCCATACCCAAAGATGATGAACCAACAGTGAAACACATCATGTCGTCACAGCGGCGCCGACTGCGCCTCTTTTCTGGCAGAGTTCCCGTCCCGAGCGGGGAACTCGATTATGAAAGTTGGAAGAGGCCAGCCAGCCTCCTGCTGGATGACGAGGGCCTCATCGATCACATCGGCTGAGAAGTTGGGCCGGATCATTGAGTCCATTCTCCCGCCAGCCAGCAACATCGTATGGGCCATGGGGAGCACTGTTACGGCGGAGGAATGCTTGCAAGGGCTGGACAAGGCATACGGGACAATAGTAGATGGTGATGAACTGTTCCTGCGTTTCAGTGAGTGCTTCCAAGCAGAGGGTGAGACAGCCTCTAACTATCTCACCAGATTACAGCAGCAGCTTACCCGGGTTTTGGAGGCTGGAGGTGTCAACACCCACCGAGTGGACAATGTGCGGGTGCGGCAGTTCTGCCGTGGCTGCCTATACAATGAAGAGCTACTGATGAAGCTAGACCTGAAGCGACGGACCCTGGCCCCCAACTTCGTCGAGCTGCTCTGTGAAGTCCGACAAGAGGAGCAGCGGGCATCGGAGAAGCACGATCGGAGGAAGACAGACAAGAAGGAGACATCGGTGGCTAAGCGGGCTACGGTGATGGCTCAGTCCGCTACTGTGAGCGATGACAACCGAGTGAAGCACCTAGAAGAGATTGTTATGCAGCTCCAGCAACAATTGTCTGCTACGTTACCACCTCCTGCGAGTGCCACCCCTAGGTCAGCTGCACGTCACCCTACGAGAGCCCCGCGACGGAGACCCATGGTGTGCTTCAACTGTGGCCAATTAGGGCACAGAATGGAAGGCTGCACAAATCTCAGGAACGCAGAGCGGGTCCAGCAGCAGATGGTGGCACGTTGCCAGCCTCAGACCAGCTCGGGAAACGACAACGGCCGCCAGTAGGGGGACAACCAGCGGCCAAGCAACAGAAGAGTCCCATAAGGCAAAATGACAACCCGGGAAATCGTGTCTCCTGCAACAGCGTGAAAAGTACACCCCTCCAAGGTGTACCACACAAGTTGGTGGGCAACCCGTCCATTGTCAATGCTGTAGTAGACGGACACGAGGTCCCGTGCCTTTTGGACACCGGCTCGCAGGTAACCTGTATATCCGAGGCCTTCTATCGGAAGAATCTGTACAACCGCTCACTGGAACCTCTCACCACTCTGATGGTACTGGGAGCTAGCGGGCAAAGTGTACCATACATCGGGTATGTGGAGATCTCTGTGAGCTTCACCAAGGAGAAGGCGGGTGTTGACATGACAACTGAGACATTAGCGTTGGTAACTCCTAGTCGAGATGGCAAGGATCGAGCCCCCTCTTCTTCTTGGTACGAATACCAGTATAGTTAGAAGGATGCTGGCGAGCTGTAAGCAGAAAGCTGGACCCCACTTTCTTCAGAAGTTGGTAGTGGACAGCGCATGGGCTGCTGCGTATAGCCAAGTGGATGATGGCTTCATGACAACACCTGAAGGGAAGGTTTCAGATGTGTGTCTTCCTCACCCAGTTACGGTGCCTAGTGGAGGCCATGCAGAGTTGGAGTGCCCGGTTGAAAACAGAGCCCAAGCTGAGTGTCTCGTTATGGTTGAAGCAGCAGAAGGATGTCTCTCCCCTGGTGGTCTTTTCATAAGACGCACTGTGAATGCACTTCCGGCTCTTCCCAAGGCTGGAGTGACAGTGATGGCTGTTAATGAGTCCCAGCATGACATCTCGCTGCCAGAGGGTGCTAAGGTTGCTGAAGCATTTGCTGTCAGGGTTCGTACATCCCTTCAAAGAGGATGGGATAGCCACACCTAGACGACTTGGTCGGCAAGTCCAAAGCCATACTATGGGTGTCAAAGAGGGGCAACCCCTGGAATTCGACTTCAAGGGTTCACCTATCCCAGACGAGACGAGGGAGCAGGTCATCCGGCAGCTACAGTCGAGGTCACCTGTCTTCTCGAGAGGGGATCTGGACATCGGGTGCACCTCCGCAGTGAAGCACCACATCAAACTGTCAGATGGTTCACCCTTTCGGGTGAGGTCCCGGAATATTGCCCCGGCAGATTACCAGGATGTGCGATGCCATCTGAAGGAGCTAATGGACCAGGACATCATCCGCCCGTCAGAAAGCCAATTTGCCTCGCCAATCGTAGTGGTGCGGAAGAAGAATGGCGACGTCAGATTGTGTATTGATTACAGAAAGTTAAATGCAAGGACCATCCGTGATCAATACACAATACCCAAGATCGAGGAGACCCTCCATGCTTTAAACGGTGCCCAGTGGTTTACATGCCTGGACCTCAAGTCCGGGTATTACCAGATAGAGTTGGAGGAGGTCGACAAGGCGAAAACAGCCTTCTGGTGTCCCCTTGGATTCTTTGAATTCAATCGGATGCCGCAAGGCATTACTAATGCCCCAGCAACCTTTCAAAGGCTTATGGAGAAGTGTATGGGAGACTTCAACCTGATGGATGTCATGGTATACTTGGATGACCTGCTGATCTTCTCCAAGACCCTGGAGGAACACGAGGAGAGGTTGATGCAAGTCCTTGATCGACTGCAAGAGTTCGGCCTCAAGCTGAACCCGGCAAAATGTCAGTTCTTCCAGACGTCCGTCAAGTGTCTGGGGCATGTGGTCTCAAGGGATGGAGTTAGTACCGATCCAGACAAGATCAATGCAGTCCGGTCGTGGCCAACTCCGTCTAATGTCAGGGAGCTGAAATCTTTCCTCGGATTTACTGGGTACTATCGGAGGTTTGTGGAAGGATACTCAGCAATTGCACGACCACTCCATCAGTTGACAGCCGGTTGTGACCTGACGAGGAAATTTAAGAAGGGGAGAAAACGAAAGGCATTAGTCCGCAGTGCCAGTGAGCCCTTTGGTGACAAATGGACGCCAGCATGCCAGTCTGCCTTCGAAACACTTATAGACAGGCTTACCATAGCACCGGTTCTCGGCTTTGTGGACTATGGCTCTCCGTTTTTCCTCCACACCGATGCCAGCTTGACAGGACTTGGCGCTGCTTTATACCAAGAGAAGGGTGGGAAGCTGAGAGTCATCGCCTATGCTAGCAGAGGCCTGTCGCGAAGCGAAGCCAACTATCCTGCCCATAAGCTAGAGTTCCTGGCCCTCAAATGGTCAGTGACGGAGAAATTCCACGATTATCTGTATGGTGGCAGATTCACCGCGCTGACAGATAATAATCCACTGACCTATGTATTAACATCGGCCAGGCTCGACGCAACTGGGCAACGATGGTTGGCTGCCCTCGCAAACTACGACTTTCGCATCCAGTATCGGCCAGGGAGAAAGAACGCTGATGCTGACGGCCTGTCAAGGCGACCACAGGTGACCTCACCCACAGATGACGACTCTGATGGGAACGCTGAGCGCCTCCGGCGGCTGAAAGAAAGGATCCTGGGTGATAACGAGGTCAAGCTGGACGAGTCAACGGTGGCTTTTTTGTGCCAGAGTGTAGATCCAAGTCCAAGCTGCACCCTTTTGGAGACCATCACAGACTCGGCGAGTGCTGTGCCTGACGACTTGGAGGGCACAGGATGTCAAGGTCAGGATTCCCTCCCAAGCCTAACGAGCCGAGACTGGGTGGATCTTCAACACGCCGATGAGGATATTCGGTATGTCATCCAGTGCATTCAGATGCGGAAGCAGCCCACCGCTAAAGAGCGTTCAGCTATGACGGATGGGAAGAAGATCCTACTCCGGCAGGTTAAACACCTGGCTCTTAAGGACGGTGTGCTGTTCAGAATGGGTGGCAGCATAGATGAGTCCCCACGCCAACAGCTTGTGCTGCCGAAGAGCTACAGGTTCATCGCCTTCGATGGGGTGCACGACCAAGTGGGCCACTTAGGCTTGGAGAGAACCTTGGACTTAGCAAGGGCGCGCTTCTATTGGCCAAAAATGGCCGATGATATAGAAGAGATGTGCCGGAGCTGTCCCCGGTGTCTTCGGCGCAAGAGGAAGATGCTCAAGATGGCCCCACTGGTATCAATCAAGACCACTCATCCGATGGAGTTGGTCTGTATGGATTTCCTGTCTCTTGAGCCCGATGACCGGAACACCACTAGCATCCTTGTCCTGACAGACCATTTTACAAGGTATGCCCAGGCGTTCCCTACAAAAGACCAGAAGGCGAGGACCGTGGCGAAAGTGCTCTGGGAAGAGTTCTTCATCCACTATGGCTTCCCAGAGCGCCTTCATTCCAATCAAGGACGAGATTTTGAGTCAGCTTTGATCAAGGAGCTGTGTCAGCTTGCGGGCATCAGGAAGTCGCGCACGACGCCATACCACCCCCAGGGGAATGGACAGGTTGAGAGGTTCAACCAGACCCTTATTAGCATGCTCGGGACCCTGGATGCGGAGAAGAAGAGCAAATGGCGTCTGCATGTCCGGCCACTGGTGCATGCCTACAACTGCACTAAGAACAGTGCTACAGGTATGACACCCTACTTCCTGATGTTTGGTCGGGAACCCCGCCTCCCAGTTGACCTACAGTTCGGCCTTCCAACCCCATCCAAGAAGGCAGTTTCCCACCAGAGTTATGCACAGGACCTGAGGGATCGTCTACAGCGTGCCCACCAGCTCGCTGCTGCTAAGGCAGAAACAGCTGCCGCTCTCAACAAGAAGAAATATGACAAAAATGTTTGAGACCACGCCTTAGCGGCCGGCGATTTGGTCCTTGTGCGCAACGTAGGCATCCGTGGGAAACACAAGCTGGCTGACCGATGGACGGCCTCCAAGTACCAGGTGATACGCCGTGTGGCCGACGATATGCCGGTGTACGTGGTGAGACCTGAGGATGGCGACGGACCGGACAGGACTCTTCATCGCAATATGCTACTACCGTGTGGGTTTCTTCCCGGAGCCCCGGTACAGCCGTTAACTCCCGTCCGCCCGAAACCAGCCCCCAGGGTCTCGCTACTTCAATCGAGAGGTACAGCGCGGCAGACAGGGGATTTGGTAGTCCATTCGTCACCTCCTGGAGATCCCAGCACCGAGAGTGAGCCCGTGGTGCTAACCCAAGCAAAACCGCGGCCTGTTCCAGCTCCACGGAGGCTCATTCAAAACCCCACCAGTGATGACGCATCGATAGTCCAGTTAGATCCCGAGGCACCCGAGTTTCTACCAGCAGGACCAGCACCTGATGTCATCGAACCAATGGATGAAGCAGGGAGTGTGGTATCCACAACTGACAGTGTGGCCTCAGAAACTTCTCCGTCCGAACATGTCTCCCTCCAAGAGGCAAGGAGTTCGTCGGAACCGAGCACTTCTTCATCAGACGAGTCATCTCCTGACAGTCCCCCGGCCCATGCCAGACGAAGATATCCAGCCCGAAGCAGGAGAGCACCTGAGCGACTTGGGTATGGTCGATTGGGACCGTCTGAGACTAAACTTATAGAAGAACACCTGGCAATTCAGAAGCAAAGTCTCACACTGCTTCAATCCTGCCTGATATCCAAATAGTCAAATCAGTTATAGAGTAGTCATGTCGGGACGCCATGATTTTAGAAGGGGAGAGTGTCACACCCCCCAAAATTCCACTTTCTGGGGTGGACAAGGTTATTTTGTTTTCTTGGCCATGCAGCTTTGCCGAAAGTTATTTACGACCCCGGTCTCGGGCATGGCCTAGCTTTTATTGACCTCCAGAATTCGGGGTTAGGCCTCATGTAGGTGGTTGGGGCATTCTGACTTCAGCCTGCAAGCAGTCAGGATCAATGCCACCTTGCCTCCTACATGAGCCTGTTTCCACCATTTCTTCTAAAATAGGTGAGTCCCCGAATTCTCTTCTGTTCTTATGATGTATAGTAATGGTGTTGTTGTTTGATTGATTGATTGATTGATTTACCCTCATGGTAAATTAATATTTGATACAGATATTCCTTTAGTACTTTCCCTTGATTAGGAAAGATTTTGAATTGTTATGTCATTATTATCGTTATAGAGGACTCTTTCATTCAGTTTGCTAATTCATTCGTGTTATTCATAGTTATTCATTGATTGCTTGTGACGTTCTTATTAACTTTTAGATGTCTTTACACTGCAAAAGTGGTGTTTATCAATTAGGCAAGTTCTTGCTATCAGTTTGTGAACACGTTTACATACTAAACATGTTTAGCGTATTGACGGATAGTGTTTAGCCGTTGAACATTGATGTTTATAAATTTGGACACGTAATGTCTGACTTCTAAAGCCCCTTTACAGACTGATGGCAGGATTGTGTTTGGTTGCTGAACGCAGTTTTTAGAGTGTATACTTTACTGGATTTTGTAGCTAAAGGACATTTGTTTTATGAAACTTGGTCTTCACCGTAGGGAAGAAAAGAACATAATCATCTGTAGGACTGATTATTAATTGGGAGCTTTTCAATGTGTTGAGTTTCTCACAATTTTGTCGGAACTTCTAAAGTACATGTACAATCATGTCATTTGACTGATAATATTCTGTGTCTTAATATCATAGCCTATACGTGTATGGATTAGTGACACTTTAAGCAGTGCCCAGTACAGCTCAATAGTGCATAGTGCCACTATACACTCCTGTACAGAGGGGTTCGGCCGAGTCAAGGTTAATGTGGGATTACTTTCACTTTGGGTTTCTTGGGTTGGCCTTACTCTCGGGAGTTGTTGATTGATCTACCTTACTTCATTTTAGGTCTGGACATTTTATAGCTAACCAGTTCTTTAGTTGTTCTTTGAGTTTGTTTCTCCGTTTAAGGCCTTTGATGAAAGTATCTGAACCACCTGTCGGTTGTTTCAGTTAATAGGTTTTATTAACTTTGAAGATTTGGTCCGAAGTGACCTTTGCTTGAACACTAGGCCAATTATTAAAGCGGCTTGGCATTACTTTATTTGTTTTCTCCAGAAACAAGATACATGTAATTTTGTAGGGTTTAATCTTCTTACTAAGTGAATATTCTATCTTTTCGTTTATATCTCCTAGTGTTTGATTATTTTTGTTTCTGGCATTGTTATTCTTTATTAAGTTAGGTTTAGTTTAAGTTAGGTTTAGTTTATTAATATTTAGTATGCATTCTGACTTCAGCCTGCAAGCAGTCAGGATCAATGCCACCTTGCCTCCTACATGAGCCTGTTTCCACCATTTCTTCTAAAATAGGTGCAGTCGACGAGAGGAACGACCCCTGTTTGTGTTTTCGTCCCCGTCGTGAGCTCCAGGAGTGTTTGCCGTCTAACCATTCCAGATCATCCATTGCAGTTCAGCTATAAGCCCCGTCCCTGTTTCTTCTGTACCATCTTCACCTTCTTGTCTCTGCCAGTTTACGCTTTGTGCCACTTCATCGTCACCATCTCCTATTAATGAACTGTGTAATCGTTCGCGTCACGAAAATCCGGATCGCGTATTAGTAGCCTAATTTCATTATTTGTTAATTACCCCACTGTTTAAATTGTTGCATTTGTTAATTGTTGGATCTTTTGAAATATACCCGACTGTCATATCGACTTGTAATTCGTTAACATTCTTATCACATTTAATTTTGTCTGCCGTGAACCGGTTATATTAATAAAAGGTTTTCCATTCAGGAAGGACCCGTGACAAAATTGATAGGTTATGATGAATTAATCGGTGGAATTAAAGGAACCATGCTTCTCAAATTTGCCGGATAGCATTTTATTTCATAAATACATTCATTTATATGTATTAAATGTGAATTAAAAGCCAAACTGGTTCAAGTGAAGTTTTAGTGTGATTATTTGCCGCCCAAGAATTGCCCCCCCCTTTTTGGAATTTGTTGAGACTCAAATTGAGGGCGCTGTTCGTGACGTAGATCGAGGCACCGAAATTCATGAATGGACTCGATAGTCTGGACCCGGCCCGTATATACACACACACTAGGTCTACACGTGCAATTTCGTACATTGTAAGTTGCAACAACTATACATCGAACTTACCCTGATTTTCTCCCTTTTAGCGACAGCTCCTCGGGGAATGGGCCGTTTAACTGCTTTCGCCTGTACCTTACCCACATCTGGGAACTTTGTTGGGATGGCAGTGGACTTGAGCATATTTTTAATGGCCATCCCAAAGGAGTTGAAAATACCAGTATCAAAACACGACGGCTCAAAGTGGTCGCTACATAACGCTGAGAAGCTGCTGGGACCGGACCACTTCGCTCTTGTCACCTTCACTTTCGCCGTCCAAATTCTCCGATATTTCGCATCAGTTGGAAATAAATGAAGGCTTACTCCATCCTTCGTTGTTTTGCTGCATCCAGCAGCCACACACCTTGTCGGCATGGCCGAAAAACGCTATATTTTGCTTAGATTTTGGACGAAGAATGTACACTCAATTTACGCGTGATGAATGGTGCTAGCTCGAGCAGAATATGTAATGTTCCTCGATCTACGTCACTCACTTATGTTAATGAGGGTCCCACTCAGGGGGCGGAGTAGCTTGGACAAACATTTTCAAAAAATGTTTTTTCATATTTAATCTGGGAAATAATTGACTCTGGTAACAAAATATCATTGTCAAGATTATACTTTATTGTTTTAAGCAGGAATAATGCAATGTAAATCCTATTTCATGGTTCCTTTAAGGACTTACCAAAATGTGTTGTCCTGGTCGAAGAAGTATATAACTTGATTTACAGTCGTTCATAGTTTTACAATTTGAAATCGGTGAATACAAATTGACATTACCTAAGAATTCACAGAATTACAGGTAAAAATGATATCACCATGTGATGACATTAGTCAGATATTTTAAGGCTGCACGCACAAATGTTTATGCAATTTTATATTGTAATTTGTGCTTTCTGTATTCCGTAAGTACATTGTATTTTTATTCATGATACCAAAGCTCTATTTTAATAAATTTTTTGGAAATTTTTATTTAAAGCACATAAGTAAAGATGTATTAAAAAATAAATGTTGATTATGTAGTTGATGTTCTTGGGTATTAAAGGTTTAAAGTCTTTTGCTTGGGAAATAAATATATGTAGTAATTGAAATACAACTCTTGGGCCAGTCGGTGTTTACGGTGTTCTACTTGCAAACTTTTATCCATCCCCAAACCCAAAATACTTTCTCCCATAATGGCACATAATTCATGTTTTGATCTGCAGTTTACCACAAAGGCATTATTCTTATGCGCAGTTCACGACCCGGATGATAATTATTTCTTGAGGAAGAGGGAACAGTTTTCCCTTCCCAGTGCCCTCCCACAAACAGACAACAAATCCCATTCATTATCTATGTACCCCCTCCCCGAGAAAAAAAACCAATGCATTGTACCATCTATATTCCTTCCTCCATGATTGTACAGGGTGAACCAACAGCACCATATTCACAGCTAAAGTGCCTACCCACCTGACACAGGAATTTGTGGAAGAAATTGAAATCGAGATTACATAATATCAGGTACAGTGACATGGTCATGGTCAATGTCAGCCCTTCCATGGTAACAAATGTTGTCCATTTCCCTTTATTCACAGTGATGCCCTAGCTCAATGGCGCAAAACTGAAAATGTCCAAAAACAGCATTTGCACTGGTCTTAGAAAAGTGCTTATTATGTCATAATTATAATGCCTGATTGAATTACATCCCATAAGCCGACATATGAAAGCTGACATTTTAACCTTTGTAGTACATATATATTAGTTTTATGATCAATCCTAACAAATCAGAAATACTGATTTATTTCTCGGTTGTTTTTTTTTATTCACCCTGGATATTGGTAGACTGAGTATCAGACGTTGCATGCATTGCATTGCATTGTACGAGCGGCTATTCCATAGACAAGGATATTGGTAGGAACAGGCAGAAAGCCGAATTTCACGCACAAACACCCCAACTGGAGGAACCAAGCTGGACATGCCTGTAGAACACTAACCGTGAAAATATCTGTAGACAAAATAGAGACTAATAGAGTACCGAAGTCATCTGACGTCAGTTGCCGCGGCAATGGTTCCAAAGACATGCAGTTTAGAATGTATTCTGGTTCCAAACATTGCATTGATTGACGTCATCACCTTCTCCCTCCTCCTCCCCTCCCCCTCCCTCCTCCCTCCTCCCTCCTCCCTCCTCTCCCCCCCCCCCCCCCCCACGGGCCTGGATAAACCGAACGCGATTATATTTCCTGGACAAGAACTGACATCCATATTCATGTTGAAGTTAACTTACACAATGAGCATCGCACGAGGGCGCTAGATGTATAGTGCCGTCAGGGTGCACCACACTTAATCCAGGAGTCTCATGATCAGTTCTTATGACACTACTGAAAATTATAGTTTGAATCTTAATCTGTCAAATTCTTTTCAATTTTTGGCAGATCAGCCGTTGAGAATTTTTGCTAATTATCCTTAGAGAGTACCACCCCTGAAAATGTTGTTTTTCCCCAAACCGGCTAGCTGCCATTTTTCATAAAGCATCCCTCCACTTGCCAAGCCAAGTAGGACCAATTTGAAAGCCAAAATTTATCAAGTCTGCACAAAAGTTGAAGCACAGAACCCCCACGTTATGATAGCTGATCATAATTACACAATCCATCAATTGCATGACCCCCCACAAAAAAAAATTATTATTCCAAAAAAAGGTTGTGGGTTTACAATTTATGCTAATCAGTTTGGTGCAGATTTGTGGTCTATTTAGTGTGGTTCAACCGTCATTCAGACAACAAACCGTTTTGGTCGAGCTGTTGTTGTGGCTCCTGGTAGACTGAGGCTTTGAAGCACGAGGCCTGGATTTGAATTCTCTGACCTGTTAATATTTCTTTTTCTTGTGCAAACTGTGGTGTGGACGATTTTATTTCAAGGGAAAACTAGTATGAGAACCTGCACAAGTAGGCCTATGTACACAGAAACATATTAGCATGCCCATAGAACACATACAGTGATTAACGTGTACTAAAAACTCCTCAAAAATGTTCGGAAACTCAAGTTTGACAGACGATTTCTCTCGTTTCCAACTCCTTTTCCTTGAATTTGGTATCATTGGAAAGCCCCGTTATTCTTCTTTACAACGATGTGTCATTTGTTATGATTAAGCAATTGGGAGATGTGCCGTTAGCAGTGGCGGATCTACGGGGGGGGGGGGGGGTTTGGGGGTTTAAACCCCCCCCCCCCCCCCTTGGGCTGAAAAAAAAACACCAAATAACCAGTGTCGGGTGTCGAAAATTCGGCACGCTGGGGTGTTTAGGCCAATCACCTCAGGTAACCCCCCCCCCCCCCCCCTTGGTTAAAACCTAGATCCGCCCCTGCCGTTAGGGGAATTTGCGAGTTTTGTACACGCCCCCCCCCCCCCCGTTACTTATCTTCGGCCGATTTTTGTGTTGAATGTCTCATTGGAATTAATGCCAACAAAATAGCAATTCAATTCGAATTTTGTTTTCATGTTGATGCGCCTTGACAGCACGGTCAACATATGATGCACGCCCCCCCCCCCCCCCCCCCCACCTCTTTTGTGTTGGTAATTGTGTTCCAGGAATCTCAGGAATTCTTTGCAGATCTCTAGGGGGGGATGTGTTAGGTAACAATAGTCTGGAGAGTGTATAGGGTATAGGGACAAAACGGGGTTACCCCTCTGCCCCATATCGTGCACGGTATAACGGTCAAAGCAGCTTGGAGGTTTTCGTTTGTTTTTTCAAAAATGGCCGAAGCACATTATTCTATTTTATAGGTTTTCCCGGCCAATTTCAACAAAAATTCATTCAAGTTAATACCCGGCTCATTCAATTTCGTTAGAAAATAAATGCTGAGCTACACCAGCATTCAAGAGTTAAAAAGGGTCATTCACTTTCAGCACTTGAGCATTCACTCTACAAATAAGATCATTCAAATTCAACTGGTCATTTAGTTCATTCAATTTCGTCAAAGCCAGTCACCGAGGCTGGTCAACCATTCAATTTCATCAATGAGCAAACATTTTCCAAATGTTTGCATTCAAATTCGTTTGTGATGTATGCGCTTTCTGATTCGTATTTAATGGCAGGATACTTTGAGAACTTCATTTCTACACTAGTTCCGAGCTAAACACACCTAGTAGGCCCTAAATAGACGATTTCTTAATCAAATATGGCATATATGGAGAGGTGATCTCCTACAAGAAGTGGCCCAACAGAATGTGGGAGAAATCACCCATGACAAATGCGTGAGATGGTACAACAACAGCCAAACGTACATGCCGAGATGCCTAGCACGTCAGAACATTGATGGTTAAAGAAACAAGTTTGAGACAGAAACGAGTTAAGATAAACGTGCAAAGGGTAAAAAAAAGGACCTGTGAAAAAATTTCCACAGGGAAACAACATCATTATTCTAACGTACCAATGACCCCCTTGTGAATATAAGCTCATGTTTATATAACAAATCCTTTGTAGATTTTCATTTTGACATGGTTGAAGGAGACGTCAAAAACATAATAACGACCCATACAAGCAATCTCAAAGCAAAACCAAATCATTTTTAAGTGCCATAAGTTTGTAAACTGTATTTTAGTGCCTTTAAGACACATATTTCATGTTTAGTCAAGGGTAACTTAAAAGGCACCAGTAACAATTATTGCAATTAAGACAACAATAATTGAATGAAACGCATAACATGGAAATGCCTAACAGGGAACAAAAAATACCAGTAAAAGAAACATGTTTCACTTTAAGCTCAAATAAGTCGTATCATAGGCCCTACTCGTGTTGAAGTGAATGCTCGAATGTTGAAATCCGTTGCCCATAAATGAAAAAGAAAAAAAACAGCTACAAAATCCTGAACGCTTCGATGGCTCTGAATTGATTGCACCTATTGCGAAAAGGTGGTATATATTCAACATAAGAATGGCGATCTTGTAGTCTTGAATGCCTATTAACGAAATGGAATGAAAGTAATGGAATCATGGGTGCACGAAAACGAAATTGAATGCAATAATATCGAAAGAGAAACTCTAGTTTGATTGAACTAGAAAAATCGCGTGAATTTGAAAGCGTGTTAATGAAATTGAATGAATTTTTGTTGAAATTGGCCGGGAAAACCTATATTATACGACACAAAATCCAAGTTTCAAATATTAGTTCAACATGGGCAGTGGCGGATCTACAGGGGGGGGGGGGGGGGTGGGGGGGGGGGGGGTTGGGGGGGGGGGGGGTTTTAAACCCCCCCCCCCCCCCCCTTGGGCTGAGAAAAAAAAAAAAACCCATTGTCGGGTGTCGAAAATTCGGCACGCTGGGGTGTGTAGGCCAATCACCTCAGGTAAACCCCCCCCCCCCCCCCCCCCCCTTGGTTAAAACCTAGATCCGCCCCTGATGGGCGTTGGGTGGGAGAAATGTCCACTCTGTTCGATGAATTATTATAACAGTATAACACTATTACATCATATGCCCATGATGGATGTGTACAAAAATACCGCTGCACCGCTGCACCCCCCCCCCCCCCCCCCCCCCCCTCTTCTTCACCCCAATCCTCTTAAGCTAAGTCACGGCAAGGCACATCATGCTACCATGAAACAGCCCTCGGTACACGTCACACTGTGTTTACCCCGTTTGATAAGCGGGGACATGCGGATTGGCTATACATGTATATAGATGGTATGCTTTTTGAGCATTTTTTTGCTTTGCATTTAGGGACCTCAGGGAAACCACTGTTGTTTCCTTATGAGTTTGAAAAACGTCCTGGTGTTTGTCTCGAAAAAAGAAGAAAAAACCCGGTACCGGTAGTTATTGACGTGACCCCGAACGTGTGTACTAGAATGCATGTCGTGACCCCACAGCGGGTTGTTCCGTCCTCACATGACTTCATGAAGGCAATGAGGTAAATAGTGTGACGTCATTACGACATAGGTCTACTGCTCAAAATGTTTTGCGACGTGCCATTCTATTCTGATGCTTTCTTCTTTTCAGTGAGACGGGGTAGCATTAAAAAGGGGCATGCGGGTTAAGAGACAAATTCTGACCAAAAAAGTACAATGTCCACGTTTGCTTTTCCTTCTTTCTTAATCTTTATTTCTGATTTGGCCGAGGCCGACCAACATTCAAATTAACCCCAACAGTCCTGAATCCTCCAATTTTAATATGATTGTTCACACTACCTAGGGAGTTAGGGTTAATGCATGCCTGGAAATGAAGTCAATGGTCAAATTTTAGTTTGTAAGCGTGAACACCGAAATCAGGGCCGAGATTTGAGGAAAATAAAAAATCCACGAAAGATTCGGAGGCATTTGATTTAGTAGCTGTGTCGTTACTGAAAAATGTATAAGAAAACAGCATTTTCTACCAAAAGATGGGGTTCAAAATTTGAAAAAGATAGGGTCATTAGAATTAAAACAAGACTGTTTCAGGTTGCAGAGGTCATTTTGGAATGATGAAAACAATTTAAGGACCATAAAATCTTCCGAAAATCTGGAAGACGCCTCACCATAAATCATGAAATCAGGAAAAATGCGGAGAAATCTCACCCGTTAAAATGTACAGTATACATACAAACAACAAAAAACAAAACTACTGAATTATTACGAAATACCGTACTAGACTGTAAGTAAATAGCAGTCTCAAGCATCCTGTGAAATTATGGCACTTGGTATGCTGTCGTTTTTAAGAAAATTGTAAATTTATATTGTTTTCCCAACGATTGTTTCCAACGATTGTCGGCCGACAGTAGTTCCCCCCGACCTGATAATTCGCCAAATCTATAAATTGCTCCATTTTGTCTAAAGTAGGGTCACTCGGGTCAGGGAACCAGATTAATAAAACAGATTTTTCCCAGCATCTATGTATGAACATTTGCTAGCACGCTATAAAATACTTACCCCCCCCCCCCCCAAAAAAAAAAAAAAAAAAAAACATTTATTTCTGAAAATTACAGCAAAAGAAAATCGCGTATACTACATTTAAAGTTAGTGTACATGATTGGTCATTGTTGCAATTTTCAGAAATAGGCGGATTTGGGGTTAGTATTGTATATTTCACTGACCCATTCAAAGTTTTGCGTTGTTGGATGGTGGAAAAAAAAACAGAGAAAAACGGCGTTCGTTTTCAACTGTCGGGCGGATAATAGCCTTTAGTCAAGGCGCGCGTAGATGCCTGGATGCGTGACGCGCCACGCGCGGATATGCCAGCATGTCCGGGGCGCGCCACTGGCTCGTCCGGGTAGCCTCGCGCGCCTCGAGTAAAGGCTACATTTGTTACAGAGGGCAGTTTTCCAATGATAAATTACTCCATGGCAAAGGTAGAAAAATGGGTTGTGTTATTACATGTACTTGAAAGGCATCCCATTACTCAAAAACAAGAGCATCTTCATTGTGCACACCTCTTTATTTACACAGTTACTAAATCTCCTTCCCATTTCCAAATTGTGGTTTTAAAAGGAACACCTTCCCTTAGAGGTGGAAAAAGCTTCCTAAAATTGCTATGGTTGGAAAGATCATTAAAAAGTAAAATATATATAGTGTACATGACTATTCCATGAAAATGCGCTATTTGTCTGAGAATCATTGAAGAAAAACGAAGGTTACTATCCAGTTTCCAACGATCTCGGACTTTACCGAACCATTTTTCATCTCCGGAAGTATTTCCGTCAATAATTTTCAGACAAACGTATCTTTCCGACCATAGCAAGTTTGGGACGAAATTAAAATAAATTTTGTGGAAGCCCAACTGGGTGTGCCTCAAAGGAAATATTAACCCCATGGTATTTCCCACATTTCGGTTCACGCCGATCGCGAGTGCCCCCCCCCCCCCCCCCCCCCCAAACGGGCACATCCAGGATTTTTTGCGGGGTGGGAGGGTGGTGGATTTTTTTCGCCTGTAAACTAAATTTTACAAGCGGAGGGAGAGGGGGTATTCTATCTCGACGTTGGTGGCGTCATTTGACTCCCGGTTTTGTTTTTATCCACAAACGCAGAATTAGGCTAGACCAAAAGTTTTCTGGTTATCTGAAAAAGGTAGATGGTTTCGTCAGGTACGGCGGAACCGGGTGCCGGCCGGCTGCTGCCCTTTTCTGTTTTCTTGTGCTAAACTGCCAAAAGTTGAGAGACCCCACCCCTGTTCCGCCCCCTATGGGTTTCGTCCCCCTGCCCTCCCCTTCCCCGTAAATTTCAGCCACTTGATATAAATCTTCAAACGGGAAGTACTTACCGTTGAAAAGGTGCCACATCGTTTTGATTATCTGCAAAATTAAGTGAAGGTTTTCATTAATGTTGCTGTTACTGAAAATAATAGGAAATAGGATTGCTGAATCAGGCAAGTCCGAAAACTTTCGTTACAAAAATGAATGGTACAGTGAACCTCGCCCACACACAATTCAAACAGGTCTTTCTGTGAAATTCCACAACTTCCCAATTACCGAGTAAAGGTCGGTTCATACTTCACGCGAATGCGAATGCGAAGCGAATTTGACGTAATGGAACATTCGCAGCGAAGTTTCGCACAAGTTGAAATGTGTTCAACTTTTGCGAATTCGCAGCGCGAATATTTTGCGGTGACGTCATAAATTCGCTTCGCATTCGCATGAAGTATGAACCGGGCTTAATACCGAGCCGGTATCATGAAATTTGGACTCATCATCCATGATGCATTTACTAACCCCCAAAATGTGACATTGTCAAGAACGCAAGCAGTCTTTGCTGTAAACTAATTACAAGACTACAGCCTAATCTTCAGCCTTATTATACCCCGTTTTAAATCACCGTTTTTGTACTGAGCATGCGCAATAACTCGATGAGTCTACATTTCATAAAGTCGGATTTTCACGCTGTGCTTGACATTTTCTAGACTAGCGCCCTCATCGACGGCACCCACACCAAGTACATGCACGCAAGAGTGCGCGCAAAGTCACACGGCTCACTACCACTGCACTTTCATTACAGTTGGCCTACATCGCCTATCGATTGGAAGTCTCAAAAACGACATGCATGTTTAGGAGACCACAAAAGCCAAACAAGTGGACCAATCATGTGTTGCATCCATCCAATAGCGCCCATACAATTTGATGACATTTTGCGGGAATTTCAGTCATTCTGCAATCGACGACTCAGTGCGAATTTGGAGAAAAGCTTATGAACGTCGCAGCTGAGTTTTTGATGCAATCCACTGTTTTGTTTTTAAAAAAATTGATCAAACGTATTACAGAAGAAATATTATTTTGTATTGTTGGATCTGGAAGAATTCTGTGCACTGAATGATGGCGATGATGTACATGTATTCATCAGGACTGCCTCTTGTTCCCTACTTCCCGGTCATACCATCAGCATACCATGTACCTCCGCAGTGCACGGGTCAAACACCGTATCTTCATCAGCCTTCACCAACCATCAGACGCGAAGAGATGAACTTCAACGGGTACAAGGGCCTAAGCTGTCCCATGAGTATACTGGCCGATCCACCACCACCATCTGATGGTGCGGTGGAGCCGGGAACACACGACAGCACGAGCGAGCGTGCCACGTCGAAGCTGGCGTTGGCCGGGGATTGCTCGCTATCCACGGCCGAGAGAGGAGCGAAGGAGGCAGGATGCGGCCGGTCCCCGTCGGCTCCTCGTGACAAGAATCAACTCAAATTCGGCATCGAGAGGATTCTTGGACACTCTGTTTCCTCTGCAACGGAAAGAACAGACAAGAAGGCAGCGGTTGGTGAGTTTCTGAAGAGATTTTTCCCCGGGCCATTTTTGTAGCATCATTTTGGTACGTTTGCTGGAGTGGCGTGTTGCTAGCGTTTGCTAACTTTATAATCAAAGCCACTTGCAATTTATAGATAATGGTTTGAGTTTCTGCACAGTTTGAGTTTTGAAATCACATCGTGTTAACTTAGTTACTAACTCTAAAACGAGAAGAGTGGTTTTGAGATGAACCAGTATTAGCATGGAGTCCATACCTTTGATTCATCAAGTTCATCTCAGCACCTTAAATGTATGATCATAGTTTTGACATGTTTGCTAATGATCAAAAACCAAATTGATTATCTTCGAGAAAATGGTATAGGCCTATCTCCCAAAACACCGTGACTTATTTCGATATCAATAATAAGCCCGCGCACAAAGTCACTGTTCAAAACAGAACGGTTTTCACTATGTTCTCGGGACTTGCTTGACGTTTTAAGCTCAAACCTTCACGTTTGTTATTTAATGGATAGAGCAAGGCTTGCTCTATTGATATACTGAATCCCAAGTATAAACTCTTCCTACAACTATACGTTGTCAGCTCGTTTACATCCCCGGTTCTTCTCAGACCACTTTTCTTTTTATGGTCAGATGGGGTATCTACAATCTTCCTTTGGTCTGACAAGCAGCGAGCAAGACGTCAAGAAACATTTTAAAGCCTTACAATGAGCACTGACCCGTAAAAAAAAACAATAAAAAACGATAGCACTTTTACTGTTATGAAAATATAGAGAGAAAACATATCCATCCTAAAGTTACAAATTCACACAAAATAACCCACGGTGCCACAGAAAGGACCATACGGAAGAAAGTACTGTTTGAAACAATTTGACAAGGAATCTAAATGTATCAATTTAACAATTTTATAATTGAAGGAGGACAACAAAATTCACTATACTGGATCGGAACTCCAAATCTCTAGTATACACTCTAAAAACTGTATTTAGCAACAATCTTGCTATCAATTTTAAACATGTTTAGAAGCTAAACATTACGTGTCCAATTCCTAAACATCAATGTTCAGTGGCTAAACACTATCCGTCAATACTCTAAACATGTTTAGTATAACTGATAGCAAAAAAGTAGTTTAGAAAAGTATTTTGCTCAACACAGTTTTTGCAGTGTAGCGTTAAGTACCGGTAACTATTTCGGGCCACTATACTCCAGCTGGTATCAGTTTACCAGCATAAGTGAATTCATATTAATAATGAAATGATTTATTTACAATATGTGGGCTACACATTCTTTAGTCTGAATCTTAACCTTACGGGAGAAATACTGTAAATGTCTGGAAGAATGCAATACGGCCAACTCTACCGTCTATAAAGTCATTTACTTGTTATACGGCCTATAATTCTTCGATAATTTAGTTTCTATTTATTGGAGGAAACTGTTATTAAGCCGTTGAGAAAGATTCTGCTACTATCGAATAGCTGTTATCAATTACACTTTTGCAAGTAATTTGTAGCACTTTATTATTATTATTATTATTATTATTATTATTATATTTAAATTGTTATTCAAACCGAAACTTCATTTAAAATATGCATAAAGCAGCAACGCAGTCAATGGAAATAGAACTGTCATTCATACAATAAGCAGTTAACTGTGACTCTTTTTATTCAAACAGAAACATATGAGGCCGCGGACCGTGATCGTACCAACAACGGTGCTTTCGAAACTGTGGGACACAGCGGACTCACGTCCCAAGTAATCGCTTGCAACGGGTGGCGGGGCGGGCGCGCCGGGGATCACAGTCCCGTCTACACCGGGCGCAGCACCGGCGATCACGCGCCGCCGATCGAGATGCAACTACCACGAAAATACAGCCCTGTGAGCGACTACTGTCGGGGCTGTTACCAACTTGAAGGTACGTATAGGGGGAAATGTTAATTAAGGAGCTGTTGAGCACCAACAAATGTTCCAGTCTTCACTGACAAGCAGGATTACAGGGGCGGATCTGGCCTTTCATTTAGGGAGGGGTTGTACCCGCCTATACCGGTACAGTGCACAGTGTATGGACCAGCGGTATACCCACTGGTAACAAGGATGTGGTTTAGCATTGCTTATCACAACTTTGCTCAGCAGCCCAAGGGGGGGGGGGGGGGGGGGGGGGGGTTGCAACCGCCACAACCCCCCCCCCCCCCTTCTAGATCCGCCCCTGGATTACTAACCAAATTCCCGAGCGAAATACTTGTGACTGGTATACATCTGTTTTGGCATAGCATAACATTCACATGCAGTTTTGGCTAGTAACCTGTTTTTACTAAACAAGACTTTTTACCATTGCAAACTATTTTATTTGAAGATCAACACCCTAAAATTTGTCAAGGCCTTTCAAGGTTACGTAAAATCAATGCACAACCCCATCTAACCATAATACAATATATGTATGAATGATACTTTACATTAATCACTGAAAAACCTTGTACAACATTTAGAGTAAAAAATATGGAAAGAAACACAGTATTTGTTAGCAGAAACAAATACGCTTGAAATAATAAGCACAGCAACTGGGAACTGCGCTGGTTTTAAACACACCCCGAAAAACAAAAACAAAAAGCGACCGCATAAACATCATCTATACCAACAAGGAAATATGGAGCATTATTATTAAAGAACGCGGCACACTTGCAACATCATTTCCCATACTTGACCGACTGCACGGGAAGGCTGGATATCAGAATTCTCTGACAAACAAGTCAATTTTCCCAGAAACTATATACAAAAAAGTGATTGCACTTTTCCCGTTTCCTTTAGTTCGCATTACGTACACATTTTCGATAATTAATCAAATGGAATAAGTTTGAATTTTCAACGATCTCCAAGAGTCCCACCAGCCCGGTGGCTTAATGTGTGCGTTTTCCCATCCGTTTTTCGTTCTTGCATTTTCCTCAAGGAACAATGGCGGTCTTGTTCCGTACAAGCAGATACCAAAGATCAGCTATCCCACAAATGGAATTTCATTAAAAACAACGAATAGGAAGTGAGCGATTTCCCTTTTTCATTTTATCCCGGAAACCATATTTCAAGGAATATTATTTACAGCTTCATTAAAGCTCAACATAATTTCTTATAATAAGAAAGGGAGAAACTATATTATAAAAAAATCGATCCTTTAAAAAAGGTCAAACATGAAATTTCGTATTTAATTATTTATGAATGTGCATTCTGGGGCGTAGTCCTATTTTAAATAGTGCATACAGTAACGTGGTCGAAGGGTTACGGTGTCTGATTTATGTGCGGTGGTGGTATGCGGGTTCATACCCCGCTGGGGGATTATGGTACCTATATGCGAGTTATATAGCATTGTATTCATTGTGTGGGCCTGTCAACCCAACGCAAGATCTCAAGACGTTCTATGGATATGTACATGTCCATTTTCTGAGAAGTGGTCTTAGAGGCATTTCAAAGTTAGAGTTGTCTAGCAAAATAAAGTGGAATAGTTAAGAACACTGCGGTACAAATTTCATATCTAAAAGTGTTAGAGTGTGTGTGGGAGAGATATACATGTGTTTTGAAACGTGTTTCGTCTTAGTACAGGCCTACACTATATTTGCTTTTGCTGTAATTTTCAGAAATATATGGATTTGGGGGTTAGTATTTTATAGCGTGCTAGCAAATAATTATAACACTGACCTGTTTAAAGTTTCGTGTGTATAGATGCTGGGAAAACAAAGAAAAAACTAATTTTATTCTAGTAGTCTGGTTCACTGACCATACTTTAGACAAAACGGAGCAATTTATAGATGTCGGGGAATGAATCAGGTCGGGGAACTAGACTATTATCGACCAACAATCGTTGGAAAACAATATAGATGTCCACTTTTCTTGAAAAGAACAGCACACCAGGTGCCATGATTTCACAGGATGCTTGAGACTGCTATTTACTTTCAGTCTAGTACGGTATTTCGTAATAATTCAGTAGTTTTGTTGAGGAATTAAGGTCCACACACGGTATGCAACAACTTGTGTGCTCGATGAGCAAGAAACTTACTAATTGCTTCTCTCTACACTGGAGTATTACAACTTGCGCTAATGTCGAACGGCTGCATGTATAACTGTGTTCTCACGGCCTGAAAACCAGGGGCAAGAAGCGCTAAGCATTATACTCAGACCTAAACGCGACGAACACAAACGAAACACGGAACGCGCACATTGCTAAAAAGGCAGCTTACGCGAAAACGTCGCAGACGAAATTCCAAATAATTGATCTTATCCGATATCACCGAATCATTTAACAATGAAAACCTGTCTGTCGTGTCCACAAGACATTTGGTTTTACAGTGTTGATTTATATTTCGAAACTTCGAATAACAAAGTTTCATCAACAATAATGTCGGGATATCATTAATAGCTACTACTGCTGCAACTGTCGGCCATAAAGTCTTCTCATTTGAGGTACGGTACAGAGTTGTGAAAACGGGTGCCCAAATATGCTGGGTGTCAAAAATATATATACGGTGTCAAATTGCTCAACTGTGCTACTTTCACATGCAAAATAATGACAAATAAAATAGGGTGTCCAAATTGTCTAAAAATCTAAACAGGATGTCAAAGAAAGACACCCAGACACCCCTGAGTAATGCCATGGGTTCAGAGTACCGCCTTTGGGTCCCAATCATTCGGCCAGAAGCCTGCTATAGATGTTAAAGTCTCACAAAGCAATAATTTCAAAACCGCGACACAAAATAAAATACCATCTAAAAATGTTCAACCCGAATAACATCCACGACTCGACCATTACCGTTTCTCATTTCGGTAAAATATCTAGTGAAGTGTAATGACCTTCTGAGTGACAATAATAATCTTATGCAGCCCGAAGCCACATATCATTACATGTCATGGTATTGATTGGCAATATCATTATTGCGGGTATTAATACGTGGGTAGATTGAAACCAAGATGGATGTTTGTTTATGAGATGCTCGTGCAAATTAAGCCGGCTGCCTGTACGCGATATATGCCATTACAGAATGGGGTTAACGAATTCAGGCCTCACTCATCGGAAATTGACGTATTCAATTTCTGCATCTGCCGTTCCCAATTGGCTCTATGTAACGGATATGTTCTCAGCAATGAAAATTACTTGGCCATAAAACAATAGCGTACTTCCTCATATTGGCTCCTGGACAAATATTTTTGTTGGGATAATGTACATGAATAACTCAACACGTTTACATTTAACTGTCGTTTTTCATAAATACTTTTCTATTGTTAGGTTACTCGTGGTTTTGCATGCATGTCTTATTTGGGGCCAAATTTGAGGCTACATTGCCTGATATCGATTTTTAGCCAAGACTTTTCATTTTTACGGAAAAGTAGGCCACATTTTGATCTTATATCTTTAAAAAGGCAAAAATGAAAATCAACAGTTAAATATGAACGTGTTGCCCGCCACCTGCTTAAAGTTTATTCAACTTTTGCACAGCCATCCGTTTGTTTTAGTGTTTCAATCATTTGAACTCATCAATAAAGTAAATTTGATTACTGGAAATGCAGAATAATTCCCCGACTATGTCAATTCCACACGCTTCACACAATTTAAGTTTCAACAACGATCATGGTATCAACAAAATTCTGGGCGAGCTCCAATAGGCGTATTCGCCCTCAAATGACACAGAATACCATAACCACTGGCAAAATATGTTGAAGTACCCCGTACCCCCTCCCCCTCCCTCCACACAACGTTGAATACGGACGACGGCCATAACCTCGGTTTGAAAAAGACCACCTGGCCGGTTCTCGTCCATATGCGCATTCCCGCGCGTACTCAATCCATCGTTTGCCTATTGTTTGCGTTACGCTTGGCTGCACAAACCGTCTTGGCATTTGTGTGCAATCCTGTGTGAAAGTGTTTCTCCGGATTGCAGCCAAGAGTAACTAAAAACGAATTTAAAGAGCGTCAAGAACTTTGGATTAGCCTCTTCACTGAGGTCTCTGACGACGACGACAGTACACAAGTCGAAACGTTGAGAACACCCGTGGTTCTAAGTTTGAACCACTGTATCTTTTTATTGTTGCCATTTTTTATTGTTGCTTTTTTCTTTGAAAATACTTTTGTCTATATAAAAGACATGTATATACAAAAGCATCAGTAACTTTTCAATCGAAAGTGACTGATGGACAGCAAACTATAAAATTTGAGGATTTAGGACTGTTAGGGTCAATTAATTTTTTTAATTTTTCAACGCGAATCTGCTTGCTGCATATAAAAGGCTCAGTTATGACATTCCATACATTGTACATTATGAGACGCTAAACACAATATGGCATTCCACATACTACAGTTGCACAGTATCATTTCAAATACACCTCATGGCATTTTCCACGTTTTCTAATTTTCCAAAACAGACAAAGCTGCGCTGGTACACAACACCTGCGACCCGTGGTCGTACGCCCAATACGCCTACCGTCTCGACCACAACCATCACCCGTACACTACGAAGGAGTCGCCCCACCGCCAGCACCCTCGCCATCCCCAGCTGCCGGTCCAGCCACACCACGCCGGCCCCGTGCCCAACGCCAGACTGGCCGGGCGTAGGAAGCGAAGCTGGTCCCGTGCCGTCTTCACCAGCCTACAGCGCAAGGGGCTGGAGAAGCGATTCGAGTTGCAGAAGTACGTCAACAAGCCGGACCGACGGCAGCTGGCCGCAGCGCTGGGTCTGACGGACGCCCAGGTACGATACGACAGACCAATCATTTTATAAAACCGAAGAGTAAGGCCATATCCAAATCGAGTATTTTGTGGCTTCAGCTTTGCCTTTTTTTGTCATAGGCACACTAAGCTGAATAGTCGTAGCCGTAGACACAAACCTGTCACTGACGCCACTTTGTTAAAGAGGCCAACTGCCTAATGCGGCCAGCCTGTGATGGTCTCCACCAAACATACATTACACATACCCGACCTGTACAGTGGGGCACCTGTTTACTGTGGCCCCTTTTTCCGGGTCCTTTGGTTTGACTGAGTGTGGGTTGCACCATTCGGCTGGGATATCTTGTGGAAGTTCTAATTGGGGCTATAATCGGTGCAAAAGAACCCAATTATCAAGTAGTAGGGGTAGCCTTACGGAACCTGTGCACGCCAATAAGAAGTGGAAACATGATTAGGAGTAATATAATGTACATACACGTGGAAACACCCCAGGCTACGGTTCGGCGTTTATAAACTAATTTGTAGTGAATATGCATGTCGACGTAACACATGTGCGTATAACAATTTGAAAGTGAATGAGTACAACAGAAGATAGAAGAGAACAAACTGGCGTGTGTCGTCACCGACACCACGAAGTAACACCCGAGTTGACTTGAGTGCGCGCCGCGCGCGTATTTTAGAGAATCGAGTAATTTTCGTTTTCACGAAGTAACACCCAAGTACACCGTCACTCAATCGGTACATTTGCGTTTCCACGAACAAACACGCAATCTTTATTTCGCCAGTTTGAAGGTTTTTATTACATTTTTGTGTAACCCAACAAGAATACAAATACAGTAAATTCCTGTCAACCCTTTCAAAGCGTTTTTCTCTGCACTGTATTTCCGCAACATGCTTTTATTTTGTGAAGTCAAAAATCGCACGTCACTGTCCGAAGTGCGCGCGCACACTTGGGTGTTAGTTCGTGAAACCGAAATTATTCATTTAGCGGTTTTCACGAAGTAACACTGGAGTGGACTTGGGTGTTACTTCGTGGTGTCGGTGACGGTATATATACAACAATAATTTGTATTTCGTGCACAATCTCCCAAGGAAGGGGCCCTTGACGCTATAAACAATGTATGAAAAGACGCTTTGAAAACTAATCCAAATAAAAATCGAACCAACAAAGAAGAAGCCATAAAATACAAATGACAAATCCTAGGCCAATGATCTGTTTTATTGCTATCTTCTCAAGAAAACTGTGCCGAATTACACGTCTCTTTTGCGAGCCAATCTGTGCAGAAATTAATTAGCCTGTAAAGAGACAACAATCTTTGCCACTGTTTCTATCCACAGCCTCGATGATATTGTTTGATCACAAGTCCTAATTATATTAAATATGTTCGCTCCCAAGGTAAAAGTGTGGTTTCAAAATCGGCGGATGAAGTGGCGTCATTTCCAGCGCATGGAGAAACAGCAAATGCAAGCTGCCGACACGTCCTCCCCGGGAGGAGCGACGCGGCTTACGGACGCCTGCAGCGGGACGGACGACGAGGACCCGGCCGAGGAACGCTGCGTGCGCCCCACCGACAGTGCCAAGGACGGGCCGGTGGAACGGGACCGATTCACGGTGGACAATCACCGCGGGTTTGATATCAAAGACACTCTCCCCCGGCAGGTTGCCAGAGTAAACGTCGACGTGACTGCACTCTGAGCTAAAACAGAGACTCAATATGAGCTTACGCGACGGAGGGGACACATCTTCTTGCCAAGACACTGATTTAATGGAACTGACAGTCTATATTATTGTCTTAACTTACAGTGGAAAACAATTTTTACAGCACGTTGGACACCTTTTGGCGTACTTCGCACAACATTGCTGGTCACGCCCGAAAAGCAAGATCAACGCCAACGAATGTACGGAAATAGAAAAACCTTTGTATAAAAACACGTTCAGTTATGATATAAAACTGATTTAGGAAACTAAAGCAACACTCATATTAAATGTTACTTCATTTATGGACAAAATGGCAGAGGCCTCATTAACAACACTAAAATCGGGCAAAAATAGCACTATAGGATAGTTTGATAAAAAGGAAATCTAAATTGTGCATGTTAAATACAATTTCCTTACAAAGACCAATACAAAACCACAAACCACTATGGATGTATGATCACCATTATTGTATATGTAAATACTTTAATTGCAAATACGGCCTGCAGGCATACTAATAATGCTTACAAGTAATTTTAGTATGTGACTACATGTATTATATTACATGAAAGAATAAACACACTTATTGTATGACAGTTTAAACATATTTAGTCCAACACCCGTAAAACATTTTCTTCCCTTTCAGATTATGCCTCAGATCAAAGGAACATGTAGGACCTCCTTCAACTGAATTCTTATTAGTTTGCAAACCGACGCCCCGGCCCTCCTGACTCAAGAAAACCGCATTTGGGAAACTTTAGCCATTTTTATTTACTGTGGAACAATGTGCATATGCGCAGCTAATAACGGATATTCTAGTTCATCCCAACTAACTTCATCAAATACTGAGATTACTTTTAATAATGGTGTCTTTGTTTAATAAAAAAAGGTGTATACCCAAGTTTGTGACGGTTGAGACATACGAACAACTATCGGTTATCGGTACCTCTATCAAAAGTAATGTGCTGTCGTTTTCAAGAAAAGTAGAAACTAATATCGTTTTCCAACGATTGTTGGCCGACAATCGTTGGAATCGTCTAGTTCCCCCGACCTGATAATTCCCTGACGTCTATAAATTGTCCCGTTTTACCTAAGGTACCGGTATGTTCAGGGAACCAGACTACTAGAACAGAATTTCTTTCCGTTTTCCCAGCATATATGCACACAAAACTTTAAACCGGTCAGTGCTACAGTATTTGCTAGCACGCTATAAAATACTGACCCCAAAAATCCATTTATTTCTAAAAATTACAGCAAAAGCAAATTGTGTATATACTATGGCACGCCAAAGCGGCATTTATTCAACCCTGCACGGCAACTGTCAACATTACAAAATACACCACAATTTTTTTAAAATTATACAACAGCAAGATTTACCGTTCAACATTTCAAAAAAACATGGCAACATTTTAAAAAATATGTGTCAACATTTCTTTTGTTCACTCGCTTAAAATCATGTGCCAACACGGTCAAAACATATGTCAACATTGTAAAAAGGATATGCCAACCCGCTGAAAAACATGTCAACATTGTACAAAAATATGTGCCAACCCGGTGAAAAATGTATGCCAACATTAAAAAAGAAACAGTAGTCAAGATTTACGTCAGAAATAAATGTCAACATTGTTTTAAAACGTTATGCCCTAACTTTGTGAAAAATATCTGTCAACATTGTACAAAAAAATGCGCCAACCCGCTGAAAAATATTGCAACTTTTCCAAAAATATTTGTCCAGATTCACGTGAAAGGTACATGTCAACATTTGCCAAAAATGTGCCAACTCGGTGAAAAATATATTTCAACATTGTAATAAAAAAAACATGTGCCAACCGGCTGAGAAATATATGAGAAGATTCACGTGAGAAATACATGTCAACGTTGCCAAAAATATGCGGCAACCCGGTGAAAAATATGTCAACATTCACGTGACCACCTCCAAGTCCATTAAACTGGTTCCCAGTCCGCATTGATAGGCACATAACAGCCTATGCGCCAACCAGTTTAGGGGCCGTCCATAAAGTACGTACGCACGAAATGCCGACTTTGTTTGGCCCCCCCCCCCCCCTGTACGCATGGCATACGCAGTGGCTCCAACCCCCCCCCCCCCCCCCCCCCCTGTACGCATACGCATTCCACATATCTTTTTGATTTCTCAAACGTTTTTCAAACCCCAGGGTGGGGATTTTGGTCACTCATTTTGCCATTGTTTCCCCATTATCAGAAGTTAAAAACCAAGAGGTGGGGGTGCCCCACCCATGTATGTGGGGGATTGTCACTAAAATGTTGCCCCATGGGTGGGGATTTTGTCACTTCAAAAGTGACAATCCCCACATCTTGGGTGGGGCAGCCCGGGGGGGGGGGAAGTGGTGGGGGAAGCAATTGATAGGCGCAATACCTCCAGTACAAGAGCGAAGTTTTGAACAGCACGCGGGTAAAATTGATACAAGTACACCTGTACGTTTCCGGTGTACACTGCCGGTTTATAAAGCAGTCTTTTTGTTGCGATATAAAAATAGGCCGGAGTTGGCTGGCTGTGGCACTGGGAAGACTAATTTACTTTTGGTTGGGGTGAAGGGTACAGTGTTATGTTAATGGCCGGTCACACTGGCCACGATAACGATAACGGAAACGAAAACGATGCGAATAAACGCTCCCCATTGGTGGATGGAACGCGCGCGTATTACACGCGCGACAATTCCACCAATCAATGCCGTTTATTCTCACCGTTTTCGTTATTGTCTACGATATATTTACTTTTCTGGAAATACTAGATAGTTTATCATAAAAATAGCCCTACAGAATCTGAAGCAGACGACGCATACGCGCAAAATTTAAATTTATTAGCGGGTTATTCTGGGCCTGTTTGTTTCACACGGATCGGGAGGTGATCCAGAGCCGAACGAAAACAAACAGGATCGCGAATCCCTCTCGCTATATGTTGCATGCTGGGAGAATTTGTATTACACGACAATGTCGTCTGCTTCAGATTCTGTAGGGCTATTTTTATGATAAACTATCTAGTATTTCCAGAAAAGTAAATAAATCGTAGACAATAACGAAAACGGTGAGAATAAACGGCATTGATTGGTGGAATTGTCGCGCGTGTAATACGCGCGCGTTCCATCCACCAATGGGGAGCGTTTATTCGCATCGTTTTCGTTTCCGTTATCGTTATCGTGGCCAGTGTGACCGGCCATTAACATAACACTGTACCCTTCACCCCAACCAAAAGTAAATTAGTCTTCCCAGTGCCACAGCCAGCCAACTCCGGCCTATTTTTATATCGCAACAAAAAGACTGCTTTATAAACCGGCAGTGTACACCGGAAACGTACAGGTGTACTTGTATCAATTTTACCCGCGTGCTGTTCAAAACTTCGCTCTTGTACTGGAGGTATTGCGCCTATCAATTGCTTCCCCCACCACTTCCCCCCCCCCCCCCCCCCGGGCTGCCCCACCCAAGATGTGGGGATTGTCACTTTTGAAGTGACAAAATCCCCACCCATGGGGCAACATTTTAGTGACAATCCCCCACATACATGGGTGGGGCACCCCTACCTCTTGGTTTTTAACTTCTGATAATGGGGAAACAATGGCAAAATGAGTGACCAAAATCCCGACCCTGGGGGCTTGAAAAACGTTTGAGAAATCAAAAAGATATGTGGAATGCGTATAGGGGGGGGGGAGGGGGGTTGGAGCCACTGCGTATGCCATGCGTACAGGGGGGGGGGGGGGGGCCAAAAAAAGTCGGCATTTCGTGCGTACGTACTTTATGGACGGCCCCTAAACTGGTTGGCGCATAGGCTGTTATGTGCCTATCAATGCGGACTGGGAACCAGTTTAATGGACTTGGAGGTGGTCACGTGAATGTTGACATTTTTCACCGGGTTGCCGCATATTTTTGGCAATGTTGACATGTATTTCTCACGTGAATCTTCTTATATATTTCTCAGCCGGTTGGCACATGTTTTTCTATTACAATGTTGAAATATATTTTTCACCGAGTTGGCACATTTTTGGCAAATGTTGACATGTACTTTTCACGTGAATCTGGACAAATATTTTTAGAAAAGTTGCAATATTTTTCAGCGGGTTGGCGCATTTTTTGTACAATGTTGACAGATATTTTTCACAAAGTTAGGGCATAACGTTTTAAAACAATGTTGACATTTATTTCTGACATTAATCTTGACTACTGTTTCTTTTAAATGTTGGCATACATTTTTCACCGGGTTGGCACATATTTTTGTACAATGTTGACATATGTTTTTCAGCGGGTTGGCATATCCTTTTTACAATGTTGACATATGTTTTGACCGTGTTGGCACATGTTTTTAAGCGAGTGAACAAAAGAAATGTTGACACATATTTTTAAAAATGTTGCCATGTTTTTTTTGAAATGTTGCACGGTAAATCTTGCTGTTGTATAATTTAAAAAACAAATTGTGGTGTATTTTGTAATGTTGACAGTTGCCGTGCAGGGTTGAATAAACGCCGCTTTGGCGTGCCATAATAGGCTACTACCTTTTAAATTGAGTGCTTTCTTATTTCATAAATCTTGAGCCCATTGGATCATTGGCAATCATCCAAGACCAAACTGACAGAATCATCATACAAAAGCTTGCTATACTCAGTCTGTACAGCGTGCCGGCAGTTACCAAACCTTCTCGTTTATTCCGCCTCGAACAGCACCATTTGGAACTTGTAAGAAACTGGTCCTTGTCGTCGGAAATTTTGACTTCGAACCAACGAGTGACACAATTTGTTGAGATACCGGCAAAAACCACTGCTGTTAAGAATTGATCAAAAAACAACTAACATATTTTCGAAGACACAGATAGGGCCTAAAGGTAGGCCTATTGATTTTAAAAGAACATTTTTAATTAAAAAATAAATTTGTAGTGAATACTGCATTGGCTTATATGGCCTCTGAATTCATCATTATTCATTATACAACACCTGAATAAATCCCAGTCATCCGATTGGTGGATCGTCGATCACGTGCATTGAATTATTCGTCCCATCGCACGACGCGAACCCGCAACGCCAAAAAAAGTCCTTCGGACTTCAATACATATGGGGACCGGGAACCAGTCTAGGCTGTCGTTCACACAAAATGGCGGACGGTGTTTCCGAACCGCGGTTTGTTTTCCTGACAACGAAATATTGGAACTCGTAGGCGATGCTGACGCTGCTAACACAAAGAGACAAATGAAATATGCAGTCAAACGATTAGAGGAATTTGCAAGACACGCAGGAACAACAATAAACCTTTTCAACATTCTCAATGCATTGTGGGTTTGGAGGCCAAACAAACCATGTAATTTATACACAAACACTGTGAACCAGTCCAAATAATTGATTTTATGCTAAATATCTGTCATGAGTTGAGCAATACCATTTTCACATATCTTTGCATGGAACATAAGGAAAATAATAACCAGAAAAATCAATTTTAAATGGCAATAAAAATAAAGGAAATAATTTGGGAATCCCTCTCAGGGTACCAGTTACTGATGAATGCAAATTTCTGGAATTAGAACAGCTAATGTCACATTATTAGCCAATCAGAAGAGGATTTTTGCAAGCATGACAACGAACATGTGACCAATGTGACCAATCACGTCCGTTCTAATGTGCTTGCTCTTCTAATGCCAGTTAGGGCTGATGCAGTTCCCATGATGCTTTGAGAATTTCGAAAAGGTTTATTAAAGCTTCAACTGATTCGGAACTGGACCGCTTTTTGTCGCGGTTTTATGCGGGACTGAGAAGGTAAACGGCACGTTGTACACAAAGAAATCCGTGCATGCAATCTGTCGGATATATTTAGGCGTTGTATAAAACAAATAATGAATGTTTCACATTCGTGCAATGGTAAGAATAATTTCATGAGGTGACAGATGGAATGTCCTATTCCATTCGGCTTCGCCTCGTGGAATGGAACATTCAATCTGTCACCTCATGAAATTATTCTTACCATCACTCACAAACATTCATTATTTGTATAATATTTCAATTTCTAGCAACTTTCTCCAAACTTTGAGCACTGAGCTCCAACTTCCAAGGGATTTTCTTAATACTAAATTCTACACATGAATACATATTTCGGTCAGTTTGTTTTGCGAAATGCTCCAATGACCTATTAACGTCCGACTACACAAATGTGGTAAATCGAGGACTTCCCTTGTCATTCTTTTGTATATGTATACATCTGCTTTTCGGAGCCCCTCCCATTGCCTTTGCACACGCTTGACAACCGAGGACACCACTGTCTTCTTACATAATTCTGGTGCCCCCTGCCCTCGAGTTAAACCATTATAGGCCTATATACAAACTAAACTACACACACTATCACTTTAATTTTCTAAGTGAACAAAGATGGCACCAGCGGGATTTGAACCTGCGACCTCCGGAATACCGTACCGGTGCTTTACCAACCGATCTATCTTGCCCTATGTTGGCGGTCTCCCAAATTGTCAGTGTCTTTGTTCGGGGCGCTGACAATTTGGGAGACCGCCAACACGGAGAACAGTTCAAATCCCGCTCCTGCCGGTTTTCTTTGTTTTCTTTGAAAATTCAATCAAATTTACCTATAGTCAGTTTTTCGTGTAGTTTGTTTGAAGACACTTTTACTTTGTTAGTGTGTATACAAGATATTATTTTATCCATCTGAATTAAGCGTATGTCAAATGAAATGAGCTCATCTCTTAATGAACCACAATATTTTAGGCCGAAACTGACTTTACCACGCAGGAAGCTAGAAGGCCCTGCTATTGAAGGAGGCCCCTATCTTTGACCAGAAACATATAAACCATAAATTTGATATGTTTGGCCTTCCGTGCGTGTGGGAGTCCTTCCTCGTTAGCAATTATCACCGTATAACAGGGACCGTTAATGTCACCCACAGACACAAACATTGTGGAATTATGAGCCTGAAATACCCAATTAGTCACGAGAGTTTGCTTTGCGCGCCCAAAAAAATGCATTGGTGTCCCGAGCCACAACGTCTAGCCGTCGAAGTGGCTAGCTCTCTCCAGCTCTCTGCACTGTCATGACTATTATAGCACAAGCGCGGTGGTATATTGACCGTTTACGCCCGCGCAGTCTGTGTGGGCCGTTTTTGTATACATCAACGAAATGCATCATCATCATTCATGCACAGCTTAAGGTCTCGCCCCATAAAAGACAGAGAGACGTTCCACACACCGCTGTAAATGCAACTGTCGGTCCGTGTTTAGAAGGGGGGAGAATTTGACAATAATGGACGCTGTGAAATAAATATAGCGGTGTTATTTACGCGGATTTACCCTTGAAAATGACAGCAGCGGTAAACCTTGTAAGCTAATACATTTAATGAACGGAACAAGTCCGTTTGATCAAGGTCCTATATTAATGTATCATCAGGTGGCAGAGAACACACATTTTGAACGTATATTATTTCGTAAGGTTGTCGTCGTGGAGGAACGTATACATAAAGCACTTCAAAATACGCCATTTAAAGGTAATATACAACATTTGCAAACATCAAAAACAAAACTACTGAATTATTATGAAATACTGTACTATAGCAGTCTCAAGCATCCTGTGAAATCATGGCACCTGGTGTGCTGGCATTTTCAAGAAAAGTGAATTTTCCTATTAATTTCCAGCGATTGTCGGCCGACAATCGTTGGAAAAAACTGTTCCTTGACCCTATAATTCCTTACCTAAATTCCTTACGTGTCGTCTGAAGTAGGGTCAGGAAACCTTTTTGACAATTTTGACGGCACATATGCTGCGCATTTTGCTTCAGTCGGTAACTATCGCAACGCCCATGAATGAAAACGCTTTCATACGCGCAGCAATTCAGCCCGTTCCTTCGGTGAAATCATAAGGTCTGCATGAATATGGAACTTGGGGAAAGGTACGAAGCGCCTGTCTAACTCTTCTTATAATCAGTCAGAAGATGGAATGTTTGGAATAGATACATATTACAAGGCAGACGCGTAGTAGCCTTGCGGAGTAAAAACGGAACGGTATGCGAGACAGCACGACACACTATGCCAATAGTGGGCGCCAAAATAATCGAAAATAGCGCCGAAAAATAGAACAGTATCTTGGGGACACCATTATTGGGATGTTACAAAACAATCGAAGGAACCAGGAAGTGTCTGCATAGTTTGCACGCTGGTATCTGGATATTTGTCAGCATATTCGTCTTATATCCCGTTGGAGAATTAATCAAATTCACGCCAAATAAAAGTGGGTTAGGGCCTACTTTCGAATAGTTGAGTAACATAAGTTATTATGATTCTGCCAGTGCTATACAGACAAATTAATTTCTTGCATGCAAACGAATTATCAAAGACCATTATGTTCTTTAATGGACATATAATTCACCAGACTCTGCATGTCTTCGAGTCCAAGTAGCACCAAGTGGTGATGACGTTTTAGTGGAAAGATCATTCAAAAGTATAATCTAATAATGTACACGACCATCGACTGAAAAATGCGACATTTGTCTGAAAATAATTTTCAGGGACTGTTGGAGTGAGAAAGGGCCTACAGGCTGCATTTTCTGTGGCGTCAGTTTGAATGTCCGGATGTCAATTCTTCGGTTTTTTCCTCGCTTCTTCGAAAATATTACACATTGTGATAGAATGTTTACACTCAGGCCTTGGATTCAGAAATAGGTTAACTAATCAAAGATGATTATTATGATTATTATTATTGTTATTATAAAAAAAAAATTTGGGGGGGGGGGGGGATTTCAGGCAATGTGTGCATTTAATAATGACACCTGGTCGACCATTCAACTATGAAATTAGCACAGCAAGCTACAATGTTTATTTGATGAACCACACACAATTACAACCTGCGCATAAAAAAATAATCATCGCCGTTTTCACAAAGTGACGAATCGCATGTGCTCATTTCGGAATGCCGTATCAAACAGAAACATTGCAGGATTGGCATATGGGACTCGTCACTTCGTGAAAACGACGACGAAATCTAGCGCAAACGTGAGTATGGCAATCGTTTTGGGAGTACCAATTAAAGCGCGTATACACTGAAATCAACAGCCAGCAGAATTCTCGTCGTCTGTAAAGAATCCGGCCATTCATGTACTATTAAGTTCATCTACGGTTACATTTCGTGGTTGTTTTTTTTTTCCGTTCGATGTCTCCTCATAAACTATATAATTAGGGTAAGGCTACAGAAATAAGTCATTATAATTAATGTTGGGAGTGAGATTTAACGAACACCCCCCCCCCCCCCCTATTTTTTTTCACTTGGCCTAAATATATATTATGCAAAAGTCATTTCAACTTTCCCAACAGAATCTCTCAAAGAATCGTAAAGTGTGCCGATATACATACAGTTAAGGGCTTCATTTGTTTATCCACCTGTTCTACTTGGAAATGCTTGAGATAAAGGCCATGCAGAACAAGCTGACTACATTGTACATGCATCTTGATGAAGCACTGGTGTACGTGCACTGTATATATCTCCGAGGACAAGAGAAGAAAGGAAACACAAAGAAACCTTTCAGTCCTCGAACGTAGAGTCTTTTGTTGAAATCGGTCCTCGAACGTAAGGATACGTGCTTAGTCTATGGGGGTTGGTTATATTAAAGGAACAATAGGAAACACAAAGCATTGTCCTCGGACGTATTGGGGAAGTACGACTGTGTGTTCAGACTACGGGATCAACATCGTGACCTGTTTATCCCCACGAAATGGGGATAAAGAAGCAAAATTTGAAAATAAAAATTATGGTATTTCCTGAAAGTACAAGTTAAAAGCTTTAATTTGATATATTGTATGCTGTGGTATCAGAACCTGATACCTTTTAAAATTATCAGTCTTGACCCCTTGTTTTGAGAAAATGAGGTAAAAAAAAGAAATCATCCGCAAACGTATTTTGTGAAGAGATTCAGTTTAAAAAAATATTTTGTGAAGAGATTCAGTTTAAAAAAATATTTTGTGAAGAGATTCAGTTTAAAATCTTTGCGATATGATAGAATAGAGTTGTTCAAATATACAGTTGTTAAAATCCCAAAATTGATTTTTCAGTGGAAAATTGTTGTTTCTGATTGTAACTCAGAAAGCCATAGTGCGACTTTATTCTCATTTTATATGAAATAAACCTGTGAAGGTTTGAGCTCAATCCGTCATCCGGGTCATGAGAAAACAGTGAAAAGAAACCGTTGATTTAAGACGTTCACGTGTGTGCACGTTCATATGGGCTTATATCGATAGTTGAAATCCAAATAAAAGCCAGGTTTTAGGAGCCATTTAAATATTGAAACACAAGGAATCATCAGGGAACATATCCTCACATATGCTCCCATGTGGGGTACGGTACCTCTTTTGTAGACTTCACTTTCCTTCTTTGATTCTCCTTTGTCCCTATTGAAATCTCAAACCCATAGCGTAAACTTTGTGGGGTACCTCGATTTCTAAAGACTCCCTCGTGGGGTACCATTGTTACCCTTTCTTCCCGGTACCCCGTAAGGAGACTAATGTAAGAACACATGCACAAGCGAGGCAGACCCACAGCTACATCACGCCGTCCTCGATGGACATTTCATTTTTTTTACTGAATGGCATATCAATATTTTAACCCTAACTACCCAAGCCTTGCAAACTCCAACAGCAGGTTTTGTCAAGTTTTGATGGGTTCAGTACTGTAGGGCCTTGGCACCATTACTTTACATGGAGCTATGATGCCTCAATCTGTCCAAGTCCAAAGAATGTGCCATAGGTATACTGCAAGGTGTTAGACTTTGACAGGTTGAGGAAGCTTCCTAATAAAAATGCCTAGGGGGTTAGGGTTAAGATCAAAAATTGGGGTGGGTGGATGGGTGGGTGGGCCAAAACAATTTTAATCGCAATTTAAAAACATTTACAATTTTGAAAGGCCCCTTAGATAAAATGTTTTCGAAGATGACAGCATTTCAGAATGAAATAGTATTGGTAACATCTTTATAAACAGCTTTTAGATTGAAGCTCATAAATTCGGTTTTTGATCATTACCGAGGATTATACCCTTAACTGATTCAAGTAAACATTTGAGTTATAGGTTTCATATGAATGACATTCAACTTCCAAGTCATGATTGCAAAATGTCTGACGGGTACACTGTGATAGATTGAACATACAAAGCAAAACAAAACGGAAAAGCACGTCTGGTGAATAAGATCACCGTACTTCATGGCAACGCGCGCCAAAACTGTTAAAAAAATAGCACCGAAAACAATATCTCGCAACCGCCATTGTGATGTTATTAATAAAAGTAGTTGACTACTTTGTTTTCCATTCAAGGAAAAACAAGGTTTCCACGGATACGCATTTTTCTGCGGTCGAAATTTGTGTGCACGCCCGTAAGACCGGACTTATTAACCGCACAGTAATGATGCCATGTAGAGCAAAGACAATGTTCTTTGCTATGTGGTCACAGTATTATAACAACCAGCTATATCCGGTATATGATGACGAATATACACAAAATAAACTGGTGGAACGGAGAAATCAATCATTGATGCCACGTAAACGACTGCCCCAACCAGCGAAGTGAAACGTTCACAGAAAATAGGCAAATATATTTGGGGAAAAAAATGTAATCTTGTATATTTTCAAAGTGAACAAAGAAAACTGGCAGGAGCGGGATTTGAACCTGCAACCTCTGGAATACCGTACAGGTGCTCTACCAACAGTACTGAGCTATCTTGCCCCATGTTGGCGGTCTCCCAAATTGTCAGTATCTGTTAGGATGACGCTTGCTAAATCTTAACCTTATAAATGTTAGTAATTTTATATGGAAAAATCACGAGGTGTGCCAGGGCCACAAAAGTGCTCCATTCAGGTTGTCACGTGAGGAGAATATTGCTCGTCACATCCCTGATGTCGAGATTGTGTGCCTAACGTATGTCCAGGGCCGTGGCAAGCAATAGGCTATTCTGCCGATGACGTCCAGCCAGAAAGGGGTATTTTTGTGGGCGGGGATTAGAGCTGTGCATCCGAACCGGATACCCGACTACCCGACCGCTAATGTCAGGAACCGGTTCCAGATTGGGCGTATGGAATCGAGTAAACCGTTACCAAAATAACATATTACTTAGTAAGTACTCATACAATGAAGAATGACATTTGTGACAGATCATTAACGTCTATGACGCTTGCGAAAATGCAATTTACACCGTAATGCTTTAGAGCTCATTGTATACACACTTGTACTTGCATCTTGCTGCATTCATTGATGCACCGATGTGGTATTAACGTGTGGACATTTGCGAACAATTTCCAACATTCAATTTATGGGATTGGCTTTCTTTGACGGATATCCGGGTACCTGTGATTTTCTTCAATCGGAGTACCCCGATTCCCCTAGAATATCCGTATATGCACATCCTTGGCGGGAGGCACGACCAGGAATTTTGTTTCTGTCCCCAAAATTACTAAAACACACTAGTAATATCATTATGTTTACTGTAATGTACCATGGTCAACACCGTTTTATAACCGTTCTTAGCATTTTTCCTATTTTGATTTGTCACCTTTAAGGGGCCAACGCAAGTCACTTGGATGGAACCATGCCTGTAGTTAAAAAAAATACCCGGTTCAACTTGTTTGTAAAAATGTGGTAGTTTTTAGTTCTTTTAATCTGTCCGATACAGTCATGTAAGAAGGCGCTACTTTTGTTTGATAATAGAAGGAACGCCTCAGAATAGAAGAGCATAACACTACAAAAATCACTCCTCCAATTCAATGGTGTTTTCAAGAAATGCCAAACGAAATAGGAGCCAACCTCCTCCAAAATAACTTGTGATTTCTTTGAACGCATTGCTTATAGCGACACCGCTGTTGTGCCTTCATCGACATCATGCTCTGGCTCATGAATATGTGGATTTGCTTTTAACGTGAAAAAAAAATCACATTGCAAGAGCACCTTTAAAGGCCTTAAAGCGGGACCGGGTCTCCAGAACGACCCTGGACAACGAACGCGGTCATTTCGGCTCAGCGGGTCCCCATACTAGTTGCAATATTGTCTTGTTTATTTCCAAAAGAGCGGCAATGGGCGAGACATGTTCCCTGTATTTTGATTTCCCTTTTCGAAACCGCATTTTTCACCCCAAGTATCGCGGATAATATTGCGCAGTTGCCGGCGGGGCTATTTTGATAGACACCCCGTCCATATATACCACCCTCCAAGCTCGCATGCCGAAACATTCCAAATGGCCGCCGCACGACACGGCGTCAGCTCATTTCATTATTGTGTTGAACGTTCCTTTATCTCGATCAACCACTTATTTTCGCGCCTTAGGCAGCACTTTAAGTTGGCAATACATAACATTTATAAACATAACTATACGAAATTTCACGTGACTGCTTTAACTTCAAGAGAGAATGTATTAAAAATGAAAGTTCTCCCAATTTTTTTACAACATTTTGAAATTTCAGATCTGTTGAGCTTTATTAAAGTTATACTCGGTGTCAACCCATTGCATCATTCTGTAATTTTTTTTTTATCCATATCGGCAGCTTTCAATTATTTAAGTAGCTTTTTGCTTTTAATAGACAACACGTTCATAAATAAATACGAAAATTAATATTTGATTTTTAAAAAGGGAACAGATTATAATGTTTCTACCGAATTTTGTCAAACGTTTGAGAAGTCATCCCTCTTCAAGCTCTTGACTCAAGACTTGAGCTTTAGTTAAAGATTTGCCAAAAATGAAAAATCCACGAAATGGGGGTCGCCCATAGACCCCAGAGCAACGTATTGGGTCTATAGTTTGTATTTGTCTAAAGGTACTCCTTTGTAAAGGTCTAGGGCCTATATCTACTTTTACAGGTAAAAATACCTATAGGTATAACACCTTAGGAACTCCAGATTTCAAAAGAGATTCTTAAAAACTTTGAAATCAGTAAAATAAATCCTGAAAAATCTCGCCCCGATTGAAGTAGGTTAGCAACTACTTTTTATAGCTTTTCAACTTGGCTGGCTCCACGTATTTCATATATGGCCATTATTGAAATATTTTAGTTGCTTGTGAATTGGACGCGTTAAGTCTTATACTTAACAGGTTAAGCTTACTGAACGTTAAAATCTTCGAGATGAAGAAAGAAAGCTGAACTTTCTAAACAAAAAGTAAAAAGTAACCTAATTTCCAATAAAAATATATATTTGAAGAATAACAGAATGAGCTCAACGATGATCGAATGCTTACCCCAGCAACAATACACCCAACACGTTTGTATTTTAAAAGCCGGTGCATGTAGAGTTCCAAACAAGCCTACCAATTTTAAGATAATTGGCGCGCTTGCTTTCCAACATCATAGTGTGTAACATAAAGCCGACAGATAATACGCCACGCACAATTAACTGCGAGAACATGTGCCCGAAATGATTGTAGACAAATATTGCAATAATGAACCAGAAGCTTGGATTTCACAAGCCACGACCAAAACTCGCCGTCACTTTGTTTGCCTTCCAAGCTATGGGGGTTTCTGGTCCACACCTGTCTTCACTTCGCCAAGGTTAAATGAGTGTCATACTCCGTGTATAGAGAGAAGAAATAAATAAATATGGACACTAAATGGCTCCTTCGACCCCTCGCAAAATATACAATTAAGGTGGTCGTGGAGAACGTACTCCACGTGCCGAAATAGCGGTGGTCGCTGTCGCGTTTCACCACACTGCTGTTGATGGACTATTAAATTCTCGAAAGAAAAAAAATGAATTATTTTTTTTCCCCGTGTGCGTTCTCCCATAGCGAAGGTTTCTTTGTTTTTAATACATTAAAACTTTGTCTGCACACAGAAGTTGTTCAAGGCTAAATTGTCATGTCTCTATTTTGCAGGCGATGGAACGAATAAGAAGGACGCGCGCAAGCAAGTTAAATTCCAGTTCGCTCTCAAACACGAAATACGGAATTACTGAACTAGGTTCAAACATTATATAATCCGCGGTTGAATAATCCGTTGGGTAGGCTACACCCCGTCGCATCGCAGAGCGAGTATAGACGGAATTACATTTCTTTTTAAAGTAATAATTATCAAGCATTCACCGACACAAGTAACAGGCGGTCTAATTTCAATATACAGTCATTTAAACGGGGCGGGGCTTACCGCCCACGAATCAATAAGAGTGACAATAACGATTTTGACTTGCGCCTCGTCCAACTTTAGGGGTTTTCTTAAATGAGATCTCTTGCCGTTTGTACATGTTCTAAGCGAGTATCTTTTTTGTAACTGACGCCATTTGTATACGAAACAGTGCAAATTGATGGAGAAGGCGCGCGTGTTGCTTCACGCGCTCTCCATAGTGCCCAACGTATTTGGACCCGGAAGTGACTAAAATATACGAAGATGGGCTGAGAACCAACAAAGTTGAAGGGATGACATTGTCTAGTTTTCCTTTCTGCTTATATAAATCACAAGAGTACTTTCCGGCTAGAAAAAGAAAACAAAAGCTATTAAAATGGGAACGCAATTAATCAATCCAGGTCCTCGGTTTTATTGAGTTTTTTTTTATTGGCGACATGTTAGCTTTTAGGGGGGTTCGTTGGCAGTAAGCTGTACTTGAGATAGTCACTCAGCGCTGCTATAAATATTAGAGGTTAAACTTCGTGGAGGTTTGGGATTGGCCTAAACCATGGGCAACATGGACTATAGTCTGGTGCTATAGTATTCACTTCTTGCCTCCTAAACCGAGAAAAATGCCTACCTATTATTACCCCGAGTCTCATTGTAAACACCCCAGGGTGGTCCGTCTTTATATTAGCCCGATATGGCTTGTATCTCCACAACACCACTTCGGACTGTTATGTCTTCATGCTTTAAATGTTTTCTGGTTTATGGCTCGAGTCGTGTGTGGCTGGGCTGCGCCGATGCCACAGCAATGCTTCGTCAAAGTAATGAAACACCGCAGTGATGTGATTGAAAGTTAAACACGATAGCTGTTACTGGAACGAATCACAGGCGGTGAGAGCGGTGTATAATTAACGGATATAAGCAAGGAAATGCCGCTCTCTGGTCCCCGTGTTGAACGTTGATAAACGCACCCCGTGTGTGAACGGCCTAGTGTTGGGTTTCCTGGAAGAACTTCCAAACCGATTAGTTAACTGTCAACTACAAGCATGGTCTAATAAATTCTGCCAGATTTCCTGGGTTAATTTCAGGTCAATGCGACCGATTTGTTTGCTGCAATTACGCTTACCCCAAACCCACCAACATCATCCAACTAAACATCACCAATCTTTTGAACACCGGATCAAGGACTAGACATGGGTATATTATGAGAGTTTTTCAAAACGCACATGACATTGTCATCGGCACAGCAAGGAAAGTAAATATTTGGAGAGAAATCAACAAAGTTGGACCAATCCGCAGAGATTTTATTAATCAATAAAATACCCGAACGGCAAGGCCAGTGTCGATCGCGTATATACAGTAAAAAGTTCGAGACGACATTTTAGAAGTGTTGCATTTTTCGGCGCCAAATAATGACCACTTTGGAGTGGAGGCCAGCGGCCATGTTAAGACTGAGCGCGCCCTAACGAGCTGCAAACGTTCGGCTTGCCGCCGCCCGGACGGCTCGTAAATCCATCGGCAGGTAAGCGACATTGGCGTAAACTCCACTAAAAAGCTCCCTATTTGTTTTTCACAACTTGAAGTGATTCAGCTGCCAGTCGAAGCGGGTTTGGTGGTTTATAGCGGACGGGCGAAGCTTCGAGCTGGCACGGTGTACAAATTGCTCTGTTGCGGTTCGGCTAACAGGCGAATAGCGGTCATGAAATGGGAATGCGGTCCAAACTTTAATGTAATCCGCGCTACAATTACCGTACACGTCGTATTGCTCGCGTTTTTCATCCTTTTTGTGGTCATTTGTACGAAACAGCTGCTTCAAACGGCATGGATACGTACGGAAAGGGACGGCAAAAGACAATTTTTTCCAAAGCTAAAGCATCCATTGGAAAATAAAGCCGAGATAAACAAAATGTAAAAAACACTGGCATTAATGACAAAGAACTACATGTACATGTATACCTACCAGTCCATAAAGATGCAGGTAGCATTTCACGATGAAGATCCAAAATTTGCAGATTAACTGAAAACAGAGTAAAATTTACGCAAAAATTGTATAGGCCTAGGCTATATAAAAAAAATCCTCAAAACGTTCAGTTTGACGTGTAATGTTTTCCAACCATTTTACTTCTCAATTTTCTAGTTATACTAACTGCAATCAAAAAACAAAATGCTACAGAATTCTGTATCATACACATGGCTCCAACCCAAAAATCATACGTCAACGCGGTCATCAAAAACAAAACTGATACCCGCCACAATGGAAATCAATCATTGCGTACAGAGTGCCAGAATTTAATTGTGTATACGCATCTAGACATAACAGCGCCATAAAACGGGCCACACTACCTGCAAATCTAAAAGGTTATTGATACTAATTTGTCAACTCAATAACATTTATATTCTAAAGCATTTGCTGTCTTCTGAACCGCAATGTAATCTTGATACACGAAGTGTACGAAAACAAGCACTATATATACGATGGTACCTCCTATACTTAAAGACAGCATTGGTTTTCTGAAATTCCTGAAGTTACCGGTAACCTTTCTGAAAACATTAACAAAGACTCAGTGAGAATTCTGAACACTCGGGTGAACATTTCTTTTCACCAACTGAAGAAACACCACATCTCCAGAGTGTCGAAATCCTTAATGGTACATCAGCACCAGTCAGCTAAATAGTGCAGGTTTTATTTACTTTTTAAATTAATTTTTATTAACAGAACAATGTTTTAAAATTAACTTCCATCCAGCCTGGAACCATATCGTGGTCGGCAGATCACGGCATTCGTTCAACAAAAAAGGGACGTAAGTTTTCCAATAGAAAAATGCCGATTTGGTATAAAGTAAATTTTCAAGCCTGATAATTCAGATTTCCAAACGATACTAAGGTTACAATTAATTTTAATCTACATTTAGCACTAAACTTGTGAAAACCGCCTTGATATTTTTTTCCAAGTCAAACGTTTGTAGGCCTATGCTTACCAAAATATTGATTAATTTTCTTTCACCCAACATTCGTTTCCTGGTGACGAACAGAGCATACTCTTCGAAACGTGCAGTTAAAACAAACCGGTTCTTCTCGGAACAACACAACTCAAAAGAGATCGATATCACATGGTGATACCGCAAACATACTTTGTTCATATCCACCATGCAAAACTTGAAGTGCCATTTCACCCAACATTTTTTCTCATTTCTCGATAAGAAAACCAGATAGTCGTTATTTTCCCAATATGACTTTTACACATTCACAAACAGTGCCCTTCAAAAATAGAAAGCACCTACAATATACACCAACCATCATGACTAAAATTCCAACTCCCTTGGACTAACTACACGTATTTACAATTTGACCTGGTGGCTCTAATGAATTAAGTCTCTAAGTATATGTAGTAGGCCTAACTAACAGCGACGATTTTAATAATTTCTGTCTGAACACTTGAATACTACTAGTTTCAACTTGTGCGGTCAACTACAACCAGGAAAAAAAAAATGAGTAACAAACAATCAAAATAAAATGAAACAACCTAACTAATTTACTCCAATAAAAAATAAAGTTACACAAAAATAGCGCACTTGTCCCAAAAACGTTTTTCCACATTTGTATAACATTAACAATACTGAAGAAGAAAATACCGAGTACCATTAAGCATAGCAATTACCTTTTGTTTACAGTCAATAAATCAGGGATGACATGTTTTTAAAGGTGATAAAATGCAATAGTTTTGTTTTTTCTGACAACATGCACAACTTAGAATTTCAGAAATCCTACTACATGTATTACACTATATCTTTGCATCAAGCAACTATTAGCATTGTGACATCCAGCATATCTAATAAGAGTCAAAATTGTGCTTTAAAATTGAAAAAAAAAAGAAACGTGAACTGATATACTAATTACATCTTCATACCTGAGCAAGACTTATGTCTTGGTATGGTTAATGTATGAGCTACACTTAATGTATGATTAATAGAAGTCTACTTCTTTTGTTAATTCATTACTCACCATAAACAATAAGCAGCCACTCTGGCCACTAGAACCAAAACACTACATAATCTGTTCCAATCTTTTGAATCTGACCAGACCCTATCCCTGGCATTTTCCCCGAGTCTCATACTGATCTTTCACTTGAATCAAACTGCTTCAACCCGTGAACATTAAAGACATCTCACTTGCAGGCCTGGTCAGGTCAACGTACTTCAGGGGGTTAAAAACGATTTTGCATTCTAAGAAATATTTGAAGTGAAACATCTCTGAATGTACCTTGAAGGATTTAATAAACAATATAAAAAGCAATGCCCTGTGTGCAAAAGACAATGGAGTACTCTTGTTTTGAAGACGACCCAAGAATCACAGGGAATGTAAGTAACCACATGGGTTGAATCCCGTCCTGAATTCCCTCTTTGTAGGTTCTCCTGTGCCACAGTTTTAGCAACTGGCTGCTAGTGGCATCGTCTGTGTGGTGTCCCCAACATGTCATGGACATCTAAAAACTTGAGAACGGTCACACCAGCGAAGGTCTTCACTGGACAATCCCACATTGCATGGTTTACGCTGATTGTCTCATATGCTGCGCCAGGGGGCAGCTCAAAAGTGACACCTCTCTGTTGAAAAGCTGCAAATGTACAGGTGAAAAAAAGGGAATAGATTTTCAGCATTTTATGGTTCACCCCTTATGTCCGACTGTTATTGATGGGGTGCTGGTATGCCAAGAACAGGGCTGTGCAGCCAAGCGTAAATGCAAACAATAGGCACCACATTGATTAGAGTGGTCCTATTTGTTGTACTTGGAACCTCCCCTTTCCTGTGAATGAATGCTTTGAAAAGGTTTCATCTATTTATTTCACTCCCATTCAAGAACAATATAGCTGAAACAGGAATGGATTGAGTACGTGGAGGAATGCGCATATAGACAACCAGCCAGGTGGTCTTTTTCAAACTGCAGCTATGGCCGTCGTGCGTATTTAAGGGGTTCAAGGCAGTCTCGACACTGCAAAAATGCATTCCTTCTTTTAGGTCAATCTTTTGAGGTTATTAGGACAGCAAGAGTAAGCACTGTGCTACCAGACTTTTTTTCCCAATAATTTTTGCATCAAGTCAAAATGTTCGTAATACAGCCGGAACAACTGGGTATCGGACAGTCACCAGACAAAAGTGAACGCCTGTCTACAAGTACCCCATCCAACTAAATGCTCTTCTAAATATTTTCAAGGCAGAATTTTTGGCAGTTACTTTTCCCGACAATTTGAGAAGGTTCAACCTATTAGTTGTTTTGAAGACGGCCCAAGAAAGAGCAGCCTATACAGTTTCCCATCGAGAAACAGATTCTTTTGCAATCATAACATTCCACAAACAAAAGTGTAAATTGCCACAGAAACCAAGTCTTTCAACCACGTCGTCCAGCGTCAAAAATTCAGAATGTCAGTGTCAGCAACTTCAATGAAGATGATGTCAGAAAGTTAATTCCAATCATAGGCAAAAGTAGGTCCGGATTTCATCTCGGATTCCGAAGCTGCCTGTCTAAACTCAGAATGGAAAACTTCCTGTTTACTTTTGTGCACTAATATCCTTGGCAGCAATATGAGCCTATGTAACCATTTTATATACTATTTTGACGAAGATATCAAGATTTAATTTACAAGTGTTAAAGAGGTTGGGGCTTGTACGTTTTCTGCAATAGAAATCAGGTGGCTATACGAGATATTGACTGCGGCAGCACAACTGCAGAATACCCCGCCACTCATCTGTTCCACCTTGTATCCAGATATACTGAAATATGGTCCAATTGATTGCCCTCAATAAACCTCTCTCCCTCTCCCTCTTTCACTCCGTATTCGCGTATCCTCGTATGCACCTCGGGAAACCTGCTTTGGACTTAAAGACTTTTTCACGATCTTCCCCATTCCATTTACGCGCGTAAATCCCCTTAGATTTTTTAAGGGAAAATAGCGCCTTCTTTCGCCCTCCCCAACTCATACAAGTGTGTAAAATTCTTTTGGCACATTGGGTTATGGGGACATTGCATAGGGTTCGTGTGCTTGAGGAAAATCTCTCTATACTCAAACCCTGAAAATTCTTTCGACCCAAAATTTTCAACATCAGCCTAATATGTATTCCTCTCCATTTTCCTTCATATAACCCTAACCCAAATTTACCTCTAGACCCCTTTACTGGAGACCCAAAACTTTATGGGGACAGAAAATGTTCCCACAACTCAGTCAGATTTTTCCAAACAAAAGAAATTGTCCACATAACTAGGTGTAGGCTAGAGTGTAAATACCTTCAATCGCGGACCTCCTATTGTCCCTCTTTTGTTTGTACTTTTGGTTGAAGGCCTCCCATATGTTTTGTACACGATTTTCAATCAGGAACTTTCGGTCAATCGTGGACCCTTTGTCTACGCCTTAACCCTTTTGTCCCTAGTCCACGATATTTACACACTCTCTCCCACTTCGTATCCGCATATTTTTAGAGGGTACTAAGGGTGGCGGGGTACTAAGAGTGGCGAGGTACTAAGGGTGGCGGGGTACTAAGGGTGGCAGGGTATTCTGCAATTACCCCGGGACAGTAGTCATCGTCGCTAGCAGGGGCCAATTGCATGAAGCTGCCAGGTACAAACATTTGCTTAGCATGAAAAGTCTTCCTTGGTAAACACAGGGTATGCCTGTGACTGGTATTCAGCTGTCATTTGCTTGGCTTGAAAATCACATGCCGTTTTTAGGCTGGTTAGCTGTTCATACTTAGCAAGACTTTTTTATGCTAAGCAGCTCCATAAAGTGGGCCCCAGTAGTCCAATCCATGCAAAATCAAACCTTCCATGAAACCCTTTCGTATGGATGTTGTCTATACAAGCCCAACAAAATTGCCACCTGGCCGGATAACGTCTATACATGCAATCTCTGCATTTTCAATCCATTGTTGGAGTGTGTATGTTACGCTTGGCTGCACAAGCCTCTTGTGTCCATTTCGCTTGGCTGCACAGGCCGCCCTGGCACCCCGGTGCCTTATTATAAATAATCGTACTCAAGGAGTTAAGTAGGCCTTGCTCTTGTCAAACCAACCTGACAATGACAACAGGCGGGCTGGATTCAGAAGTACATGGTGCGATTCAGGGCCTTCTCTGCAAAGCTATCGTCGGTGATCTTGGCCCAGTCCTGCGCCGTCTGGCCGACGACGAAGCCCAACGCTCGCTTTCTGTCCTGGTCCTTCTTCTCTTCAATGTCGGCCCATCGCACCTACGGTCAAATAAAAAAAAATACCCTAGTTATGCCATGATGCACGATATGGGGCAGAGGTAACCCCCCTCTTTTGTGTTGGTCATTGTGTTTCCGGAATCTCAGGAATTCTTTTCAGAAGTCTAGGGGGGGGGGGGGGGGATGTGTTAGGTAACAATAGTCTGGAGAGTGTATAGGGTATAGGGACAAAAGGGGAGTACCCCTCTGCCCCATATCGTGCTGGGTATAAGTTATGCTGCTGGTCAATAGAGTGCCCATGCAATGATCAGACTACCCTGTATGAATAAGGAAAGTGGAATGAATAAAAAGAGTGTAAATTTGGTACTGTGCCTATAAATAAATGGATAATTGAGGGACAAGTTACAGGAAATGTGTCCGGAAAAAACAGGGTTTTTTTCTCCAAAGTTCCAAGAACTACAGAATCATGTCCCTTACTTAAAATAAAAACCTACATTTACGCACAACTGAATGTGGATTCCGTCGAACATGCACAATGTTATGACAAACCCGCTCTAAAAAGAGATACATTATCCACCACCAATAAATATTATTCCCACACCACCCTATCCCAAAATTATAATAGACGACCTCAATTTACAAATAACTACATGTGTATGTTGAGTCTGTCAATCATTTTTGTACAGCTAACCAATTCTAAAAATATATTCACAATCAACAAAAAGAAAAACATTATTTAGCATTGTGAAAGATTCTGCTGGGATCATAATGTTCAGTGCCTTCCTAACGTTGTTTTTTTTTTTTTTATATTCCTGCAGGTGCCTATCCCTGAATTACAATACAAAAACCAAATTTACAAATAACTTTATGTTGAGTCTGTCAAAGTACATCATTTTGGCACATAAAACCTATTCTAAAAATATCCCTATTAAAAACAAAAAAGTCTATCCCGAAATACAAATACAAAAACTCAATTTACAAATAACATACAAGGCGACCAAATAGGATCGTAACAATTCATCAAAAGTATTTTAGAATCCAGCTTCAAGTCTACATTCAAGCCAGGGCTCTGGTCAAGTCTAGATTTCAGCTGTTTTTTTTTATTTTGGACTCTTGGTGGACTCAAGTCCAATTTTTCACCATTTTAGCATTAGACTCCGATCGGGACTCAACTACAGCTTTAACCCTAACATCCTAGGCATTCATTTGGGGTGAAGACCTGTGTACTACAAAATACTACTTTATAGTATTCTGTAGCACTGAGTCTCTCTGTCTTTGATGATTGAGTGTATCATGACAGCAGTCAAGAAACTTGCAACTACAGAGTACTACTTCTATGTAATACAGTTAAGTTACTGGGTAAATTATATTTGTGTCAATGAATTGGATGGCTCAGATAAAAAATGGTATCATCTCTGAAAACCAGTAGTTCATGCTTTGTTTCCGCCTTAGGTGAAAACAGACATTTTGCCTCCAACCCCAGCAACAAACAGTAGTACTACATTTCACTACGTACTCTATTTGGGGTGAAGTATCAAATACTAAAAATTACTACAAGCATTGTACACAGGTAGGCGAGAGTACTGCATACTACAGTTTACTACTAGCAGTATTTTGTAGCTTTATGTGAGGTTAGGGGTAATATCTTTATTACCACTAATACAACAGCCAGGAGGTCCAACAGTCTGCATAGTGTAGCCAGGCTAATGAAGTGCTTATTCAAGTAATAAAACCAGCCAAGCGTGCCTGGTGCCTGCTGCCTGTGCGCTTGTGGCTTAACCTTCTCCATACGATACATGTACAATGATCACTGGTGGTGGTTTTGTTTGTGTTTCATGCTATCTGGTCACTGGGTGAAAAGGGTCTAAGTAGACTGGTGACATCACATGAAAAGGGTCTAAACACTAAATGTGTCAAACATATGTGACCCAACCCAACAAAATGAGTCACAAGTCGTCAGAGTCACTTTTGAGTTTACAGGCCCTTAAACATGACTTATAGAGTGGAAATCAAAAGGAACTGTCCAGGTTTTCACCCACATAATGTCCATATTCATCAGCATGTCAAACTGAGTGATATATCAGAATGAAGAGCCAAGTATGCTCTATCCAATGCAAGTAACAAACTAACAAGTCAAAAAATGACCTTAAGACTCATTTCGTAGGATCCGGTCACATATATCATTTTGGCAAACTAACCAATTCTAAAATATAAAAAAAAAATAATAAAAAAGCTCAAATTGTTATTCCTACAGCAGCTAAAAAAATGTCAAAACCAAACTAATACATAACAGACATTTGTTTGACAAAAAATAAAGAGGAGACGAACCCTCTTAGCGTTGGGGTCTCTGTTGACTTCTTGCGAGTAATTTGACATACTCAGGTAGTCCTCCATGCTCTGAACCTGCGATTCCTCAGCCGAATGCTTCCGCTTACCGTAGGATCGAACACCATCCAGCTTGTCTGAGAGTTGGGATTAAAAAAACAAAACGGCAAAATCATGTAATACTGATCACGACCAAGGCATCCTTGCTCATTATCCAGTTTTTATAAACCTTACTGGTCTTATATTTGACGGAAGTACTTCAATGGGATTTCAAATTGATTTGGGATGAAGTTACTTTGAACTGGTCATTAGAAACTACCCCTGCAATTTGTTATGTCTAATCTGGGCAACTACCGTGAACCAACTAATTGTTCACAAATATAAGTGCAGCTAATATCATAAAGTCTAACTATAAAAACAGATGCTTAATGAGGTTTGTTAAATAACTTGAGTAAGAATTCAACAGCTTGCGTAAACAAACAATTTCCATACTAAGAACCATCCCAAAGTGGAACAAAGCACCAACAAAAATTGTCAACTCTCCCAGTGCTTGACAGTTCACGACTACTCCCCCTCATCACTCCCCGACCCTCTCCAGTGTGATGGTCTTTGAACAATTTCAAAACCAGAATGGGAAACTTTTGGGAACATATTGCAGCAGTGGACATATCCAATCTGTGATCCAACTCTTCATGTTATGCTGCGCATAGGTGTGACAGACTCAAAACCAACAGACTACTGGTGCAGTCCAAACATGGTTCTGTGATACACCTTGATAATGAGGCAACCTGCATAATTATTGTGCTAGTGTCAACAATACATGTATTACATGTAGCCAACCTGCACCTTTATCGGGGTCCATCCAGTGGCCAATTTACACAGGTATAACAATTTGTCTATCCACTGCTTCCCCATGTCCCAAAAGGCTCCAGTGACAGGGCTGGTAACCAAAAAATGTGGCCAACCCCACTACCTCTGTTTATAGCCTTTACCTAGAGTAGCTTTAAGCCTTGTATTGAGTGACTTCCATAAACAGAAGTTGTTCGCTCCTGTACCCATGGTATCCAAGGTTAGGTCTAACACCTTCAGATTCCCTACCTATTCAATTCTGGGCTGTGTGGATGTGTCGGGGGATCAATCTGGCTCATGAAAGAACAAATTACTTATCTTGGCATGGGATACAAGAGGCTATACAGTACATGTACATTGAAGCACAGCATTATATTTGTGCAAACTTCAATCAACGTTTTTTAATGTAAATTCACTGAAACGACTCATCCTTGATAAGTTCTTGAAGTTTGTAACAACTGTCAACTGTGGGCACAAGTACACATTACAGAAAGTGTTTTAATCAACAAGGTGAGTCTGGGTAAAGTTCATTACAAATACATGTAAAAATACTTTCTCATTACCAACAAAAATGACAACCAAAACGCTGGATTTAGAATGCCCAATCTTACCCTCAAATGGATTGGTGAACACAGAGAATCCAGCGACTGCGCATTGGAACTTGTGCATGGGACCTGGCGCATTCGACTTTAGTCTAAGTACGGCACTTACGGTGAAAAGAACCGAATCGAGTGGGCTAGATCGAGGGAACTCACTGATACCTTTGATTGGCCCATGAAACATTTAACAAGCGCATTTCGCAGTATAAAGCATACACAGCCGATCTATGATTCGTAGTTCTCTTTCCAGCAATCAAAGCTCGGATCCGCTGTTCGACTTTGCCCCGGGGTTTGATAACGATGCAGTACCCCACCGTCTTACTGGGGAAGTCAGCGTACTCACCCAGTTTCTCTCCGCTGGTAATCTCCCATTTGCTCTTGACGAAGACACCCTGAAAAGAAGAACAAGTGAACAGAGAGACGTCAACATCAACCACCCAACCACGTGCAAAGCTAGAGGTGTATTCTTATTACCTGCTAAAAGTAGCCTTTAATATCAGCCAACAATGGAAAGATCCAATTTGTTTCTCTTTTCAAAACTTTAGGAAACAGCAGTAACTTGTGTTAGATGCGTATGTCGGAAGTAAATAGTCTGTACATATGCATAAGTCCATGGGTCATTCCATACGTTTGGGGTCCAAAGTATGACATTTTTGGTGTCCCTGTTACACCTGACCTGTGTAATTTCCCATCAGGTATCATTAAAATTGACTTCACACTATTTTTTGTACTTGTTTGGCAGGTACTTTGCTTTACAGAATCACTCTTAGAGATAGAAGGCAATAAAGAATGTGTCCTGAATTGCAAAATCTTAAACATGTCCCTATGTAAACAGGGACACCAAAAATGTCACACTTTTGGACGCCAAATGTATGGAAAGACCCACATATTACAGGAGTCTGACCACATGGTTGAATGGACCTGATGCTATGGCCACTGCAGTTTCGGCTGTATCAATGCAGTAGTTATTGTGAAGAACAGCTTCCAGAATGCTTCATTGCCGAGACCACTGTGGAGTAGGGTACCTAATTTGTGTGTATTACCGCTATTTACTCTACTGAGTAAGCACTAAGTAAACGGAGCTTGAGAATTTTTGAGAAAAGTCTAAATTGACCAATGGCAGATGCTGGAACAAATGACTGCTCTTGTATTGGGAAATCAAGTTAAGCTTCCTAGTTTTACTGGGATTGTTTCTCTGCTGCAAGCGTACAATGACTGCAGCATAGGATGTTGCATCAAGGAATAGGGCTGTCCCAAATAGACTGAATATTCGATCGTCAACCGAATATTAGAATATCTTTTTGCCGGTTCGAATATTCCGAAATATATATATGCACATACAGATGCTATTTTAGTAGATGCGTTACGGAGCTTAGCAGTGTCAAATGTCGCATTTTTGTCGAAGGTAACTTTTTTTGTGGCCAGAGGTTTTTGTTCCCGTCCGTAAAACCCTTGACACTTGTAAAAAAAACATTCCTGCAAAAATGCAGGCTGGAGTTTGGTTTCTTGTACCCGTAATGCTCTTGATACAACGGGCGCATGCACAAAAATGTCGATCGAGCAGTCCATAATATTGATCGCCGCACGTAAAACACCGGCGTAATGGCGCGGCATGCAGTTGCAGCCGACGCGTGAGAAACTTGATCGTTGAGTATCGAATATTCAAATATTCGGTCAAATCAAGTTTCGAATAATCGAATACTGAATTATTCGAAAATGAACAGCCCTATCAAGGAATGCGTGTTGAAAAATGTAGTACTTCAACAATTAAATAAAAAATAAATCGTATCACCAGAGTTACTTTTGAGTTTATCAACAATGTCAAACTTAGAGGTATATCAGAATGAAGAGCCAAGCATGCACTTTCTCAATGCACGTGGGAAAACTAAAAAAAAGTCAACAAAATTTCCTAAAGATTTATTTCCTAGAATCTGGCCACATATGTATGCTACAGAATTCAATAAGAAGTTATTTGAGCATGTACTTTAAAAAAAATAAATAAATAAATAAAAAATAAAAAATTCAGAAAGATTTCCAAAGTTTTCCGGGACAAGGTGTGTTCCGGGACATTTTCCCGCAAGGTGGTTTCTGTGGAATCTCATTCAGCTCACTGCCTCGGTATTATTTCACAATCAAATTAAAAGCCAAGGTAGCCAGTCAATTCAGTCAATCCAATTTGTCTTTTCGGTTTCAGCAAAATGTCAGGTTAAATCCAATGATTTCAAATAATACTTGGGGAAAATGTTTTCAACCACACATCCAGGAAAACCTTTGAACACTCATGTGTGTGCACGGTGTCTGCGTTTAAACCTTAAATACATTGTTTGAGAATAAATGAAGAAAAATATAAATGCACAAATTTCATGAGTGAATGTGCCCAAAGGCGTATGCAATCAATCTTTCCAATAAAACAAAAAAACACTAGAAGAATAGGCAGTACAACTATTGATACTTATGTGCCACAAAAATCACAGAACAGCAATTGGCAAAAAGTCATTATAAACTTACTGGCCCAAGAAGTGAAAAAAAAAGACAGGACCTAACCCCCCCCCCCCCCCCCACCCCCCACCCCCCTAAATCCAAACAACCGCCCCCCCCCCCCCCCCCCCCAACCCCCAACCCCCCGAAAAAAATATCAAGTCTACCGTCTACATGCAAATACATGTACATCAACCACTGATTTCCATGTATAAAAATCTATATAGCTCATTGGCCATTGCGCAATATTACCAGTCGTGGAACATCCATAAATCATTGCTGCATAATTTAACAACTGCTTACGTCTTACTTGTACTAGTTTTTATGTACGTCCGCGCATTGCGTGGAGTGCAAAGATGGCAGACAGTGTCTTCAACTTGAACAGCCAATGATCTATCCAGACTTGTATACATGGTGATCGGTGATGTCATAACGTGAAAGTGAACGTTACCAAAAGCCAGTTAAGATGTTATGTGTCAAATAGCACACGCTATAAATCATACTGTACCTCGTTCTTTTATTAACTGATTTCAGGAATTGGAGTCGAATTCCTGTCCTCCCCATATCCTATGTGCTGCTGATAATTAGGACGTCTCTCCACAACACTTGGGAGTGTTGGACAATTTGGCGACCGTAAATATAACAGCGCATGTAACCAGATTTTCGCTCGCGGTTTCGAAACTTTAATAATGACTACCTAAACGTGTACAGATTTTGCAGACTGACATCCTATACATCACAAAAGTCCTAACATTTACACCTGTTATTTTTAACTCACTTTTTTTTCAATACATCTGAACTAAGAAATGATCACGTATATAAAAGAAGTAAAATCCTAACTGTGGTCTTCTCAGGTAAAGAATATTCCTAATAGAAATTCCTAATAACACTGGTGCAGAAATACGGAGAGCACATTCAAGTTTGACAGCCGACTTGATAATTTTTTTTTACTTATTTCTGCGAAAAACTGAAAGCCTACACTTTGTCACTGATCCAGAAAACCTAAACCTGGAATTACCTTCCCAGAAATGGATCAACATAACTGACGCAATAAAGAAAGCTGCGAATCTCTATTGTGTTGACCCGCCATAGTGACATTTTTGCATGCGGTTTGGGATCCCTGAAGAAGGCTACTGGTGTGTATTGCACAGTTCAAGATGATGTTGATTGCTGATAAGTCTGCTTAGATTTTGTAGTTTTATGTAGATTGCGTATTGTAAAATAAAACCGCTACTTATTTCTGCCATGAAATAAAAAAAGGGACTTTTGAGATCTATTTTTATCAAGTCCCCTCTAGCGCAGCATAGCCCACTGGGGCTATTTGTCTAAAAGTTGTCGCTGGGGGCAGCAAACAAATCTGACGTCATAAGACGAACTCCCCTTTTGTGTCTAGTGCTAGACACAAAAGGGGAGTGACCCCGCAGCAACGACTTTCAGACAAATGGCACCAGCAAGCTAGAGGGGACTTGATAAAAATAGCTCTCAAAAGTCACTTTTTTTGTTATTTCATGGCAGAAATAATTGGCTGTTTTATTTTACAATACGCAATCTACATAAAACTAACAAATGATGCAGACATCTCTCAGCAATCAACATCATCTTTAACAAAACAAAACAACTGCCACCCTCCAGAAACAAAACAAACAAACAAACAAACACCCCCCAACAAACAAACAAACAAACAAAAAAGCCCAGAAAGTTGTTTTCTAAGCATCATAATTCACACTGAAATTAAAAAATACGTCTTGTAATCATTTAAATTTTTTTTTTTTTTTTACATTTTTTGCTCCTCATAAGCCCAGTCCTAAACAATAAACACATATAAGCCCTATCCTCTCTGTGATTGTAATGCCATCTGGATCCAGAGGGAGCGCACATGTATACATGTAGCTTTATGCTTTAAGCCTGTAATATTTGGATCCAGAAGTTAACACAAGATACGAAGAAGATCGGAGGTGCAGAAATTGTTGAATTTTTATGAACAAAAAATTACACTTTTCTTTGGGTATCAGTTCACGAAGTGTCAAGTTTGCTTAAAGATAAATTTGTTTAATCTGTGATGGTTCACGGTGCACGAAAAAAAGTAACTAGTCTATCACACACACACAAGGACATCCAAGTGTGTAAATACCGGCAATCGCGGACCTCCTATTGTCCCTCTTTTTGTTTGTACTTTCGGTCTATTGTGGACCCTTTGTCTACGCCCTAACCCTTTTGTCCCTAGTCCATGATTGCCAGTATTTACATACTCACAGGAAATGCTACATTTCCCCACACAATACTCGCATAAATGGGATATTGTCAGCATTCTGTGCTGGTCGCACATGGCACCTAGTGAGATCCACACATTAAAGATTTCACTACATCACTGAGCCCACACTACATTAATCCTATTGCCATATCAGGCATTCTAAACCTCACTAAAAAAATTGTCAAAACTGCCCCTGTAGAAGTACATAACCCTCAGAGGAAGTCAAATTCATAAATAAGATCGCAATACTGAATCAGAATTACTGCATTGGGCCTATCTGCACCTTCGGCATTTAACCTCATACTTGCCTGGGGCAACATATTAATATCAATAAAGAAAAAATATCACAAACACATACTTACGACTACAAACTTCACTTTAGTAGTAACAGTCGGGCTTCACAATAAATTGCTTAGCGGGAGTGGTTTGATCATTTTAGCCATGGTTACCTCTAGGCATAATAGGTGGTCACTACTTAAAGTCAATACAACAGCATATACACCTCATAGATATGAAGCAAGCATGCATGTACGGGGAACCAGAACTATGTGTGTCCCTTTAAGTTGGAATCCATTGTGGAATTTCAAATCATTCTAATTCTGCAAATGTGCACCACAATGAGTTAAAGGTGACAGATCAAAATAGGAAAAATGCTGCGGCTCTGAAACAATGATGAATTCACGAAGAAATAAAGATTTTGATGTATTTTTAGTCATTAATTGAAAATTAGGGCAGAGAAGTGGCTAGAGTGGCTTGTATTGGGTGACTTCAATTAGAAAAAATGCACATTATCAATCAGCAGAGTTGTAATCAAGTCAATCACAAGTCATCACAAGTCACCACAATCACTGGTCTCAAGCCATGTAACAAGCTATTCAAACACACTACATAACAAAAGGATTCCTTTGTCATTGTTCATCCCATGTAGCTTGTGAGCCTTGTGATTGACTTGTGATTGACTTGTGATTGACCTGTGATTGACCTGTGATTGACCTGTGATTGACCTGTGATTGACCTGTGATTGACTTGATAACAACTCAGTGCCATAAAAATGTAAACCTACTTCTGCTACTGGGAGAAAACACAATAGTTAATCCTGTTTTTAGTAATCATACACTAATCCTAGTCCGCTATTTATCCTAGCCAAGCTAAGTAAGTCAAGGAGATACAAATTAAGACACCTACCAGCCCCTCTTCATCTTCATCTTCCTCCTCCTCCTTCTGCCTCGCAACGGCCTCTGCCTCCTCATCAAAGTCCTCCATTTCAACCTGTTGCGATTTTTAGTATTCAAAATTAATAAGGCAATAAATATGTGCTGGGCCAGTTTAGAAACCTTTAGCTTTTTAATGGTACGTGCCTCACGCGAGCAGTGCTAAAAATCCTTATATGGAAATTGACGTGCACGTATAACGCAGCAGTGCCGGTGTCGCGTGAACTCTAAATAGAGCCTCATAGGTAGTACTGCGCTTGCGTAATTAGGAGAGTGACTGGTCGCGCAAGTGTTCAACCAATAAAAGAGACTAGATATGAAAGGAATGCAAATTTCATACGGAAAAAGTGTTTAAAAGCAGTTGGAACTTTCATCACCCGTTTCAAACCCATGTGACAGGCTCTCGACCAATAGGAATGGGTAAACTGTCTTAGGACGGAACTTACAATCAAGGATTCCACTACAAAAGAACAAAAAACAGAACAATGCCATTTACAAATGACCATAAACACTTCCAACAGATTGTAACGTGCATCGGCATTTTGGGCGTCAAATTTTCGTGACGCGCATCGGCTGCGCATCGGCTGCGCCGTATTTTCACACTGCGCTCACTGATGACGTTGAACACGCAGCTGTAATTTTCCTATGAAGATGGCGTCCTATGAGAGAGATCTATTAGCTTTAACCCCTTCTGTCTGGCCATTATTAATGGGGTGCTGGTATGCCAAGATGGGTTTGTGCAGCCAAGCGTAATGCAAACAATGATTTTGAGTATGCGCAGGAATGCGCGTATAGATGACAACTGGCCAGGTGGTCTTTTTCAAACCTTGGCCATGGCCATTGTCAATATTCAAGAGGTTACAAATTGGGGCATCATAGCTCCATGTAAAGTAATGGTGCCAAGGCGCTACAGTCCTGAACCCATCAAAATTTGACAACCTGCTGTTGGAGTTTGTAAGGCTTGGGGCAGTTTATAGGGTTAACCCTAACCCTCCAGGGTATTTTGGCTGGAAACCCTGCCAGACGCATCAGATTGCATACTTTGTCACATTGACTTGTGTGCAGAGTGCAGCAAGGTCAAGCTGTCACCACAGATGCACTGTGCTGCGTCTGGCAGGGTTAGGGTTAATGTGGCTTTAGGTAAAACGCGAGTTTCATACCTCTTCGATACAATCATCTTGAAGGAGTGAACGCACATCCAGTCTGGTGTAGTCGGCAGGCAGAGGTTCAAACTTGCGAATAATCTGCAATACAACGGGGTCGGTTTCCATGTTACATCACTGCATAGATGAGACATCAACTCCAATGCCTAAACCTGACAACTTACACCGTAACCTACAAAATCTACAAAATACTTATTGAGCCATTCTGATTGGATGACAGATGATCATGTGGGATTTTGATAGCACCAATCAAGATGGAGCTAAGTTAACCCAGAGATTGTCTAGTGGAAAAAAATTTCGAAAAAATTCCCTTATAATAAACTAAAAAGGTAATGCATTATCCATACGCTACTCACCACGACATCATCGCTACCTTTTTGTTTATATCAAAAGGCAGAATCAAACTCCTTGAGAGTGTGCTTGCATTGACGATCGCGGTACGTGTGAGCATTGGGTAAAAATAAAATGCAGCGCAATATTTTCATTCAATCATCCACAGCAAGTCCGTTAACCTTTGCCGGCCGGCTGTTATTAATGGGGCGCTGGTATGCCAAAACAGGCTTGTGCAGCCAAGAGTAATGCAAACAATAGGCAAATAATGGATTGAATACGTGCAGGAATGTGACTATAGAAGACAACCGGCCAGGTGGTCTTTGTTTCAAGACGCGGCCATGGCTGTCGTCCGTATTGTGTGCCATACATTTACCTTCCACGAGAGGCTTGCATGACCGTAAATAAAACTAGAGGTCTGCATTTGTTTAGAACAGAACGCAGGCATTTTTCCGATTTTACTTTTTATGGACCGAGCTAAACCTTCATTATTTACAGGGTCTATGTCTAGGCCGCGCCTATGCTAATTTTGTATACCAACAACAGTATAGCACAATTAATTATATAAAAACATGCATGGAAAATCTTGACTGCAGCATAACATCCATAGAGCTCTACGCAGCATGACTAGGTAGAACGTTTACACAGATTCAGGTGTTTTACGGACGATGAAAACGTCAATATGGCTGAGATCCACAATAAATCACGTGCCGCGCAAGCTGCGGTTTATGCAACATTGGCATGCTGAGCTTCCTAAAGATTGTCTGATGAGAACCAAAAATAACAGATATAAGCATAACTACCCCAAATCCAACAGAGTCCAACAATTGATATTGCTGGATTCTGATGGATTCGGTACTTCAGTAAACTGGATTTTGCAATTGTCAGCAAAGCAAACTGACCCCCCCTGCCAAGGTACGGGTACCAAGCCTGACAAAATCACTCGCACAATGCCTAGTGGATTTCGACAGATTCAGCACTGTTCCACGTATGTTCTGGCACTAACTTTGGCAAATCAAGACGGCAGCAATTAGCGGGTGACACTAAGTAATGAAGGAGGATCCAGGAAACCTAGTCAAAATGCCCAAGAGGTTAGGGTTTTAAATAGGACTTGTGGAAGTTAGAAACCACGAGATCATTCATTCAGCACGCTTATTACCATCCTGTGGACAGACGAGTATCTCGTTCAAAACTTCAACTTGAATCACTTCAATTTTCTTTAGAATCAAATAACCCAGAAGACATACTGGAAATATTTCTGCAAATATACACTTCTTATTAAACACTGACCACTTTCAAGGTTTACGAGCTAATCAATAACATTTCAAGTATTATTGGTACTTTCAGTTTGTTTCAGAAAAGAATCGGAGAGAACAAAACAGTTTTAAATTAAACAGTCCTGGCTGTATTCGAGAGAGCTAACTAACCTTTTGGATCTCATGAAGACCACGATTGTGGGCGTCTCGTTTGTGACAGGTTGCAGCATCAGCCAGCATTTCTACAACAAATACCTGCAAGAAACAAGAGAACAGTCCAATTTCCAACAAACGGCCACTTTTTTTTTGGGGGGGGGGGGGGGAGGAGGAGGAGGGGGCGAGATCTAAATAGCCAACAAACATCAAGTAGTATTAATTTGAAAGTACAACCAGTGTTGTACTCACACTAGTACTCACAAATGAGTATAGGTACTCAAAAATGTCAATGTACTCACACTCACAAACATAGAAAAGCACTGCTATTCCTATTCCTAAAGTTACTCCGCCTGGGTCTACAAGTCTGAAAATTGGGATAATTTCTCTGGTATCTATTGGCATCTATTATCCTCTATTTAAATCTGGACCCAGGAAACCATAAAGGTGGTGGGGCTGGCAACTTGTGACCTTCCCCACCGCCTCTGGTGTAGCCCTTTACCTAGAGTGGCTTTTAGCCTTGTATTGGGGGACTTCCAGAGGAAAAAAATGTACTCAACTACCACACTGTGCTGAGCCACAGTAACAACAAGCTGAGGGCTTAGAAAGCACACATTTTCTTACAGCCTACTTTAAAATATGTCATGTAGCAACGAACAAACAAAACATTGTGTGCTCTTTGTGCTACATGTTTTTCTAAGTTTGGACATTAAAACCCTAACCCTGCCAGACGCAGCACAGTGCATCTGTGGTGACAGCTTGACCTTGCTGCAATCTGCACACAAGTCAACGTGACAAAGTATGCAATCTGATGCGTCTGGCAGGGTTTCTAGCCAAAATACCCTGGAGGGTTAGAGTTAATTAATCATCTCTCAGTGCCAAAACAGAGCCGGATCCCCTATCCAGCAAAATCTATCAAGTGATAGGTTTGAACAGTTCTGTAAATTGGGCTCAAGTTGCATATCCCAGCAAAACAAAGCCATTTACCCTCTAAGATGGCTGCTAGGCAAGTTTGAGCAGTATTCATTGTCATTTTGTCTATTAAACCCACTGATCTCTATACACTGGATTGGCAGCGCAGCAGTGATTGCCTATGCGTGAATTGAAGCCACTACGCGGCCATCTTGCTATATTCAAAACAATGGCGGTTTTCCAAGCTCCAGGCTTCAGCTCCGTCTATAACAGCCCATTGCCAAACTGCATGCATGCATGCAGTTTGTGAATGGGCTGAAGTTATAGAAGGAGCTGAAGCCTGGAGCTTTGAAAACCGCCATTGCTTTGAATATAGCAAGATGGCCGCGTAGTGGCTTCAATTCACGCATAGGCAATCACTGCTGCGCTGCCAATCCAGTGTATAGAGATCAGTGATCAAACCCCTTTGATAGATTATGAAAATTATGCCATTTAATCCACAAGGGTTCTGTTAGTTGGTGAAAAGCAGAGTTGTAACCAAGCCATTTTTTTTTCAAGTCCAGTCAAGTCCCAAGTCATTTTTTTTAAAGTCCAGTCAAGTCCCAAGTCATTTTTTCTGTCACTGTAAACACAAGCATGTGAGGGTGTGTCAATTAATTTTGTGGGAATGCAGACAGATCCAGACACCAAACAAACCAAGGATTCTTACCTCGAACCCCTTTAGCTTGCTGTAGTTCCTGAAGGGAACCACGTACTGCATCTTATCGTTGATGGCGTCCACGATGATGAAATCAAAGAAACCATCGTCCACTGTCTTCTTGAAGGACTTCAGCAGGCTGGTACGGTAGGCAATCTCCATCACCGCCTCGTATTCATACTCTAAAACCTAGAAGAAGAAAAGTCCCAATTTCACTGAGTGATCCTCACACTGCCGCTTCCCAGGTTGTGTCGTAACACTGAGGATGATCCCTGGCTATACGATATAAGAGGTTTATGAGTTTTGACTAACAGCCCCCCCCCCCCCCCCCCCCCCCAAGAACAAAATATTTACTAACTGGGAGACCACTAATTAATACAGAGTAAAGTAACTCAGTTGATAGAGTACAGGTACAGTAATCCAGAAGGTTGCAGGGCCAAATTCCACTGTTCAATTTTCTTTCACTGTGAACAAAATCTGTATTGTCAATTATGATTGTTGACTTCAAATAATAACCCAGTTCGATATTTCAACTGCGCATGTGCACAATGACATTTTATCCCGAATGACCCGCGTGACCTAACGCGCGCGTGTGAACGCAAAAGGTGGTCGCACAACGCGCATGTGTTAAATTAAATCAGAATGGGTGTTTGCGTATTATGGCGTGACATTACGTCAGCAATTCTATCCCGAATAACCTTTGACCTTTGAGATACCGAACTGGCTTATTGACACAATTGGCCGGTCCATTCTGCCCTGCCCTGCCCATTGACGTAAAAAAATCAATCACAGCTGCGCACGACACACGCCAGTCAGGAATCTCAGATTTTTGTCGGAATATAGTGGCTGCGATTGGTTAATACGTCAAGAGGCGGAGCTTAAGGGATCGCTCTATTTTTTGGCAGCACAAAATGAGTGGAAAGTCGTACTATGGTTTTCTGAGTTACAAACAGAAACAACAATTTTCCACTGAAAAGTCAATTTGGGGACTTTAACAACTGTCTATTTGAAAAACCCTATCCTATCATATCGCAAAGATTTTAAACTGAATCTCTTCACAAAATATTTTGGAGGGATGTTTTTGTTTTTTTAAGTCGGGTTAAAATGTGCACAGATCACAAACTTTGAGCTTAATTTTTAACAACTCCAAATCGGGGGGGGGGGGGGGGGGGGGGGAGGAGCTAGGAATAAGGAACAACAACACACGATATGTGACCGGCTCTGCAAAAAGGGGGAATTATGTTTCAAAATTTGAAAAAATTTGTTATATACATTAGTTGAATTTGTCACAACCTAAGCTATAATTTAGTGTAGGTTTGACCCCTGTGGCATTTTGTGTTCTCAAGCTATCTTGATATTTGTATCCAATTTAACGGAAGTGCGTTTAGAGATATAGGCCTTTAAACACAAAAAGTGCAAAGAAATAAGATAGAAGTAATTTTTATCAACATTTATTTGTTCATCTTTATTCATCAATATTGATGTTTCTGAAAATAAATTCAGAAAATATAGATACAATAGAAGCCAACAAACAGAAAAAAAAAAAAATCACTTATCTCAAGATTTATTCGCCCGCTTCAAACACATATCAAATTAAAGTTTTTAACCTGTACTTTCAAGAAATACCGTGCTTTCCAACCATTTCGTGGGAACAGGTCACATTTGCTACAACGTAGAAAATGAATCCGTGGTTTACCTTCAGCAGGAATTTCTTTCCCGTTTCTGGGTCAGTCTCCATCCGCTCCACCTCGGTCATGAAGTAGTCATCCAGGCACAGCATGCGAGGCATGTGGCCACCCATCTTGGTCTCAAGATCCTGGCAAAGAAGATCGAGAGATATTCCTCATTTTCGTTTAAGCTAAAAACCTTGTCATCTCCTTGTTATTCAAAATGTGAACCTGATCTTTGATTTTGTAGAGGGTTTGACTTTTATATTGTTTACTGAAAAATTATTAAAAATTGTCGTTCCTTAATAACCCCTTGAACCCTGCTGACGTATATAGCCACAGTTTCAATATCACCACCCGGCTGGTTGACGGCTAAATCCACAATCTCTGCATTTTCAATGCATTGTTGGGTTATTGTGTGCGTTATGCTTGGCTGCACAAGCCTCGTGTCATTTCGCTTGGCTGCACAAGCCGGCCTGGCATACTAGCGCCCCATTACAACACCCGGACTCAAGGGGTTAAGAGCAACCTTTCACCTTATCTGAGGATCATCTGTGCGATGGACGGAGCCATTTTCCTGAAAAACACGGGCCGAAAAACACACGCTGAACTTTTCAAAACCGAGTGCACGCAAGTGAAATTGTTACGTTGGAAGTCACCCTGCATGCGCGAGTACATTTCTTCATGAGCAGGCGGAAAGATTCTGCACTATATAGGCACTATATAGTTGACACCTACTGTTTAGTCAAAATCTAGGTCACTCGGCAGAATCTGCATGAATTTCTATTAAATAGACTAATCCCAACTCATGTTTCATTAACCCCAAGCCTTACAAATTCCAACAGCAGGTTGTGTTGAATTTTGATGGGTTCAGGACTGTAGCGCCTTGATACCGTTAATTTACATGGAGCTATGATGCCCCAATTTGTCCAAGACCAAAGAATGTGCCATAGGTATACTGCACAGTGTTGGATTTTGACAGGTTGAGGACACTTCCAAGTGAAAATACCTAAGGAGTTAGGGTAACAAAAAAATGCAAGCACAAGTTATTATTGAGAAACCAATTAAACTTTCAAACAGACATCTGAACGAGGTAGCGGTATATGTGATTAAAAAAAAATCAGCAATTGCCTTAGTTTAAATGTGAATTGCTACGATAAAAGTGCGAGTACATTTCTTTCTCAAGCTGGCAAGGGGAGTCAGGTTGGCCAAGTGATACTTTCCTTCCCTTCCATCTCTGTGACCCCAGTTCGAATTCCGTCCCGAGCCAACATGTGATTTGGGCTTTCAGTCCCTGCCTGATTCCGAGGGTTTCCCCAGATTTAGATTTTCCTCCCACCTCCAACTGAACATTTCTTCGTCTTCTCTTTACAGTTTTCTACAGGCTTCAGTGCGATATGCTCCTTTGAGGAATCCTTGGTTTCAGAACCACAAATAAATAATATTAAGAAAAACATTGTTGCAGCGCCCTCAGCTGGTCAGAAGTATGGCCAACTGTTTTAATACCTTGATGAGTTTGGCAACATAGGTCTTGCCGCTGCCCGGAGGCCCCCGGAGAATGATCACCACCTGCTTGGGGCGGCGTTTTCGTCCGGGATTCTTGAGTAAGTCCTCGATTGGGACGGTCACAGGTTTGGGCTCCTCAGCAGCTGGGGGCGGGGGCGGTGGGGGCGGGGGATGGACTAGTAGAGGGAGCGGCGGCTGCTCCTCCTCGCGGTATGGACTGTTGTATCCGCCCATCGTAGTTGTCGGGTAACTTGTGGAGATAAACCGACTGCAGGCAGAAACACAAAGGACAGTGAAACACTCACCGAATATCGCCTTAAATTTGCATGCATTCTATAACATAAATGTTCGTAATTGTCCGTGTTAGCTTTACAAATGAACAATTGCCAACTGAACATGCACAAAAACACAGGGTGTCATTGTAAGCCAGAAGAGCAGCAGACCCTGTGATACAAAATGGTGCTGGGTGACAACCCTGAAAACCAATCACTGCTAGAGAGTCCACGAGTGCAGGGAGCTCATATCTTGAACATTGAGAAAAAGAAGGATCAAATTACAGGGAGGCCCGTAAACAGCCTGAAAATGAGGCAAGGAAAGCCTGATTATGGGAAATTATAACTGAAATTAGCCCCACATTTTACATGAAAAAGCCTGAAGTCGGGATTTTGCCTGAAAAAGGCATCCCTGAAATCAGTCAAACTAATGATGTTTGCAGGGAAATATTTCACCTCTCGTCAGATTCATAGGGATCTCTCCTACGATTAGGTCTCTCTTGCTCAAATGGCCTTGGCTCATTCCTGTATCGCTGATGCTGCTGCTGCTGTTCATGCTGCTGTTGCTGCTGCTGCTGCTGCTGCTGCTGTTGACGTTGCTCCCAGTCGGACTGTCTCAGATCGTCACGTTGCTGCCTTGAACGATTGTAATCTCTATTATCGACGTCCCGCAGCCCAATTTCACGGTTGTCGTAAGGTCTTTCTTGGGGCTCTCCAAACTGCCTGGGGGGATCTCTATCAAATGGTGCAAGATCCGGCCTCCTATCAGGGTCCCTCTCATCTCTATCGTACCGGCCTGACTCCTGCTCGAAGCGGCCAGGATTCCTATCATCCATATCCATGTTCCTGTCATAAGGATCCCTGTCAAACCTTGCAGGGTCACGGTCCTCAAAGCGGCCAGGTTCACGTCCGAACTCGTCTGGAAACCTCTCCGGTACCCTCTCCGGTACCCTCTCCGGTCCCCTCTCCGGTCCCCTCTCCGGTCCCCTCTCCGGTCCCCTCTCCGGTCCCCTCTCCGGTCCCCTCTCCGGTCCCCTCTCCGGTCCCCTCTCCGGTCCCCTCTCCGGTCCCCTCTCCGGTCCCCTCTCCGGTCCCCTCTCCGGTCCCCTCTCCGGTCCCCTCTCCGGTCCCCTCTCCGGTCCCCTCTCCGGTCCCCTCTCCGGTCCCCTCTCCGGTCCCCTCTCCGGTACCCTCTCCGGTCCCCTCTCCGGTCCCCTCTCCGGTCCCCTCTCCGGTACCCTTGGATCCCTGTCGTCAAAGTTACCATCTCCTCTGTCATATCTTGGCTCTACAAGAAGAAGAATTCAAGACAACCATTTAGAACAGCCCGTTCCAACAACACTTTGTAAGAGAAAACACTTTTAAACAGAAAATAAATGGCATCCCTTTTGTCATATTGTAGCTCTACAAATAGAAAATAACGCAACATCAAACAGAAAACATCTGCAACATCTGGATTATTACTCACAAACTTACAATGAACGCTGGGAAATCTGCACAATTTCGTGTTGGATTTCTTACACATTTTTCAATAGGATTTGCCAAGATCAGAATTTCCAGCGCTAGACCCAAGTTCAGTAAAAATTGGGTAAAAAAAAAAATAGACTAGAAGTCCAACGAGACTTAAATCCGGACCTGATCTGAGCACTTGCGGTTTAATAGTTTTAAAACTTTTAAGGGTCACAATTGTCTTGGATTCACACCTAGACTCGTCAAGTCCGAGCTTGTATCGGTAAGTCCGGGTGTGGCTCAGTCTGAACTTGCTTAGTAGGGATTCAATTTTTAACAAGGCATAAAAAAGGTATGCTGTAGTCTGGGGGTCAAGTCTGGGGGTCAAGTCTGGGGGTCAAGTCTGGGGGTCAAGTCTGGGGGTCAAGTCTGGGGGTCAAGTCTGGGGGTCAAGTCTGGGGGTCAAGTCTGGGGGTCAAGTCTGGGGGTCAAGTCTGGGGGTCAAGTCTGGGGGTCAAGTCTGGGGGTCAAGTCCGGGGTCAAGTCTGCATTTAAGCTATTTAACTTAAGCATAATATTACATGTTGCTATTTACACAAAATATCTCTGCGAATAATTTGCATATCCATGGATATTTAAAACATTGAATGTGCTACCATTCTGCCGATGATTCAGAATCACAACTAGTCTACATGTAAGTCCGACAGGTCAAGTCTAAAGTCCATCTCTGTGTCATGTTAATTATGAAATAGAGCCCAAATTCCCCAAAATAAGACTGGGGTCAGACTTCAGTCCGAGTCCCAAGCTACACAGATCTGGTAGATACCTCTGCGGGGGGAGTCACCTCCTTGACCATGACCATAGTCATAGCTCTTCACCACCTTTCCTTCTAATGCCCCTGGACCTCTGGGATCACCTGGTGAGGAGAAAAATACAACTCAAAACCAATAATTCCACCATCTCATTTTATTTTGCAGATACAAATCCTTGAGGTTCACCAAAAAATTTTTTTAAGGAGAAAATAGCTTCAACGACCTTATACTATTTGTTGGGTTCCTGGTGTAGTACATATGGACAATTCCAAAGTCATGGACGTCACATTTGTACCAATCTCTGTGTGTTTAAAAAGTATTCTAACATACCAGGTAGCTTTAGAAGTTAATCTTATTTGTGGTACTGGTAGTTAACATTCAAATGTGTAACATTACACTAAATCTCTAGAAAAGCTCCAGTTCATTAATAAGATGTGAGCCTTAGAAGTGAGCGTCATGGACGTTACGCGAATGGACACAATTTTTTTTTACAACATTCATCACAAAAACTCTCTACATTTGTAGGCGTGTCATGGACGTTACACATTTGAGTTTTCAACATTTACTTGCTTAACCCTAACAGCCCAAGCCTTTTTACTAGAATTCTTCACTAACTACACAAACTCCAACACTGTGTAGTAAACCAATGGCACATTCTTTGTACTTAGACAAAATCAGGGCATCAAGTCCCATGCAAAGTGATGGTGCCAAGGCTCTACAGTACTCAATCACACAAAATTCAACACAATGGGGTGTTTGATTTTGGCAGGTTAGGGATGGTTAGGGTTAAAGAGACACATTGCTTTGGATTTTGCGATTTGGGCTATAAAACTGAAATGGATATGGTTGGGAAGCTTTTTTAAAAGTAGAATATAAAGATTCACATAACTATCCCTTCAAATTGCGTGGTTTGTGTTTAATTTCGTGACAAATAACGGTCCGCCATTTTGTAGAACCAAATTTTTGACTCCACAAAATGGCGGACCATGTTCACCAGTCGTATTTCCAGTCGCAGCTGGTTGAAGTACATTCTGTTGATCAATTTTGATGTACTGTGGCACGGCGCGCAGCACTGGCGATATATGTCGCGAGGTAGAGAATGGTACCTGGCGATCATCTGATAGGTTTACAAGGCCGCTGGCTGCGGCGCCAGCCTAAAGACTCTTACAGCGTATTTTGCGCATTATTTAGACGGTGGTATTTACTACTGGAAATAAGTCTATGTTTCGCGGGTCAGATGTCAGGAGTCAGAGGCCAATTTTTTGTTTTATAATCACTACTCACTAATTACAACACATTATAAGTGTTTTTTTGCATGAACAACTCTTATAAAAGATAAGGAACATTTCCAAACAGCAAAATTTAATGACATTTGAAGGCAATGTGTCCCTTTAACCCTAACCCTCCAGGGTATTTTGGCTAGAAAGCATCAGATTACATACTTTGTCACATTGACTTGTGTGCTGAGTGCAGCAAAGTGAAGCTGTCACCACAGATGCACTGTGCTGGGTCTGGCAGGGTTAGGGTTAAGGAGTTGATAACCTAAAATCATGGGCTCGCTGCAGCTATGTAATTTCCAGTTTTAGTCACAGGGGGACATTAATATGGAATTTCCCACATACATATATCTATTTCAATGCTGTCATCGATTGATTTACAATTACAAGGATGTCATGTAAAATTATAAGATTTTAAACAATACATGCAGTATGTATATGGTTGCTATAAATAAACATGTTGCTATTTTTTAGGTTTAAGGCAAAGCATACATTTGTAAATGCTATTTATGTCTACAAATAAACATTTTTATGTTTCTAAAAAGACCAAGGCCAGAAAAATCAAGGGTCTGCCCCCCCCCCCCCCCCCCCCCCCTTAGAAATACCCATCTGGCTTGCCATGGCATATGGCATATGGCATATGGCATTTGCCATTAGCCTTTTTGAGATACGGCGGACACAATAGGAGGGGCGCTATTTGAATTGGGTATTAAACCTTTTATACCATACAAAAGGTTCACCCAACTAAAATATTGCCCCCTCCTATTGTGTCCGCCATGTCCAAAAAAAGGCAAATGGTGTTTACCATGGCATTTGCTGTGCCGTTTGCCGTGGCAATTTGCCGTGGCAATTTGCCGTGGCAATTTGCCGTGGCAATTTGCCGTGGCAATTTGCCGTGGCAATTTGCCGTGGCAATTTGCCGTGGCAATTTGCCGTGGCAATTTGCCATGCCCCGTTTGTCTGGAGCGATGTACAACTCTTACGTTGTATGTGTGTATACTGGGACACTAGTCATTACAATAGTCATTACAACCAAAAAACTTACCCCTGTATCGAGGGCTATAGTCTGGGTCTAACGGCCGATCATAATCTCTGCCAGGGTTGTGCCTGTATGAACACAGATATTGACATCAAGACAAATATGAAAATTAGGACATATCTATTCTTTAGGATGTACTGTCTGTGTGCTCTTTTTGAATTTCTGTTATCAAATGCTTTGGTCATGCATCACTGACTTCCACTGCCTTGAAAATGTACCAAGAAACTACAGTTTGGTGTAAAACATCATGAGCACATCTAGACAAAAGACGATCGAGTCGGATCAAGGGACAATGTGAAAACACGATTAAATTTATGGAAATACTGAATAACAACTTAATTCACTACCCAACCTAGCCACCACTATACCCAGGCCAAGCTAACAATTGGTAATTGATTTAGCAAGCTGTCCCAAGAAGGTTTTTACATACCATTTTCAAAAACAGTCAGTGATGCATGACCAGAGATAATGCATCAATGGAAAGCTCATTGCCCCTAGTTCATGATAAAAACCGCAATAATGGTCATTATGTACACATGTTGGTCATATTTCCCCTTACATGTAGTTTGTGAGTTACCTTTTTTGGGACACCCTGTACATTAAGAGGATATTAACCCAAACCACCTTCAGGTTTTTTTTCTCTTGGTAACTTGCTGAATCCAACAGAGAGAGCTCATTCCGTCTGAATAACAAAAATAAAGTGTACCGTGAAGTCAACGCACCTGTCGTGATCAAATTGGTCCCGCCTAAAGCCCAGCTCCATATCCAATCTCCGTTCGATATCACGCAGTCTCCCGGCACGGACCCTTTCATCCAGTTCCCAATCCTCTGGCGGACGGGGGCAATAGGGATCCTCTTCATAGGGACCGGCGAGGTATGGATCATCCGTGTAGCGCGGAGGTCCTCTCCTGTAGGGATCCGTCCGCTCGTAGAATTCCCCTCTGGGCGGAAACCGCTCCTCATCGCGGAAACGTGGACCCTCGGGACGGAATCTCCCCGGTTCGTTCCCGCCCCTGAATCGGTCTGGTCCTGGCCTGTCTGGTCCTGGCCTGTCTGGTAATGGCCTGTCTGTTAATGGCCTGTCTGTTAATGGCCTGTCCGGCCCAGGCAGCATTCTGTCAGGCTCCAGCCTGCTGCGATCCAGACTTCTCTCTCTGTCCATTCTTTCGGGGCTTCTACGTTCGAGGCCAAGCCTATCTCCCTGTAGGGAAAATGCCAAAATACAGCTCCGTGTCAGTAAGGGAAATGCAGAATTTAAGAAGCGGTAACTCCAGGTTGCCGTCAAGGTTTGACAGGGTTGGAGTGCCACACACCATGAGGTAACCTAAAAAATGTTGCTTTACCGTGGGGTTGAATCTCGTATATCCAGCAAGATATGGCTACCCTCCCTATACCATATATATATATATTGTCCCTATACCATATACACACTCCAGACTATTGTTACCCAACACACCCCCAGATATCTAAAAAGGAATTCCTGAGATTTCGGGAACACAATGACCAACACATAAATTGGGGGTTCCCTGTCCCATATCTTGCTTTAAATGAAATCTTCCCATTCTTTAAGTCCGTAAGTTTCCCTTAAAACACTCATGTGGTATTAGTACAATATTTAAAAGCTACAGCATAATTCACATTTTATTACTACATATGTACATGATGGACAAAACCTATACTTGGTTGAATGCTTTGAATACAAAATGGCTTTCTCATCTCAACTATTCTTTAAACAAACCACAAGGGTATTCTATGGAATTTTGTGTCAGGGTGATGTAAATTCAATATATGGGGTTTTGCCCTTCGCCAACGTATTTTATTTATTTTCAGGATGGTAGAATTTCACAAGGGATCTGGCATAAATAAACAACCTCATCATGAAATATATTAAAATAATTGATCAATATCCAGTTGTATTTTGGAGGTACAGCAAATACCACATACTATTAGTCACATTTCAAATGTTCTCATATGTGCACGTTTATACAGACATGGACCCAATTTGCTTCACATGTCGTGTAAGATAATAACTGAGTACTGGCAATGCACAGATACATGTATTTCTAATACATGACTGTTTCTTTAACCAGTTCACGCTGGGATTATTTTTCACGAGCCTGGGTGCCAGACGGGTTCAGGCCTTTATCTGAGGGTAGCACACCCTGGCCACGCTCACTGCGAGCTGGTCGCTGACAGATATTTCCGCTGGAACCTTGCCTCGCTGAGTGCGTGTATACACGTCATCCGACGCGAACTGGTTAAGTATTTTAGAACAAAAAGATAATTTGTAAATTAGCGGAGATTTTTCTCTTTTTGCCCTATCCCGACGTAATATATGAAGCACTGTATACTCTGTGCTTTCCGAGAGCCTGTGTGAAAAAAATTCACAGGCTTACTTTTTAGACGGGATTCAAACCCACGACTTCCTGCTGAAAAGATAATTTGTTTTGTGCTAACTTATTAAAGTAATACTTATTAATGGGAGTAAAGGATTAACTCTAACACTGCTGAATCCATCAATATCAATACGAATTACCTGTCGGTTCTCTCTGAAGTAAAACAAACCAAAGACTTCAAACTAAACATATGGAAAACAAATTAAACTGCACTTAAATTTAATCATCTGTGACTTTTGATGTTTAAACTCGTTAAAGGGGAAGGGGGGGGATAAAAAAAAAAAAAAAAAAAAAAAATATTTAGCGTCCCCGCCCGCTTCCTTTTTGGGGGGCTGCCTGGATTTACAAAAAAATTTACCAGTGGAAAATGAAGTGAAAAAACAAAAAATGTCAACCGATCTATCGGAAAATAAAATACAAGCTTACTAAAATTATTAAAAAGCACTGTTAACACATTTTTGTGTCTTTGAACAGTTAAAAACCTATGGTTGTCGGAAATATTAAAAAGAATGGCGGCCATCTTGAAAATAAATAAAAAATAAATAAAAACTACAAAGTCCCTACTATTTCCTTTAAAAAAATAAAACCCAGATGCTAAACATGTTTTTTTTTACTTGGCCTAAGGCTTCGAAATTAATTTGATCATTATCCTTACCAGCATATTGTCTACGGGTGCAGATCCTCCATCTGGACCCCCTGGAAGCAATTTCTGCTGCTGCTCTCGGATCAGTTTCAACTCCTGAGCAGCCTTGAGGATAATGTTGTGTTCTCGCTCACTGAGTTCTTGCACTGTGGAGGCGGTGCTTGCTGGTTGATCTCCTTGAGTGTTGTCTTTAGGCACAGGACGTTGAGATCGAGGTGGAGAATCCGTTCTGTAGCTTCTTGGTAACTCAGACTGTCTACCGCTTGGTCTTTCAGGTGGGTCTCGCTTAAAATGCTTAAAAATGGGGCGGTTACGGTTTGGACTTCTGTAGCGACTTCTATCAGGGCTTCGATAATGAGCTTTGATAGGGCTCCTGTTGCGACCTCGTAAAGGGCTTCTGTTGCGGCTGCGGTCGTAGTTACGACTACGGTCCCAGCTGCGACGGCTTCTGTCCTGGCCTCTGCTTCTACTGCGGCTTCTGCTTCTACTGTTGCTCCTGCTTCTGCTCTTACTCCGACTTTTATTCCTACTCTGATACCTGCTCCTACTACGGCTCCGGCTGCGACTTTTGCTCTTGCTGCGATTTGCTTTGCGTGGGCTTCTGCTGCGGCTTCTACTTTTGCTTTTACTCTTACTGGTCCTTCGTCGGAAACGATCACGATTACGAAGTGGAAAGTTTGAGGTGTAGTTCTTCCTGCTGAGTTTAATATAGGACTGTGCATCCTTTTCAGAATCTTCTTCCAGTTTGAGGGAATTGTACTTATCCTTGACACTTGCACTTATCTCTTTCTTCCCCTTGTTAACAGTGTCTACTTTCTTGGTGTCCGCTATGGATAATGCCTCCACTATAATATCTGCATCTGATGTATCTTTCACATCACCAGACTCTGCAGCAGATTCGGGCTTCTCTGGTTTGACACTTTTGTTCGAGTCACTTGACTTCTCAATGTTATCCTGAGGCTTCTGAGATTCTTCTGCAGTTTTGGTATCTTTATCTGGAACAGGTTTTATGATCAGGGGTGGATCTTTCTTTACAGAAGGATACCTTTTCAGCGGACCTGTAGCAGCTTGGGATGTAGGTGGCCAGGCAGATATCTTATCAGGTTCATCCTCCTCGGAAAGCTTGGCGTCTTTCTGCGCTTCAGTCTCTTCAGGCGTTATCTTAGGCGGAGGACCGATCTTTGGTGCCGAGAAGAAATCCACACCAGGCGGAGCTAATTCATATTTTTTCTTGTCTTTTGGGGCATTTTCTTTGGAGGATTTGGTTGATGCTTCTCTTTCAGGTGGTTTGGTGTCAGGTTGTTTCTGCACAGCCATGTCTGGTGGCATCATTCCTTGTGGGACCATTCCTTGTGGGACCATTCCAGGTGGTCCCATGCTCGGATGCATCATCCCTTGCATGGCCATCCCAGCAACTGCCATTCCGTACATTGCCACCAATTCAGGAGCAATCTGCTGAGTTTGCACATTTTGTGCCCCTTGCAACCCTGCACTTTGCATTCCCATACCAGCAGGATTTCCCATTTGGAAATCCATACTTTGTCCAGCCATACTTGCTAGAGGTTCAGTAACTGAGCCACTGATTCCCGGCATTCCTCTTGGATGTCCTTGTGGATGAATGGCATCAGGATGCATGCCACTTTGAGGAACATCGATACCACTGTTCATCCCTGGTGGGCCACTTGGTGGGCCACCCGGCGGGCCACCAGATTGAGCACCGATGGAAAATGATCCTCTTGGACCCATTGGACCCCTTCCTTCAGGACCCATCAGCTCCATTTTGGCTGGAAACCTTGGACCACTTCCGGGCCCCCCTGGGCCCATTCCACCAGGACCACCTGGACCAGGACCACCTGGACCAGGACCACCTGGACCAGGACCACCTGGACCAGGACCACCTGGACCAGGGCCACCTAGGCCAGAACCACCTAGGCCAGAACCACCTGGACCTGCTCCAATATCACCAGAACCCATATCCCCTGGGCCCACTGGACCCATTCTACCCATGTCACCAGGACCTCTTGGACCAATTCCACCTGGACCTCTTGGACCAATTCCACCTGGGCCTCTTGGACCCATTCCACCAGGACCTTGAGGTCTCATTTCCACAGGACCTCTCGGTCCCATATTTCTCGGGCCCCCTGGACCCATTCTACCAGGAACCCTTGGGAACATATCCCCCGGACCTCGGGCACCCATATTCCCGGGACCCCTTGGACCCATACCACCCTCCATACCCATTGCACCCGGGCCAGGACCTCTTGGACCCATGTCATCAGGACCCATCCTCCCAGGACCCATTCCACCAGGGCCTCCGGGAGGAATTCTGCTTCGACTTCTTCCTCCGGGATCCCTCGGATCTTCTGGACCCATTGGTCTTCTTCTTGGGTCACTAGGCCGAGATCCTCCATGAGCTTGTGGACCCATTTCTTCAGGACCCATCCCTGGTCTCATTCCAGGCTCCATCCCTGGTCCGATGTATGGGCCACCTCCAGGACCCGGTCTTGAACTCATTCTAGGACCCATCCCACGACCCATCCCAGGACCCGCAACAATACCCGGACCATTCCCTACATCACTGCCTGGACCAATACCTGGACTCCTGCCTTGATCCATGCCTTGATCCATACCCGGACCCATACCCGGAATCATACCCGGACCCATACCCGGACCCATACCCGGACCCATACCCGGACCCATACCCGGACCCATACCCGGACCCATACCCGGACCCATACCCGGACCCATACCCGGACCCATACCCATACCCGGACCCACACCCGGACCCACACCCGGGCCCATTCGTTGAACTATTCCTGGACCTATTCCTGGACCCATACCTGGACCCATACCCGGATCCATGCCTGGACCTGGACCCATGCCTGGACCTGGACCCATACCTGGACCCATACCTGGACCCATACCTGGACCTGGACCTGGACTTGGACTTGGACCCATACCAGGACCTGGACCTGGACCCATATCTGGACCTGGACCCATATCTGGACCTGGACCCATATCTGGACCTAGACCCGGACCCCGACCCATGCCTGGACCAGGACCCATACCTGGACCGGGACCCATACCTGGACCGGGACCCATACCTGGACCGGGACCCATACCTGGACCGGGACCCATACCTGGACCGGGACCCATACCTGGACCGGGACCCATACCTGGACCGGGACCCATACCTGGACCGGGACCCATACCTGGACCGGGACCCATACCTGGACCTGGACCGGGACCCATACCCATACCCGGACCCATACTCTGACCCATACCCTGACCCATACCCAGACCCATACCTGGACCCATACCCGGTCCCCTTCCAGAGTTCTTATCTGGTCCTTGTTCTTTCCCACGACCTTTTGGATTTGACCTCTCTGGTGGTACAGTCATTCCCCTTGCCCGAATTGCATCTTCTTCCCTGACTATCTGTTGCTGGATGTCCTTCAGTGTGTTTTCCATCTGGACCTGCCATCCTTTCCACTGGTCGAGGTAACTGTTGAACTGCTCCTTATTTGGATGGCCCATGTGATCATCCTTCCACTGCTTAAACTCCCTTTCCCACTTTTGAAGCTGAAGATTGAAGTCCTTTCGTTTATCTCGCAATGAAAACTGCAACCAGATAGTGTTAAAGAGCTAATATATTTTTGGTTAATGTCAAACAGTTTTCAAGTTACATATCGTATCCATTTCAAGAGGTAATTTTCCTGAAAATGTACATATGTACATGTAGCTAAAAGGCTATGAACAGAGGTGCCAGGGTTGGCTACATTTTGGTTTGACAACCCGACCACTCTTATGGTTTTCCTGTGACCAGAATTGCAAAAAACTTCTGCCAAATGAAGTATGTTTTAGTATCATTGAGTAGCCTGCGGATGTCACTCTTATATGACGGGTCATTCACAAGACCAGGACAGGTATCACTAAAACATGAGGTACATGTATACCTACCCAAAACAAATCAGAAGTGTCTGCGTCCAAGATTGTGCAAGGTCGAGTCATGTTGAATGATGCCAGTGTAAGAGGCTTGTGTTTACATAATTAAATGAACAATAAGGTGCTTACTCACTATCGTTTGATTGCTGCTCTAGAGCTATTAAATGTAAAAATGAACTACTAGAGATCAAAACTATTCAAGTGCTTTCCTCTTTGAACACAAACATAGATCTGGGTTTTTTTTCTCTTCTCATGAAATGCAAGTGTTTTATGTATGTGGTTTATCTCATTAACTTTTTGACGGAAAAGGTTGTCCAAATGATGTGTAAATCCAGTCATTTGACTCATTTTGCATAGCTACCTCATGCTTGAGGATTCCTGACCCGACTGCCTGTTATGGGTGAATAGTGCTGTACCCAGGGGGGAGGGGGGCCTCAGGGGACTTGAGCCCCCCTCCCCTTCCCCTGGAGATTTTTTAATTGCATGCGTGCGATGAGCGGAGTAGTATAACACGTCAATAATACGACAAAGGAAATAGTACCACTGACGTCACAAAGCGGATCCCCACCTGCTTTTCAACTTATGTTCTTGACAGAATTAAATTAAATAAAAAAATATAAAAATAAATAAATAAATTAAAATAAAAAAATGGTCAGCCCTGCGCCCCACGTCACACCCTGCATTTTTTTTATTCATATGCAATATATCTGGAGTTCAATTATGTACAGTGTACATGTACTTGTTCCAAATCGCACTGTATACCGAAAACAAATTGTTAGTTTGGTGAGCAACTTCCCTGCAGATGCATCCTTAGAAGTGACTCAGGTCTGGGTACAAGACTTACCAGAGGTTCAAATCCTGTCATCTGCATCTGCTGCTGCCCCTGAGGCTGCATGCTTTGCTGAAACATCTGCTGCTGTTGCTGCTGCTGCTGCTGCTGCTGCTGCAGCATCCACTGCTGGTATTCTTCTTGAAACTGGATCATCTCAGTGTTGTACAGCTGAGTTTGCTGCGTCCATTTCTGTGCCTGGGCCTGCAGATTCATCAATTTCCTCTCTTCGTCCTGTGATTGCGGGAGGGGACACAGAATTATTCCCTTATCATTTGTTGATAAATCTAAGTCACAAACATACATGTAAAGGTCAAGTTTTCGGGTAGGCTTGTACAAAATTAAACTTGCACACATGTACAAGTATTGACAAGACTGAAACAAATCAGAAACTTTTCGGAGGGGGGGGGGGGTGCAGCATGTTAATATCTTTGGGTAATAGATGGGCCATCATGTGTTCTGAAATACATATAAACAGTTTGCTCTCTGAAACTGTCTAAGGGTTTATTCCAAACAATTGATAGGTGCATTACAGGTAATTCAGAATAACTTTCTTGTAAAGCAAAAACAAAAACCAATTGTTGTGATGATATACCTGTATCCTCTTGAATTGTGGAAAGAGGGGCAGGGTTCGATTTTTTAAAAACTAATTATGACAACAGAGAAAACATAGCATGTGGGGAGAACTGCTTGACAAAAACAGTGATATTACAGTGCCTTGAGATGCCAGCCCTGTTGAAAGAATGTCACTGATCGGCTGATTTTGTAAACCACGATATCTGATTGGTCAAGACTACATGCTATATGCAGCAGGGGAGTATGAAAGACCCAAAATATTGATATAGCCCCATAAGGCCAAAACAAAAATGTTGTGTTGCCCTGGGACAGGTAAAATTGGAAAAGAGGGTCCGTCGGTCGGGAAAAAGTGTTTGGTTTTTTTCGACTTCTTGAATTTACCGAGAAGCAAACCAAATCAAAGTATTCTAACTTTATGCTTCATATCAACCGACTGAATGAGAAACAAAGTTTTTACCGATTCGATTTGACTCTTCCACAACAATATATTTATACACATCTCTTAAAAGACATTGAATTGGTTGTATGCACATAGCATTTTCACATGCGCTGTCCTTGTTTTTGTTTTTTCTTGCTAGACCTCCCCAGACCCAAAGTTTAGGGTTTTTAGCTACATGTACCATGTAGGCTACTCTTCAGTCGGAATGCAGCTTCATTAATGACTAGGTTTTTACCGTAAAATTTGTGGAAATGTTGGGGTGGGCCGTCTGGGATTAACAAACTCTAAAATTAATATATAATCATGGGGGTAAATTAAATATTGTGAACAACAAATGGGATTTATATTAATGAACAAAAGGGGCTGCCAAACATCCTGGTTTTCATAAATGCCTCGGCGTGGTTTGGTTATTTTTTTCGGCTGGTTGGAAGGGGAACGAAAAACAGTGTGCTGTTTTTCACACTTTGGGATGACGGTTTACATAATTCTTTAAGCAGGCATGCAACTCTTTAATTGCAAAAAAAGAAGGAAAATATCTTTACTAATTTGCGAGCACGTAGTCTTTACGGCGTGCGGTCCGGGGCCCGCCTTAGGGCGCTATAGCGACTCGTTCATAAAACGGCAAGATTGTACAGGTACGCTACATAATGCGCACGGAGTCTGTGTCCTGCACCTTTCTATGCTATGTAGGTATACAAAATACGGAGCCAGACGATGTGCGCTAGCAATATCGCGATCGGCAAACGATTCCGCAGTCCACACGGTGGGAAACAAGCCGAAGCGCGGATATTTTTTTCCGAGATAGGAATTTAAAAAAAACACGGAAATCTGCGATCCGCGGAAAAGTTGCATGCCTGTTTAAGTTTGGGGAGGTGTTTTAATTTCATTTATTGATAGCATGAACAATAGTGGTTGGGTTTATAAATTTTGAGGTTCATCGTTTAACGGACAAGGGAAATAGAGAAAGGTGAGTTTTTTTGTCTGGTTACGTGTGGTTTGCATAATGCTGAAGATCGGCAGTCCACCTCGGCATGAATACTTTTGGAAAGTTTTGGCGGCCCGGGAAAGAGCCATTGCTTTCTCCGGATATCCTCTCCTAGATACTACCATAAATGTAATAAATCTATAGGCTAAACAAAAAAGGAATTGGGTTTCTTTTTCACATGATCACTAAAGCACTAAAGCAGCACTTACCATGACAACCAACATGTGACCAATGCGACCAATCACATATAATGTGCTTGCTCTTCTAATGCCAGTTATAGACCTTATGCACTATCAATTGTAATGACGCACCTCAGACAACCGGGGGACGTGCATCACGTCCCGCTCATGTCCAGTCAAATCATGACGAATGGGGTGCGTCAAGTATGCCGTATGCCGTAACAATAGAATTTGAAAGTTGCGTTACGGCTGGTGTAAAAATAGCCACTGCGTTATCGCAAATACCGCCTGGTTGAGACGTCACAATGGTTACAAAGGATTGTGGGAAGGAAACGCGCACACAAATTGCTCCTGTTTCCTTCCTATGTACAATCCCTTGTAACTATTATGATGCGTCGTCTCAACCAGGCGGTATTTGCAATATGGTCTACATATATGGCTGATGCTGTTCCCATGATACTTTGAGAATGTCGAAAAGGTTTATTCACAATTACTGGGATTTATTGAGGTGATTGTGTAGTATAGGGCCCCTCTATCAGTTTTTTGTCAAGGGTATTTTATCTCATTTCAAAATGACTTTTTTTAACCTAAGGCAGACTTCTCTTTGACATTTTTTTTTGTAATTTTAAACAGTTTATTGCAGTAGAAAATGCAATTTTCTTACAGGCTTTACGGCAGTTGCCATGTGATTGTGAATCAACGCGGTTTTGCGTGTTTACTGTGCGTCGCGGTGATCGCCATCTATATTTCTGCGTTGCGTTTTGTCGTCTTCATCGTCACATTACCCCCAAATTTCCCTTAAAACTAAAACCCTGCCCTTTATCTACGACTAAGGCATAGGCCAGCCCATGTACAAAGTAGGCATGATAGGCCCTACCTGTTGGTTTGTAATGTCACTAACTATTTTGGCAATTCTAATAACCTAAAAGTGGATTTTTGTGTTCTTATAGGGAACAGGGCCCTACACTACACAATCGCCGTTATTGAGAGTTGACTAACTGGTAGAGATTCATTAGGCATAGGGCCTACGTCAAGTTAGGAGAAAGTACAAATATATTTTGTGCCTACCCCTAGAAAAGGGGCGTCCTAGCGCACAAGACTGCAAAACAGTCCTATGCTAGAAACTGAGGTTCAAAAATCACATTTTACCTGCATAAATATTCTTGGCATCATCTCCGTCCACAGTTCAACAGCCCATCTCTCCTACCGGAGAGATGGGCTGTTGAACTGTGGACGGAGATGATGCCAAGAATATTTATGCAGGTAAAGTGTGATTTTTGGGCAATTGTGTAGTGCAGGGCCCTGTTCCCTATAAGGGAACAAAAATCTACTTTTAGGTTATTGGAATTGCCAAACTACATTAGTTAGCGATGTTGAGCGCAATCTTCAAAGGCGCGCATTTTTTTAAAATGCGCACTGCGCAATTTTTGAACACGAAAATTTAGTTGGCTTGCGAAAATTTAAAATTTGTGCATTATAGATGGAGCGCAATTTTTGAAAATCACGCAATCTTTATTATTCAAACAGTAAACGGGGTTGCACACGAACTGTAAGTTCTTGATTTCTTGTGACAAAGCGCTTGAAAAGAGATGCTGGGATCCGGGGCTGGAATACAATTCAAGCCTGAGGTTTGGCAAAAGTATGGAAAACCAGTAGAAAAGTGTAAAACAAAAACAGAATAACAAAACTTCGTAAAAATGCTAGAAAATATATAAAACAGTGCTCAATCTATTAGGAACAAGCAAATAAATTGCAAAGTTCGGACGCGTACGTGAGGGGTGCACCATCATGACCAGCATGTGACAACATAATCTCCCACTATACTGACATATATAAGTTATTTCATAGAAGAAAAAAATCTTATCCAGTAGTCTCTCAGTTGCTGTGTGAAGAATGCAAATTATAGATTGCTTCTTAATCTGCCATTTTCTTTTAAATGTTGGGAAGTTAGCCGATCAGACACAGAGGTTTAGATCATTTCCCAATGAAAAAAACACCGAAAATGTATTAACCCCCCCCCCCCCCCCCCCCCCCCCGACGACGCCTAATGTCACGCAAAGGCAACTTGTCAAGCCAAACATGACCCAACTTCATAAAGATAGAAGCACAGAATCTCAGGTGATAATAACAGATGATAAATTGAAGGTCAATTCAACAGATGATATGACATCACCACAAAGATACATGTATGCGACAAAGTATATGCAATAAAATTCACATCATAAACTTTATTCGCTTATAAAAAATATGGTTCACAAACAATGTCAACATATTTGCAAATCAAATAAATAAATGCTACACACACATTGTAATATACGAATTTGCAAATATTCATGACATCATGTAGCTCAAGAGCTGGAAAACTCAAAACTTGAAACCCTCTCCTCTTCACAAAATTTTTGAAAGTATAGTCGTAGGACTGGGAGACAGTTCCAACCCTTCAAGAATGCTATAATTGTTTTCTGTAGAGGAGTCGGATACAAAATACCCTCTATCTACAGAGAACTCGTCAAAATCGTCAACATGCCTACTGCCGATTATGGAACGGCCGCCATGCGTCTGACGCCGATGTAAAATTCCTGTCTACCATTAGCTTGAAAATTCCAGCTCTAGGCTCAAGATTCGCCATTAGAGCTGGAAGGAATTCTATAGGGTACGTTAGGGTCGTTTAAGATCTTGACGATATCTTCCGTTTCCCTGAATATATCAACTAAACACTCACCTTGAACTGTAGAGCAGTCATTCATGCAGCTTTTGATCCCCTCAAAATGAGAAAATGATCAAGTTAAACCCGAAAAAAAACAGAATTTTTCGTGCAACTCGGTGCATGCACAAACCAGCTGTGTACAAAGTAATTTTTGAACATGAACGATGTTTTCCGATCGATTATCGGCTCTATATCCAACGGCTGTTTGCTGAAATACTGACAGCGATCAGCAAACAGCCGTTGGAAATCGAGCCCCGAGGCGCGCGTAGTGCCGCTGGCCGATAATCGATCGGAAAACATCGTTCATGTTCAAAAATCCGCTCTATTACTTTGAGGGGATCAAAAGCTGCATGAATGACTGCTCTACAGTTCAAGGCGAGTGTTTAGTTGATATATTCAGGGAAACGGTAGTCCCAGTAACTAGGACCCTTCATATCGCCTTTTTTAACATTTGGACATGAACTGGCGATAGTAGGGTCCTAGCGAATTGTGCACAAAAAACGGTACGGTTGCAAAATCGACAACATTCACATGACATTAGGCTCCAAAAACATGGTAAAAACATTCCAAACGAGAAAGAAAGTTACCCCGATTAGATCTATACATTCATGGCATTCCCTAAGGCCGCTTAAATTGTTCTCAACAACCGTTAATTTGACCAAAAAAATCATGATTGCTTACCGCTGAAATTTGCCAGGCACCGTTCGCCATCGAATTTTTGGTTAAGCCCGTTTCGGACCGACTCGGCTCGGGAGGGCGCGTCTGACGTCGCAGTCATACAAACAACAAATCACGCATTATCAACGACTGTTTCATGGTGCGATACATGTACGTGCGACAGTATGGGCTTTTAATACAACCAAGTTGTAGACGACCCATTGGAAGATGGTACCATGAAACAGTCGTTGATAATGCGTGATTTGTTGTTTGCATGACTGTGACGTCAGACGCGCCCTCCCGAGCCGAGTCGGTCCGAACCGGGCTTAACCAAAAATTCGATGGCGAACGGTGCCTGGCAAATTTCAGCGGTAAGCAATCATGATTTTTTTGGTCAAATTAACGGTTGTTGAGAACAATTTAAGCGGCCTTAGGGAATGCCATGAATGTATAGATCTAATCGGGGTAACTTTCTTTCTCGTTTGGAATGTTTTTACCATGTTTTTGGAGCCTAATGTCATGTGAATGTTGTCGATTTTGCAACCGTGCCGTTTTTTGTGCACAATTCGCTAGGACCCTACTATCGCCAGTTCATGTCCAAATGTTAAAAAAGGCGATATGAAGGGTCCTAGTTACTGGGACTAGGGAAACGGAAGATATAGGCAAGATCTTAAACGACCCTAACGTACCCTATAGAATTCCTTCCAGCTCTGATGGCGAATCTTGAGCCTAGAGCTGGAATTTTCAAGCTAGTCTACCATGTAGTTTGTATCAGATATCGTGCCCTAGTTGTTGTCCGAAGCGCGAATTTAAAATTTGCGCGTGCATACTTTAACTGAAAAAATCCCCACGCACATTTTTTTTAAATTGCGTGCGCAAATTTTAAAAATGTGTGTCTTTAAAAATTGCGCTCAACAGCGACATTACAAACCAACAGGTACATGTACATGTATGTCGTAGATAAAGGGCAGGGTTTTAGTTTTTGAGGGATGTTTTGGGGTTAAGCGGCGATGAGGACGACAAAACGCAACGCGAAAACAAAGATGGCGATCACCGCGACGTACAGTAAACACGCAAAACCGCATTGATTCGAATGGCAACTGCCGTATTAAAAGCGCGTAAGAAAATTGCATTTTCTTCCGCATTTTCTTCATCGTCGCTTTACCCCAAAATTTCCCTCAAAAACTAAAACCCTGCCCTTTATCTACGGCATACCAGTTGGTTTGTAATATCGCTAACTAGTTTGGCAATTCCAATAACCGAAAAGAGGATTGTTGTTCCCTTTATAATTTAGACTAGGGCCCTACACTACACAATCGCCATTTTGTGCCCAATATTCGGACACGGTTTCAACTTGAAACGCACGCACAGGCATAACAATTAACATGTTGACATGACTGAACTCCTACTGCCTTTTTCTATCTTAACGTTTTTCATTAACAGATCATACCTTGACTTCTAGTGGTTTATTAGTAGACCCTCCTTGGTTCCACATTTCACCACCACTAACGAATTCTACGACAAAGAATCATCTGCCATTTTCCGTAGGTACACGCGACATCTTGCTTGCAAAGTGTGCTATCTATTATTATTACTAATACTAGTCTTGGTTCAAGACGTCGTTGTTATGATATACGCGATCATCCGACTCAAGAGGGCGCTATCATCGACGAACCGGCCGGTCGTGGACACTGACTCAATATCGGCCCTTACGGATTTGGCTTCGGCTTCGGCTTCGCGTCCGCAAATCTGGCAAGATCTGGGACAATACATCATAGTCTTATGTTTTAACCCAGAACCAGAGCCTGTTTATTTACTTAAGTATTCAAGGCTTCAGATTAGCAATGGGACTCGGGAATAGCTGGAGTCGAAGCCGAAGTCCAAGCCGAAGCCCGAAGCTATTTGAGAAATTCCCCCTGGATCATTGGCTGATCAAGTTGATGACAGCGTCCGCCACCTTTCCACTGCGCAAATATGTACATCAGTGGCAGTAGCGTATCCAGCTTTTTGTGCCAGGGAGGGCAAACAACGTCTGAACCGTCTTAAAACCGTTGCAAAAACAATATTTCCTTTTGTTTGTTTTATGACGCATCAGAAGCCGCCGGGGGAAAGAGGTCCCCCCCCCCCCCCCCCCCCCCCCCACCCCGCCCCTGCTGGATATACCACTGAACAGCAGGCGCGTTCGATTAACTTGTACACGTATAAGTGAAAGTTACACGAGACCGTTCGATTAGTCATCACGTGATACTCGCGTCTGTTGGTAACCCCAGCTAGTGAGCGGGTCTCTGGTGGCTGCCCGGGTGTTATGACGTCACCGGCTAGCTGAAAACATAAACATGGCGGGGAACTCGAATTCGAATGTACAGATTGTGACACAAATTGGAAAGCAATGAATGTATTTTCCTGACAATGAAAACAGTTGGCGACTGTGCAAATTGTGATCTTTTATAATTATGTCGGCCATGATGATCACGATTTTGTCGGCAGAGCAGACGACAATGAGCAGTGTTAAAAATCCATTGAGCCCGGATGACTTCTCTAATATAGAGGCGGATCGAAAATTACTACCTGGCCTGTTGACGTCTGTTTGTTTGTTTGTTTGTTTGTGTTTGTTTGTTTGTTTTTATTTGACAATCTCCACGGATATTTAAAAAACAAAACAATTAATATCAACATTCTATTTAATATAAAGAAAAAACAAACTGAAAACACATAATCCGAGGGGTTGTCGAGGATGACACAAAAAAGCTGCGAGCAGCTTATTTCCATTGTGGTCCTCTACTCATACAAATACTACACAATTTAAAAATACTACATAATACAAATCAATTTCACATGAAACGTTACAGACCAAATTCATTTTCAAAGTGAACAAAGAAACTGCCAGGAGCGGGGTTCGAACCTGCGACCTCCGGGTTACCGTACCGGCGCTCTACCAACTGAGTTATCTTGCCCTATGTTGGCGGTCTCCATGATTGTCAGTATCTTTGTTCGGGTGGGCGCTAGTATCAGAAGTCATAAACCCAGAATGCCGTAAAGCCAGGGATCACACCCAATTTTACGATACAACCTGGGAAGCGACCATTGTGGGTTTATGACTTCTGATACTAGCGCCCACCCGAACAAAGATACTGACAATTTGGGAGACCGCCAACATAGGGCAAGATAGCTCAGTTGGTAGAGCGCCGGTACGATAACCCGGAGGTCGCAGGTTCGAATCCTGCTCCTACCAGTTTCTTTGTTCACTTTGAAAATGATCTACTGTTATATAGATGAGTCCTCAGTTTAAGATTAAGAACAAATCGTATCAACTTATTTTGAGACGTTTTCAGTTTTGTTTTAGTATGTTTAGTCAAACTATCACACCAAAATGATGAACAATAATCATAATAACACTGGATCCGAATGCCGAAACCACAAGTTTTCTGTCTATACACGCAATCTCTGCGTTTTCAATCCGTTGTTGGGTTATTGCATAGGAGGCGTAGCCAGCGGGGGGGGGGGGGGGGGGGGGGGGGGGGGGGGGTGGTAAGGGGGGTATTTACCCCCCCCCCCCGAATATTTTTCATATTTTTTTTCCCCCCCAAAAATGTCCGTCCCACAAAAAATCAAAACCCTGCCCTCTATGTATCTAGATCTACGACATACCTGTGTGTAATGTCGCACTAAATGAACGGAGCCCGTAAGTACACAGTCGACGCAACATTAAAATAATTTCCTTCATGCTGCTGGCCCTAGTGTGCCCTTACTGGAAATTATAGTGACCCCTGTTCCCCCCACTGAAAAATGTTAGTGGCCCATGTGCCCCCACTGAAAAATGTTAGTGCTCAGTGGAAGAGCAAGTGGCGCATTACTGAAGTTAAGCAACGGTAATTGCAGGCAGTACTTGGATGGGAAACCACACAATGTAGCGTGCCTAGTAACTATTGTAGGACACTTTTGGGCAGGTTTGGGCTAGCCCATTTGAGACCCAAGTGGGGCCCCATCGTCCAAAACTGTACGGGGCCTACTCAGTTGCCCATCAAAGGACCCACAGGGCTTGCTGGCTTGGAAATAGTGCATTAATTGGTCTGGGGCACGACAGGCCCTTATTCATCTCAAAAGGTCACGTCCTTCGGATGGGACGTTAAGCCGGAGGTCTCGTGTGCTCTATGTGATCAGTGCACGTAAAAGAACCCAGAGCACCTGTCGTAAAAGAGTAGGGTTTGCCCCGGTGCTTCTGGTGGCCCTCATCACACATCCTGTAATTGGCGCTTGCGTTGTTGGATGTTGAATAAAATAAAATAAATAAAATAGACTTACTAAAAAGTACATGAGTTGTTTTGTAACAGAAATTGTACAATAAGTTTATTTTTTGCAATTTAATGTTAATGACAGCAATTTTTTTAATTTAAATTAAAAATGTAATTGCATGTCTTTCAAAACAAACCTATTGATAAAGAAGTGGTTATATAGCGAATGTTTTTTCACTTCTCACAGCCAATGGGCCATTCAGATCTTATACAGGGTGTCTAAAAAAAATGCCCCTCCCAGGATTGCAGCATAAAAAAATGAAATGTTATTTCTACTTTTCTTAAATAATTGTGAAGCATATATATTTGTACTATTTTCCGTAAAATGTCCACTTTAAACAGCAGGAAAATTATGTCCCCGCTCCCTTTTTGATCTGTAAAAATCCCTGTCTACCTCTCAACATGGATATATCAGGTGCCCTTTTTCACGTTTACCCCCCCCCCCCCCCCCCCCCCCCCCCCCCAAATAAAAAATGACCTTGCTACGCCTATGTATTGCGTGTCACGTTTGGCTGCACAAGCTTCTTGTGTCCGTTTCGCTTGGCTGCACAAGCCGGAATGGCATTTTGGCGCCCCTATTATAACACCCACCCAGGCTCAAGGGGTTAACCATTTACTATAAGTTCCCATCCCAAACGACCTTTGACCAGGGAAAGTCCACCCTGAGTTTATAATAACATAATGTTAAAGAACGTTAATTGCAATTGTGACTTACTTTTTATTTCATTTTGATTGGTTTCGGTAATCGTATAAACCGGAGGTTTTTTCATAACGCGCCTGCCGTCATGCGAGCCGCCCTTTTGCTCTGGAATATCGGTACATCCGGGATACTGTGACGTAGTGGCTGCACCACCAAGCCGGCCGGCCCCGCGGCCTGAGCTAGCTGTGCGATGCAGTGAACCATTGTCCACACGTACATGCACCCATGGAGGAAGGAATATGCAACACACGCGAGAACGTGGCAGTGTTGTTCCTTGACGCACGTCTGTTTTCTATATTCCTGGCGAATTTTTGCCTGACTGCTAAAGCAAAACTCGGTCGTGCTGTAGTACAGCAACATCATGACGATTTGGCAAGCTTTTGGCTGCTCAAATAAACCGAATTCTCTAAAAGGTCTCAGCGCCTTCTTCTAAATTCCCAATCCCCCAAACGACCG